>JAMRXY010000046.1:0-1200000 GCA_024447195.1 Panagrolaimus sp. LJ2414
AATAATTTCTGATCATCATCAATTAAAAGAAGATAACCACGTTATTGAACAAACGGATGAAGAAACTTATCAAGCTATTGTTGCCCTTAATTATGAAACATAATTGAAGGGATCTGAAGTTATTGGTAAATTGCAGGAAGAACGTGATCATTTAAAAAGTTGGTTTTCAGAAGTCAGCTTTTGAAGTTGATTTTTGTAATTTACAATCGTACATGTTGTGCTATTTATTTTTGAATTTATGTAATTCCATGTTAAGGTGATGACAAAATGGATCAAGCTTATTCTAAAGTTGTCAGATCAATTCCAGATGATTTCGTTGAAATCGGTAAGTTTTATTATTCTCAAAAAATACAGCTTATGGCTTGAAAATTTCAAGATGATGTCACAGTTAATGTTGCAGCCGATGAAAGACCAGACGGTTATTTTTTACTTTCACCTGCTGACGTCTGAAAATATGGATATGCTTTTATGTTTGTTTATTAAACGAAAGCAACCTCATTTTTAGATAAAAAAGAAATCTCTTCACTTATCTATGAAGTTATAAAGACAATTGAAGTTTTGGAATCTAAGACTGTTGAAGAACAATATGGAAAACTAAAACACAGCAATCCTAAAAAACAGATTCAAGCTGAACCTGTCAATGCGATTTCAAAAGTTCAAACACAAGTTCATGACGATTTACAAAAGCTTGCTGTGTCCACTGCTAAAAGAGTACTGTCAATTGACTTGGTTTTTCTAAGAAACGCAATGGAAACAGGAAGTGTGGAAGAACAATTTTTAGAATACCAAAAGATTTTATTAGATAGTGCCGTTGCTCGAATGAACGAATTTTTCATCCCAGAAAATGCAAGAACAAAAGAAAAATTTGATCATGCAACAACGGCCGAAGAACTTCTGAAAGTGCTTCATAGATGTAAACTTTTTTCAAAAACTTCTGAAGAAGATGAAAAACTTACAGTCTATCTGAAGAAGGGCAAATATCCGGAGAATCTAAAAATTTTCGTACGCAAAGTAAAAGAGAAAGAAAAAAACTGTAGTGAAGATGAATTTGTTGAAATTGGAAAAGAATTTGATGCTGATCCTGCTTGTGCTGCCACTATTCAGAGGCCAAAGAAAGCTATAAGTAACTTATTTCAGAATTTGAAAAGTTATTTTTGCCCATCAAATTCAATAACAAAGGAAAAATTCGGTCAAGCTGAAACTACCGAAGAAATTTTAAGAATTCTTTATAATTGTAAAATTTCTAATTATTAATGTTTTCTTTGATTTTGTTTTGATAAATAAATGTTCTTTTAAAAACGGTGTATTTTTATTTAAGCAAAATCAAATTTTTTTTTTATTTTTTCGGAGAAAGAAAGTGGCTTTACAAAAGTATGATAAAAAAAGGATGGCTTTTTTATCTTATTTTTTTCTTTTTTTATTGCTCCCTTAAAATTAATAATGTTTCTTTATTTAGAATATTCTTTTGCCCAGAATGCGGTTTTTTTTAAATTATTGTGATGCAAAAACAAGTCATTTTTTGAATATTTGATTAAAAAAGGAAAATGTTCATAAATATTTGCATTATTGTATTTTAGAATTACATTATTACTTTAAAAAAGATATCAAAATCCAGTTCTTGCCTTCAGATTCAAACATTAATAAAAAATACATTTAACTGAAATAATTATAACATAGTTTAAAATGTTTAAAAAAAAGTAATATGCTCTTGAATGGCATTTTAAATTTCATTTGATTAAAATATTGCGATAGTTTTAATCTTCAAAAGATTACTCAAGCATTATTTATGAATCATTTATTCATAAATAATGCTGGAAATTAAGTTACCCCATAAATATGATATGTTTTTAATTAATTATTAATTAATAAAAGCATTGAAATTGAACCTTTTGCAATAATAAATTTTATTTTGAACATTGCCGTTACGGAAAGTATCAGTTATCGTATTCGACAGTATTGAAAAAAAATATTTTTAAAATTTAATGATGAAGTTTTAAAAAACCATTTGCCACTTGT
Organism: Panagrolaimus sp. LJ2414; assembly: GCA_024447195.1. Lineage (NCBI taxonomy): Eukaryota > Metazoa > Nematoda > Chromadorea > Rhabditida > Panagrolaimidae > Panagrolaimus > Panagrolaimus sp. LJ2414. The sequence goes on from JAMRXY010000046.1 coordinate 2,017, forward strand.
TAGTCTCCCTTACTGTTGATTTTTTTTCATTCATCTTTTCATTTTCTTTTCAACAACTAGATGTAAAAAAACAATGTTTTTATGTTTTTCATAACATCTCACAGCAAAAAAAGGTTTCAAACCAGCAATAAACAAAAAGTAAAAATAAAACCAAAAATGCTTAGAAAAAAGAAATGTGTTTGTCTTTTCATCTTTAAGAGAGTGTCTACCAGAAAATTTAAAGATTTCACATAAGTGCGGAACACACCATCTCAGATTTTGATTATTTTGTTGTTTTTTGATAGTATATGGTCCAAAAACATTGTTTGGAAAGTATTAGCTCATTATCTCTCACAGTTTTGGAATTCTACCATCGTAAAGTTGACTATTAAGCAAAAATACATGGATTGGAAAACTTTTTTATGTTTGAAGATAAAAACCTGATACTTTCCATATTTATACATGTTGGTATGGGGTTTTTAAAAATATATATTACACATTTTTAGCTTACCAAAAATTGGGTTTTTTTTCACTTTGAAAATTTCGACACAGAAAAAAAATTTTTGTTTTTAGATCGAGGAGGGTAATGAACTCAGATTCATATAGCCCAGAATCTCAGCTTTCCAAAAATATAAAATTTATGAAAATCGGTGGTGTAATTAGCGATAGCCACCAAAAAAACTGTCGCTGATCAACATCTACAACATCATTTGACCCACATAAGTTACGAAATAGGTTACAAAATGACTTCCGGTGAATTGTATTATGAAATACTATACTTATAAGTCATTCCGGGTGAGTTTCATAACATTTGGATACGATTTAGAAATATGCCATCCACATGAAATTTCGCATTTTAGCAACTTCAGGTGTCGAAGGAAAAATCAAGGTAATTTGAGTTTTTGGTTAAAAATAAAAGAGTTAATGCTTTTAAAACATTAAATAGATGTAATATAAGTAATTATAAACATTGAACACTGATATATTGGTCATTTTTGATTTTTTCGGGCATGTTGAAATTTACCTTGTTTTTGACCATTTTTTGAGGTATCTGAATTCTATGAAATATCATTCTTATCAACTTTTTTTGCCGTTACCGATCAAATATAACATGTATAGAATTAGTAGGTACAATTTCAGCACCTGGGAATACCCACTTTTTATTTCGGGTCATTGTAAAAATCATGGTATTTTTCGCATATAAATTATCTTTAAAATCAGTGTTTTTCTTCCAAAAAACAGACCAAAACTGTTTTTTTCGAACTCAGTAACAGTATTTTGTAAGATTAAGTACAAAAAGAAAGCCAAAGGACAACAAATCAATAATCCGAAAATTTAAGAAAATCGAAATTTTCAAAAAATTTGCATAATCGTCAAAATTGTTTCTAAATGATTTTTACTGGCAATATTAATCATATAAATTAATTTTGAGACATTTTGAACATTTTTGAATGCAAAAAACACCAATTTTAAAGATTATTATATGCGAAAAATACCATGATTTTTACAATGACCCGAAATAAAAAGTGGGTATTCCCAGGTGCTGAAATTGTACCTACTAATTCTATACATGTTATATTTGATCGGTAACGGCAAAAAAAGTTGATAGGAATGATATTTCATAGAATTCAGATACCTCAAAAAATGGTCAAAAACAAGGTAAATTTCAACATGCCCGAAAAAATCAAAAATGACCAATATATCAGTGTTCAATGTTTATAATTACTTATATTACATCTATTTAATGTTTTAAAAGCATTAACTCTTTTATTTTTAACCAAAAACTCAAATTACCTTGATTTTTCCTTCGACACCTGAAGTTGCTAAAATGCGAAATTTCATGTGGATGGCATATTTCTAAATCGTATCCAAATGTTATGAAACTCACCCGGAATGACTTATAAGTATAGTATTTCATAATACAATTCACCGGAAGTCATTTTGTAACCTATTTCGTAACTTATGTGGGTCAAATGATGTTGTAGATGTTGATCAGCGACAGTTTTTTTGGTGGCTATCGCTAATTACACCACCGATTTTCATAAATTTTATATTTTTGGAAAGCTGAGATTCTGGGCTATATGAATCTGAGTTCATTACCCTCCTCGATCTAAAAACAAAAATTTTTTTTCTGTGTCGAAATTTTCAAAGTGAAAAAAAACCCAATTTTTGGTAAGCTAAAAATGTGTAATATATATTTTTAAAAACCCCATACCAACATGTATAAATATGGAAAGTATCAGGTTTTTATCTTCAAACATAAAAAAGTTTTCCAATCCATGTATTTTTGCTTAATAGTCAACTTTACGATGGTAGAATTCCAAAACTGTGAGAGATAATGAGCTAATACTTTCCAAACAATGTTTTTGGACCATATACTATCAAAAAACAACAAAATAATCAAAATCTGAGATGGTGTGTTCCGCCCGATTTAAATTTTGTGGTATATACTCTCTTAATACATTATTTTAGAATTTTATGGATTTTTTAATTTCAAAATTATGAGTTTTGACACTAAATTTTTTATTACGTCACTCCAGTAAAAAGCATCCAATTTCAAAAACGAATTCCGGTATAAATTTCAAAAATTTATTTAATAAATTTGGTTACTCACAAAATAATAAATTTTTATCTTAAAAATTGGTAATGGTTTTTTTGAAACTGATTTTAACTGATAAACTTTTTGATTTTTTTTATCTTGTATAATGGTAGTTTAAAGAGATTTTTTTCTCAAAATATTCAAAAAAACTGGTAAATGTTGTTAACAAAAAGTTTCGACTCCTTCTTGCTCTAGTTTATGGAAGCATTGTTTTTGTTGCACATTTTTCTTTCTTCAAAAACAAATGCTGACCAAATAAATTTAAGCAATCGCAATCGATTTTTTTCAAAATGTTTTTTCTTTTTTGTGCTCTTTTTCTTCGGATTGTTGAAGGAAGAAGAATAAACAAAAAAAAGAATGTTGTTCATTTTGAAAGGCAATGTGAAATATCTAGCGCGAAACCACCAAAAGCAAAAAAATTCACTCGGCAAGTTTTTTTGTGAAAGGAAGCACAAATAACGTCGGCGTCTTTTGCTGTCTATTTTCTTCATTTTTTTGATGATTAACAACACTGGCTGTTTTTTTTTGAAAATTTTAAATTTAAAATTCAAATTCTTAAAAAAAGATAGTTAAAGTTAATTCTATACTTATTTTTTACTTATAAAATTTATTCAAAGATCAATAATTTAATTAAATATTTTTAGCAGACATAAACAAAATGTCTTAAAAAATAGTAAAAAAATTTACAGTAAATGATAAAAATAAGTTATAACTTTTAGCTAACAATAAAGATAAACTTTTATTGCTTTTGTTGCTGCAGGCTGTCAATTAATTTTTTTCCTGGCTTGGTCTGTCTCTGTTCAGCCACAACAAAACATTTCGTCATCGTTAGTTTCATTAATGTTTCAAAAAAATGCACATCGTCCTAGGAAGAGAAGGCAATAACAATATTAAAAAAATCATACACTTTTAGTTTTTTTCTTACTTAAATATGAGAATTAATTTATTTCCTTAATTTTTTCAATTTGATTTATTGCAGCTAAAACAGTTTAATACATAAAAACAATATTAATTATTTTGTTTCAAAACTTTTCCAAAAAACTGCCACATAGTGACCACAAAATAGAGTCTTTAAGTTTTGACAAAAGGCAGAATGTCAGCAAATGAACTGCCATAAATTTATAATAAAAATTTATTATTAATTTAATGTCTGTCAAAGACATGAAAGCATTTTTTTATGTTTTTTTAAAATATTCATTTAAACAACAGAAGTTTGTTTAATTGAAAAAAGAATTGTAAATTGTTGCACATCACAGAAAAAAATGACTGCAAATCCCAGCTTAGTAATACCATGGAAAATAACAACACTTCAGTGTATTAATGTGACAATTAAATATTTTTTTATAATGATGTTGACATTTTTGGGATGAGTTAAAGGTAGTTTTTCAATGCAAATTTTGAAACTCAAATTTTTTCTTTACCAGGTAATATCTGAATAACTTTTAACGAAACCAAAATATTCAAAAATAAACAGTGTAAAAAAGAACTTGTTTGGCGTTGTTGTTGTCGAAATGGTTTCAAAAAAAATAATTCATTAAAAAAAGAAAGAAGCATCCCGCCAGAGCTTTTCCACATCAACGACATGAAAAAAGGCCAAGCCCACTCTTTCATCAGAGAAAGATGAATTATTAAAAAAATTGAATGTTGTAACGAAAACAGAAAAAAATCCCATGAAAATGCAGCAACGGCGGCGCACATTTTATGCACATCTGTCTTGCTTTTTTTTCTCCAAAATACTTTTGTTTCTGCAGAAACCATTTTTTGTGACTGAATGATTCCTAAATTTTTTTAGTTTTGCAAGAAAATTTGAATATTTCATTTTGAGTTCAATTGTATGTTTTAAAAATAATTATGAAATATCAACTTTTTTAAATTAATTGAATAAGTTGTTTTTCCTGCATAATTACAAACATCGTGAAAACATAATTAAAATGGGCCGGGCTTTTTCATTTTTATTGACATTATAATCCTTTTCTTTTTGGTCTGTGTGTATGACAAAAGTAATATCAAAAACACATTATATTGCAGAAAAATATTAATTTATATTTAAATGATATTAAAAATTCAAAGCAAATGCTTCACTTTAAGAGACGTTCTACGAGAGATTTTGAAAATTCAGGGGTGAAGCGGAACTGAAAATTTTAAAATGAAATTTTTTGTGGTCCATTCGATTAAACTAGGTGAAAAAAGGTTATTCTGAAGGTTTTAGGTCAATCTATCTCGTACTTTTGATTTACGAGTATATTAAAGTTACTGTATTGCCAAAAATGGTAAAATTCGGGAAAAATCCAAAAGTTAACCAATCAAAAAGTTATTTCCCATGATTGTACATATAAATAAGGGCTATTAGTTGCACTATACAAAAAAATTTTATCTTACCCTTAATGTCGAAATTTTGGCTATTGTAATTTTCGACACAGAAGAAAAATTTGCATATTTAGCCGCCGGGACAAAAGTCATACCTCACTGAATAGCCCTATATCTGGGCTTTCCAAAAATATAAAATTTGTTGAAATCGATGGGGTCGATATCGATAGCCAGTAAAAAAGGTGCGCGTGATCAATATCTCCAACATCAACCTCGGGGTAAAACTCATGTATGATGAAAGATAATGACATGCGGTGACTTACAATATGAAATATCATGTTAAAAGAGTATTCTGGGTGAGTTTCATAACATTTGGATATCATTTAGAAATATGCCATCAATATGAAATTTCGAAAATTAGCAACATTAGACTTCGAAGGGAAAATCAAGGCAATTTGAGTTGTTAGTTAAAAATAAAAGAGTTAATGCTTTTAAAACATTAAATAGATGTAATATAAGTAATTATAAACAGTGAACATTGATATATCGATCATTTTTGATTTTTCCGGTTGGTTCGAAATGTACCTTATTTTTGACCATTTTTAGAGGTATCAAAACTGTATGAAATATCATACCTATCAACTTTTTTTGCCGTTTACGATAAAATATAACATGTTTACAGTTAGTAGGTACAATTTAAACACCTGGGGATACCCACTTTTTATTTCCCATCATTTTTAAAATCATGGTATTTTTCAACTATTAATTATCTCTGGAATTCGTGTTTTTCCATGAAACAAATTAATAAAACGTTTTTTTTTGAACTCAGTGAGAGTATTTAGTAATATTAAACTGAAAAAGAAAACCAATCAATAAAAAATCAATAATTCGAAAAATCGAAAAAATCGAAATTTTTAAAAAATTTGCATAAGCATCAAATTTGTTCCTAAATGATTTTTACTGGTAATACAAATCATAAAAAATAATTTTGAGACACTTTGAACCCTTTTGAATGCATAAAACACGAATTCCAGAGATAATTAATAGTTGAAAAATACCATGATTTTAAAAATGATGGGAAATAAAAAGTGGGTATCCCCAGGTGTTTAAATTGTACCTACTAACTGTAAACATGTTATATTTTATCGTAAACGGCAAAAAAAGTTGATAGGTATGATATTTCATACAGTTTTGATACCTCTAAAAATGGTCAAAAATAAGGTACATTTCGAACCAACCGGAAAAATCAAAAATGATCGATATATCAATGTTCACTGTTTATAATTACTTATATTACATCTATTTAATGTTTTAAAAGCATTAACTCTTTTATTTTTAACTAACAACTCAAATTGCCTTGATTTTCCCTTCGAAGTCTAATGTTGCTAATTTTCGAAATTTCATATTGATGGCATATTTCTAAATGATATCCAAATGTTATGAAACTCACCCAGAATACTCTTTTAACATGATATTTCATATTGTAAGTCACCGCATGTCATTATCTTTCATCATACATGAGTTTTACCCCGAGGTTGATGTTGGAGATATTGATCACGCGCACCTTTTTTACTGGCTATCGATATCGACCCCATCGATTTCAACAAATTTTATATTTTTGGAAAGCCCAGATATAGGGCTATTCAGTGAGGTATGACTTTTGTCCCGGCGGCTAAATATGCAAATTTTTCTTCTGTGTCGAAAATTACAATAGCCAAAATTTCGACATTAAGGGTAAGATAAAATTTTTTTGTATAGTGCAACTAATAGCCCTTATTTATATGTACAATCATGGGAAATAACTTTTTGATTGGTTAACTTTTGGATTTTTCCCGAATTTTACCATTTTTGGCAATACAGTAACTTTAATATACTCGTAAATCAAAAGTACGAGATAGATTGACCTAAAACCTTCAGAATAACCTTTTTTCACCTAGTTTAATCGAATGGACCACAAAAAATTTCATTTTAAAATTTTCAGTTCCGCTTCACCCCTGAATTTTCAAAATCTCTCGTAGAACGTCTCTTAAAGTGAAGCATTTGCTTTGAATTTTTAATATCATTTAAATATAAATTAATATTTTTCTGCAATATAATGTGTTTTTGATATTACTTTTGTCATACACACAGACCAAAAAGAAAAGGATTATAATGTCAATAAAAATGAAAAAGCCCGGCCCATTTTAATTATGTTTTCACGATGTTTGTAATTATGCAGGAAAAACAACTTATTCAATTAATTTAAAAAAGTTGATATTTCATAATTATTTTTAAAACATACAATTGAACTCAAAATGAAATATTCAAATTTTCTTGCAAAACTAAAAAAATTTAGGAATCATTCAGTCACAAAAAATGGTTTCTGCAGAAACAAAAGTATTTTGGAGAAAAAAAAGCAAGACAGATGTGCATAAAATGTGCGCCGCCGTTGCTGCATTTTCATGGGATTTTTTTCTGTTTTCGTTACAACATTCAATTTTTTTAATAATTCATCTTTCTCTGATGAAAGAGTGGGCTTGGCCTTTTTTCATGTCGTTGATGTGGAAAAGCTCTGGCGGGATGCTTCTTTCTTTTTTTAATGAATTATTTTTTTTGAAACCATTTCGACAACAACAACGCCAAACAAGTTCTTTTTTACACTGTTTATTTTTGAATATTTTGGTTTCGTTAAAAGTTATTCAGATATTACCTGGTAAAGAAAAAATTTGAGTTTCAAAATTTGCATTGAAAAACTACCTTTAACTCATCCCAAAAATGTCAACATCATTATAAAAAAATATTTAATTGTCACATTAATACACTGAAGTGTTGTTATTTTCCATGGTATTACTAAGCTGGGATTTGCAGTCATTTTTTTCTGTGATGTGCAACAATTTACAATTCTTTTTTCAATTAAACAAACTTCTGTTGTTTAAATGAATATTTTAAAAAAACATAAAAAAATGCTTTCATGTCTTTGACAGACATTAAATTAATAATAAATTTTTATTATAAATTTATGGCAGTTCATTTGCTGACATTCTGCCTTTTGTCAAAACTTAAAGACTCTATTTTGTGGTCACTATGTGGCAGTTTTTTGGAAAAGTTTTGAAACAAAATAATTAATATTGTTTTTATGTATTAAACTGTTTTAGCTGCAATAAATCAAATTGAAAAAATTAAGGAAATAAATTAATTCTCATATTTAAGTAAGAAAAAAACTAAAAGTGTATGATTTTTTTAATATTGTTATTGCCTTCTCTTCCTAGGACGATGTGCATTTTTTTGAAACATTAATGAAACTAACGATGACGAAATGTTTTGTTGTGGCTGAACAGAGACAGACCAAGCCAGGAAAAAAATTAATTGACAGCCTGCAGCAACAAAAGCAATAAAAGTTTATCTTTATTGTTAGCTAAAAGTTATAACTTATTTTTATCATTTACTGTAAATTTTTTTACTATTTTTTAAGACATTTTGTTTATGTCTGCTAAAAATATTTAATTAAATTATTGATCTTTGAATAAATTTTATAAGTAAAAAATAAGTATAGAATTAACTTTAACTATCTTTTTTTAAGAATTTGAATTTTAAATTTAAAATTTTCAAAAAAAAACAGCCAGTGTTGTTAATCATCAAAAAAATGAAGAAAATAGACAGCAAAAGACGCCGACGTTATTTGTGCTTCCTTTCACAAAAAAACTTGCCGAGTGAATTTTTTTGCTTTTGGTGGTTTCGCGCTAGATATTTCACATTGCCTTTCAAAATGAACAACATTCTTTTTTTTGTTTATTCTTCTTCCTTCAACAATCCGAAGAAAAAGAGCACAAAAAAGAAAAAACATTTTGAAAAAAATCGATTGCGATTGCTTAAATTTATTTGGTCAGCATTTGTTTTTGAAGAAAGAAAAATGTGCAACAAAAACAATGCTTCCATAAACTAGAGCAAGAAGGAGTCGAAACTTTTTGTTAACAACATTTACCAGTTTTTTTGAATATTTTGAGAAAAAAATCTCTTTAAACTACCATTATACAAGATAAAAAAAATCAAAAAGTTTATCAGTTAAAATCAGTTTCAAAAAAACCATTACCAATTTTTAAGATAAAAATTTATTATTTTGTGAGTAACCAAATTTATTAAATAAATTTTTGAAATTTATACCGGAATTCGTTTTTGAAATTGGATGCTTTTTACTGGAGTGACGTAATAAAAAATTTAGTGTCAAAACTCATAATTTTGAAATTAAAAAATCCATAAAATTCTAAAATAATGTATTAAGAGAGTATATACCACAAAATTTAAATCGGGCGGAACACACCATCTCAGATTTTGATTATTTTGTTGTTTTTTGATAGTATATGGTCCAAAAACATTGTTTGGAAAGTATTAGCTCATTATCTCTCACAGTTTTGGAATTCTACCATCGTAAAGTTGACTATTAAGCAAAAATACATGGATTGGAAAACTTTTTTATGTTTGAAGATAAAAACCTGATACTTTCCATATTTATACATGTTGGTATGGGGTTTTTAAAAATATATATTACACATTTTTAGCTTACCAAAAATTGGGTTTTTTTTCACTTTGAAAATTTCGACACAGAAAAAAAATTTTTGTTTTTAGATCGAGGAGGGTAATGAACTCAGATTCATATAGCCCAGAATCTCAGCTTTCCAAAAATATAAAATTTATGAAAATCGGTGGTGTAATTAGCGATAGCCACCAAAAAAACTGTCGCTGATCAACATCTACAACATCATTTGACCCACATAAGTTACGAAATAGGTTACAAAATGACTTCCGGTGAATTGTATTATGAAATACTATACTTATAAGTCATTCCGGGTGAGTTTCATAACATTTGGATACGATTTAGAAATATGCCATCCACATGAAATTTCGCATTTTAGCAACTTCAGGTGTCGAAGGAAAAATCAAGGTAATTTGAGTTTTTGGTTAAAAATAAAAGAGTTAATGCTTTTAAAACATTAAATAGATGTAATATAAGTAATTATAAACATTGAACACTGATATATTGGTCATTTTTGATTTTTTCGGGCATGTTGAAATTTACCTTGTTTTTGACCATTTTTTGAGGTATCTGAATTCTATGAAATATCATTCCTATCAACTTTTTTTGCCGTTACCGATCAAATATAACATGTATAGAATTAGTAGGTACAATTTCAGCACCTGGGAATACCCACTTTTTATTTCGGGTCATTGTAAAAATCATGGTATTTTTCGCATATAATAATCTTTAAAATTGGTGTTTTTTGCATTCAAAAATGTTCAAAATGTCTCAAAATTAATTTATATGATTAATATTGCCAGTAAAAATCATTTAGAAACAATTTTGACGATTATGCAAATTTTTTGAAAATTTCGATTTTCTTAAATTTTCGGATTATTGATTTGTTGTCCTTTGGCTTTCTTTTTGTACTTAATCTTACAAAATACTGTTACTGAGTTCGAAAAAACAGTTTTGGTCTGTTTTTTGGAAGAAAAACACTGATTTTAAAGATAATTTATATGCGAAAAATACCATGATTTTTACAATGACCCGAAATAAAAAGTGGGTATTCCCAGGTGCTGAAATTGTACCTACTAATTCTATACATGTTATATTTGATCGGTAACGGCAAAAAAAGTTGATAAGAATGATATTTCATAGAATTCAGATACCTCAAAAAATGGTCAAAAACAAGGTAAATTTCAACATGCCCGAAAAAATCAAAAATGACCAATATATCAGTGTTCAATGTTTATAATTACTTATATTACATCTATTTAATGTTTTAAAAGCATTAACTCTTTTATTTTTAACCAAAAACTCAAATTACCTTGATTTTTCCTTCGACACCTGAAGTTGCTAAAATGCGAAATTTCATGTGGATGGCATATTTCTAAATCGTATCCAAATGTTATGAAACTCACCCGGAATGACTTATAAGTATAGTATTTCATAATACAATTCACCGGAAGTCATTTTGTAACCTATTTCGTAACTTATGTGGGTCAAATGATGTTGTAGATGTTGATCAGCGACAGTTTTTTTGGTGGCTATCGCTAATTACACCACCGATTTTCATAAATTTTATATTTTTGGAAAGCTGAGATTCTGGGCTATATGAATCTGAGTTCATTACCCTCCTCGATCTAAAAACAAAAATTTTTTTTCTGTGTCGAAATTTTCAAAGTGAAAAAAAACCCAATTTTTGGTAAGCTAAAAATGTGTAATATATATTTTTAAAAACCCCATACCAACATGTATAAATATGGAAAGTATCAGGTTTTTATCTTCAAACATAAAAAAGTTTTCCAATCCATGTATTTTTGCTTAATAGTCAACTTTACGATGGTAGAATTCCAAAACTGTGAGAGATAATGAGCTAATACTTTCCAAACAATGTTTTTGGACCATATACTATCAAAAAACAACAAAATAATCAAAATCTGAGATGGTGTGTTCCGCACTTATGTGAAATCTTTAAATTTTCTGGTAGACACTCTCTTAAAGATGAAAAGACAAACACATTTCTTTTTTCTAAGCATTTTTGGTTTTATTTTTACTTTTTGTTTATTGCTGGTTTGAAACCTTTTTTTGCTGTGAGATGTTATGAAAAACATAAAAACATTGTTTTTTTACATCTAGTTGTTGAAAAGAAAATGAAAAGATGAATGAAAAAAAATCAACAGTAAGGGAGACTAACAAGTGGCAAATGGTTTTTTAAAACTTCATCATTAAATTTTAAAAATATTTTTTTTCAATACTGTCGAATACGATAACTGATACTTTCCGTAACGGCAATGTTCAAAATAAAATTTATTATTGCAAAAGGTTCAATTTCAATGCTTTTATTAATTAATAATTAATTAAAAACATATCATATTTATGGGGTAACTTAATTTCCAGCATTATTTATGAATAAATGATTCATAAATAATGCTTGAGTAATCTTTTGAAGATTAAAACTATCGCAATATTTTAATCAAATGAAATTTAAAATGCCATTCAAGAGCATATTACTTTTTTTTAAACATTTTAAACTATGTTATAATTATTTCAGTTAAATGTATTTTTTATTAATGTTTGAATCTGAAGGCAAGAACTGGATTTTGATATCTTTTTTAAAGTAATAATGTAATTCTAAAATACAATAATGCAAATATTTATGAACATTTTCCTTTTTTAATCAAATATTCAAAAAATGACTTGTTTTTGCATCACAATAATTTAAAAAAAACCGCATTCTGTGCAAAAGAATATTCTAAATAAAGAAACATTATTAATTTTAAGGGAGCAATAAAAAAAGAAAAAAATAAGATAAAAAAGCCATCCTTTTTTTATCATACTTTTGTAAAGCCACTTTCTTTCTCCGAAAAAATAAAAAAAAAATTTGATTTTGCTTAAATAAAAATACACCGTTTTTAAAAGAACATTTATTTATCAAAACAAAATCAAAGAAAACATTAATAATTAGAAATTTTACAATTATAAAGAATTCTTAAAATTTCTTCGGTAGTTTCAGCTTGACCGAATTTTTCCTTTGTTATTGAATTTGATGGGCAAAAATAACTTTTCAAATTCTGAAATAAGTTACTTATAGCTTTCTTTGGCCTCTGAATAGTGGCAGCACAAGCAGGATCAGCATCAAATTCTTTTCCAATTTCAACAAATTCATCTTCACTACAGTTTTTTTCTTTCTCTTTTACTTTGCGTACGAAAATTTTTAGATTCTCCGGATATTTGCCCTTCTTCAGATAGACTGTAAGTTTTTCATCTTCTTCAGAAGTTTTTGAAAAAAGTTTACATCTATGAAGCACTTTCAGAAGTTCTTCGGCCGTTGTTGCATGATCAAATTTTTCTTTTGTTCTTGCATTTTCTGGGATGAAAAATTCGTTCATTCGAGCAACGGCACTATCTAATAAAATCTTTTGGTATTCTAAAAATTGTTCTTCCACACTTCCTGTTTCCATTGCGTTTCTTAGAAAAACCAAGTCAATTGACAGTACTCTTTTAGCAGTGGACACAGCAAGCTTTTGTAAATCGTCATGAACTTGTGTTTGAACTTTTGAAATCGCATTGACAGGTTCAGCTTGAATCTGTTTTTTAGGATTGCTGTGTTTTAGTTTTCCATATTGTTCTTCAACAGTCTTAGATTCCAAAACTTCAATTGTCTTTATAACTTCATAGATAAGTGAAGAGATTTCTTTTTTATCTAAAAATGAGGTTGCTTTCGTTTAATAAACAAACATAAAAGCATATCCATATTTTCAGACGTCAGCAGGTGAAAGTAAAAAATAACCGTCTGGTCTTTCATCGGCTGCAACATTAACTGTGACATCATCTTGAAATTTTCAAGCCATAAGCTGTATTTTTTGAGAATAATAAAACTTACCGATTTCAACGAAATCATCTGGAATTGATCTGACAACTTTAGAATAAGCTTGATCCATTTTGTCATCACCTTAACATGGAATTACATAAATTCAAAAATAAATAGCACAACATGTACGATTGTAAATTACAAAAATCAACTTCAAAAGCTGACTTCTGAAAACCAACTTTTTAAATGATCACGTTCTTCCTGCAATTTACCAATAACTTCAGATCCCTTCAATTATGTTTCATAATTAAGGGCAACAATAGCTTGATAAGTTTCTTCATCCGTTTGTTCAATAACGTGGTTATCTTCTTTTAATTGATGATGATCAGAAATTATTTGTTTAACGTTGTCACCACCTAAAAATTAAATTACATGACTTCAAGAACTGTAAAATTTAACAACATTAATCAAGTCTGAAAAATAAAAAGTTCAAACGCACACTTTTGAAAATTTACTTTTGTAGTAATTCTCTTCCAGATTTTGATTTATTAACTCATTTTGAAATTGAAATCCTTTCAAAGAATTTGTATTTGTACTGGCATCAGCAGCATGCAAAGATTTTTCATCAGGCTTTCAATAACTCGACGTTTTTTAATGGCAGATTATTCTTCGTCCGATTCAGTTTCACGATTTCTACTCTTTTGTTTGCCCATTTTAGGTTGAGATTTCTTCTTTTTTAGTCCATTTTTTTCTGATTGTTGCGCACCAGCTTTTTTAACAACAAATCTTCAAACTGCTTGTGGAGGCCATGAAATTTTTTGATCCTGAAAAAAAGTTAAACAAATTACAGTAACCAAATATAAACAAACACGAAAAAGACAAAAAAACCCATTTTTGGAGGGTCTAAAGAAACATTTAATTTGAAAAAATTATAAGCAAAACTTACATCAACACAGTAATCAGCCAACCAGTTTATGCATGATAGAAAACGTTGCAATTAAACATGATCAGAAAGTTGATAAAATTTTTCGTAAAAGTTCAACTTCATAAAGTATCATTTCAGCACACGCTAAAAAAGCTTTTTCAAATTCAGGCTTAAAAGTCCATTTGCAATATATTGGATCAAACTTGTACGTGGTGTAATCATTATTTTCTTGAATGAGAGAATCAAGCTTAAGTAATTGGAGAGAATGTCGTACTTCTTCTGTAATCCGAAAATCTCCAAAAACCATAATTGATAAGGTCGAAAAGAAGATAAATTCGAGACGTTGAACAACAGCTTCGAGTGATTTCGGAGGTTCCATAAAAAAGAGGCCAGCACCAAGCACCAGTAATTTCTCACGGCAGGATATTTAATTATTTATCATTTCGAGCAATATGCTATGTTCTACGGTAAATGGTGAATTGAAACATTTCATTAATGGCTTATAATCCATAAATTTAATATTTGCAGCGCCACCAACCCTTGCTACATGTTCTGATTTTTTACCGATCCATCTAAAAATGTACAGTAATCCGAATAGTAGATGGCATAACAAAAAGCACTTACGTAATCAACTTGGTATTGACTTGATCTGTTCCACGATCATTGTTGGAGTATTTAACATTGTAAAGGCCAAGATTATATTCATAATTTCGTTTTCCATTTGGAATATTGTAGTCTTTAAAAAAATCCTTTCTGAATAACTGAACGTAACCCTCTAACATTTCAATTGCTGTCAATGGAGGAGTTTTCGTCGGCATCAAGGGTGCATATTTCGTAAGACATATCTTATTATCATAATCTGCTAATTCATCCATGCTTTAAGCTAAAAAGAAGTAAAATTAAAACTAATAACAAACTACAACACAAAAAGCGAAATTAAAGAGCAAGTGTTTGAATGAGAGAAAAAAACTTTTAAAGTGTTTTAACATTTCAACATTTGTTTGTCACATAATGCCAAATTTCAAAAAATTAAGATACTGTAAAATTTCATTTTAAAAAGACTTACGCGCTGCCAGGAAAAGTTATAGTATAAAATAAAATTCCGGTAAAAATCAAAATAAAACGAATGAGTTCGGTAAAAAAATTTTATCAATTTTTTAAGAGAAAACAAATATGAAATTTGCATGAAACAGAACTTTTTGTTTAGCAGATATACTTTTAACGACAAAGTAATCTTATCGTAAGATTCTTGTGAAGCCTTTTGGGGTTATTCTTTCTATTTAACAGTCACCTAACTTTTTCATAGAGACTTTAGTTAAATCGACCTCTTTTAAAGTAAACTACCACATTTTATCTTCAATTTCTTCAATAGTTTCTGTTACATTAACATCTTTTGTAACTTCAAAAGTTTCACTAAAAAATATAAATCAAAAGACTGCAAAATATAAATTTTTTCACTTACAAGAAAGCGTTGGCCAAATTCTTTGCACAATCAGTAACAATTTAGGAGATAGAATTAACATTTACCCCAACATTTTTCAAAGCTTTTTCTAAAGTTTGACGAAGAAATGTTGAAGTATGGCTTCCTTTCAGGTCTTTTAATTAAAATGAAACAGTTGAAATCATTTTCGTGTTCTTATCAATAAGATAAACAGAGATTGCTAAATAACTAGATAACATCCCTTTTGTTGTTCCACAATCAGCACCAATTGCATAATGGCTTTCTGCACAATTTTTGCAACATATGAAATTTTCTCATATTAAAAGCTACACATCAAATGCAATAAAATCGGTTAAAATCCAAGTGAAGTTAATAGCGATGTAAAATTTTTCATAGCAGTTTATTCTTTCTTTTTCGGCAAAAAGATTGACACCAATGTGAAAGCAAATTTTCTCATAGGGCATTTAGGTCGTTGCGGTGATAAACTTTTTTCTTTCTTTATTAGATGATTTGTCCTTCCGTGTGATTTTTATGCCAAAAGAATATGCTTTCGTAGATTTTCGTTGAGAAATATTGTCAAAAAAGCATTGAAAAAAAAACAAAATGCCTTTACTTTTTTACTCGCGGGCGCCCGCGCCCGCCCGCCGCCCGCTTACTTTTGAAAAAACTGCCCGCGCCCACCCGCGGGCGGGCGCGGGCGAAGCATAACACTGGTTATTTCTCTGTAATTATGCAAGAACAAAAATATTTTCTTTCAAAAATCGCTGAAAATTAGAAAGATTTAAATTTTGCTTTTTTTTAAGATGTTTCCGTCACCGTTTTTTTTGCACTTAAAAAAAATCAAATATATTATTTTTTGTGCCAGCAAAAAAATGCTTTTTTAAAGTGATCATTGGTTTTATTTCAGCAGAGTTCGTTTGCTCATATGTCAGCTAAAATCTAATATTTTTCTGTCTAACAAATTTTTTCGCTTTTCTTTTATTTTCAATCATTCTTGACAAAAGAAGCCCAAAAAAGAAGTAAGAAATGTGGAAAAAATCACGAAAAACGGCGTATTATTCAGAAAATAGAAACAGTTGGTTTTAGCCAACACATATTTTTTTTTACTTTTGAATTTTTTGTAGCTTCATGGAACTCTAAAAGTTTTTAATAATAATAATAATATCTAAACAAAAAATAACGAAACCCTTTCGTTCAAAGAATTTGAACAAAGACTCCTTAACCCAAATCACAATATTTGAAAAAATGAATGTTTTTGATTTGTCATTTTAAATTTTTTACTTAAACTTAAATTGTAACTTTTCAAAAATCAATAAATATTTTTTTGTTATGTACAATGAAATTTTTTGAAAATCATGTTTTTTGTTCAACAAAATTGTTTTTTTAATTTAATGTCGTTCAAATGTTTTGTTCAAAAATCAAGAAAAAAGTTGTTCTGTGTTTTTACCTTTTTCTGATTTTTCAGATATTTGAAACTGCTTTTTCATCCATCTCAATTTTGAAATAAATATGTAATACAATCTTTCTTTTATTTCAAAAACAACATTTCTTGCACAAAAAAATTTTGCAATCCGACGGGCATTTTTCTTTTTAATTATTCTTATTTTTTATGAGAAAAGAAAACATACGTTTTGGAATGAATATTTTGGCAAACGTATGTCTGCTCATTTTTTTGGTCACATTTCGTCTTTTTAATATTTTCGAAGTTGCTTTTTTTTAATATTGTAAACTGTTTTAAACATGTAAAAATGTAAGTGTAAAAGAAAATTTTAAGATTACCATAAAAGATCGGAAACCTTCTGATATGCGCATTAATAATAAAGCTTTAAAACAAACAGTTTCTTCATCAAGTCTTTATAAAAAGTAAATAAAAACAAATTATTTCAGTTACGACTTTTTGCAATCCAAATTACTATATTCTTTCTTTCGTTTTTTGGTGTTCCAAATTTCTATTTTTTTGTGCATTTGCCATTTAAGCAAATTATTAGGTATTTTAATATTTCCATATCAAAATTTCCGTAGGCTTGGAAGAAAAGTAACGAAATGTTATAATAATAATAATTTATTTTCATGCTCTAACACATGATAAAAAACAAACAAAATCAATACAATAAAAAAGAACAATAAAAAATTCACATATATGTACAAACAAAAAGAAAAGATAAAAATTCAATTTCAACAATAAAATTTTACATAGGTAAAAAAATACAATTCAAACAATTTTTCAAAACTTTAAACTTTTAATGCCATAATGCCTCTCTTAAAAAGATTGGGGGTGGTATATTGTAAATGACGTGGTAGTTTTGTGTATTTGGAAACAGTTCTAAAAATAAAAAAATTTCTTTTAATGAATTTTTTAGAGTTTGGAATTTCCAGTTTTTTGGAAGATCCTCTAGTTTTTGAAGTTCGAACTGATAGATCCAATTTACAATTTATTTTTCCCGAAAGATAATCATTCAAAAAAATAAGATCAAACTTATTTCTTCGAATTTCTAAAGATTCAATACCTAACATTTCAAGTTTTTCTTCGTATGGAGCATTAAAATGAGGACGAAGTTCACGAGACCTGAGAAAAATAAGTTTTAGAGCTACTTTTTGGACTTTTTCTAATTTATCAATCAAATAAACTTGGGTTGGATTAAAGACAGGTGTCGAAAATTCAACCAAAGGACGAACATAGGATTGGTACATATGAAGCAGAAGTTTTGGAGAATGAGATTTAAGAGACTTAAAGAGAATAAAAAGACGAGCTAAAGCTTTTTTAGAGATAGTTTTGATATGGGCTTTCCAGCTCAAATCATCCGAAACGATTAAACCAAGATCCCGGAGGGAATTTTGATTATTTGGTAGTTTTTGATTTTTCAAAAAATAAGATATTTTTGGATTTTTATCTGGAAGACAATGTAGAACATTGCACTTTTCGATAGCAATCTCAAGCTCATTTTGATCCATCCATTTTCCAAGTTTTCCAAGAAAAATTTGAAGAGGAGGATTAGTTAAAGATAAATTAGAAGAAAAAGCTTTTAGATCATCAGCAAAGAGTTTATTTTCAACTTCTGGAGTTTCACAAAAAGAAATAAGATCGGAAATGAAAAATAAAAATAAAATTGGCCCGAGCTTAGATCCTTGCGGAACCCCAGAATTTGCATCAAAAGAATCAGAAAGAGAATCCCCAATTTTGACCCTAAATTTTCGGTTAGAGAGAAAAGCTTGAATCCAAGCAATGATAGAATTTGGAACATTTGCATTTTTGAGTTTTCGAAAAAGTAAAAAATGTTTCATTCTATCGAAAGCTTTTTTAACATCAAAATAAATTATATCAACAGAAATATTTTTTTCAGCTTTAGAGGTGATAAAATCAAAAGTCTCAACTAATTGAGTTGTGACAGATTTAGATTTTGTGAAACCATGTTGGCATGGAGGAATAAGATTATTTTTAGAAAAGAAATCATTCAAAAAATCTATTACAATTTTTTGAGGAATCATAGATAAAGAACAATTTAAAGAGATAGGACGATAATTGGAAGCAAGGTGTTTGTCACCTTTTTTAAAAATAGGAATTACATGAGAAATTTTCCATATTTCAGGAACTTGATATCAAAACTGTATGAAATATCATACCTATCAACTTTTTTTGCCGTTTACGATAAAATATAACATGTTTACAGTTAGTAGGTACAATTTAAACACCTGGGGATACCCACTTTTTATTTCCCATCATTTTTAAAATCATGGTATTTTTCAACTATTAATTATCTCTGGAATTCGTGTTTTATGCATTCAAAAGGGTTCAAAGTGTCTCAAAATTATTTTTTATGATTTGTATTACCAGTAAAAATCATTTAGGAACAAATTTGATGCTTATGCAAATTTTTTAAAAATTTCGATTTTTTCGATTTTTCGAATTATTGATTTTTTATTGATTGGTTTTCTTTTTCAGTTTAATATTACTAAATACTCTCACTGAGTTCAAAAAAAAACGTTTTATTAATTTGTTTCATGGAAAAACACGAATTCCAGAGATAATTAATAGTTGAAAAATACCATGATTTTAAAAATGATGGGAAATAAAAAGTGGGTATCCCCAGGTGTTTAAATTGTACCTACTAACTGTAAACATGTTATATTTTATCGTAAACGGCAAAAAAAGTTGATAGGTATGATATTTCATACAGTTTTGATACCTCTAAAAATGGTCAAAAATAAGGTACATTTCGAACCAACCGGAAAAATCAAAAATGATCGATATATCAATGTTCACTGTTTATAATTACTTATATTACATCTATTTAATGTTTTAAAAGCATTAACTCTTTTATTTTTAACTAACAACTCAAATTGCCTTGATTTTCCCTTCGAAGTCTAATGTTGCTAATTTTCGAAATTTCATATTGATGGCATATTTCTAAATGATATCCAAATGTTATGAAACTCACCCAGAATACTCTTTTAACATGATATTTCATATTGTAAGTCACCGCATGTCATTATCTTTCATCATACATGAGTTTTACCCCGAGGTTGATGTTGGAGATATTGATCACGCGCACCTTTTTTACTGGCTATCGATATCGACCCCATCGATTTCAACAAATTTTATATTTTTGGAAAGCCCAGATATAGGGCTATTCAGTGAGGTATGACTTTTGTCCCGGCGGCTAAATATGCAAATTTTTCTTCTGTGTCGAAAATTACAATAGCCAAAATTTCGACATTAAGGGTAAGATAAAATTTTTTTGTATAGTGCAACTAATAGCCCTTATTTATATGTACAATCATGGGAAATAACTTTTTGATTGGTTAACTTTTGGATTTTTCCCGAATTTTACCATTTTTGGCAATACAGTAACTTTAATATACTCGTAAATCAAAAGTACGAGATAGATTGACCTAAAACCTTCAGAATAACCTTTTTTCACCTAGTTTAATCGAATGGACCACAAAAAATTTCATTTTAAAATTTTCAGTTCCGCTCGATTTAAATTTCCTGGTAGACCGTCTCTTATCAGAAGGTTTCCGATCTTTTATGGTAATCTTAAAATTTTCTTTTACACTTACATTTTTACATGTTTAAAACAGTTTACAATATTAAAAAAAAGCAACTTCGAAAATATTAAAAAGACGAAATGTGACCAAAAAAATGAGCAGACATACGTTTGCCAAAATATTCATTCCAAAACGTATGTTTTCTTTTCTCATAAAAAATAAGAATAATTAAAAAGAAAAATGCCCGTCGGATTGCAAAATTTTTTTGTGCAAGAAATGTTGTTTTTGAAATAAAAGAAAGATTGTATTACATATTTATTTCAAAATTGAGATGGATGAAAAAGCAGTTTCAAATATCTGAAAAATCAGAAAAAGGTAAAAACACAGAACAACTTTTTTCTTGATTTTTGAACAAAACATTTGAACGACATTAAATTAAAAAAACAATTTTGTTGAACAAAAAACATGATTTTCAAAAAATTTCATTGTACATAACAAAAAAATATTTATTGATTTTTGAAAAGTTACAATTTAAGTTTAAGTAAAAAATTTAAAATGACAAATCAAAAACATTCATTTTTTCAAATATTGTGATTTGGGTTAAGGAGTCTTTGTTCAAATTCTTTGAACGAAAGGGTTTCGTTATTTTTTGTTTAGATATTATTATTATTATTAAAAACTTTTAGAGTTCCATGAAGCTACAAAAAATTCAAAAGTAAAAAAAAATATGTGTTGGCTAAAACCAACTGTTTCTATTTTCTGAATAATACGCCGTTTTTCGTGATTTTTTCCACATTTCTTACTTCTTTTTTGGGCTTCTTTTGTCAAGAATGATTGAAAATAAAAGAAAAGCGAAAAAATTTGTTAGACAGAAAAATATTAGATTTTAGCTGACATATGAGCAAACGAACTCTGCTGAAATAAAACCAATGATCACTTTAAAAAAGCATTTTTTTGCTGGCACAAAAAATAATATATTTGATTTTTTTTAAGTGCAAAAAAAACGGTGACGGAAACATCTTAAAAAAAAGCAAAATTTAAATCTTTCTAATTTTCAGCGATTTTTGAAAGAAAATATTTTTGTTCTTGCATAATTACAGAGAAATAACCAGTGTTATGCTTCGCCCGCGCCCGCCCGCGGGTGGGCGCGGGCAGTTTTTTCAAAAGTAAGCGGGCGGCGGGCGGGCGCGGGCGCCCGCGAGTAAAAAAGTAAAGGCATTTTGTTTTTTTTTCAATGCTTTTTTGACAATATTTCTCAACGAAAATCTACGAAAGCATATTCTTTTGGCATAAAAATCACACGGAAGGACAAATCATCTAATAAAGAAAGAAAAAAGTTTATCACCGCAACGACCTAAATGCCCTATGAGAAAATTTGCTTTCACATTGGTGTCAATCTTTTTGCCGAAAAAGAAAGAATAAACTGCTATGAAAAATTTTACATCGCTATTAACTTCACTTGGATTTTAACCGATTTTATTGCATTTGATGTGTAGCTTTTAATATGAGAAAATTTCATATGTTGCAAAAATTGTGCAGAAAGCCATTATGCAATTGGTGCTGATTGTGGAACAACAAAAGGGATGTTATCTAGTTATTTAGCAATCTCTGTTTATCTTATTGATAAGAACACGAAAATGATTTCAACTGTTTCATTTTAATTAAAAGACCTGAAAGGAAGCCATACTTCAACATTTCTTCGTCAAACTTTAGAAAAAGCTTTGAAAAATGTTGGGGTAAATGTTAATTCTATCTCCTAAATTGTTACTGATTGTGCAAAGAATTTGGCCAACGCTTTCTTGTAAGTGAAAAAATTTATATTTTGCAGTCTTTTGATTTATATTTTTTAGTGAAACTTTTGAAGTTACAAAAGATGTTAATGTAACAGAAACTATTGAAGAAATTGAAGATGATGTCCATCAACAATTGCTAAAAGCATATGAGGAATTTTTGCTAAGTGATATTCCTGTTGAAGAATATGAATTTTTCATGGATTCATTTGATGATATTGATTCTCCAAACAAAATCAACTTGTTAATCTTAAACGTTTATGATTCTTTTCTTAATATATAATATCAATAATCTTTTTGTTAATAAATAATGAAAAAACTTTTAAAATGTTGAATAAAAACTCAAATATAAGATTTGCGGGCAGGCGCGGGCGATTTTTTTTAAAAGTATGCGGGCGGCGGGCGGGCGCGGGCAGTTTTTTCAAAAGTACGCGGGCGGCGGGCGGGCGCGGGCAGTTTTTTCAAAAGTACGCGGGCGGCGGGCGGGCGCGGGCGCGGGCGCCCGCGGGAAAAAAACAAAAGCATAACACTGGAAATAACAATTCAGAATTACAACAACATTTTTAAAAACTTAAAACACATTTTGCATGCGCGCGCATTTAATCTTTTTACGGATAACAAAAATTTTCAACTTTTAACGCATTTTTTTGAAACCCCGTTTCTAAAATCAACTGATATAATCATTCATTTTTTTACCTCTTTTGTTTCTATAATCCGTAAATCTGTAAAATTTTTGGTTTCATTCTTGTTTGGGCTATGTAAATGTAAATATGTAAAATAAGCCTTTCTTGTGACATTTGGCAGCAATTTTTTTTTTGTAGTACAAAAAAACCATTCAACTTATTCTACAATTATTTTTCAATGGATAAAAGATTTTTTATCAGTGATAGTTTACTACTTGCTTGGAAAGAATGAAATCATTCAAAATTTTTTTAAAAAGTTGGTGTTGCATTTCACAAAATTGCGGCCATCTTTTAAAATAACGTTCATTATGCATTTGATTTTGAACTAATAAAAACGTTCTCTTTCATTTATTTTATCATCATGATAAAGATTTTTTAATAAAACCAAAAAATTCAAAAATTGCAATGAAAAATATTGAAAATTGTAATCCAAAAACTTTTTTGAGCATCATTGTGTTCATTTCGAAAGAATAAACCATATGTCAACGCTATTTTTTTCTGTTTTTTTTTTTTGGAATTTTTTATGACTAAGATATAAGTAAATGTATACCTTTGTCTGTGAAACATGGTAAATCTGGCATATTCTATATTTTCGCTACATTTGACTCTGGGGAAGCATCATTTTCTTACAAAATCATTTTTAAAAATGAACATTTAAAGAGTAACATAATTCTATTTCGACTTTGACAGAAAAAAAACATTTTTTAAGTCTGCATCAATTAGTAATTATTTTCAATTATTAATGAGTCTCTCTCACACCTATGCCGGCATTTCATTTTTTTTTAAAAATGCATTTAGCCGACATTTTATTCGCGTCGAGACTTTTTTTCCCCTATAAAAAATGAAATGCCGGCATTGTTCCAGTTCTTTTTAAAAAAAATAAAAATGCCGGCATTTCATTTTTTATAGGGGAAAAAAAGTCTCGACGCGAATAAAATGTCGGCTAAATGCATTTTTAAAAAAAAATGAAATGCCGGCATAGGTGTGAGAGAGACTCAATATAAAATTAAGTCTAAACAATCTTTAAAAAATTTTTTTTGTATTCATTCAATAAAAAGAAATTTTGTTGTTAAGTTTAAATTTCTTTGAAAAAAAATTTAAATATAAAGGAGGCCGACACTTTGATACGTATTTTTTCTCTCTTTTTTTTCGTTGAATTTTCCTGACAATCAAGTTTATGGAAAATTATGAGTAATAGAAATTGAAAAAAACCCCTTCTCTCTTTAAAACAGAAAAGAGTTTTGTTGAACAAAACAAAAAAACTTTTT
This sequence comes from Panagrolaimus sp. LJ2414, assembly GCA_024447195.1. Lineage (NCBI taxonomy): Eukaryota > Metazoa > Nematoda > Chromadorea > Rhabditida > Panagrolaimidae > Panagrolaimus > Panagrolaimus sp. LJ2414. The sequence continues at coordinate 26,304 of JAMRXY010000046.1, forward strand.
TGTAACGAATACTACGGAAAATTAAAAAATCTATTTTTTTAAAGGGACATGAAATAATTGTACTACTTCAGCAACCACGATTGGTCAAAGTATTATAAATTTTTAATGGTTTACAGCTTTCGCGAATTAATTTTTGTTGAATTTATTCAAATTTATTTTCACACATAAATATTAATGTTAACAAGTTTTTTTTCGGCATTTGCAGCTTAATTTTTTTTCTATCACTGACCAAAATTTTTTAACTTCAAAAAACGTCTTTTTTGTTCATCGTTTTTTCGGGAGCAGACTGTTTTTTTATTTATCGATAATAAATTTTTCGCAGATGTTTCTTTCAGGTTTTTTGAAATGAAAGGCGTTTTGAATTTTTTAGAAGAAGAATAAAAGAAAAAAATGAGAAAAAATTTGCAACAATCTTGTAAGTTTTGTTTATTCACCGGTGGTGAAATGAAAAATTGGAGCAAGGATTCATTAAAAATCAATTTAAATTTGTTAAAAACCAACATTTTTATTAAAAATTGTTTTTACTTATGCAGTTTCATTTTTAGTCAAACAAATTTTAAGCACAAATATCATCCAGTTCACATCATTGTCTTACCCGTGATTTTTTTCATGTCAAATCACAGATCCTATGCGACCAAATTTTATCTATTAAACTCTTATTTATTATCGTTTTTGCAACAGTGTATGAATCCAATTATTGATTTCTTCGAAATTTGAAAACGTAATTTTTTCATTTTTTAAACTTTCTATTTCATTAAACTACAAATCAAATAAAACATTCAAAAAAATTGAATCATAAAATTCGTAAAAATTTTAAAAAAAGTCTCTCCGAAAACTGCTGCAGTTTTAATACATGTCCGTCATTTAAATTATAGTTTTTACTGCTAAAGACCCAAAAGGAAAAATTAAAAGATAATTTGAACAACATTTTTTGCCAATTTTTTTAAGAAATGGAAAACAGCATATGTTGATCTTGTTCATCTCAAATGAAAGTGTCAAAGAAAAAACTGAATTTCGAAACACAATTTTTCTACGACGAATAAAGCTTCTTTTTTTCTTGTTACACAAAATCGGTTTGATCTGTTTGAGTCTTTTGGGGATTGTTTTTTTGATTGTTTTGAACATTTTTATCAAAAATCCACCGAGATTGTTCAATTCCCTTCAAAGTGTACATTGAATTTTTCATTATTACTGTAGCTGACAAAATGTTAAAAAACATTTTTAAAAATTAATTGCTGCTGATTAATTTTTAAAAATGTGTCATTTTTCTTTTGATTTTTGATGAATTTTAAACAGAATTTGTTCAAAATTTTAAATTTATTATTAATTTACATATCAACATGGTAGAAAAATAACTGATGTTATAATTATCATCAAAATTGTTTTCTTAAGTTGGATTTATAATTTTTTGAAACAAATTACATATTTAATAAGCATTAAGCTTAAAATATTAAAAAATGACAACTTTGTTTAATTAAAAAACATGATTATTGAAAAAGTTCATTGTACCAAAAAAATGTCTTTTTGATTTTTGAAAATTGAAAATTAAACTATCTGGAAAAATCTTGTAACGATCAATCAAAAACATACATAATTTTTTTAATATTGTAATTTTGGAAACATCGATTGTGGGTCAAAAACTCCTGTTGTTTTTGTTTAGATATTATTATTAAAATCTTTAGGAGTTCGTTCCATGAAACTACAAAAAATTCAAAAGTAAAAATAAATGTGTTGACTGAAACCAATAATTTCTATTTTCTAAATGAAACTTCGTTTATTTGATTTTTGTGCAAAACCCAATTGCTTGTTTTCAAAGACAAAAAATGAAAACTGCCACTTTTTTTCATCTTTTTTTTGTGCTTGTCTTGGCAGCAATGAAAATTTTGTGTTAATCACATTTTTCTTTGATCCTAAATGTTGTTTGTTTGTCTTTCTTTTGAAATTCAACAGCGTTGTTGTTTTGCAAATTTGTTGACGCAATATTTTTTATCTGATGTTATTTGAATATTTGTAAATTCTTGCACTCATAAAGAACATGAATTTCAAACAATAAACCCCATTTTATAGATGCCTTATAAACAGTACCCAATGCAATTAATGATCAACTTATTCTTTGCATTATTTAAAAAAACAATAGAACCGAAAAGCCAAAACATTCCAGTTTTTGAAATATTTGAAGAAGTTGTACCAAAAAGGAATTGAAAAGTTTTCAATAATCAAAAATTTGAGTAATAACAGTTCAATGAAATTCTTTCACTTAACAAGACAGAAAACAGTTTTTATTTTGAACATTTAATACTACTTAAAAATAAGAAAATGTCAATTTACAGGGACATGAAATAAATGTACTGCCTCAGTAAGCACATTTGGTCCAAAAATTATAAATTTTTAATGGCTAACAGGTTTTGTGGATTAATATTTGTTTAATTTATTCAAATTTACTTTCTCAGAAAAAAACCAATATAGAAAAGTTTATTTTAGCAAAACATTTACAGCGTAAATTTTTTCGATCAAAAAGGAAAACGATCACGAAATTATTTTAACTTCAAAAACCCCCTTTTTGTTGATATTTTTTGTTGCACAGACAATTTTTTTATTTGTTGATGATAGATTTTTCGCGGATGTTTCTTTCATATTTTTGAAATGAATAAATGGCGTTTTGAATTTTTTGGAAAAAGAATAAAAGAAAAAAATATGAAAGAATTTACAACAATCTGAGTTTTGCATATTCACCTCTTATAAAATCAGCAATTGGGAAATGAATCTGAACTTTGCAATTCTATTAAAAATTTATTTAAGTTTGTTCAAAACCAACATCAATTTTAAAATTGTTTTTACTTTCGCAGTTTCATTTTTCTGTCAAACAAATTGAAGGCATAAAAATTCAATGAAATTAAAAATGTGTAAAAAAATTAAAAGCTAAAAAGTTATTATTCAACATAAAAAAATGTTTGCATTCGACAGGAAGGGGTGATAATCCACAAAATGCACAAAAGCTAAATAACACCATTAAAGAATTTCTTTGTTTTAAAGAAAGCGTTTGGGTTCAGCAAAATCTTTTTTTATATCAACATTCAATTTTCATTCCCAACCATGGAAGACGGACAAAATATTCCAATAAAAGGTATTTAGTGAATTTGTGATGCAAAAAAGTATATTCTCAAACTCTAGAAAAAAGGACAAATAAGCATGTTAATAAGGACATTTTGTTTTTTATATTTTCAAGCAGGAATATTCATTTAAATGTGAACAGACAAAAAATTACATAGTAAATCAGTCAAAAATAATAAAAACTTGTAAGCAAATTTTTACAATTTTAGAAAATACAAAAGAAAACAAATAATAATAATTCAAAAACAAAGGAAAAGAAGGTATAGAGTTACAATCTTTTTGATAAAGTTTTTCAGAGAGTTGAACAAGGGTAAAAGTTGATGATTCACAAGCAGGGCTCTGTGAAATCGATATTCGAATTCGAAATCGAAATGCATATCAATGATTTTTATTAAAGTGTTTTCAAAAACCATTTATAATTTCATAACTTTTTTATAGATTACATCTACAATTGCATTATTTTTATGCTCATCGAAATAATTTGTTTCGTTCACGGGTTGAAAAAATAGTAAAAATAAAATTTGAAAAAAAAATATGCAAAAGCCCGACCCGCCAGCGGGCCGGGCCGGGCTTCGAAAAAGTCGGCCCGTTGCCATGTTTAATTGAAAATTGTAGTGAATTTTACCTCCGGAGTCTGAGGCGGAGGCGAGTTTTACAGAAGATCATAGAAAAAGTGCTGCTTTGCGCCTCCGGAGGCGGAGCCGGAGGCAGAGTCGGAGGCTAAAATAAAAAAAACACAACACTGGCTAAGATCAGAAAATCTTTTTAGTTTTCATTTTTGAAAAAATAATTACAAAATCAAATTTAAAAAACGTCTATTTTTCCCATTTTCAGTCTTTTCATTTTTGAAATGAGCATGTATTATTTTATTTATTTAAATTTATATGAAAAAATGCAAAAATGTTTTAACAAAAAAATAACAAAATATTCCGAAAATCAAAAATTAATGAGAAACATAAAAACAGCAAAACGTTGCAGCTGTAATAAAATGAACAAGTAATGCAGACATTGAAAAAAAAATCAATAGCAACAAAAGGGGAAAAGGTTTCGTTTTAATAGACACGACGACGTTTTTGCTTTTTGCGATATTTCTTATTATTTTTTCAGCAGCAACGAAAAATACTTTTATTTCAATAAAAGCAATAGTCATTTTTTGTACATGATAAACATATGGGGGAGAAAAGCTTGGTTTTGGTTGTGTTTTGACGTTTTTGTGTATTTTTAGTTACAATTTTTGATTGAAAAAGCTTAAACGAAAATAAGGTCCGAAATAATTAGAAAATGAAAAAATTAAATTATTTTTATTAAAACGAAAATTTATATTTATTTGTTTTATTTATTGTTTGTTCTATTCTCCTTTTTATTTTCCTATTTTATTAAATTTGAATGTTTTTTTTAAACAAAATTTCTTTTTTTTTAATCCCATATGACAAAATTTATAAAATATTCAAAACTTACAAGGGAACCGCCAGAAGTGATAATTGAGTTTTTAAACAAAATATGTTTTTTGTGATGGTTTTAGGTTCCTAATGATCATACAAAAATATTACGTGCTGGTTTTTAGGACTGTTAAACTTTTGTCAGTATTAATTTAAATAATCTAACACAAGTTTATTAGCAACACCTAAAATTACTAATATGACACAATAATATTATAAATAATCTTTGTTTTTTTCTTTTTTGCTGTGCCAAAAATATATAACAAATATTTCCTTCAACTATTTTTTGAGTTCTAACTGCAATGCAAAAATACAAATTCACACTTTTTTCTCTGATAGATTAGCATCAAAATTACTTCTTCCTTCTCACGAATTTGCTTACAGCAGCAACAAGTTTCTCCAAAATTGTTGATTACAGAAGTTTTATCAAACGTATGCTCTTTTCTATCTTTGCATTCTCAAACCTACGTCGGTGAAAATGCTTCCTTCTAAAATTGACTATCTTTTATTCTGTGACTCCATGTGTTATTCAATGTGCTGCGGCTGCTCGAAATTAATATTATCTGCATCCTTTTCTCCTAAAACTTTTCATATTTTTTCCTTCTATGTCTTTCTTCGTGTTTGTTTCTCCTTGTTTAAACCATTTTGGGTATCTGAATCGTGGTCCTTCACAGTTTTCTGCAGCAAAACTGCTGCTGTCCACGATCATTATTTCCTTCATCTTTGACTCAAAAGCTTCCTTTTTTTCCTTTCTTTGTTTATCTTCGTGTTTATTCTTCCTTGTTTGTGCTTATGTATTTCTTTTTTCCTTCTCATTAATATCCCAGCAACTTGATCACCTTTTTTTATCTTTACTTATGCATTAATATTCATTTGCTTATAATAAACAAGCAGCTTTTTTCATCCTTCTGTAAACTTGATTCAATCATCAATCAAGCTATTCACTATTTTTATTGCTCTTCCTTGTTATCGATGTTTGCTTGTTTCTTCGCGTTTTTTGCTTCTTTGTTACTTTTAGTTTTTTGATGTTCTTAATTATTACCACTCATTAATACTTATATATTTTTCAGATTCATTAACAATGTTTCCATCATATTCAACTTCAACTATTTCTGCTAAACAAGGCGCTCATCGATCAACAACAGCTGCTAATCAACGGCAAGTTTATACTTTACTCTTTCTTACCTGACATATCTAATATCTTTCACTTGTTTTTAGAAAAATCGAAATTACTTTTACTCATCCATCTGATGGCAAACTTGATGTAAGTATTCTTTGTCCACCTTTTATGCTTCTCCTTCAATGAACTATTACTTTATATATGCTTATCATTAAACTAGTCTATATATTTCTCCGTTTTTAGGAAGACTTTGTTCTTGATCGTTTTAATCCACATGAAATAGCATCTCTATCTTTTGCAAAATATTTTTCGAAGCATGATTACTCTGATCTTTCTGAACATTGGAAATATCTCGAAAATGCAGTTATGAGTAAAACTTTTATTTTTCCTGCAGCTGCTGAAGTCATTGTTGTTGAAAAATATAAGAATGTTGCAATTTGCTTTGATCATTTTGGCACAAAAAGACCCATCATCTTCTTTCGGGAATGTACTCCGTAAGTTTTGATTTGTACTTGATGAGGGTTGGATGCTTCTATTTTGTGCCTAAAATTGTTACAGTAATGTTTTCTAATACTTTGTTTAAGACCAATTTTGGTTTGCAAAATTACTGTAGTTTTTAACTTTCTTAATCTTCGAAATATGCTGTCCTTAATTATTTCTGTTGACTTTTATATTCATCTGATTCACATATATATTTTTCAGTTACTACAAAAGCATCGAGATTGGTAATATCCTTACTGTATTTTTACGAAAATTATATGTTCATACTGAAAAACCAACACTTATGTTTACTGATCTCTATGGAACATTGCTTACTCTACAACCATCTTCGATTAATAATTATGAAATTTCAATCAGCCATCAAAAGCAAAATTTAAATCTTTCTAATTTTCAGCGATTTTTGAAAGAAAATATTTTTGTTCTTGCATAATTACAGAGAAATAACCAGTGTTATGCTTCGCCCGCGCCCGCCCGCGGGTGGGCGCGGGCAGTTTTTTCAAAAGTAAGCGGGCGGCGGGCGGGCGCGGGCGCCCGCGAGTAAAAAAGTAAAGGCATTTTGTTTTTTTTTCAATGCTTTTTTGACAATATTTCTCAACGAAAATCTACGAAAGCATATTCTTTTGGCATAAAAATCACACGGAAGGACAAATCATCTAATAAAGAAAGAAAAAAGTTTATCACCGCAACGACCTAAATGCCCTATGAGAAAATTTGCTTTCACATTGGTGTCAATCTTTTTGCCGAAAAAGAAAGAATAAACTGCTATGAAAAATTTTACATCGCTATTAACTTCACTTGGATTTTAACCGATTTTATTGCATTTGATGTGTAGCTTTTAATATGAGAAAATTTCATATGTTGCAAAAATTGTGCAGAAAGCCATTATGCAATTGGTGCTGATTGTGGAACAACAAAAGGGATGTTATCTAGTTATTTAGCAATCTCTGTTTATCTTATTGATAAGAACACGAAAATGATTTCAACTGTTTCATTTTAATTAAAAGACCTGAAAGGAAGCCATACTTCAACATTTCTTCGTCAAACTTTAGAAAAAGCTTTGAAAAATGTTGGGGTAAATGTTAATTCTATCTCCTAAATTGTTACTGATTGTGCAAAGAATTTGGCCAACGCTTTCTTGTAAGTGAAAAAATTTATATTTTGCAGTCTTTTGATTTATATTTTTTAGTGAAACTTTTGAAGTTACAAAAGATGTTAATGTAACAGAAACTATTGAAGAAATTGAAGATGATGTCCATCAACAATTGCTAAAAGCATATGAGGAATTTTTGCTAAGTGATATTCCTGTTGAAGAATATGAATTTTTCATGGATTCATTTGATGATATTGATTCTCCAAACAAAATCAACTTGTTAATCTTAAACGTTTATGATTCTTTTCTTAATATATAATATCAATAATCTTTTTGTTAATAAATAATGAAAAAACTTTTAAAATGTTGAATAAAAACTCAAATATAAGATTTGCGGGCAGGCGCGGGCGATTTTTTTTAAAAGTATGCGGGCGGCGGGCGGGCGCGGGCAGTTTTTTCAAAAGTACGCGGGCGGCGGGCGGGCGCGGGCAGTTTTTTCAAAAGTACGCGGGCGGCGGGCGGGCGCGGGCGCGGGCGCCCGCGGGAAAAAAACAAAAGCATAACACTGGAAATAACAATTCAGAATTACAACAACATTTTTAAAAACTTAAAACACATTTTGCATGCGCGCGCATTTAATCTTTTTACGGATAACAAAAATTTTCAACTTTTAACGCATTTTTTTGAAACCCCGTTTCTAAAATCAACTGATATAATCATTCATTTTTTTACCTCTTTTGTTTCTATAATCCGTAAATCTGTAAAATTTTTGGTTTCATTCTTGTTTGGGCTATGTAAATGTAAATATGTAAAATAAGCCTTTCTTGTGACATTTGGCAGCAATTTTTTTTTTGTAGTACAAAAAAACCATTCAACTTATTCTACAATTATTTTTCAATGGATAAAAGATTTTTTATCAGTGATAGTTTACTACTTGCTTGGAAAGAATGAAATCATTCAAAATTTTTTTAAAAAGTTGGTGTTGCATTTCACAAAATTGCGGCCATCTTTTAAAATAACGTTCATTATGCATTTGATTTTGAACTAATAAAAACGTTCTCTTTCATTTATTTTATCATCATGATAAAGATTTTTTAATAAAACCAAAAAATTCAAAAATTGCAATGAAAAATATTGAAAATTGTAATCCAAAAACTTTTTTGAGCATCATTGTGTTCATTTCGAAAGAATAAACCATATGTCAACGCTATTTTTTTCTGTTTTTTTTTTTTGGAATTTTTTATGACTAAGATATAAGTAAATGTATACCTTTGTCTGTGAAACATGGTAAATCTGGCATATTCTATATTTTCGCTACATTTGACTCTGGGGAAGCATCATTTTCTTACAAAATCATTTTTAAAAATGAACATTTAAAGAGTAACATAATTCTATTTCGACTTTGACAGAAAAAAAACATTTTTTAAGTCTGCATCAATTAGTAATTATTTTCAATTATTAATGAGTCTCTCTCACACCTATGCCGGCATTTCATTTTTTTTTAAAAATGCATTTAGCCGACATTTTATTCGCGTCGAGACTTTTTTTCCCCTATAAAAAATGAAATGCCGGCATTGTTCCAGTTCTTTTTAAAAAAAATAAAAATGCCGGCATTTCATTTTTTATAGGGGAAAAAAAGTCTCGACGCGAATAAAATGTCGGCTAAATGCATTTTTAAAAAAAAATGAAATGCCGGCATAGGTGTGAGAGAGACTCAATATAAAATTAAGTCTAAACAATCTTTAAAAAATTTTTTTTGTATTCATTCAATAAAAAGAAATTTTGTTGTTAAGTTTAAATTTCTTTGAAAAAAAATTTAAATATAAAGGAGGCCGACACTTTGATACGTATTTTTTCTCTCTTTTTTTTCGTTGAATTTTCCTGACAATCAAGTTTATGGAAAATTATGAGTAATAGAAATTGAAAAAAACCCCTTCTCTCTTTAAAACAGAAAAGAGTTTTGTTGAACAAAACAAAAAAACTTTTTTGTAACGAATACTACGGAAAATTAAAAAATCTATTTTTTTAAAGGGACATGAAATAATTGTACTACTTCAGCAACCACGATTGGTCAAAGTATTATAAATTTTTAATGGTTTACAGCTTTCGCGAATTAATTTTTGTTGAATTTATTCAAATTTATTTTCACACATAAATATTAATGTTAACAAGTTTTTTTTCGGCATTTGCAGCTTAATTTTTTTTCTATCACTGACCAAAATTTTTTAACTTCAAAAAACGTCTTTTTTGTTCATCGTTTTTTCGGGAGCAGACTGTTTTTTTATTTATCGATAATAAATTTTTCGCAGATGTTTCTTTCAGGTTTTTTGAAATGAAAGGCGTTTTGAATTTTTTAGAAGAAGAATAAAAGAAAAAAATGAGAAAAAATTTGCAACAATCTTGTAAGTTTTGTTTATTCACCGGTGGTGAAATGAAAAATTGGAGCAAGGATTCATTAAAAATCAATTTAAATTTGTTAAAAACCAACATTTTTATTAAAAATTGTTTTTACTTATGCAGTTTCATTTTTAGTCAAACAAATTTTAAGCACAAATATCATCCAGTTCACATCATTGTCTTACCCGTGATTTTTTTCATGTCAAATCACAGATCCTATGCGACCAAATTTTATCTATTAAACTCTTATTTATTATCGTTTTTGCAACAGTGTATGAATCCAATTATTGATTTCTTCGAAATTTGAAAACGTAATTTTTTCATTTTTTAAACTTTCTATTTCATTAAACTACAAATCAAATAAAACATTCAAAAAAATTGAATCATAAAATTCGTAAAAATTTTAAAAAAAGTCTCTCCGAAAACTGCTGCAGTTTTAATACATGTCCGTCATTTAAATTATAGTTTTTACTGCTAAAGACCCAAAAGGAAAAATTAAAAGATAATTTGAACAACATTTTTTGCCAATTTTTTTAAGAAATGGAAAACAGCATATGTTGATCTTGTTCATCTCAAATGAAAGTGTCAAAGAAAAAACTGAATTTCGAAACACAATTTTTCTACGACGAATAAAGCTTCTTTTTTTCTTGTTACACAAAATCGGTTTGATCTGTTTGAGTCTTTTGGGGATTGTTTTTTTGATTGTTTTGAACATTTTTATCAAAAATCCACCGAGATTGTTCAATTCCCTTCAAAGTGTACATTGAATTTTTCATTATTACTGTAGCTGACAAAATGTTAAAAAACATTTTTAAAAATTAATTGCTGCTGATTAATTTTTAAAAATGTGTCATTTTTCTTTTGATTTTTGATGAATTTTAAACAGAATTTGTTCAAAATTTTAAATTTATTATTAATTTACATATCAACATGGTAGAAAAATAACTGATGTTATAATTATCATCAAAATTGTTTTCTTAAGTTGGATTTATAATTTTTTGAAACAAATTACATATTTAATAAGCATTAAGCTTAAAATATTAAAAAATGACAACTTTGTTTAATTAAAAAACATGATTATTGAAAAAGTTCATTGTACCAAAAAAATGTCTTTTTGATTTTTGAAAATTGAAAATTAAACTATCTGGAAAAATCTTGTAACGATCAATCAAAAACATACATAATTTTTTTAATATTGTAATTTTGGAAACATCGATTGTGGGTCAAAAACTCCTGTTGTTTTTGTTTAGATATTATTATTAAAATCTTTAGGAGTTCGTTCCATGAAACTACAAAAAATTCAAAAGTAAAAATAAATGTGTTGACTGAAACCAATAATTTCTATTTTCTAAATGAAACTTCGTTTATTTGATTTTTGTGCAAAACCCAATTGCTTGTTTTCAAAGACAAAAAATGAAAACTGCCACTTTTTTTCATCTTTTTTTTGTGCTTGTCTTGGCAGCAATGAAAATTTTGTGTTAATCACATTTTTCTTTGATCCTAAATGTTGTTTGTTTGTCTTTCTTTTGAAATTCAACAGCGTTGTTGTTTTGCAAATTTGTTGACGCAATATTTTTTATCTGATGTTATTTGAATATTTGTAAATTCTTGCACTCATAAAGAACATGAATTTCAAACAATAAACCCCATTTTATAGATGCCTTATAAACAGTACCCAATGCAATTAATGATCAACTTATTCTTTGCATTATTTAAAAAAACAATAGAACCGAAAAGCCAAAACATTCCAGTTTTTGAAATATTTGAAGAAGTTGTACCAAAAAGGAATTGAAAAGTTTTCAATAATCAAAAATTTGAGTAATAACAGTTCAATGAAATTCTTTCACTTAACAAGACAGAAAACAGTTTTTATTTTGAACATTTAATACTACTTAAAAATAAGAAAATGTCAATTTACAGGGACATGAAATAAATGTACTGCCTCAGTAAGCACATTTGGTCCAAAAATTATAAATTTTTAATGGCTAACAGGTTTTGTGGATTAATATTTGTTTAATTTATTCAAATTTACTTTCTCAGAAAAAAACCAATATAGAAAAGTTTATTTTAGCAAAACATTTACAGCGTAAATTTTTTCGATCAAAAAGGAAAACGATCACGAAATTATTTTAACTTCAAAAACCCCCTTTTTGTTGATATTTTTTGTTGCACAGACAATTTTTTTATTTGTTGATGATAGATTTTTCGCGGATGTTTCTTTCATATTTTTGAAATGAATAAATGGCGTTTTGAATTTTTTGGAAAAAGAATAAAAGAAAAAAATATGAAAGAATTTACAACAATCTGAGTTTTGCATATTCACCTCTTATAAAATCAGCAATTGGGAAATGAATCTGAACTTTGCAATTCTATTAAAAATTTATTTAAGTTTGTTCAAAACCAACATCAATTTTAAAATTGTTTTTACTTTCGCAGTTTCATTTTTCTGTCAAACAAATTGAAGGCATAAAAATTCAATGAAATTAAAAATGTGTAAAAAAATTAAAAGCTAAAAAGTTATTATTCAACATAAAAAAATGTTTGCATTCGACAGGAAGGGGTGATAATCCACAAAATGCACAAAAGCTAAATAACACCATTAAAGAATTTCTTTGTTTTAAAGAAAGCGTTTGGGTTCAGCAAAATCTTTTTTTATATCAACATTCAATTTTCATTCCCAACCATGGAAGACGGACAAAATATTCCAATAAAAGGTATTTAGTGAATTTGTGATGCAAAAAAGTATATTCTCAAACTCTAGAAAAAAGGACAAATAAGCATGTTAATAAGGACATTTTGTTTTTTATATTTTCAAGCAGGAATATTCATTTAAATGTGAACAGACAAAAAATTACATAGTAAATCAGTCAAAAATAATAAAAACTTGTAAGCAAATTTTTACAATTTTAGAAAATACAAAAGAAAACAAATAATAATAATTCAAAAACAAAGGAAAAGAAGGTATAGAGTTACAATCTTTTTGATAAAGTTTTTCAGAGAGTTGAACAAGGGTAAAAGTTGATGATTCACAAGCAGGGCTCTGTGAAATCGATATTCGAATTCGAAATCGAAATGCATATCAATGATTTTTATTAAAGTGTTTTCAAAAACCATTTATAATTTCATAACTTTTTTATAGATTACATCTACAATTGCATTATTTTTATGCTCATCGAAATAATTTGTTTCGTTCACGGGTTGAAAAAATAGTAAAAATAAAATTTGAAAAAAAAATATGCAAAAGCCCGACCCGCCAGCGGGCCGGGCCGGGCTTCGAAAAAGTCGGCCCGTTGCCATGTTTAATTGAAAATTGTAGTGAATTTTACCTCCGGAGTCTGAGGCGGAGGCGAGTTTTACAGAAGATCATAGAAAAAGTGCTGCTTTGCGCCTCCGGAGGCGGAGCCGGAGGCAGAGTCGGAGGCTAAAATAAAAAAAACACAACACTGGCTAAGATCAGAAAATCTTTTTAGTTTTCATTTTTGAAAAAATAATTACAAAATCAAATTTAAAAAACGTCTATTTTTCCCATTTTCAGTCTTTTCATTTTTGAAATGAGCATGTATTATTTTATTTATTTAAATTTATATGAAAAAATGCAAAAATGTTTTAACAAAAAAATAACAAAATATTCCGAAAATCAAAAATTAATGAGAAACATAAAAACAGCAAAACGTTGCAGCTGTAATAAAATGAACAAGTAATGCAGACATTGAAAAAAAAATCAATAGCAACAAAAGGGGAAAAGGTTTCGTTTTAATAGACACGACGACGTTTTTGCTTTTTGCGATATTTCTTATTATTTTTTCAGCAGCAACGAAAAATACTTTTATTTCAATAAAAGCAATAGTCATTTTTTGTACATGATAAACATATGGGGGAGAAAAGCTTGGTTTTGGTTGTGTTTTGACGTTTTTGTGTATTTTTAGTTACAATTTTTGATTGAAAAAGCTTAAACGAAAATAAGGTCCGAAATAATTAGAAAATGAAAAAATTAAATTATTTTTATTAAAACGAAAATTTATATTTATTTGTTTTATTTATTGTTTGTTCTATTCTCCTTTTTATTTTCCTATTTTATTAAATTTGAATGTTTTTTTTAAACAAAATTTCTTTTTTTTTAATCCCATATGACAAAATTTATAAAATATTCAAAACTTACAAGGGAACCGCCAGAAGTGATAATTGAGTTTTTAAACAAAATATGTTTTTTGTGATGGTTTTAGGTTCCTAATGATCATACAAAAATATTACGTGCTGGTTTTTAGGACTGTTAAACTTTTGTCAGTATTAATTTAAATAATCTAACACAAGTTTATTAGCAACACCTAAAATTACTAATATGACACAATAATATTATAAATAATCTTTGTTTTTTTCTTTTTTGCTGTGCCAAAAATATATAACAAATATTTCCTTCAACTATTTTTTGAGTTCTAACTGCAATGCAAAAATACAAATTCACACTTTTTTCTCTGATAGATTAGCATCAAAATTACTTCTTCCTTCTCACGAATTTGCTTACAGCAGCAACAAGTTTCTCCAAAATTGTTGATTACAGAAGTTTTATCAAACGTATGCTCTTTTCTATCTTTGCATTCTCAAACCTACGTCGGTGAAAATGCTTCCTTCTAAAATTGACTATCTTTTATTCTGTGACTCCATGTGTTATTCAATGTGCTGCGGCTGCTCGAAATTAATATTATCTGCATCCTTTTCTCCTAAAACTTTTCATATTTTTTCCTTCTATGTCTTTCTTCGTGTTTGTTTCTCCTTGTTTAAACCATTTTGGGTATCTGAATCGTGGTCCTTCACAGTTTTCTGCAGCAAAACTGCTGCTGTCCACGATCATTATTTCCTTCATCTTTGACTCAAAAGCTTCCTTTTTTTCCTTTCTTTGTTTATCTTCGTGTTTATTCTTCCTTGTTTGTGCTTATGTATTTCTTTTTTCCTTCTCATTAATATCCCAGCAACTTGATCACCTTTTTTTATCTTTACTTATGCATTAATATTCATTTGCTTATAATAAACAAGCAGCTTTTTTCATCCTTCTGTAAACTTGATTCAATCATCAATCAAGCTATTCACTATTTTTATTGCTCTTCCTTGTTATCGATGTTTGCTTGTTTCTTCGCGTTTTTTGCTTCTTTGTTACTTTTAGTTTTTTGATGTTCTTAATTATTACCACTCATTAATACTTATATATTTTTCAGATTCATTAACAATGTTTCCATCATATTCAACTTCAACTATTTCTGCTAAACAAGGCGCTCATCGATCAACAACAGCTGCTAATCAACGGCAAGTTTATACTTTACTCTTTCTTACCTGACATATCTAATATCTTTCACTTGTTTTTAGAAAAATCGAAATTACTTTTACTCATCCATCTGATGGCAAACTTGATGTAAGTATTCTTTGTCCACCTTTTATGCTTCTCCTTCAATGAACTATTACTTTATATATGCTTATCATTAAACTAGTCTATATATTTCTCCGTTTTTAGGAAGACTTTGTTCTTGATCGTTTTAATCCACATGAAATAGCATCTCTATCTTTTGCAAAATATTTTTCGAAGCATGATTACTCTGATCTTTCTGAACATTGGAAATATCTCGAAAATGCAGTTATGAGTAAAACTTTTATTTTTCCTGCAGCTGCTGAAGTCATTGTTGTTGAAAAATATAAGAATGTTGCAATTTGCTTTGATCATTTTGGCACAAAAAGACCCATCATCTTCTTTCGGGAATGTACTCCGTAAGTTTTGATTTGTACTTGATGAGGGTTGGATGCTTCTATTTTGTGCCTAAAATTGTTACAGTAATGTTTTCTAATACTTTGTTTAAGACCAATTTTGGTTTGCAAAATTACTGTAGTTTTTAACTTTCTTAATCTTCGAAATATGCTGTCCTTAATTATTTCTGTTGACTTTTATATTCATCTGATTCACATATATATTTTTCAGTTACTACAAAAGCATCGAGATTGGTAATATCCTTACTGTATTTTTACGAAAATTATATGTTCATCACTATGGAATATTCGAATCCAAGCTGCGATATACATTAAAAACATATTTTCGCGTCGAAACTTTTTGTTAAATTTCTTCCTTCTTTTTTTGTTCAAAAAAAATTCAGATTTTTGCGGATCTCAGCAACGGCTAGACCAATTTCGATGATTTAAAAAGTGTTATCCTTATTTAAAATAATTAAGAATAGTAATAAACACAACAAATCTGGAAAAAAAAGTTAGAAAAAATGACAATTTTTTCTCGAGTGGAAAATATCTTCTTCATATATATCGCAGCTTGGATTCGAAAAGGAAGAAAAAATTCCATAGTGTCATACTGAAAAACCAACACTTATGTTTACTGATCTCTATGGAACATTGCTTACTCTACAACCGTCTTCGATTAATAATTATGAAATTTCAATCAGCCATCGACTTTTGAAGGTTTGTCTTTTATTGTTTTTATTGAACTGTAACCTGGATTACTTTAGTTATACATTTTCATCCTTGATATTTTTTTCTAAAGTAATCCAGGGATACAATTTGTTTTCTCTTTATCCAAAATTTATAACTTTTGTTTTTTCAGATTAACAAATTTACATTCGAAGTTCGAGAAATTCAACGTATTTATCAATCTTATGTTATGTTTGCTGATTTCGGTGCAATTGTTCTTCGTCGAAAAGCTGCAAATATTTTGGAATCAAAAGGTTCGTTTTTATTTTACTTTTTTCACTTTTTTAATTGCTGATTGTTTTAGAACTTCAGGGTGCTTTGATCATTGGATCAATCAAATACACCCTTCAATGTGTCAGCCCTCATGCAGCTTGCTGGAAGCTTGGTTCAAGCTTCGAAGTTTTTCAAGATGTATGTTTTAGTTTCATCGATTTGCTTTTCTTGTGATTAATATTGTTCTCATTTTTAGGGTATCATCTATGCTCGCTCTCTTCGTGGTCAATATGTTTTGGTTGATGAAGATGAAAAGAAGAAAAGGCTTGAAGCCAGAACCGGGCGCAAACTCGCCCGGATGGTTGTTCCGGTTGCTGAAAAGAAATTTATCTCCCTTTGGGGAGATTTTGATTGGGATTTTACCAATCATGGTGGTTTTTTAATATATAAACCGCATTTGAAAAGATATGGAAGAAATTAAGCGAACCTTGTTCGCTCTATTTATATTTTTACTGATTTGTTTGTGTTTAACTTTTGTAACTTTTTTATGTGTAATTGTGAAATAAATTTTTTGTGATTTCGATTGGTTGTCTATTTTTTGGGGGATGACGAGATGGGGAATATGGTAACTGATGGGATAGCTATTGAATGTTTCTCGGGGAGTTGGATTACAATGATGGTTGGAGAAACATCAAGCATTTAATTTTCTTTTATGATTACGGTAGTTTTTCTTTTAAGATTTCGACAAATATAGCCTGACTTTTACACCTTTGAATCGGAGCTGATAAAAGGTAATATTCATTTTTAGAACGAGTAATTGTTTAGTATTTTTAATGAACAAATTTTCCATTTTTTGTCAAATTTTTCAGCTGTTTTATTCATTCTTTTTTTAAAAACATTAAATTTTTGTTTGTACTTTTTTCAAACTTTTGTTACAGTTTTTTTTAAATTTTGAGTCAAAAAAGTATAACAATGAATGAAGCATTGATGACCAAAAAACATTGTTTCATGTTTTTTTAATACTTCCCTGTCCAAATATCAAAGCTTTTACAGCTTTAATTTTTTTCCATCACTGACCGAAATTTTTTATCTTCAAAAAAACGCCTTTTTCGTTCATCGTTTTTTCGGGAGCAGACAATATTTTTATTTGTCGATGATAAATTTTTTGCAAACGTTTCTTTCAGCCTTTTTTGAAATGACGGGACGGCGTTTTGAATTTTTTAGCAAAATAGTAAAAGAAAAAAATAAGAAAGAATTTGCAACAATCTGAGTTTTGTTTATTCAACTGTGGTTAAATCAACAGTTGGACATAGAAGTTATACTATCAAAATTCATTAAAACTCTATGATTAAAATAGTCCAAAAGACAATATTCAAATGATAAACAAGGTTCGCGATTCAAAGGACCAAAAAGTTTTAAGGAAGGGATTATTCACAAAGTGACACCATCAAAGAATTTCTTTGTTTAAAAGGATGCGTTTGAGTTCAACAATATCCTTTTTTTAATACCCGCATTCGCTTTTTATTCCCAGTCTAAGCATGGCAACGGGCCGACTTTTTGGAAGCCCGGTGAAAAAAAAGCCCGGCCCGGCCCGTTTTTTTGTTGTAAATTTTCACATGATTCCCCCTTTGGAATTTTTTAAAAATCAAAGCCCGGCCCGTCGAAAGTCAGGCCCGGGCAAGGCCCGGCCCGGTGCCATGCTTATCCCTATCATGGAAGATGGACAAAATTTTATGAGAAAGATTTTTCTGAACACAGACATTCCATCTAAAAAATGTTTGAACATGAAAGAAATCAGAATTCTTCTATATTATAAATATTGAAGTACTGTGGTTCATATTCAAGAATTAAATTATTGCATTGTTTTCTTTATTTTAATTTCCGTTTTTAAAGTGTTTAAAAGTGATAAATAATCATTGCAAATATTCTATAAAAAATTCAAAAAGAAAGAAGAGCAAGCATCGAGTTTAAAAAAATTGTGTCAATGACAAAAAAAACTCCCAAAAATTTCTCTGCGCTTTTTTTAAGCAATTTTGACAGATTTTAAAAAAAATTTTGATCAACAACCATCTGTCAACCAGAATAAGCACCCTGTGAAATGCTTTTTTTTTTTTCTTTTCAAATGCACAAAAAAAGAAAGTCGTTTGTTTCGTTCTCGTTTTTTTGAAGGAATATTCCGGAAAGAAACAAAAGGTTAAGATTGTGATTCTTGACAATTTTTGATTTTTTCGTTCTGTATTTTATACAACTTTGAAGTGTTTTAACTTAAAATCAGCTAATTTTTTAATTTATGTTTTTATCAGCCCTTATTAGTTGAAATAGAAATTAAAAACATTAAACTATATTTCAAAAATTAAATTTTTTATATAAAAATTTTACAACACAAAAAATGTTTGTGTGTTTACATTTAATGGGATGCAAAAAGTATATTATCAAACTCTAGAAAAAAGGACAAATAAGCATGTTAATAAGGACATTTTGTTTTTTATATTTTCGAGCAGGAATATTCATTTAAATGTGAACAGACAAAAGATTACATTTAGAAAATACAAAATAAAACAAATAATAATAATTCAAAAACAAAGAAAAAGAAGGTATTGTGTTACAATCTTTTTGATAAAGTTTTTCAGAGAGTTGAACAAGGGTAAAAGTTGATGATTCACAAGCAGGGCTCTGCTAAATCGATATTCGAAATCGAAATGTATATCAATGATTTTTACTAAAGTTTTTTAAAAAACCATTTATAATTTCATAACTTTTTTATAGATTATATTTAAAATTGCATTATTCTAATGTTATCATTCATCGAAATAATTTTTTTCGTTCACGGGTTGAAAAAATTGTAATAATAAAATGTGCAAAAGCCCGACCCCCCAGGTCCGGCAATGGGCCGGACCTGGCTTCGAAAAAGTCGGCCCGTTGCCATGTCTAATTGAAAATTGTAGTGAATTTTACCTCCGGAGTCTGAGGCGGAGGCGAGTTTTACAGAAGATCATAGAAAAAGTGCTGCTTTGCGCCTCCGGAGGCGGAGCCGGAGGCAGAGTCGGAGGCTAAAATAAAAAAAACACAACACTGACTAAGATCAGAAAATCTTTTTAGTTTTCATTTTTGAAAAAATAATTACAAAATCAAATTTAAAAAATGTCCATTTTTCCCATTTTCAGTCTTTTCATTTTTGAAATGAGCATGTATTATTTTATTTATTTAAATTTATATAACAAAATGCAATATGTTTTTAACAGTGTTTTAAAAAAACAACAAAATATTCCGAAAATCAAAAATTAATGAGAAACATAAAAAAAGCAAAACGTTGCAGCTGTAATAAAATGAACAAGTAATGCAGACATTTTGAAAAAAATCAATAGAAAGCATACAAAAAAATCTTTTGCATAAGGGGAAAAGAATTTGTTTAAAAAGACATGAAGATGTTTTTTGCTTTTCACGATATTTCTTAATATTTTTTCAGCATCAACGAAAAATATTTTTATTTCAATAAAAGCAATAGTCATTTTTTGTACATGAAAAAATATGGGGGAGAATAGCTTGGTGTTGGTTGTGTTTTGAAGTTTTTGTATATTTTTAGTTACAGTTTTCTATTGAAACAAGTTTAAACGAAAATAAGGCCAAAATAATTAGAAAAGTATTCTCTTCTTTCTTTTTTTTTAACCGTGAAAAAATAAGATGCTTGTAATAAAAGAGGGAATGGATTATGTAAAGAAAAATTTTAGAAAATTATACAATTAAATTGGCAGGCACTAAAATATTCAAATATTTAAAAAACAACGAAGGCAAAACATTGTTAGTTTTTTGCGAAAGAAATTTCAAAAAAAACGCTGCTCTCTCTATCTCTCTTCAAAACGTTTCATTTGGACGATTCCTTTTAGAAAAGAACTTTCTTATTGAAATTGTACTTTGTCACAATCTATGGGCGACAATTTTTTTAAAATTTTTATTAAAAGGAGACTGAAGAATGATTTTGAAGGAAATTGAATTTGATAATGCTTTGACTTACAAGTGTTGCAATTTTGCTACGTGCAATAAAAATAAATTGTGAAAACTAACATGCAAAAAGTAAGTTATCAAACTTTAAAAAAAGGATAAATAAGCAGGTCAATACGGACATTTCATTTTTTATATTTTCGAGCATATAAAAATTCTTCAAATAATTTTATTTATGGAAAATTGTTTCTTTAAATAAGTTTTTTTAAATTAATGCAAAATTGGTTAACATATCAAAAAGAGAGCATAAATTTTCGCTTATGATGACTTGTACCACTACCACAAAAACAAGGTAAACTTCCATGGGGGACATTTATCATATGTCTTCCATGATCATTTCCATCGATGAAAAATATGACATCATGCCTTAAAAAATTTTTTTGCAATTTTTGTTATTTCGATTTATTTGTTTTAGACTTGTTGATCTGAATTTTCATTCTTTTTTTATTTATTGTTTGTTTGCTTCTACTCTCCTTTTTATTTTCCTATTTTATTAAGTTTGAATAAAATGTATATTTTTTGTAAACAAAATTTCTTTTTTTTTATCCCATTTGACAAAATATACAAAATATTCAAAACTTTTTGTTAGTAAAAGAGATCATTTATGACTGGAGGAAACAGCCTTTTTTCAAAAAAATTATGCCGGATAAAAAAAACAAAAATTTGAAGCAAATGAAAAAAATCATCGTCAAATTTTTGCAATCACAAACAACAAAATCATCTGTCGAAAGACGCCTTTTCTCCGCAAAAAAAATATTGTCGGTGGAATAAATTTTTTTAAATTTTTATTTGAATTTTTAAAATTGTTGAACTAATAATAAGAAAAAATTTAGAATTCATTTTGCTAAAAAGACACGAAGATGTTTTTTTGCAATAATAACCTTATGATAAAAATAATAATAGCAGTATAAAATTTAAAAAAATATTGACATGATTTTGGACTTCAAAGTATAATTAATATATTGGGATTACATTCAGAAAAGTAGCGTGCGTTTTTTTAAATTGTTAAAATTAAAATATTTCAAAGCAAATTTTACATTAAATAGAGTAAACAAAAAATAAATTTTCAAATATTAAAATTCCACGTTTTTTTTCGATTCTAACTAGACTTTGTATTTTTAAAGATCTCAATGAAAAAAGAACGCTCTTATTTCGCGACATTTTTTGCACGATAAATTTTAAGACTATTAAAATAGAAGCGCTTGTGTCGGGAATTTTAACTTTTTTGTAAACATAAAGCTAGTGAAAAAAGCAATTAATTTTCTTAAAATTAAAAAGAATCAAACGTTTGTCAAAAAAAATGTGATATTAACCTTTTTTATTTTTCCTGTAAACCTAATTTTTGAAATTGCTTTATTATTGCTCGGCATTTATTAAGATTGCTGTATACCTTTCTCAGATTTTTCATTCTTTTATACAATTTATGGTTTTGAAAACTCATGTATTTTGGTTTGTTTTAAAAAACAGTTTTGCAACAAAATATTGAAAAGTCAAGGAACTTGAAAAAAAGAACCCCTGAATATTTTTGTTCTCATATTTATTTTGAAATTGATCGATTTGGTTCTTCCTTTTTCAAAATATTTGTGTTGATGTTTTTTCGACAAAATTTAAAAAAACGCAATTGCTCCTAAATCATTTTTCGTGTTGCTTTTTTGATGTTGACACTTTGTGTTTCAAAAAAGCATTTAGTTTTTGTTTTAAAGTAATATTATATTTTTCATCTTTATGATGTTGAAACTTGCTCGATCAGTGCTTTGAAAATTACGAAATTTTTTATCGTTCAAAAAATAAGGTAAATTCTCCAAAAAAATTATTTCTACTATTTTTTTTTGAAAAAAATCAGAAAAATGTTTTGCAATTTTGAATATTTAAATTTTTGAGATAAAAATAGCAAATTAATCGTCGAAGTGACACCTTAATAACGTGGATTTAAAAAAACCTTTCACCATTATAAACTTAATGACATTAATAATAAAAACAAAATAATAGGGAATTCTTCAACACGAAATAATTCTTCAAAAAAGTTTAACAACCAAAACGGAATAAATTTTGTTATTTTACAAATTGCTGTTCTTGTTTTGATTGGAAACATTTATTGAAAAGAAAGCTCTAAACTGAACGGATTTACTTTTGCGTCTTTCAATTTTCTTTTTTCTGTATTCCAGATATATGAAAATTGATGTCTTTCCTCCAGACTCTGAAAGAGATCACACCTGGGCAAGTGGTCCGAATCGGTCCGAAATTCGGGTGCTAGATGGCGCATGGCGCAAGGAAAAATGCTGGATGGCGCAGGCAATGGAGCAAAATTGAAAGGGGGTACCACGATGAGTCAAAATAGATGGCGCAAAATTTTCGAAATCGAAAATCTAGAATGTCGAGAGGAATCAATTGGTGTAATAAAAATTTTCACCTTTACTTAGAAGATTTTTCTATTCGGACCGCCTTGCCCAGGTGTGAAAGAGATACATCAGTAATAAGTTAAATTTCAGTTAAAATAAGGTAAAATGAAAAATAGAACGGCAAACTATATACACCTTTCATTAAATGCCGGATTGAAATCGCTGATGAAAATGATCTTTAAAAAACATTGAAAAAAAGTTGTAATTTAATAAAACATATTTTATTGATTGCTAAATCTTGATTCATTGATAACGCTGTCAATCAAAACGCTTATTAATGAATTTATAGTACTGCATACGAAAGGACTTAATAAAAATTTTGATATAATAAATGGAATGAAAATATCAGAATCTTAAAAAATGTATCTTTTGGTGGTAGTTAGATACAACGTCAGATTTTATGCGAAATAACTGTTTCAGAGTTAAAAACTAATCAAAAAAGTATTTTAGAAACTAAATATTCAAAAAATAAATGTTGATTTGCTCTAAAATTTTGAAGTTATTTCAAATGCCGAACCAGAACATTATGGAATGAAAGAAAGAAAAAAACTGCGACGTATGCACAAATTTTTTTTGTTTTCATTTTCAGTTTGTTGAAAGTCATTGAAAAAAATATTAGTCACACTTTCAATACATCTGTTTCGGAAATATGGTTGAGAAATTATTCCTTTTCTTTTTTTGATTTTTAAATGGCACGTGAATATTTATTTGAATTTTTAAAAATTATTCAACCAACAATAGTAAAAAAAAGGTTGAATTCATTTTGCTCAATTTTAGAAAACAATAATCCATAATTGAAAACCTAAATCTTCCGAAAAACTACTATGTCCATTATTAAAAAAATAAGCGTAAAATGGTCGGACAAAAAAATTTGTAATTATAAATTAAAATCTTTTTTCATTTCTTTTTTTGCATTTCTGACCATAAACTTTTAATTGTTTGTTGTTTCTACGTGAGTTTATGATACTTTTAAGCAAAATCACAAGAATCAATAATCCTTAGTAAAAAAGAGGATTATTGATTATCAGCCAAAAAAGGGTTCGTCACTGTCTTGGAAGCCGGAAATTGTCAAAAAAGATTCTTTTAAAGGCAACACCTTTTTTTGAATATCAATCAATTTTGATGTTTCCACCAAAGTTAGAATTTATTTTGTCTAATATAAAAAAACTATGATAAAAATATTTTTTATTGTTATATTTTATTCCTTTTTGCCACCTGTTTTGTCTGCTGGAGGGCAATCGTGTAAAGAAGTAAATGCAAAAACAGAATTTCATGTAATTTCGAACAACGTACAATTACAAAATTTCACTGTATTTTTCTTTGGTAATTTTTCAATATATTTTAATCAGGACAAACCATATCTTTCATTAACTAATTTTTTATGGTATGTGGTGCCAAATATTAATTTTATATTTGATAGTATTTGTTATGGTGGAGATTCTAATAAAATTTGCATAAATAATGCTTCACAATCCCTTGATGTTGCAGTTGAAGATTCAACTTTTGAGTTTAATGCACAATTTTATAAAGATAATATTTTATTGCAAGAAATGCTTGTTTTTGATGGAATTTTTGACGAAGGAAGTTTAAGTTTATTCGATGGAAGAATTTACAGTGGTAATGGGAATTCCAGTTGTTACAATGTATTTAATGTTCTCGGTAATTAATTTAACTATGAGTACACTTCCTTTCATTGATATCATTCTCTATGAAAATTATAAGGCCAGAAAAAAATGCCTAAGGCGAGATATCCCAATTTTGACGGGCTGGTCGACTGTTTTAATGTCTAAAATTTTTTATGTTTTTGCAAATATTGTAACACTTCTTTTTTTTGGAATTTTACGGATTTCAAATTATGGAACCTAATCTAGTACAGATAAAAAATGAATAGTTTTTTGAATAGGCAGTTTAAAGAAAGATTATACATCGGTGATTGACGAATTACTCTTAACTCTATATAAGGAGGCGAAAAAATTCTTAATTAACAGTCGGTCATAATATGAATCAAAAAAATCAACTGAACAATCTTTATTACCGCTCGGTTTTTTGTGTCTAAAAAGCTGTTTAAAACATAGTTTTTTTGCCTCCAGTAAAGTTATATTTTGATTTCCAGACACTAATGCGTATATCAAAAGCACGTACTGTTGTTTGGTGTACAACACTGTTCCAGCAGTCCCTCCCTCATTATTTCGCTGTAACCAATTTGAAAGTGAATTAACCATTTATGATTCAAACAATAATTACAGTATTTATGCTGCATCTTCAGTGACATATATTTTAGCTCAAGATTATTTTGAAGTAAATGGAAATTTAACGAATTTAACTTCAGATGATACTTTTACACTGATTTATCAATTAGGCTATGAATCTTGTGATTTGTAAGTTTTTAGATAACTTTAACTCTTAAAAGTTCTTTATTGCTTTTTAGTAGTGACCTAAAATCTATATTTTCTTGTAATCTTTCCCTGATATCAGAGGACAATGATCTCAAATTATTATTTATGTATACGATTTTTAATGAACACTACAATGTTGTAAGTGAACAATATAATCAATAACAGTTTATAAATAATATTCAGGAAAAAATGATAGGTAGAATAATTATACGAGATCATGCAATGTTGAGTGAAGAAGGAATTCCATACACGCCGAATAACAGCTGTCAAAATTATAATTATACTGTTTACAAAAATCTCGATGCAGAAACTCAATTTTGTTGCGTCGAGTTTGAAAAAGTTATTACTACAGTAACACCAAATCCGTCTATTCCAAGTACATCAACTTTATCTTCAACATCTGAAACCCCTGAAGCAACCTCTACAACATCGAAACCCATAACATCTGATTTTAATTCAACAAAATGGATAATCATTGGAGTCGTAGCATTCTTATTACTGCTTATTATGTGTGGCATATTTGTATACATTTTTAAAAAGAAATGGTATCAAAGAAAAAGGAAAAAACTGCATCAAAAAATCCACCAAAAAATTGAAATGTCTCCATTTGAGATAAATTTGTCTCAACAGGATCAAATAAAAATGTACATTTTGCCGAAAAATCTTGTTATAGATTTTACTGATATTTTAGGAACAGGTTCAAATGCAACTGTATATAGTGGTAAGTAAAGGCTACAAAATTTGTAAACACCACACCTACGAGTTTCAATGATATGCAAATTTTTAGCAACTCTTAAAGGAAAGATTCCAGCTGGGTTAAAAGATATCACAAACCTAAAATCTGGAGAATTTTCAAATACAAAAGTCGCTTTGAAAATTCCGACAAATTTTGGACAAGATGATATTGAACAATTTGTTCGAGAAATGGATGCTTTGATAACCTTAAAATTTCATCCTCATATAATTACTTTTTATGGATGGACCTTGCATGGAGATACCCCGGCATTGATTACTGAACTTGCATCAACTAATTTATTAAATTATGTTAGACAATTGAAAGGAAAACAAATTCCAACAAAATTAATGATTTCAATACTTTGGCAAATTTCAAACGCTTTGGAATATTTGGCTGAATTTAAAATGGTTCATCGAGATGTTGCATGTCGAAATGTACTCTTATTGGAATCAAATATCGCAAAATTAGGCGATTTTGGACTATGTTGTCATTGCAATGAAACTTTCACCTATAAAGCCTCCCTTCAAAAACAACTTCCTCTAAAATGGCTTTCAATTGAAGCTTTAACAGAAAGAATTTTCTCCGAAAAATCTGATATTTGGTCATTTGGGGTGATGGCATATGAAATATTTACAAATGGAATTGTGCCATATGCAGCATTATCAAATATGGAAATGTTACAATTTTTAAAAGATGGAAATCGATTAGAACAACCTGAACAATGTCCTTCTGAAGTTTACGATCTTATGTTGGAATGTTGGAAAGAAGATCCAGCAAAACGACCAAATTTTAAAGATATCAGTAATAATTTAAGTGCCTTGTTGGAAAATAGAACTGCAAACTATGGATATCTTTCATTAAATACGGGTTTATTAGATGAAAATGATGTAAAAACGGGTAATGAAATAAATGATGAAAAATATGTAAATTAATAAATAAATAAATTCGTATTTTGTGCCCTTCTTTTAAAAAATGCATAATCTAAAACGCCTAAACTGTTCAATGTTTTTCCACAATGTTACCAAAACACCACCTACAAATATGAGAAACGTTGGCATTATTTGCTTTAGAAGACAAGATGACTATTATTTAAAGAACAATAAATTTTTTAAGACAATGTAAAAACAATTTTGAATGTCTGAAAAAAAAATCTAGGATTGCATTTGTCTCTTGTTAAAGACCCTTTTTCAAAATACTCCCTAAAAATGTTGACTTTTTTGTTGTTTTTTTCCTGATTTTTAAAAAAGCACAACATATTATAAAATTGAGAAAGTTCAGTTTTGAAAAGCTTACACCAAATTTTAAAGATGATTAAATTTTTGAGGATATGTCGAAATATATTTTAAAATCGAAACGGAAACAAAGATGTACGAATGTTTTTTTTATTAATGACAATGTGTTCAATAAGGTTGGAGACATTTTTATCTCAATTGGAGACATTTGAATTTAGGTAATTTTTCTTTTATTTTTTTATACATTTGACAAACATTGAACAAAATATTTAAAAAAATTTGTAATGTTTGATACTTACAAAAACAAAAAAATTGAAATAAAATTTTCTTTTTTGCTCGATCTTCCAAAAAAACACAGAAAAATCAACCTTCAGTTCTTTAATGTTGGGAAAAGCGAAGAAAAAACACACTTGTTCAATGAATTTGAATAAAAAGTTCAGCTTAATTGGAAACTCTCTTATTCAATATTAAATATAAAAAAGTTAAAAGATTTAAAGACTTTTTTAAAAAATATAATAAACACTGCAATAAAGTTTTCAATTAAAAAATGCAAAAACGCATTTTTCAAAACAAAGAAAAATCAAAAGAAACAGTCAATAAAAAGATGCATTTTATTTTGTCTTGTTTTTTCAAAGGAAAACAACATTTCAACGCCGAACAAAAAAATGTTTTTTAGTTGATAAAAGTCTTCGATTTTTCCATTCCTGTTTTTGTAGGGTTTCTGTTCATAAATATTTATTATTCGATTTCAAAGTTTTCCATCTTTGATGGTTTTTCCTTTCATTTTTAATATTTTGTGGAATAAAAAATTTGAATTTTTTAATCGTTTTTTCATTTGAAATTAAGAAAGCTGTTTTTTAACAGGGTGCAGAGCAAATTGAAGCAATTAGTTAAAATTTATTAATTGAATGTGCAACTGCTTTAACCATTAATGAAAAAAAACACAAAATGATGAAGAAGAAAAAAATATAAAGAAATAATTACAGTTTGGAATATTATCCAGTTTTTCTAATATTTAAATCATACGTTATCAAACTTTTAATTTATTAAAATTATGGCTTCAAAGAAATTAGACAAACTTTTACAAAATCTATTAAGCAAAAAATTCGTAGATAAAAACATTTTTCTTATTTTTATGATTACTGATTTTGCATATACGTAAAACATATTTGAATTTTTAAAGCTGCTCAGAAAATGATACAAAAAGGGACTCCATTTTGTTCAGTTTTTGAGATCATTAATTTCTGTGACTCTTAAAAGTAATGTAAATAATTTAACTTAACTCGTTTGTTTATTACAGAAAACCAAACAGCGGCATAAAGTTGGACATTGTTCCAAAATGCATTGGTGGCTCAAAGAAAAAACCATTTTTGTTTTTAGAATTTTATTTACACTTCCGACATTATATTTTCTGTCGTTTGTTAATTTGAACATAGGTCTTTAAAAATGAATGCAAAAACATAGACATTTTTCAATTATCGGATTCAATGTTTTACAATTTCAACGCTAAAAACTAATCACAAGTAGTTTTTCAGTGCTTTTAAATTAAAAATTCAGAAATATAGTTTCTATTACTACTAAAAAAATTTAGAAACCCAAAATCAAACATGCCGGAATAAATAAGAAAGAGAAAAACTGCGACATTTGCCCAAATTGTTAAATGTCACTGAAAAATATGTATTAGTCATACTTTTCAAACAGTCTGTTTCGCAAAACTTTTTTGAAACTTCATTTCTTCTTTTTTGTGACTATTGATTTGGCAAATAAAAGTTTTTTTGAATTTTTAAAAATTAGTATACAAAAAAGGACTCCGTTTGCTCGATTTCTGAAATAAAAATCTGTAAATTCCAGTGGTAATATGTCAAATCATTAATAAAAAAATAAATTACACGATAATGGACAAAAAACTTTTTTAGTTGTAAAAGTCTTGGTTTATTAGCATTTTTTATTTATGCAACTGTGACTTTTTACTTTCAACTGTTTGTTGGTTTTATGATCTTTTAAAAAGGATTTTTTTTTGGGATTGCCTACCCTAATCAAAAATCCTTTCCTTTAATCAACATGCGTGTTCTCATGTTGCTCAATCATATTTAATTTAAAAAAAGAGAAAATGCATCAAAGTTTTACAGTTGTTTTTCATTATTGTCGACATTCACATTCATTTTCGATAAATTTATTTTTAGTTTTTTAAAAGTTAAATTATTTTTCAATAGTTTTAATTTTTTATTTTAAAAATCAAAAACAATTTCAACTTAGAACAAAATATTCAAAAAATATAATATTAAAGAAAAATTCTGAAAATTTAAAAATAAACGAATTTTTTTCATCCCCCATATGTCCCCCAATATAACCCCACATACATAAAATTTTTAAAAAAAATTTTTAAAATTAAAATTTTCAAGTGTCTATAGGTTTTCGACCATGGAGAATCCATTTCTCAGGTCCCATCTGTACCCAAATAAAAACCATGTACAAAAATTGTTTAAAAACCCCTAGACCCACGAAAATTTCAATTAAAAATGTTTTTTTGAACAAGTTATGTAGGTGGGGTTATTATGGGGGACATGTGGGGGACGACAGAGGGACGAGGGACAAAAATGGAGGTCATATTCGAACTCCTCATGGCCAAAAACTCCTAGACCCACGAAAATTTCAATTAAAAATGTTTTCTTGAAAAATTTATGTAGATGGGGTTATTCTGGGGGACGGCGGACAAATGAAAAGGTCAGAAACGGATTCCCCATAATCAAAAACCCCTAAAACCTCCAAAATATAGGCAAAAATACATAATTCAGATTTTTTACAATTTTTTAAAACCCTGTTTTCCTGTTTTTTTAAAACCACGGGGACGAACGGGGTCGCCCTGGGGGACAGAGGGGTCAAGGAGGGCTCAAACCCATAACAATATCTTCCTAAGATCCATATGGATTAATTCCAAAACAATTTATGTTTTTATCTGCTCTAGAAATCGTTTAATTAAAAATATGGCAAAATATGGGAAAATATGGGAAAATATGGCAAAATATGGAAAAAATTAGCTGAAGTTTTCGCAACCCATTGTAGATACAGTAATTTTAAATGGAAACCCTCGAAATAAGTACATTTTCTAAAATGTTTAAAAAAATTAATGACAGCTGAGTTGTTGTCGAAATATCGGATTATCATTGAAGTTTTATTGATACCGAAGTAATGAAACGATGCAAAAAAATATAAATATTTACAAATCAAAAAGTACAAAGATAATTTAAATGTAAAAGTTTATACATAAAATAAAAAGAAAAGATTTAAGGGCAAAAAAGAAAGCAAAACAATTAAGAAGAATCAGTATTTAATAAATTTGAATTTTTACGAGAATCTTTCGATTCTAAAGATTTGGGTGTTAGAATTAAATTTGATAAAGAAACTGATTTTCCTTTTAAATTTAAACTTTCCGTAAAAGGTGGCTGTCGGGCAAAAAAAAAAGAGACAAAAAAAAAACTTTTTTTTAAGTCGGACAAAAAGAAAACGGACAAAAAGAAAACGGACAAAAAAAAAAGTGGACAAAAAAAAATAAAATAAAAAAATTGATGAAAATTATTATTGTTTTTTGCTAGTTTCTTGCTTTCGCTTTTTTTATTGTTTGTGATTCATTTTGTCCTTTTTTTGACAAAGTATTTCGAAAGTTGTTGAAAAAAGCTTGCATGTTAATACTGTACAATCAAAAAGCATTACAAATAATAGCAAAAAAAGTCAAGAATACGGTAAAACAATAAAGGCTGCAGTCCTTAATCGAAAACATTTTCGGGCTTTTAAATGATGGAGTAAGTAAAATAGTAGTTATATGCTATTTTATAAGTTAAACACGTGTAGCATGAATTAATTGTTTACGGTCTCATTAACATCCATCAAACTCCTAAAGGACTGCCGCCTCACAAAAAATGTCAGATTTTGATGATTCAAAAGCAAGAAAAGATTCAAATTCATTGAAAAAATCTCAAAAGCGTCTTTCACCAAGCTTATTGAATCTTGATCGCGGTGATTTTGATGCAAGAGATAAAGCTAAAGATGGGAAAAATCTTAACAGTAACACCCTTTCCCCTAAAAAATAATAAATAAATAAATAATTAAATAAATAATACTTGTTCATTAAAATTTGAACAAAATGGCTTTAAAAAATTTTTTAAACATTTTTTTATTTGGGGCCATTATGTATTTGAAAAATTTGATTTTTGGATATTAAAAAATATTTGATGCCGGCCATTATTATTGCCACCATTTTTTACGAAAGTGCCTGGATTGTAATAGTGCTGTTTTTTCATCAGTTTTTTTTTATCAGTTTTTTTTTTATCAGTTTTTTTTTTATCCGCACTTTTTTTTGTCCACTTTTTTTTTTATCCGTTTTTTTATTTTCTTTTCTTTTTATCCGTTTTTTTTGTCTCTTTTTTTTTGTCCTAGCGCCTAAAAGGTTAACCTTGGAAAAGGAATTCTTTTTAAGGAAGAATGAAAAGAAAATGTGTTTTGCCAAAATAAAAAAAGTTTGTCAAAAGTGAGAAAAACATTTAAAAACAAACTGCCAAAACTGATTTGAGGCTAATTTTTATTTCATTTTTGTTGAATTCGAATTTAGTTTAAGCATACGAGTTTATCAAAAGTTTTATGTATTGTTTGTTAAAATTTAAAAGCAATTTTAGAAGATCACAAAAATTATTTAAAAGAATAAATCAAAAATTCATATATGAAATAAATCATTTTTGCAGAAGAAAGAAAATTTCCATATTTGGCTTTTAATGATTTTGATAAAAAACATGTTGTGTTAAAATGAAATCTTTTGAACCAAAAGGACAATGATTTTTTACAAAAAATATAGTGGAAGTCTTTTTTGAACATAAAAAAGCGGACGTCTTTTTCTGTTGAGTTTCAACACATTTTTTGTGGTGAAAAAATTTATAACTCGGCATAAAAATGAAAATGGATGAGGTGGAAATTTCGCTGATCCGGCAAAACCTGTTCATGTTTTAAGAAAATAATAAGTCTGCTTGAAATTTTTTTATGATAAATATAAACAAACATTGTTTTTATCGAATTAGACAAAATATCGAAAAATGGATTTTTTCTCAAAATTACTGACTTTTCACAAAATACAAAATTATTGATCTTTTAAATAACATTTTTGTACAAAATGTTTTTATGTTAAAACTGGTTCATTTTTTTTGCTCGGAAAAACATTCAAATCAGAGGAAATTAAAACCATTTTTTTTACATCTGTGAAATTTATTTTCATATAGCATGTTGATTTATAATTGTTTCAGTTTCTATATCAGATTGTTGAGAAAGCCACATCTGTTTCAGGGAAATATGAAAGCTTTTTTAAATATTGTGTCACTTTCAAATTTTTTTAAAAATTCTTTGAAAAATAAATAAAAAATTCAAAAAATAAAAAATACCACACTTTATCCATCTTTTTTGTGCTTTAACTGGCAGCAATGAAAGTTTGAATGTTGTTTGTTTGTCTTTCTTTCGAAATAAAACAGCGTTGTTCCTTCTCTTTTTCATTCGCAGCAATATTTTTTAAAAAAGGGTTGTTTATGTGACGGTGTGATTTTGAATATTTTATTATAATTCTTGCCCTCCAAGAGGATATTAATTTAAAATAGTAATACCATTTTTAAACGTGTTTTATAAACAGTAGCTTATAAAATCATTCATTATGTTTTGCATTATTTAAAAACGAATGATTTGATAACCCAAAAAATTCCAAGTTTGGAAATATTATTTGAAGAAAAAACTGTCCCAAAAATGTCAGAAGAATATGAAACAAATTACCATAAACTTTACTTTTTTAACTTTGAAAATCTATATCTCCCCGAGCGCAGACTCTCAAAAGGTCATACTTTTGTAGGGTCAAAAATGCCTTTCCACCAAGTTCTTTTCCCCTCCTCACAAAAGATCTTGGGGACCCTTGGTTCCTTTTAAAAAATTGAATTGCACAATTTTTTTGATACGTTGTATTTCACCAGATGTTTTGTTTTGATTGCAAATGTTTATGTTTTTGTTTTCAGTGACACTTTTTGTGTGAGAAAGAGAACTATTCGATTGCATATTTTTTTTGAATTTTTTGGACAATTTTTCATTTGCAAAAAAACTTTTTTGTATGAATTTTTTTAGTTTTTAGATGCTTGTATTATGGAAAAAAGCTGTTTTTATTAAGCAAAGATCGATAATAAAAAACAAAAGAACAAAATTTTTAAAACAATAAAGTTTAAATTTTATTTAAAGGAGAATTATCTATGGCATAAAATTTTATACAACAGTTTTCTCATGTCTAATATGGGTACAAAGACCTAATAATTTTGATTGTGAGTAAGCATTTCATTATCAATGTGACATTTGTCTACAAAAATTAATTCTTTCTAAGAACAAAAAACCTTCTAAATAACCAGTTTGTTTTCGATAAATTTAATTTTTTTAATGAATCCACAATGGTATGATTTTCTTTTTGTCCATTCTTTTCTCAACTTCGGTAATAAAAAAAATGGTAAAAATTTTTGTTTGAAAATGCCGGTAAAAAATCTGTTTCATTAATTATTAATCATTTTTTAACGAAATACTCAATTTTTTTGCAAAAAGAAATAAAGAGAAAAGCAGTATTTTGTTAAAATTTTTCTAAAGGTGCATTTTTTTGCAATGCACCAAATGATTGAAAGATGGAATAGGATGCATATTCCCATAACCTGACGATGCTTTGAAAAAAGTGTAATGGTTTACGCTGTCATTCTATATTTTTAGCATAACATAAAATAAAAATTGTAAGCTTTTCACACTAAAAAAATGTTTTTTGGTTCTATGAACCATTTGAACACTCTAAAAATTTTTAATTTTTTTAATATTTCATTTGCAATATAATCATTAGTGGGCACATTTGAATAGTTGATCTCAAGTTTAAATTGTTAGAGTTTAGAACAGTTGTTAAACATATTTAATTTGCACATTTGTGAAGGTTTGCATTCAAGTAAATCTTAACATTATTTAAAAGAAATTAAAAAGTCAAGCAATCCTGGACACTCATATAACCTTGATAACATAACTTTACCCTACCGTGACGCAACTTATAACAATGAGCTAACATTTAATATTCGTTCAACGTTCATTCGCTTCAAATATTTTTAAAAGGTGCAATCTGGAAAATTTAAACTACCTCAAAAGATAAAAGTTTTTAAAAATTGAGGCATAGAACTTCGAAGCTAAAAAGCAGACGCTATTTTTGTTAACAAACTTTTTTATGGAGAAATTGCTGTAGAGCTCACAAATTAAGTTTCAAAAACACTGAAACTTTTTGTTTGATAGAATGTTTTGGGCATATTAATTTCTGTGGCATTCGCTTATTCTTGATCAAAATAAAAGACTGCCAAAATTTGTCAGTGGCTGAAAGCAATTTATCTTACAAATTTGAATTTTATTAAAAGAACATCATATTTCTAAAACAACACCAAAACTTTTTTTCTGATGTCAAATCAATTCATACATATTTTGAAATAGGGAAAAAGTTCGAAATTAATTTTCTGATAAAAAAATCAAGTCCAGTAAACAATCTTTTCAAAGAAGAACTTAAAAGTTAAAACTGTTAAAAAAAGTGACAAAAAAAATTAGATAGAATATTTTTGTTGTTCGGGGTGTGGTTGAGTAAAATGAGGGGGTGGTGCAGCAATAACAATAGGGAGATCTTCGACTTTTGTAATTATTTTATGGTTAGAAAGTGATGCTGGGATTGTGATATTATTATTGTAGTCAGAAGGATGAGGATTTGATTGAGATCTGATTGCCCGGGAATACAAATCCAAAACGGACAAAACAAAAGCAAGACATGTAAGGGCCTTAAAAAGGTAACAGTTATTGAAAATTATATTTTTAGAATAAACTTACAAATGGAATTGGAACTTCTATTGGAGCATAATAGAGTTTATGATATGGATATGTTGTGTACCTAGAAATTTGAATTGAATAAAATTATTATGGTGAAAATAAACAAACCAAATTGTTGGAAGCGGATCTGTTGGAGGTGGTTGGGTTGTTGTTGCTGATCCATTATCATGTTTTACAGCAGTTTCGTTAAGCTTGATTTCTCCAAGAGTGTGATTAGAAACTGTATCATGTGTGTTATTATGGTAATTTTGGTGGTGAGGACTATAGCTAAAAATGCTTACTTTTACAGTATTATGAGAAATTTCATTGATCATAACATTTGTTAAAACGGTTATTGAAATTTGCATATCATGAATGATTTGTAAATTTTATTAACCGTTATGACAAATCATTCATTATATGCAAATTTCAATAATAAATCCTCAAAACGACAACAGCTGATGCACGAAATAATAAAAAAATACTGCAAATTTGGCAACTTTTATGCTAATTTCGGCATTCACACATTTTTTAATTAGCTGTTTTTTAAATTTCTTCAAAATTTGCTTACTCAATTCGATATTCTTTAACAGGCATTGTTGGGTCGGTGTGGAAGCCGGTGCTGACCAATAAAGATATCACTCCAAGAAAAGCATGTGTTGAAATAATCAACAACAACAATGTTTGCTAAAAAATACTTGGCGACACGTCTTTTCCTCTAATAAACATTTCCTCTAACAAAAATTTTCCTCTAAAAACCCTTTCCTCTAATATCCATTTCCTCTAATATCCATTTCATCTAATAACCTTTTCCTCTAACAGAAATTTTCCTCTAATGGTCATTTCCTCTAACGAACATTTCCTTTAACAAAAGTTGTGATCTAATGGTTATTTTCTCTAATAACAATTTCTTCTAACAAAGATTTGGTCTAATAATTCTGGCAAAAAATGTTTATATAATTTATAAATCAGATGCAAAAGCATTGGATTTGTTGCTGTAATTCTTAAAACCCTTTATTTATGTCTCAAGACAGTGAGGTCAAAATCTATATCCCCTCCACGACGAAAAATGTTTCACAAATTTTATAAATTGCCTCGGTAATTGTTGGTTTTTGCAGAATTGTAGTTGATTTACCAAAACGTTTGAGATTGTTTGACTTGCTATCAGAATGACTATTCAATAAATAATTTGTAGAATGACTTTAATTTAAGTTTTAATGAATAATGAATAAAAAGAAAAAAAATTTATCTTGCAAAAAAGGAAAGAGAAAAACGGCGCCTGAAATACATTATCAACTAGTGACAGTGCAAATATAAGCTCTGTCGGCCATACATTAGAACGATGCAAAAAATTTTTGCCAAGAAACGTCTATTGACACCAGGGATAGGCGGTATACCCTTACCGTAAATACGGTATTACCTTACTTTTTTCGTTCTCGTTTTCCGTACCGTTTTCCTTATTAAAATGAAGGTAAACGGTAAAATTTTAATTAAGTTTTTTTAGCATTGGCTTTTTTATACAATAATTTCTCCGACATTTTCACCTTTTCTTTCATCCATTTCTTTCTTTAAAGCATGTATAACCATTTCTTGTCTAACATCAACCTCTTTTAATTTTAGTTCAAATCCATTGCAAATCATAATTAATGTCGAAAAAAATTTACGGGTGTTTAAGGTTATTTATTTCAAAGGAGCTTTTTCATGAGGAACATAATGCTGGGCATTACAGTGTGACAATTACTTTAAATTTTAATAAAGCTAAGTAATGAAAATACTTGGATTTATTACAATTGGTTAAAATTACCTGCAAATATCACATTATGCAATTGTTTACGGTATTTGACAAGTAATTATTGCTTTAAGTAATATACTAAAGGGAAATAACACACATATGAGCTTATTATTTTTAAAGAAGAAAAAATTAAAGGAGGAGACAATTTAATAAACAAAATTTATAGGTAGTCATTAAGGTTATTCCAATTTTAATCCTTTATTGAAACTTAAAACATTAATAACGGAAATAACGTTACCGTAATCGTAAATACGGTAATACCGTACTTTTTTCGTTACCGTTTACCGTACCGTAAACAAAACCCAATACCGCACATCCCTGATTGACACTGACGGCAAGAATGCAATATCACAATATTTTGCTAAAATTAATAGTTTTCTTTTTCAAAATCAAAAATATTTTCTTGAATTTGAAAAAAATTCAAAGTCATAAAAAGATTTATTCTAGATTCGCACATAACTTAAAAAGTTTTTGTGTTGACGTTTTAAGTACCAGAGGAAACAGTCAAAACCGTGTGTGACTTACTTTTTTATTTGATGTTTAAATTATAAACAAATTCTGATTATCAGAATTATTAGATGAAACTACTATTAGATAAAAGCGTTATTAGATGAAATGGATATTAGATGAAATGGATATTAGAGGAAATGGATATTAGAGGAAAGGGTTTTTAGAGGAAAATTTTTGTTAGAGGAAATGTTTATTAGAGGAAAAGACGCCGCGCCAAAATACTTTAGTTTTTGTTCTTAACAGTAATCCTAAAACCAACCCATTTTCGTCCACATGTTGATAAAGTTGAAGAGTTTCGAGTTTTGTTTAATTGATAAATTTGAGAAAGAAAAAGTAAAAATGATGGAACAATTGTTGATGTAATTCGTTGAAAATAATAGACATTCAAGTAAGTAATTAATTGACTACGTGTAATCAGAATTCCAGATACCATGAAACATGACTGAAAATAAGATTACTGTAATGTTAAAAGTTAAATATTATTACGCTTTGAAGCATGTTGAAAACTATCGGGCAATAATGAAATGATCCAAGAAGAAGGGAGAAACAATTTCGATTTTCATTCAAATTTTCTTCCAAAACATAGTTTTTTCCTGCTTTCGAAGCACGAAAAAATTCGAGTGCGAAAAAGACACAGTTCAAAATGGAAAAAATCTGAAATGTAAAATTATCAGTGAACATGAAATGGAAAACAGAAGGTAAGCTTCGCTAAAATGGCTTTAATGCACAATAAAATTTGACAATTTTAAAACACAAAATCTGATGTTAAATTGTTTAAAAAAAGTCCTTCAATAAGAAATTCAATTTATGCAAATTTGTGTTTCGTATTATTTTGTGTACGTTACAGTTTTTGTGTAATTTGTTTAATAATGTTAAACTACAAACCTTGTGTGTTTCAGATCGGTTAATTTCTCTTCCAAATGCAAGCGGAATTGCTGAAAGTTGAGCATTGAAAAGCACAAAAGTTGCAGTTGTGTGCTAAAAAAAGAGTATAAATTAAATGTTATAAAATAAATACAAAGGTCGTTGTCATCGCAACCCATGACATAAAAGGTTATATATATTTTTAGATTTAAAAATTACAAAGACAGGTTTTTGGTACTTAAAGAATAAAAAAGCTAACAGCTTTTGCCGTCAAGCTTGATACCGTATTAAAGTAAAAATTTAAGGAAAATTTTTTAAAAACTGCATTATGCAAATTCTAGTTAAAATCAAATTTCTTACAATTTCATGCCAAAAAACTTTTCTTCCACCAAAAATCTTTTTCATGAATTTTGATTCTTCAATTTCTTCCTGTTTTTTATAAATCACAACCAAAAGTGCCAAAATTGAATAAATTAAAGATGAACCATAAATGACCAAAAATATGACAGTCAAAAAACCGTTTTTGGATCTTTCATTTGTTACAAACATCAAAACAATTGAACATATCTAAAACTTTTAAATTTGCATATTTGTAAGAAAAAAGTGGTTATTTTAATCTTTTCTTCGGGCTTATTACAAATATCATATAATTGGACACTGATTATGCAAATTTAGTTGACAAGATTAAATCGATAAGCTTTAATTGATTAATTAAAGTAAAAACTTACAACAGTTAAAAGTGTGGTCGAAGCTGGATCGCCGATTACTTTTCGTAAAAATGAGGAAATTGGGTCATTTTCGGTTGTCATTTTACCTATAAATTAATGCATCCAAAAAATGTAAAAAGTTTAAAAAGATTATTAATGAAAAAGTTCTTTAAAAATATATATTTTCAAGTTTACTCAAAAAATTTAAGGCGTGGCGTTTCTTTTAATAGACGGAAAGACATTAAACCATGGCAACTGGGAATTATCAATGTTTTTTTAATATTTTGAATGCGGGTTTTCCATTTTTGGCTTTGATAGAAAAGCAACAAGAACTCATTTTTTCTGATACCCAATTAAACAGTATTTTTGATTTGAAGAAAACATACATAGGTTTTTTTAGTTTTCACTAATTCGGCAACCTTTTTCTTTTTGAATCAACCCTCAAACCTTTGTGACAAGTAACTGTGACACACTGCAAAAAATCTAAGTCAAAAGGTAAAAAAAGCAAAATTTCATTTTTTTAATAATGTCCATGCAAGCATAAATTTTTAATTTCGAAAATAATGTTTTATTGAATGATGGAAAAACTAAATATTATTTAGTTTTATTCCGAAAAGTAGACTTAAATCAAAATAATTAAATATTTAAAAAATCGACGAAGAAAAATAAGCTCAAAAAATCAAAAGAAAAGCATCGTTTAGCGTTTTCAAAAAAGTGTTGTAGGAATTTTTAAATATTAAAAGTATTTGTAAAAAAAATTGTTTATGCGAAGACAATTTTGAAAGCACAAAGAAATATTGATTGTGTTTTTTAGTCTGGGATTTATAAGAATTTTTGTTTTTGTGCAAAATGAAATTGAAAATTTAAAATTTAACATTTAAATTTCTATTTTGTGTTTTTTTTTTCGTTTTGTTATGCATGAAGATAAAACCAATACGAACGGTAATTATTGGAGAATTTAGATTTCATCAGCACGGAAGACATTTCTTCTTTTGGAGTTTTTTCCATTGTAATTGAAAAATATTTATTTACGAAAACCTTTAATTTAAAACAAATCAAATAAAATATTCATAAAAGTAGAACCTTTTCCTGCACATCTGTGATTCAAAGAAAGTGTTTTTGGTTTTTTATAAAAAAAACATTTCAAAAGAAACTCGTGTTAAAAAGAATAGTTATTTATTTTAATTTTGTTGTGAATTTGAAAAATGGTTTATTTTGAAAGAAACAAACACCTGGGCGGAGCTTGTCCGCATCAAAAACATAGAAAATGTTATCCATCGCTCGCTTTTATGTCTAAGAAAGAATCACCCAAAAACATATGTTGCAAAAGAACGAAGAAAAAAAGCGTAAAAAACTCACAAACATCGACGCAAAATTTGTTGCACATTTTTTTCTCAGTTTTTACATAAAAAAAGTGTCTCCTTTAAACTCTGAAATATAGCATTTGGGACAGAGTGGCCACTAATTTTATTCAGTTTTGCAGAATAATTTGAATATTTTATTTAAAGTTTAAATTGGATGTGTTAAAAAATGGGGAAAATGAAATTGTGGGGATTAACTAAATAAGTTTGTGGGGTCAATTTTATCGACCTATGCATTTTTAAAAAAAAGGTAAAATTAAAAGTTACATAAAAATTGAAAAAATAAAAAAGAGAAATCGACAACTGCGGAAATCGATTTATTTTTTACGTTTCTTATTTTTTTTTTTTTTGAGAAAAAGTAACAGTTTTTCAAAAAGGTTACAAAATCACTATTAAAATTGTAGTTAAATTTTTGTTTCTATCAAAAACAAAATCAATGCGTTTTTTCATTGTTTTTCTTATTTTTGCTGTCGTATTTATTGTGAATTCAGAAGGATCTGTCTATGTTGGAGATGGTTATCGTAAGAAATTTGAATAAACGTTGAACAGGTTTTTTGCAAAATGAAAATTTTACAGCTTGTTAAGGAAATAATGATGAACAAGGTAATTGCTGTGCTGGGTTGTTCTGCGATAAAACGAATCCATCGATGATACCTGGAAGATGCTGTTCCAAAAAACCTTGTTGGTAAAAATAAAATTTCGATTAACGACAGAAAAACATTATTTTATATTTTGTTTAGAAAACAAGCGCATAATCTATATAAATATATGTTTCGAAACATTTTTTTTTCAATTTATTTATTTATTGTGTTGATTTTTTAAATGTTTTGTTGATCAAAATTTGAAAAATTTTACAACTATTTGTAATACAATGTTTTTTAAATAAAATTTGAAAAATTTTACAACTATTTGTAATACAATGTTTTTTAAATAAAATTAGAAAATAATTAAATATTTAAAAATTTCCAAAAAAACCAAACACTAATAAGATCAGCTTTTTGATGCTTTCAGCACAATAAAAAAATGAAAAAAAATGATTGCAAAAATAGAAATGTGTAACATTTGCATTTTTTCCATCTTTAAATAAGCACATTTGTGCAAGATGACACAAAATGTCTCCCCTTTTGTTTTTTCTTCGTTAGAACTTTTAAAAGAACTGCAAAAACTAGGAACTTCGAAAATTTCGCAATTTCAAAATAGCATATTTTATTGCACAAAATTAGTTAAATTTAAAGAAGATCAAAAAAGCAATATTTAATCGTTGAAATCTATGGCAAGCGAAATCAAAAAATTAGCACAAAAGTTGAAAAAATAAAAAACAATAGGTTTTTGCTCTTTTTTGATGAAGTAGATATCAATTTTTGTATCCCGGATGCAGTTGAATATGTCGAACCTCTGGGATAAGATCAGCAACCCTACACCGTAACAAGTTATCATTTGAGTCATTAAGAATTATTGTGTCTTTGTAAATGATTTATTATAATTTTTTTTAAACACCGTCATAAGTTATAAAAAGTCAGTTCCATAATTATTGATTGTGTTTCTCCATTTAAAGCAA
Organism: Panagrolaimus sp. LJ2414; assembly: GCA_024447195.1. Lineage (NCBI taxonomy): Eukaryota > Metazoa > Nematoda > Chromadorea > Rhabditida > Panagrolaimidae > Panagrolaimus > Panagrolaimus sp. LJ2414. Next base: position 68,066 of record JAMRXY010000046.1, read on the forward strand.
TGATAAAAATAGGAAGAAATAAAATGTTTAACTTTTAATATTTCAAAAATGCATTTTGCGTTAATTAAACCGAAATATTCAAATTATTAATTCAAATTAAAAAATTGCTAGTCATCTTCTTTTTTTTGAGAAAAATGTTGTGACTATTTTTATAAATGTTTCGTTTCGTTGAAGATTTAGAAATATCAGACCTTTGCTCTTTTCAACATCGTTTTTCTTTCATTTTCTTTTTGCTATATATTTTTCCTATTTTTAACATATGATTTTTGGTTTTTGAGATGAATCAATTTAGAAAATATCGCAGTTTCAAAATTAGAGACTGTTTTTCAATTTTGTTTTCGTGTAAAAATTTGAATATTCTAGCGTTTAAAAGTAAAATGGTTTTTAAGGGCAACATTAAACGTTTTTCAAAGTAAAACAGAAAAACATCCTAAATAAATTTTAAGCATCAAATGAATCATTTTTCAAGACATTTTGTGGGGGAAAAACCAGATTCGCAGACAAACAAAGAATTACATTTGACAGTGAAAATGACTTTTCATTTTTTTCTCACCGTTTTTAAAAAAATGGATTAAAAAGAGTCACTCAATTTTTCAGTCGTTTGAGAGCAGCGCAATATAAATCATTTCAGAAAATATCATAATTTCCAAACAGTCTTTCTCCAATTTTTATTAATTTTATTAATTTTGAATATTTTGTTTTAATAAAAGATTCTGACAAATTATGAGCGTTAAAGATATACAAATATTTGTTCATTTTTCGATGACTTCGAGTTGGAACAGAATAATGCATTTTTAATTTAAAATATTATTTGTTTCACAAATAAATTTACTCACTAAAAACAAAAAATTTTTGCATGGTTTTTGAGGTCAGAAAACTTTTCTAGACTGAAAAACATTGCTTTAATTTCGATTTTTAAGCTGAATAGTCCAAAAATAGTTTTTTATATAACGGGTTGATTAGTATCAATTGAAAATTATTTTTTAATGCAGATTTTGTAATAATCTAAAGGATTTATCCTTTATTTTGTAATATCTAAATGACTTTTAACAATGACAAAATATTCAAAAAGTAATGTTACATTTGATTCTGCGACAAAAGTGCAAAAATGTTTTAACATCGATAACACTTTTTTCAAAGCATTCTCTAAAAAATTTATGAAAAATATGTCGGCCCATTCAGCAATTTTTTGGTGCATTTCAAATATGAACTTTTTAAAATAATCGCGATTTTTCAAAAAGCTTTTTTACCTTAATTCTATTTGAATATTTTCTTTAAATTAAAAATTGTTTGACAAATCGATAAAAATAATACATAAAGAAAAGTATCAAAAGCTTTTGTCCATTTATTGCTGAATTTGCTGTATGTGACATTTTAAAAAAGAGTAATCAATTTGTGCTCTCATAAAATTGCATGTAGAAGAAACAATATTCAGAGTTTGTAATTTAAAAAAATCAAATCAATTATTTGTGCGTTATAATTAAAGAAAACACTATGCCCTGGATTTTAGTAATATTTTATTTGTTTCATTAGTAATCAAATTTTGAAATTTTTCTGCTTAAAAATCAAAACTGACAATTACTTACAAAGTTATTATACTATTTTTAAAGAGCGTGATTTTTGAATCAATAAAGGAAAAGTGGTTGTTAGACTTTGGAAGGAAAGCTTTCGATATTTGCCTTTTTAGATAAAGAAAAACAATGACAAAAATAAATGCTTCATTTTTTAAACATGTTTTCTTTGTCTTCTTTTGAACCAAACAATAACAAGAAAAAAGTAGCTTTCAACACCGAAGATGTTTTTTTTTGTGCTTTGCTTGTTTTTTTGTCTACCAGAAATTGGAGAAAATACCAGAATATTCGTAACATTTGTGCCTTTTTGTTAGGAAAAAGGGCCGAAGATTTCACAAAAACGAAGAAAAAATGTGACCTAAAAACGCCAATTTTTCTGCGCTTTTTTGATTAAACGTTGCTCAATATTTTTTTTCTATTTGCAACAAGGTTGATGTTTATTGTCTGTCGAAAAAATGTTCATTTTTTGTTCATCAGAGATATAACTTTTTTGAATATTTTAATTTTAATTTTACTTTGTTAAATTGTTAGAGTTAAACATACAAATACTGAATTTTAGTTCAATTGTTCATTTCAGGAAAGTACAAAAACAAATCCAACACAAGACCAATAGAGATAAAAAAAAGATGTGGAGACAAACAAAAAAATTTTAAAAAAGTTTAATTAAAATTCTTGCCAGTGTAAAAACACGAATTAAAAATTTTAATTTATTTTAAATATCTTGTTTTTAGAGCGCTTTCCAATGAATAATAAACTTCAATTAGGTTTGAAGGCAATCGTTTTGGATTAAAGAATTTGAAAAAAAATTGCTATCTATTATCATGCTGTAGTTCTCCGTTATCTTTAGTTTATTAATGTATTTTTTAAAAACTTTGTTTAAATATATTACTGTTTGTATAAAATGTTGAAGAAAAAAACAAGAAAAATCACTGTTCAAGGAAGGAAAAAAATGACAAGGGGGTGCGAAACTGCAGAAGACCCAGTTGGAAGTCATTTGTGATTTTTGATCGTTAAGCATCAAACATAAAAAATGTACTGTGTTTTTTGATTAATCTGCCATTAATAATTAAATATAATTTAATAATTTGTTATATTTATATTGATGCTTTTTATGGAACTGACTTAATGCGTGAATTTTTTATTTAAACTAAAAAGAGCTGAAAATGAAAACATTTTTTAACTTGTTTAAATTCAGAAATAAAGGAGTGATGTGACTTCCCTTTACTTTTCATCCCGAGAGGGATTGGGGAAGAAGAAATGAAAAAAGGTGCCGAAACATTATCAATAAGTTCATTTACTTGCCGTAGAGTTTTTTTCAGAAGACGCGAGAGTTGAAGAACAATGAATATTCTTTGGGACTATTGAATACTTTATGCAAATTATTTGATGCTAAACCCAAAAACTGTGTGTGTGATTTTAAAAATTTGTTTTACATTATTAATGTTTTTCTTTATGGTTTCATTTGCAACTAATTCATTTATAAATTTTTAAACCGATTTAATCAAAAACATTAAAAATGTAAGAATAAAATATTGAAATATCGAATAATTTCACCTTCAAATAGCTACTCACAAACGGCTAAAAACGAAGGATTTAACAAAGTTTTTTCTTATTGCAGCACTTATTATTAATCCCCATTGTAAATTTTATGTAAGCTGCACAAGAAAAAAATTATTATTGCTATTTTTACCAAAAATATTTTATTCTTGATTGAAAATGTCAGACATCGAAAAAGCAAATGAATTCATTGGCCAGAATGACACAGATCTTTTTTGGCTTATTTGTTTGACAGACGGCAGCTGAACATCCTTTGATAGATTTTTATTCGTTGATGATGCATTTGGCAAAAAAATTTTATTTTAATATTTAAGCGTAATATTTCTTTCGTTGACCAAATTCAGTTTTTTAATGAAAAGTGTAACATCTGTTTTTAAAGCAGAGTTTTATTCTTCCTTTTCTTCTTCAAACTGCATTTAACAAAGTTTTTTAAAATATTTAAAAACAAAATTTGAGAATCTCATTTTTTCCGGTCAGACATATGGTTTTTAACTCTGTAGCACTCTTTAAATTTCATTTGATTGAAATATTTGTTATGCAGTATTGAATTCTGTTATAAATATTTGATTACCGTATGTAAATTTATTTCCAATTTTTTAATTTTATTATTGGTATGCCACTGTAAAATTAAGAAAAATCTTTTTCCATTTCCAGTTACAAAAAATCGTTAAAAAATAATTAAAATAATTCATAACTTTGCAGTTATTAACACTTTATTTTTAAAAAAACCCGACAAAATTTGTCAACCTTTTTTTCGTTTTTGTTATTTTGTTTGACAGACAATAGGTGAACCTTTGTTAAATTATATTCATGAATTTACAAGCATGATACTTAAAAAAATAAATTTAAATATTTGAGCACAATTTATCTTCCATTAAATTTTACAAAATCTCTAAAACCAAATAAAGATAATATTTCCAAGCAAACTGGACTTTCCAATAGCCAGCGAAAAATCAATAATAATTGACTTTCTTAAATTTGATTCCCATATTTTTAAATTTTGTATTAAACTTTAAAAAAATGCTTTTGTTTATCATTTGTGTTGAAATGTTTCTAACAAAAAAAGAGTAGTGAAAAAACGAGATAAAACTTTGATTTTAACTGAAAATTTTTTGTCGTTATCAATTATTACAAAATCAGTTTATCTTTGTTTATCCGACAAAATTTAATTTTTTAGAAAAATAAAAAACGCATAAAAAATTCAAATCCTTTGAAGACTTAAAAAAAATAAAAATTTGATACATTCAAAAAAAGCGCAGGCTTTGAAGACTTTATCAACAGTCTACGAGCAGCTGCAGCAGCATCAAAATGGCTGTTTTTTCGCAAGTTTTTCTTTTTCCAGACAAACATAAAATTTTTCAGTCAAAAACACCTTTTTTAATATTTGAATTATTTTTAGTTGTAAGACATTGATGTTGAGACTGTTTTCGAAAAGGAATGATAAAACCCAGATAACATGAATGATGAAAGTAATTCCCATTGCTTGTATCATTCATAATAAAACAATAAAATTTTGAATTGTTCCAAAAAATAAGAATGAAACATGTTCCACTTTCTAAATAGTTGTATTATGCTTACTAATAAGCAAAGCACTGTTGTCAGCATTAAACTAAAAACATTGTGTTTCGCATTCCCTATTTCTTGTTTATATTAAACTCAGTTAAATGAAGTCATTACTTTAAGCTTAAATGAACTTGTTTTCTTTTTCAGGCGATAGTCAAATTACTGAGTAATTCTATTTTTATCTAATTTTTAATGTAACTTTGAAAATGATGTTTCAGGTACTTTCGCTAATTTTTAAGATGTTCATTCAAATTTTAACATCAACAGAAATGTTTTAAAAGCTATTTTTTAAAAATTCATAACATTTAAAGTTTACACCGATAAATATCTTATCTCAAAACATAGAGAAGCAGGACAAAACTTGATGTAAAAGCAATTTTTTCAATTTGTTGTTTACACAAAAAATCGTTTAACATCTGTCACTAAGAAGTCAATAAAATGCTCTCTTTGAAAAAAGCTATGTTTTTCACTTTTTTTAAAACATTCATTTTTTAAATCACACTTTTTTTCAAAGTTTTGTTGATTCTTTTTCCTTTGAGCTGAATTTTTAATATTTTGTTTAAAAAGAAAAAATGATTTAAAACCTTTGATTAATTTTATAAACGAAACAAAAAAACGTACATTTGGAAATTAACATTCTACAATACAATTATTGTTAAAAGAAACAGTAATTAATTTACATTATGATTTGCCATAGATATCATATATTCAAATATAATGAGTATCTTTTTCGTTTCATCAATATTTTTCAAGAATTTTTTTATTTTGTTTAAATCCATCGCATTTTGCTACATATAATTTTTAAAAATTTAGATGTATTTTTACAACATACATTTTTTATTTAACCAATTTTGTTGACAAATGAAATATTTCAGAAAGTCCAAAAAATAAATTCAACGATTTTGGTAATTAATTTTTAGTTTAAATATAATAATTCTTCAATGCAAAATATGGGTAAACTTATCACTTTTAAGTGTGTTGTTTGAAATATATTTTTGTGTTAATATTGAAAAAATTGACAAGGATGGTTTTTATAATCAATTTTCTATGCTTTAACATTTGAATTAATTTTTGATAATTTTTAAACGATGAAAAAATAAAAATATTCAAAAGGAAATGTGCACAAAAAAAACTTTTTTTCTTAATTTCATATTCAAGGATTTTGAAAAAAAGCATTTTTGTGATGAAAGAATTTTTCAATAAACGCGGGCAACTTATTTTGAAAAAAATTGCGTTGTTCATTACACAACTTTTAACAACTGGCCAAAAAAAACAGTGAATTGTCCGAAACAATATTTAAAAAACTAAAAAAAAAACTTTTTTTGCTATCACATTTCTTATGAAAATATAAAACGTGCTGCATCCATCTTATTTCCCTCAAGCACTTTATGATAGTGTTAAATTTTTTTATCAAACCCAGTGTTCAAAAAATTATGTTGATTGTTTTAAATTTTTAATTAATGATTTTAAGAATCGTTTTTCATGTTTATTTTAAGTTTAAATTAATTAAATATTATTCTAAAAACGTAATAACAGCCAAATAAAATATTTAAAAGAAAGAAAATGGCTCAACAAATGTTGCAGCGAATTTTGTGGTTCAAAAATATTAAAAAGGATGGGGGTTTTTCGATGCTCAGTTTTTTCACACAAAAAATTGCAACACTTCTTTAAAAAAGCAATATTTTTCTTCTTCTTAAAATCGTTGAAAAATATTTTTTGAAATGTTTTCATATTTCAACATCTTTTTTTCGACTTTCCTTAAGCCTTTCAGACTTTTTGAATATTTTCAGTGAAAATGTTAAAAATTCATTGTCGCGTAAAGTTTTCAATATTTAATTGATTTTAAAAAGTACGTATGCGACACGTTTTGAACTGTAAAATGTCAAAATTAAAAAATATTTTTTTTAAATCTTTGACATTTTCATTTATTAAAACAACTAAACTTTTTTAATGCAAAAATGTGTCTTTTTTGTTCAAAGACTTTTGAACGATTTTTCATGTTTGCAATTTCAGGATTATAATAAATTGTTCCTTGACTCTACGGCAAATATCCAAAGTTCCATCAAAAAGTACTCAACAAATATGATATGTTTCACAAGTTTCAATGATTGTCGTTTTTGAAAGTTTGAAAGAATGGATGAAACATTTACATGCAAATTTAACCTTAGTAAAACCTTATTTTGGAGTGGTGATTTAGATAGCTTCAGATGTTTTTTGGCAAATATGACTGTGGGGTTGTACAACATTAATTTTGGGTATATTTGCACTGTTCCATTAATATTACTGGCAATTAAAAAAACACATTATGAAAAAAATTAGCTGTTGGTTTTTTGCTTTCAAAAAGTGTTAATTGAAGTAACAAATATAATGATTGAATTCATTAAACTTAAACTTATTTCTACCAAATTTGTAAATTATAGATTTATTACAAAACCGTTGTCATCCACAAACTTTCAGGATTTTATTCGTGAAACAGATTTGTATGTTTTTAAATTTTTAATGTGGTCATTTACCAATTGATAGAAATAATCAGTTTTTTGTCATTATACTAGTTGATTTTAGTTCTAAATCAAAACCGTCTTTATCCAATTTCGTTAATGAATTAAATTCCATTCATTTAAAGATTCAAAGAACATATCATTCAACGGCAAATTGTTTGCGAAATAAAATGTCTTTGTGTTGTTTTTGGAAACATAATATTTCTGTCGACGAAAGTGTAAAAGTGGTTGCTGTCAGATAGCGCTAAAAGAAATTTCGAGAAAAAAAGGAGCAGTTTATTTTCTGCAAATGATTACTTTTGAATATTTGAAACATTTAGTTACTTAATGTCCAAAGTGATGAAAAAACTCCAATTTTAAAAATTCTCACACGAGATCATGGATTTTTTTATGGAGGAATATGCTCCGTTATTTATTTTAAAATATAATTTTTAACAAAAAATTCAAATTCAGTGGTGTTGATCTTTAAGAATCAAAGCAAGTTCAATAATATCATGAGGCGGAAAGAAGCAAATTATTTTATTAAATTTAAGAACCTTTTTATTACTTTTACAGCAGCTACAAATTTAATAAAAAAGTAAAAATGTGCTGTGATAAATCATTATTAAATTTTCGGTAAATAATATTTTATTAGAAATTACAAAATAATTCATTTAAAACAAATTTTCGATGGCATTTTCGACATTTTTTTTACCACAGACATTGTCGTTTTTAAAAGTTTGTAAGAATGGATGAAACATTTACATGCAAATTTGACCTTGGTCAAACCTTATTTTGGAGTGGTAATGTATTTTTTCTTGGAAACCCATGTTTTGCTTCTAAAAAGCTGAATCTCAGCTTATATCTAACCAATTTTTTTCGTCAATACCATTTTGGAATCAGAAAAAAATATTTATGAAAGAAAATGTCATCAGAATTCATTGAATCATAGTTTTTAAAATTTTCGTGTCGGGACCTCCAATCGAAGTAAAGGCAAAGAAATTTATTTGCGATGCGTCTTCTCCTTTAAAAGGTTTATTTACGGCACTAGTCAAGATGAGATTTGAAGTTATTTATTGTGGTGGCATCGGAATATTTGTTGATGAAGGAGGTTTTTTAAAATGTTTGAATAATAATTCTCAAATTGCCGATTTTAATTTGGAATTCTTTTTTTGAATAATCATATTAACTAAAAAATGTAAGTAAATGTAATTTATTGCAAATGACAGAATTGATTAAAACAACAGACTCATTAGTAATATTATATTGTTTTGATCAATTTTCTTGTTATAAAATTACTTTTTCAGAAATAAAACAATGCACTTTTATATTACGGTAAAAGTGCATTGTTTTGTGGTTTGTAGTTTTTTATATTGTTTTTCTTTTTAATGTTTGATAGTTAAAAACAATATTAATAAATGTAATCAAAAACTCGGTAACTAAAATTTAAAAATTTGAAATCAAAAAACAAATCCGAAATCAGAATTTATAGAATTTTTGTAGGTTCAAATTCGCCTAACTTTTTTTATTTTCAAGACAATTTGTTTATATTTGCAGAAAAAAATAAATAATGGGTCAATGATATTATTAAAAATGTCATCTCTCAACGATTGAGACGCATTTTTCACTCTTGTAAACATACTTTTATCAAAATATTTGCAATAAAAAATTCAAACACCAGAAAAAAACACTTTGCTTTAAATAATTTGAAATGCAAAAAAGAACAAACTTCAAATTTATTTCAACGAAATTATATTTTTTAGTCGTAGATTTTTATGACGAATGAATGCGACTATTTTCTTCCAGAATGGACGTTTTTGCTTTTACGAAAATTTTAAAGGATAAACAAAATGAAGCAAGAGAGATGGTTTCTTTGGACAAGATTTGTCACTAAAAACAAATGTTGCTTTTTTGTGCAAACGCATTTCTTTTTCTTTACTTTTTTAATCTTTAACATATATTATTTGATAGATTTTAATCTTGATAACCAAAATACGCAAATTTTATAGATTATTTATAATGGCCATTCTTTGCGTAGTTAATCACTGGCAGAAATTATTGCAATTTCATTTATGAATTGTAAATGAAAAATTAAAGCATCAGTTAAATGTTTTTTTTGTTAACTGAAGCTTTATCTTTGACAAATATCATTTAACAAATAAATATGAAAGTATTGTTTGGCGATAAAAGTTTTAATAAATGTAGTATTAATTATTATTGATATTTTGTTTGTTATTTCCCAGAAAAGTGTTTTTCGAGTTCGCTATTCTTTCCTCATTTCACTTTTTTGTTGCACAGTTTTTGATAGGGCTTAACAAAAATCAATATTTATTGAAGCGAATGAAATGAAGCAATTTTACAACGGAAGGAATAGCGTAAGCAACAACAGCGAAGGAAGCAATCTGATTGATTTGGGGATGGAATGCCCTAATAAGCAATACCAACAAATCTTCTTCAATTTATGTTTAAAAGAAAACTTCTTCTTTTTGGGATCAGAAACCTAAAAAAATAGGAAAGTGAATTACTTGATATTATTGCCTTTTTAAATCAATTTGCTCATCTTTTTCGTTTGTTTCGTAATTTGATTTTTAATTTTTGGGAATTTCGTTATCATTTTTTTATTGATTCTTTTAGTTTATCGTTTTTAGTTCCTGTTCTTCGCCTTGTTTTAAAATCGCGGCACAAAAAAAAGTGAAAAACAATATTTTTTGCTGCACAATTGCATTCACTTTTAATCTCACAATGTTGAAAGGCAATGACCATCTGGTCACAGAAAGTGTGTCTAGGCAAAAAAAGTTTCGTAAAAATTTCCACTTTCTTCTATTTGGTTGCAACGACCGTAAAAATACATGCATCTCATTGAAAAATATGTGCATCTTTTTTTTCTTTTTACATTTTGTTGAATGTAATATCTTTTTAAAAATTTGGTTAAAAATTATTAATAAAAAATTATTTGTAGGTAGAACAATTATAGCAAAAAATAAGTAACAAAAATATTTTTCTTCTTGTTATCTGTAGAAAAATTTAGAAAAAAGAAAAAAGAAAAATTAATTATTAAAAGGAAGATTTTAATCGAAAAAAGTTAAAAAGTAAAAGGGTTACGTTATCCGTTTCGTCCTTACCCTTAGACGGCTAACGTATATTTTGGTTTTTTGTAATTTCATTAGTAAAGAAAAAAAGAATTTGGGTTTTTAAAAAAACTTTTTTAATAAAATGAAAAACAGGAAAATCTACGAAGTTGAGTGAGTTTTGGATTTTTCTACAAACTTTTTTTGACAAAAAATAGTAAACATTTTGTCATTAAATGGACACTTTACCAAAAATCAAAAAGATGTCCAAGGGATTTTCAAAAATCGACTACAGTATACTACAAAAAGTTAAAACTTCATCTTACTAATAATCAAACAACTTTTATTTCAAAACAAAACGAAATGCATAATAGAAACTTGAACACAAAATGTTAACAAAAAGAAAAATAAAAAAATTATTTGGCCAAGTTATTCAAGTTCTTCAACGTCATCTTCTTCAGCTTCATCACCACCATCTTCGTCATCAATTACCATTGGTTCATCAACATCTTCATCCATTTCAGAAACATCTCCAAGCTCATCTTCACTTTCTTCAGCTTCAGATTCTTCATCACTTTCTTCAGATTCAGATTCTTCATCACTTTGATCAACTGGAGAATTCCATTCCATAATTTGCAATTTCTCTTCATTTTGTCCAGTGTATCGAATAACAAAATTATGAATGTCAGAATCAATTACAGTATCAATAAGGGCATCCAATTGACGTTTATAATATTCGAAAATATTATCAGCAAAGGTAAGCGAAATTCTTGTATCACCACGTTCCTGAAAAAATCCAGCTTTAAATGCTAATAAATAAATATGTAAGTTTACCAATTTGAGAAAACCATAAAAAACAGGGACATCGAACATATCAGGAACATCATACAAACAAAGATTTTTAAGATTTTCAGGAAACTTAGCTTTTTGAAAATTATTGAAAAAAGTTTTATATTTTGAAATTTTATTATCAAAAAAACTGAAAAATGATGTGTGAAGATGAAATATTTAAACAAAACTTACAAATGAAAAGTTTTAACATTTGGAATCGCATCAAGGAGAGCATCAAATGAAACAATTGTTCGATCTTTATATGCAACAATATAATCTCGGATATCCAAGTATTTTGCCGTAGAAGCAAAAAACTTAAAATCGTCATATTCAATAAAATTATTACCAGTGTAAAGCTTAACAAGATCATTTCGGAAAATCTTTGAACGAAGCAAAGCAGCAAAATTTTTAATATAAACATCAATACGATCATATTGAAGAAAGAGAGTATCAGTGAGCCAAAGTTTCGTTGGAGATTTCAATTTGGTAAGATCAAGATTAACACAACATTCACAATTTTTTTTCAAACATTTTAAAAAGTTATCACTTGAGCAAATCATAGTTCCACCAACATTAAGCAAATTAACAACGAGAACAGGATTTTGTTCGAAAAAATATTTGCAGCTTTTAATAAGTTTCTGGTAAAGATTAGGATTTGAAGGATTTTTTGCAATATATTTCATGATGGACAAAGGAAGAGAGAATTTTTGCTTCATTGGAGGGCCACCAGGCCAACGAAATTTTCCACGAATGTAAACAGGCTTTGTAACATCAGAATCATCTTGAAGCACATCTCCAACATCTTCATCTTCTGCAACCTTATCATCAGCAACAGACTTTACATGACTTTCTTCAAATCGAGAATTCCAAAACATAATTCGTAATTTTCCTTCATTTTGTCGCCGGTATTCAACAATAAAATTACGATAATCAAAATCGATTACAGTATCAATGAGGCCATCCAATTGGCGTTTATAATCTGCAGAAATATCATCAGCAAAGGTAAGCTGAATCCTTGTATCACCACGTTCCTAAAAAGTATAATTTAAAAGATGTCATTAATAAGTTAGTTTACCATTTTGAGCAAATCATAAAAAACTTTAATGTTGAAAATTTCAGGAATTTCATGCATATAAATTTCTTTAAGATTTTCAGAAATCTTAACCTTTTGAATATTATTCAAGAAAGCAGCATATTTTGAAATTTCATTATCGAAAGAACTAAAAAATGATATGTGAAAAAATGAATCTAAGCAAGTAGTTGTATAAAACTTACTAATGTAAGGTTTCAACATTTGGAGCTGCATCAAGGAGAGCATACAATGTAACATTTTCTTGATTTTCATATACAACATCAGGTTCGCGGATATGCAAATCTTTTAAAGGAAAACAAAAAAATTTCAAATTATTATATTCAATAAAATTAGTGCCAGTGTAAAGCCGAACAAGATCATTTCGAAAAATCTTTGAACGAAGTAATGGAGCAAAATTTTGAGCATATTCATCAATACGATCACACTGGAGATCGAGAGTATTGGTGAGCCAAAGTTTCGTTGAAGATTTCAATTTGGTAAGATCAAAATCAAGACAACATTTAAAACGAGTGTTAAAGCATTGAGCACAGCTATCACTTCTGCAAATCTTTTTTGCACCAAGATGAAGATAGTTAACAACGAGAACTGGATTTCGTTCGTAAAAGTATTTACAACTTTGAATAAGTTTCAAGTAAGCTTCTGGACTGGAAGGATTCTTTGCAATATATTCCATGATGGATAAAGGAAGAGAGAATCTTTGTCTCATTGGAGGGCCACCAGGCCAACGAAATTTTCCATGAATGTAGACAGGTTTTTTATCAACAGGATTATCTGCAGCTGTAGATGAAGATGGAGTTGGAGGATCCATAGAATCCATATTTTTCATAACAATAATGATAGATGTAAATCTGAAATGAGAGTTTTGTTATAATAAAATAATAATGTTAGAAAGTAACGTCACAAGCGCGCAATTAGCAATATTCGAAACGGAAATACGAACACAAAAAAAAGAAGGGAACAAATGTAGAGGACACCATCGATGGTTCAAAACAACAAATCACTTTTTATCTTTAGTTTTGCTAAAGAAAAAAAGTGATTTTATTTTTTCCATTTTTCAAACATGGTATGAATTTTTCGTGTTGAGAACCCCGAAGGCTAAAGTGGTTTTTTTAAAATTGTGACGAAAAAAGTTGTTTCTTTTTCGTTTGTCCAAGAAATGTTGCATGCAACATGCAAAAATAAACGCAAGCGAAAAAATGAAGCATTATTTTGAATCACTTTTTCTTTCAGAAGTCAACTTCTGATAACAAAATATAAGCTTCTTACTTATTTTTTTTTATTTCTGAATTACTTATGAAAATAAAACAAAAGAGATGATTAAAAACTAACGCTAAATTACAATCTCTTTGAACAAAAATTTAATGTTAAAGCATTGCTATGCGATATGGATCCAAAAGTGATCGATAATATTATGAAAAGTGGTAATCACATATAATAAGACTAGAAATGAGTTTGAGCAACATCAAGTTTTTTAAAGAAATAAAAACATCAGTGCTAATTTCGAAAATTTTCGAGAAAAAACAATGAGAAACGACCACTGTTTCGACTCGGACGCCCTGGAGCGCCCCAAAGCTGGGGCAGGGCGGCTGATGGGGCGATTTTCTTAAAACTGTCGGGGCGCACGGCAAGTTCAAAATTTTCTTAACACGACAATACTGTAATATTTTTCATGTTTGACACAAACATTGATAATTAGATATAAATTGTTTAAAAATTGTCAGCTTTATCTTTTTATTGTATTTTTTCCTTTTAATACAACCGCAAAACTATAATGAGCATAATGCAGGTCAAATTATATTGATTGGATCATTACAAACAAAAAGCCATCAAATTTTCGATGCTGCACATATAGATTGTGAGTTATTGGGTTAAATAACTCTTAAACGCTTCGGTAGAATTTTGATTTTCTTAACAATATTTTTGCTCGTCAAGTCAATAAAGATTAATTGTTAACCATTTTACTGTTACAGGAAGTTTTTACAAAGTTGTTTAACAAAATCTAATATATACTTGTTTTTAGATTTTTTTAAAAAAAAAATTGTTTATTTAGCCACAAAGAAAACTCCTTTTTTATAAAATACACAAAATCAATATCGTTGACAGCACAGCAGATTGCTGCTGAAAGAACAAAAAAACATTTCTTAAAAATTTGTTTTGTCATTTTTATTTTGGCCCGAAATTGTCTCTTACCTTTTTCAATCTCCAGAACAGTCGTCTCAGACGTTTCAATAGGTTTTTTAAAGCAAAAAATGTCACATTTTTGTCAAAAAAATGTGACTTTTTTGAACGTTTGAATATTTTAATTTTGCATTACAGTTATGGTTATTCAGAAGCAAAAGATTTTATCACAAAATAAACAAAAAAAATCAATCAAATAATAATGATAATACAACAATCAATTTTTATCTAAAAAGTATTCCAATTTTTCAACAAAAAAGAAATTCAAAAAGAGATTAACACAATACATGACAAAATTGAAGTTACATTTTTTAGATTCAAAATTGGGATGCTTTTTATAGAAATATTCATCGCGAAAAATAAGCAGTCATTTAAAAAAACAATGAAATGTGGTTTTTTATTTTTCAAAAATTTTTGCAGTTGTGCGTTTTTTGTGTTGAAAAAAGAAGTTTAAAAAGTACGAAAAAAAGTTTTTAAATATCCTTCACTTTCTATTTCTTTATAGTTTCAATTTCGGCGTGTCGACCACTAAAATTAATGATTTTTAAAGCCTGTGATCCGTTTTGAATATTTAATTTCACCCATGTATGGCACATAAACTGCACTGTATAAAATGGCTGCTAAATTTTAAATTTTTGGTTGGATTAGCAAATTGATATATCATGAGTATCAAGCCATTAATAATGTTTTAAAAGTGATCAATTTCTCATATCATGCAAAAGAATCTTTTTTGAATCAAACTAAACAACATCTTTTTAAACTTTGGAACAGCCACATATTTGCTTAAATTAATTTTTTCATCAAATCAATTCTTCATCAAATTTGGTTAAATTGTTATCATTACTAGTTTTACTACCGCCAGGTTTTGGTATTTTTTTTAGTTGTAAAATGACCACATCCTTTTATTTTATCATAATTTAATTAAATAAAAAAATAAAAAACATCAAGTATTTTATGGTATTTTTTGCACTTGATTTATTGTAAAATATTCAAATTTACTTAAGAAAATATTTTTCAGCGTAATTTTAAAAGAGTTTATGTGCCACAAAATGCTGTGGATGTCATTTTATGATGAATCCTTTTTATCGCTAAAAAAAACGAAAATTTCATCTTTTGACATTTCCTAATAAATATTACACTGTTTTCTTTGTTTATTCTTTTCGTGCAAAACAAAAACATCAGAGCAACAAGAAAAAAGCGACAAATTTTTTTTTTAATTTAAATTTTTTTGTTTGAATATCTTAGCTTTTATTTTAGTATTAATCAAACTTTGCAAAGATAATAAATAATTAATCCGAAAAAATAAGAAAATAATATGAACATTTAATTCCTCGTGCTAATAACGTTAATAATAAAAGACTATTTTTTGGATGTAATTATCTAAAATATTTTTGTAAAAGATATCAGTGCCACTTTTTAAAAATTTAAAAGTGCTTAATTTCAATAAGTATAATACCATTTTTATTTTTTCTGAATGCTTTACAAATTTCACCATCGTTTTTGTTTTCATTCAATTTTTTTTATTTGTTGTTATTATTCGTAAAAAGATGATCGCGAAATTGAATGTATTCGCAATAAAAATTTTTTTCACCAGAAAGTTATTTTTCTTTTGATCTAAGTAAGTAAATTTGAATATTTTGTTAATATAAATATCGTAATTTTTTATGCAAAATGAGAACAACATTTAAAAGTTTATTAGCAAAAATTTTGACTTGTAACCGAACAATTTTACAATCTTTATATCGTGGCAATTATTATTGTTTAACTTTTGACATTTTTCGTTTAAAAACAAATTCAATCAAGAGTTTTTAACATTAAAAATTGAAAGTTTTTTGAAAAAAATAAACAAAACAGACTGAAAGTGCAATCGATGACTTTTTCTCAGACATCAATTAAGCAACAAATAATAGAAGAAAGTGTTAAATGCATAAATGCTTTTTTAATCATACAATATTATACAATGTCTAACCACTTTACAGCAATATAAAAACTGTACCAATTTGCGAAATTTCTGTATTAAGCTAAAACAAAGATTTCCTTACTGAAAAAGTTTGTTTCAAAAATCATGGTTACAACATTTTTTAACAAAATTTGTATCCTCATTATTTGGGCGGCATATTTTTTATCCATCGTTTCCGCAACAAAATACAAGTTTGCGATTGAAGCTAGCACAGATATTTCTGCAGATGTCTTTAAATGCATCTATCAACTTGGATATGATACAACTTTCATTCAAGCCTACAATCCAACAAATGGTGGATCACTTAATCCTAACTTAATTTCAAACATCCAAAATTCAAAGGGTGCAGGTCTTGGAATTGAAATTTATATTTCTCCTGTGACTACTGGGCTAACTGGTGATGCACAATTTGACGCTGTTTTAAATTATATGAAAGCTTCTGGATATGGTGTGACCTCTATGTGGCTACAAGTTTGTGATGCATAATTACGGTTGTTGTTAAAATTGTTAAGGATTTTAGGTTACTTCACCTATTAATTGGTCAAATGATATTCAAAGTAATATTAATTTGATTCAAGCTTTCATTTCTCGAACACAAGTAAGTTTAACATATCGGCAGGATCAAAGGATCAATTTTTCAATATTGATTTTTTGATCTTGCCGATAATATCATAAAATTGATATCCAGATATGGCATACCCTCTAAAATTTCTGAATATTTCTAAAATTCAATTTTCAAACTTAACAAATTTTTAAATCCATGATTTTTAGTCAAATGGTATCACAGCTGGAATTTTTACCAATTGGTATGATTGGAAACAAATTACCGGAAATTATGCAGGTTTTTCATCCCGTCGATTATGGTATTGGAATCAAGGTCCAACAAATGCATCTCAAGCAAGTTTTGATGACTTTGTTCCATTTGGTGGTTGGAGTAAACCAAAAGTAAAACAATTTGTAACCAATAAATCTCTTTGCAATCAAGCTTTCAATGTTGATGTTTATCTTTAAAGAAGAAAGTCTTTGAAAAAATTTTTTACATCCCCGCAAACATTTTTTTTTGTTTTTTTATTGCATTTGAACAAAGACGGTTGTCAAAAAATTTATATAAAATGAAGTCTGTTGTTAAAAATGACACAATCAATATTTTTCAGCACTTTTGACCAACAAAAGCTGCGATAAAACTTTCTTTCTTCCAAATTGGTTTTACGCAAAACGATAAATTGTTCGGAGCACTCTGTAGACTATTTTTTGTTATTTAATTTGAATCTTTTGTTGATGTTTAAAATTTTAAATAGGCAAAATATATACATCTAACTGTTATGGACATGAAAAATATTAAGAATGTATTTTACTACTTTAAAAGATTAATGAGCATTGCCACATTAATAAAAAACGTGTTAAATTAAACAACTGTATTTTTTTGATTTTTAAGATATTCGAAAGTGAGAAACGCAAATGTAAAAAATGAAAAGTTTGCCAAAGACAAACAAACAAATAAAATAAATCGACAGTATCTTCTCACGGATACAACAGGTATCCATAATTTGCCGTTCTATTTTCCATCTTATTTTGAGCATTCCAACATATTTTAGTAAGCTTCAGCTGTGCATTGTTCAGGTTGTTCTAATCGATTTCCTTCTTTTAAAAATTGTAACATTTCTATATTTGACAATGCTGCGTATGGCACAATTCCATTTGTAAATATTTCATATGCCATCACTCCAAATGACCAAACATCAGATTTTTCTGAGAAAATTCTTTCTGTCAAAGCTTCGATCGACAACCATTTTAGAGGAAGTTGTTTTTGAAGGGAGGCTTTATAGGTGAAAGTTTCATTGCAATGACAACATAGTCCAAAAACAGCTAATTGATTCCAATAAAAGTCAATAATTTTTTAATGATGATTTAAAAATTTATCGGTTTTTTAAGATTTTTATTTCTGCTACTGAAGCAAAGTAAATTTCCTCTTTTCTAATATCATTTGTTCAACAATTTTAAAAATTCGAAAATTTATGTTAAATCAATAAAAAAAGAAAAAAAATGTATCAACCAATTTTGCGAAACAGATGTATTGAAAGTGTGACTAATATTTTTTTCGATGACATTCAACTGACTAAAAATGAAAGCAAAAAAAATTGTGCAAATGTCGCAGTTTTTTTCTTTTTTTTATTTCATAATGTTTTGATTCGGCATTATAAAGAACAACAATTTTTTGATTAAATGGAATCTTTATTTTTGTATTTTTTGTTTGAAATGTGTATTATTTGATTAGTTTTTAACTGTTAAACAATTATATCGCAGATAATCAGCAACAAATTTTCCTGCCAATAATTTTTTAAAAATATGCGTTTTCGATCATCATATCTGACATTTTAAGGAATATATTTATTTGCACTTGTAATGAAATAAAAAACAAAATGATTATATTTTATGAACAAATAAATTTATATTTTACATACTTTTGTTTTTTGTTTCAATTCTTTCTTAAAAAATGTTGATAATTTGACGTTTTGGTTGTTAATAATTTTATTACACGTTTTTACATCATTTTCCTCATTTAATCTCGTATTTTACGAAAGATGTCTATAGTTTAAAGTTTTATTACAACATACCTGTATTTAATTAACAATATTTCTGTTCACAACAAAGAAAACAACGAAGACTCAAATGCAAATTGTTTTGGACAAGATCTTTGCAAACCTTTTTCTATTGAATTCAAAGCATTCTCTTTAACTAATAATTTTGAACAACGTATTTACAACATTTTAAAGTTTAAAATTGTAAGAAACCCGTAGATAACAATTAGAAGAATAACATAATCTATTCCCTCTTGATAGTAATTTTTTAAAGAATTTATTTCGGGTTAAAGAATTTTTTTAATTTCACTTTTTTCATAAGTAAGTGAAAATGATTGATTTTGTACCTAGTTTTTTTATACAAATCATTTCAATGTTTAATTTGCATTTTTGATCTTAAATTTTTCAGAAGTTTAATTATTCAAGTTTGTTTGATTTTTTCAATAGTGTACGCAAATTAAAGTAAAGTAAATATCTTTTTTGCATAAGATAAGGGAATATTTTGTAACAACGAAAATTTTTCCTAAAAATCAATGAATAAAAAAATTGTAATATTCAAAGCGCTGGTCGAGCAAAAATTTTCAATAAAAAAGCCACTAAATGCATTTTACTTTAAAACTTTTGAAACAAAGTTTTTGTGGTTTGAATTTCAACATCGATGCCCCGGTGTGACAGAAAGTCTTGTCTTTTTACGTTAACGGACATTGTGAATAAACTTTTTATTCGCAACTTTGATTGCAATGCCTCGACGCGAAAGCACCTTCATTGGAGCTTGTTTTTTTCTTCACTGCAAAAAAAGAATAAAAAAAGCAGCTCCAATGAGTCCCTGATTTTTGTAAAAAAAAGTTTATTCACGATGGATCTCCTCCTTTAAAAAAGCAAGAAAAAGATTTCGCAATGTATGTTCAAAAAATGTCAATTTTCAGTTTAATTTACTTACACATGTGTAAATGTATGCATACATTTACACATGTGTAAGAAACAAACACCATGGTGTTTTTGTTTTTAAAATATTTAGTTTTATTAAAAAATAATAACAAGGCATAATAAAATTTGGAAAGTTGCAAAAAAATTATTTCAAACCGACATAAGTAAGAGTAAGTACGGAATATTTCATTTTTTAAATTTTGTATTTTTACAATTATCCTACGGCTTATTCAATTTCACCAATTTACTGAAAAAGAAAGTTAGAATTTATAACACAATTAAAAACATAAATTTTTATAAAAAAATTCAAAAAAATAGATATTGAATATTTTCAAATGACAAGAAGGCGATTTTTTTAGAGCGCAGATGTTATTTTGTCTAACAAATGTGAATATCAACAAATTTGCTCAGACGGATGCACTAACCATTAAAAACAAAAATAGCGCCTTATCTTTGAAGCAAAAACAAAAAACGATTTTTGTCGAAATATATTTCGCTATAGCGCAAAAAAAAAAGATACAAATCGATCTTTTTCTGCAATGACTGCAACAACAAAGTTGTTTTTGGGGGATGTTGTCTTTTAAAAAAAACTATATGCAAATCGTTTTTAGTTCTTCCTTTTCTCAAAGTTTTCTAGCTTTTTTATGAATATTTAATAGAAATAATTTGTATTTTGAGTAAACAACAATTGAATTTTACAAGTTAAGCATTTTCTGTTACGACATAAAAATTAACGCAGTTATGATATTTTTTCTGCTGTTATTGTGTTAATTAAAATTACTGCAATCCTTTAAAGTTTTCTTTGAAAATAATTACTTGTAAACAATCGGAAATGTTCCATCAATGTTTATTAAATAGTCAACACACATTGGATCAATAAAATATAACACAAAATAATGATGACACTGAATCAGAATTCAATTATGATAAAATCATTTGTTTTATTAATTATTTTATGCTTATTAGCTATTCCTGTAAATGTAAAAGATCTGTTGAATCATATAGTTGTTACATTCAGACGGAAAGCATGATTAATAAAATAATTAAAATCCATCAAATAATTTAAACTTGTACTTGTTGTGAATTTAATCTTGTGTGACGAATAATAGCATCTGGTCCAGAATCCCAGAAACAATTGTGACAACATTTAATAATAAAAACAATAAAAATGCAAGCCCAAAGTACAATAAGAATAATGGTAAAAACTAAATTTGATTCTTCCTCCACAAGCAATAATGACATATTTAATTATAACTATGATAACGTTAAAATTGAATAAAATAATAAAACATATGCAAATTTCCTGGAAACTTAAAATTTTGATATGTTGATTCTTTTGAATACGACTAAAATGAGCAAAATGTGAATAAAAACTATTTTCAGGTAAAAATAAACAAAAAAAAGTGTTAAACGAGAATTATTTGTTTCTTTTTACAGAAGACTTTTTCGTTCCCATAAAAATTTCCATATTTACTTTTACAAATGTGCGCATAAAAAAAGGTAGTGAAAAATTGAAAGGAAACCTTTTTTGTTGCACTTTTCTTTTTTCTACTTTTTGGAAAATAAACAAACACTAAACTTTTCCTCGTTGCTTGCCAACCACAACCAACATTGGCAACCAACCAAAAATGCTGTTGTGGCTTTTTTGTGTTTATTTACCTGAAAGAAAAAATGGTTAAACAAAATAGAAAGATATTAAGAAAAAATGGTTTTCTGTTTTTGCAGATGCATTTTAAAAGTTTATAATTTCTTGAGTATGTTTTATGAACATGTGTCATATTTTAGTAATGATTATTTGAATCTTTGACATTGGATTCTAATTTTTACAAAGGATTCTGACAATTTCGAACATCATTAACAAATTTTAAGTATAATCTGATGAACTTTAATTTACATTATTTTTGACGTTAAAATATTCAAAAGAAACAACAATATTTTTTGTCCAGCTTTTGATTTTTTGGTTATTTACTGACTTTTTCAGTTTCTTTTTTTATTTGTTGAAGCAATGAAATTTTATTTCTGTCAAAAAATTGTTCCCTTTAAAAATTGCATCATTATAATTTCTAAAAACACGAACATTATAAAATTATAAAAACAAAAATTGAAAAAGTGTCTTCAACAAATTTGCATTCAGCAATTTTATAACTTTTTTCGACGAAGTTTTTGGATCAAAATTTGAATTTTTTGTTAAAAAAATAATGTCTAAGGGTTGTTAAAATTCGAAAACTTTCCAAACATGTTAACGTTAATCAGATGATTCCAAAAAAAAGAAAACATTTGAAATGTTAAATGAATGACTTTTATTTGTACATTATCTTTTTATTTCCTTTTTTCCCTCTTTAAAGATTAAAATGTGTTGCATTGAAAATTTGGGAAAGTTTTATTTCATTTTTGCAACAAGGGTTTCCATTAAAAATCAATTATTAAAAACTTTTCAATTTTAAATGACAAAACAAACAACATTTATATTGCAAAAAAGATCAAAAAAAATGTTTAACAAAATCCGCATGTTCGACGGCATTTTTGCATCATTAAGTCCCGGTAGAGGGCATTGTTACAATATGCTGCGGGACAGCTGGATGCGACATCAGTGCCTGAAAATTATGATAAATATTATTACATGTTTAATGTTAAAATTTATTACAGCTTGCTCCGTTACAAAGGTTGCAAGTTCTCTTGCATTTTTGTGCCATCAATGATTGATAAAGTGTATTGGTGCAGAGGGCAGCATTGACGCCACAATTGGTTGCAATGTCAACACCTGAAAAATATTTGCATAATTAAGAATGCTTTTAAAATATTAACTGACATGATGGATCTGATCCACTTGAAACACAGATTCCAGAGGGATTACAAGTGGATCCTGTTGGACAGAATCCGCCAATACAAGCTAAAAATAAAATTTTTATTTTTAAAAAAAGTTTTTGTATGCATAAACTGACGTCCAGAATCTTGTCCGGCAACTATGACAGTAACAGTTGCGAAACAGAAAACAACAAATACAGTATTCATTTTGAGAGAGATAAATTGAATGAAAAGCTGTGAAAGCTTAATTTGATTTTCTCTCTGGCGCTGAGATTCTTTTATATGGATTCCTGTAAAGGAAATGCCGAAGGCGTTGATGACACCTGTTAAAACAGGTTTGAATAATCTGTCGACATCGTACTATTTTTATCAATGCTTAACGCCTAAAATGTGTTTTACTTATTTGAAATATGTAGGATGAGTTTCAATTGTTTTGTTTGATCAGGTTTATTAACTACCTACGTTATATCCATTATTTATTCCTTTTGCAGATAACACAACCCTTTTTGTATTTTAATGTATCAATTTTTGTTTAATTAGCTTTAAATTTTATAAAAAGATTGCATTGTGTTTATTTAAAGAGTGAAACACACTTTTTTTGCAACACTGCAACAATTTGGGAGGTGTTGAAGTATGTGGGTTAAAACGCCTACTGTTTTAAGGCAAAACTTTACATCGTAAATCGTAAATATATTGATTAATCTCCAAAAGTATGTCTATGATTTTTCATATGTTTATGCAAATGTCCTTTCAACTAATATCTTTTTAAAATATTTTTGTTATTTGTTTTAAAACCAAATTTTAAATTTCGAAAGTTGTGTAATTTTGTTTTTCACTGTTTTCTCTATTGTGCAACGGTTTCAATACAATCAAAATATTATTTACTAAACATTTTGATGTAAAGTGGATTACTGTTTTTAAGAATTTATTAACGCCATATTTTCAATACTAAACTTTTTAAAACATTCAAAAACAGTGTGCTTGTTTTTGATGAAATATTTGTGCAAACCAAACTGCAAAAAAACAGCCTTTTTAAAAAAAGGGAGCATCAGTGAATTTGGAAAAGAATGATGTCGTCGTTTTTCAGAAGTAAGACAAACAACCTTACAATCACTAAAATAATCGATACTATGGAAAATTTAGTTTTTTCTCTTTCAAAAAACTTAGTTTTCAATCATAAAAAGTAGGCTGCAAAATGCTTTGTTTGACGACGGCTGGGGAACCATAAAAAGTTGTTCTAAAAATCTGAAGGAAAGTTTACGGTCACTTGATTTAGTGTTTATTTTTTGAATTTTTCTCTTTTTGAAAATGGTATAACAAGAACATTAATCATTCAAAGAGTTTGAACAACTTAATTAAAATATAAAAATTTTGTGACACCTAGAATATGTTGATTTTTTCAATTTTAATTTTAAAAATACGTTTGCTTGAAAGCCTTTTTTATTATTTTCAATAATGTTCTTTATTGAATAAGTAAAAATTAACAATTTTCACCATTACAAATTTATTACTTTCAATAGGAATTAAAAAATTAATTTTTTGCATAGTTTTTTGTTCTAAAAAATTCAAAATACAAGCGCAACAATTTTTTAAACTCGCATAAATAGAGAATATACGCCCAAAGCAATATCAATTTTTTTAAAAAATAACAAAATGTTCCATCATAGAAATATTTGCTAATTTGACAACGGCTGGGGAACCACCTTCTTTCGAAATCAGAAAAAAAGTTGTTGTAAAAAGTAGAATAAAATTTTATGGATGATTCATTCATTTTTGAAATTGTTTTTTTTTGAGTATTTGAATTTTTTATTGAAACTGAAATATCAAACATACACTCACATACAGAATTTGAAAAAATAAAAATAAAGAAGTTGTGATACCAAAGAAACTGCCTGCAGTTTTAATTTTTAAAAATAATGTATTACCTTTTACTTGAATTTGTGAATATTTCAAATTCATTTTCCTCAACGGATTTTATCTGAAAATATTAGGAAATGCGTCTTTTAATTAAATGTTTCAAATTTAATTTTAAAACGCATTAAAGCAAATGTGTAAATGTGCTTCCCTTTGTGTGCATGTGATAATGATTTTGTATAACACAATGAAATATTTATTCTTCAAAATTTGAAAGTAAAAACAAAGTATGCTAAAAATTAGGAAAGAATTGATACCGAAATGATAAATTTAAAAATATGCAATATTCATGTAATAAAATAAATATCCCGAAAGAAATTATTAAACAATATTTGCTAATCACTTAAATTTTGCAGGTGCACGACAAAGTGGACATGCATTATTTGTACGCAATAATTTCAAAATGCATTCATCGTTATAATGAAAGACATGTGGTTGCTTCGATGAACAAGGCCATATTGAACATTGTTCATTTAATTGAAATTCCTCTAGGCATAAAACACATTTTTCATTTTCTTTGTTTTCTTTAACAAATCTTGGATTTTTTTGATTTTGAAGACGAAATTTTGCAATTTCTTTTGCAGGAACTGGATATTGTGTAATGTCTCGCAATGAAATCCATTGAAATGAACCTTCAAAGAAAGTGTAGACTCCACCTTCTTGTGCCATTTCCATCATTTGATTCTTTTGAAGATGAGCTAATTTTGGATGAAGTTCTTCAAAAATGGATTCCTCTTCTTTTATAAGTTTTTCCAATTCTGTTTTGTCGAGGAGATTTCGATATCTGAAACCGATAATTTTGATTGATTGGTTTTATGAGATCAGGGTTTCCACCGTTTGTCGTGGAACGGAAAAGTATGGCCGTTCAGGAACGGATGATAAGGATATTGCATAAAAAAGAACGGAAAGGGACCGAAAAAAAATGAAACTTTGGAGACACTGGGTATGATGTATTTTAAAAAACTGTCCATGTTTAAAAATTTTACCTTTGACTAATACGCAATAATTTCTGATGCAACCAACTTGCATATTGTAAGCTTTCATTCAAACATTTTGTTGGCCATTTAAATAAAAATTCAAAAAATCCGTCATGATCTCCATATTTGATTCCATCTGAGGATATACTCTGAATTTTTATTTCCGAAAAGATATTAAATGGCAGTTTTTTGTAACCGATGATTTTATTCCGATTTACTGGAAAAATTACAACAAATTTATCACCATTAAATCCATCAATAATAAAAATTTGATTTTGAAATTGATGTTCCGTCGTCGAAACCAATTCGTCAAATTTGAGTAATTGGGTATATGCTGGACCGGGATATTTAAGCACTCTTAATTCATCTTCAACTTCTTTTGTAATGTTTAATGGAAAAGATTGAAATAGAAGAATGAAATAAACAACTAAATAATAAATTATTGCTAAACAACTACAAGTAAAGAATATTTGATAAATAAATGAGATCTTAATTGAAGGTATATATGAGTTGGATGAAAAATATGGCAAACTTGTTTCAAAGGCAATATCAACGCCATAAAAGTTATATTCTCGTGTTGGAAGAAATGCGCGTTCTTTTTTGTCTTGAGGTTTATAAAGATATCCAACAAGTATACCACATTTTGTCAAAATTAGCATATTGAACGATGTTGAATTTCTTGAGTATTCACTTTCAATGTAATTCACGATATCAGATTTTTCTATAAATTTAATTCCAGGATTTATTGCATTTTTTGAAATGAGAGTATTCAAAATGCATTTAAGAGTTTGGAGAGAAAATTTATAAAAATTAAATGGAAATTTTGCATGAACCAGTTCAACATGTCGAGTTGGTAATTTAATATAAACATATGGATCTTCAATAATTTTATAAGTTGCAATATGTTCATGTGGTCGTCGAGTCACTGGATTCAAATATTGTCGAATAATTTCATATGAATTGAAAGGGTGCCGAATTTCGCCTTCACCAAGTTCAACTTGAATATATTTAAAATAATGTTCATTATTTTTGAAATCTTTGATATGTTGTTTGAATTGATTTAAATTTAAGTGAATTGGGCCATCTGGAACAATTTTCTGCTTTCTTTCAGGATATCCTTCATTGATCGGTAAATAAAACCATGATAATAATGTAAATATTAATAAGATGAGTATTGATTTTCCCAAAATTCCAGTTTTCTTTGAAAATTCATGTTGACAAGTTTGTCGATAAATTGAATGTGTAATCGGATATCGCTCACGAGGATATAATTTTTGGTTTTCTTTTGACCTTAAATAAAACGACTCAATTTTCATTTTTTCAATAAAGTTTTTTCATAACAGAAGAAAAAATGAAATGATTGCAATATTTTGACGTCTTGAAAATAATCAAAAATGTCCTCAAAATTTTTGATAAGAAGGACCTTTGTTCGAATACGGAAATGATGATTTTGGGTCATACTTTCTTTTGCTTCTTTAAAGACAAACTTTTTTTGAAAGATAGGAAAAAGAGAATGTTTCTTTAAAAAGTGATTAAAACACACACCCACGAATTGGAAAGTTAACAAATGAGTAAAAATCATAAAAAAAAGAATTTTCTACTTATCAGTTCATCAAAAAAGTGCTTTGTCGTTATTTATTTGATGGGAATCATTTGTACTTGAAGATTTCCAAATCTATGCGAGAAAAATTTTGAAAGCATCAACAGTTATGTCGAATTGTGAAATCTTTTATAAAAGTGTGAAAAAGAAATTAGCCCCAAATTTGCATATTTAATGGTTAAATTCACAAAATTATTTGTAACATATTTAAAAAAAGTATTAACACACAGAATAATTTAAAATTTATCAACAACCAGAATATTTAAACATTCAAAAACAACACCACAAAAAAAACTTTTTTTTAAACTGAACATCGATAAATTTGTGAAGACAGAAAATTGAATGCATTTCCAAATAAAATTAAGCAAACTATTTTGTGATTGAAGTCCTGCCGTTCTTTCTTCATTTTTGTTTTTGTATTCGTTTTCACAAAGAAAATGTGACGAAATTTGATCAAAAAGATGTCTGGTTTATTATGCTCACAAACTATAAAAATTCCAAGTATTATTTTTTTGGAAGCAAGCAATGTCTTTCGCTCTCTTCTTTTTCATTTGCACAAATAAAATTTTTGAAAAATCAGCAGAAACCGGCATTCGAGAACCTGTACAAAAAAGATGCAGCAGTATATTTTCATTTGAATTTTTTATGAATTTGAATATCTTATTTGGAATCGCGTGAATCACAAAAGGAAATTTCAAATCTATCAGTCAAAAGTAGGTACCGGCACGTCAAAAATGAAAATGCTTATAAAAATTTTTAGTGTATGTTTTCTACTACTTTCAGACCTGAATGAGCTGAAAATAAAGTTAAAAAAATTATTAAAAATAGTTAAAATGCCGAAAATAACGATTTAAAATTGTACTAAATTAAAATTTTTCGTCGAAAAAAAAGAAAAAGGAACACTTTTTTCTTTTCCTTTT
Source organism: Panagrolaimus sp. LJ2414 (assembly GCA_024447195.1). Classification (NCBI taxonomy): domain Eukaryota; kingdom Metazoa; phylum Nematoda; class Chromadorea; order Rhabditida; family Panagrolaimidae; genus Panagrolaimus; species Panagrolaimus sp. LJ2414. The sequence continues at coordinate 96,086 of JAMRXY010000046.1, forward strand.
CATTGGATGCTGTTAAAAAACACATTGCCAAAAAAGATTTTTGCTTTGTTTCTTCTTGATTTTCCTTCATTTTTTGTCAAATTCTAGCTCTGCGTTTAATGCCATAATTCAGCGCATCAGAGCGCATGATTTTCCTGTTTACCATAGGTGTAGTTTTTCAAGAGCTATCGAATGGTATAAGTCACTAAGCTTAACTCGGTTTAACTCGGGTACTTTTCCTTGTAGCAATACAGTAATACGGTACCTAGTCAAAAGGTTAATAAAAATTATACATAAAAGAAATACACAATCTGATCAATACATTAAAAAGTTCATGTACCTTGGTACTATAATATATGGGAAAGAACCATCCCACAAACATAAAAAATTTCATTAGTAATTTACAAATAACACGAATAGATAGTTCAAATATTCGTGGTAAAAATTATTGTCAAAATTATTATTTTTTTATCTTGTTTGAACACCAAAAAATACTGAATCTGCCAAAATAAATTTGAAATTTTTGCAGCGAATCCATCTTTTTAAAAATGGTCATAAACATTATTTCTTCGGTTTATTAATTTCTATTATTGTTTATGACAAATATAAAACAAAAATATTAACAATTTGGTAGTAAAAATATTAAGTTTGCATTAAATTAAATATTCAAAAAACCCATCGCAAAAAATAAAAAGACTCAAAACAATATTTATTTTCTTCAACATTTTTTTCACACATTTACAAATTCAAAATAAAACTGATTGAATCTGAAGAAAAATTTATGGGCCGCCCAAAAAAAGAAGAAAACGAAGAGAAAGAAAAATCGATTTTTCACAAACTGCCACTTTTTTTTGCAAGGAATCAATCAACATTTTCTTCCCTGCGAATATCAACGATTTTTGCAGTCCTTTATTTTTTCTCTTTTTTTTAAACGCTGAACTGTGTTTTTTTAAAAGTTTTTTTAGTTCAGTTTCAAAATGATTGATTTTTGCTGCTCGACTCTGCACGTATTCATCGATTTTTTTGAATATTTGATCCATTTTGACTAAAGTTTTCTGGGAAATAAATTAAAATTTAAAATTATTAAACTAAACTTTTGTCATTCTACAAAAACATAAATTGAAAAAACCTTGTTAATGACAATATAAACTAAAAATAAAAATATGTTTTCATTTGTTGCACCAATATTGAAAATCTATTTTAATTCGTGCACTGATTTAAATCACTAACTTATTAGTCTTGGTCAAAGTAATAAAATATTGAAAAACAAGAAAAAAACATAATAATTTTGGATGAAATCTTTTTTTCATACTTTTCTGTTTTTTTTTAAGTTTTTCTCTTTTAGTTATATTTTTGTAAGTTCGTAATTTCATTTTTTTACTGCTGCTACATTTTTTTTGATTTTTTTGATATTTAATTCATTTTGATAAATGCCTACTTCTTGGAACAAATTTAAAGGTCTTTGCCTATTATGCTTGTCATTCAACAAAACAGTAGTACTTCTCTATGAAAATCATCATGAATTTATCAAAACTGTTTATCATCAAAAATAAAATGAATAAAGCACTATCAATTAAGAAATTAAAATAAGATAACATAAATCCGTTCCACAAAGATCGTATTAACTGCTATATTCTCCTACAGGAACGATAAAACAATAATATTATCATTGAAAATAAGTTTCACAACAACAGGCTGCAAGAATGATGAGAATAGAAAAAATTGCCAAAACGACCATCTTTAGTTAATAATTAAACTGCTGAAAACAAACAATAAATATAAAAAGATTCATTTTTAACGGATACAATTTTTAACGCAGCGTCATTCTTCAAGGATTTAAAAAGCAACGCAAACAAAAAACAGTGATTTTTTAAAAAACTGATTTTTTTTGCTTTTTTTATCCGCCCTCGTTTTTTTTTTAAAAAATTAAATTATTTAACTTTGAAAATTCCATTGCTTTTTTAAAGTTCAGAAAAATATTAATAGCAAAATAACCTTTTTATTTACCTTTGTTAAAATATTGAACAACAGTGAGTCAAATTTTACCACCAAATTTTAACGAATTTTTCTATTAAATTCAGAGGTTCAAAGAAATAAATTCTAAAAATAAAGAATGCAATTGCTTATTTGTTTATTTAAAGGAACGGTAAACACATTGAATCATTTTTATTTGCTTTATGACAAAAGTCAATACAAAAACAGGTTTTGTTTTTAAAAAAGTCTAGGAATTTACAAAATTAAATAAAAAACAGAGGGTGGAAATTCAAAAGTAAATAAACACAATTTTTTAAAATTATTGTTTTTTATTTGTTTTGATTCTCGATTAATTGGAATGATTGTGCCAAAAATTTGTATATAAACTGTAGCAAAAAAATCATTAAATCATCAATTCAAATAATTGACTTCAGTTTTAATTAAAATCTTTCAACTTTCAACAACTTTTTAAAAAAGATGCGTTTTTTCACTGTTTTTGTCATGCTTTTTGTTATTGTTGCTGCATTGATCGGGCAATCACAAGTTGAAGCTTGTGTTGGACATGATGGTGGTAAGTTAAAGATGATATGATTATGACTTTTATGCAAATTAACATATTTACAGCCTGTGTTGGAGATAATGGATCACAAGGAAATTGTTGTGGTGGAATGCATTGTCAAAAGAATGATCCTTCATGGAAAGAGGGAAGATGCTATTATAACCCTGGGAGAAAATAAATGAATAATATTCATTTTTGTTGTAAAAATCATGTATGGTTTCGTAAATATGTTTTGCATTATGTCTGCAGTATCCAATAAATTGTATTTCTATGAAAATTTTGTTTTTGGCTTAAAACTTTTGCCTTTTTTGTGTAAAAACATGAGTGCAGATTTCCTTGCCTGTTATTTATCATTGGATAACAAAGGTAAAAAAGTAGTAAATAAAAAGCAGATTAAACTAATTTTGATGTACAAAAGTATTATATTATTTTTTAAAAACTATGTTTGCCTTTTGCCAACAAAGTTTTATGTAACAAGAAAAACTGCGTTATTAATTTTTACGTTTTAAATCTAAAAAGCAACAGAACCGATACCATAGACGCCGATTTGGATTTTCTTCAGTTTAGCGGGCAACGATTTTTCTCAAAGTTTTTGGCTTTCAAGCAGTCAATAAAAAAAAGGAATTCGAACTGAAGTTCGAGATCCAACTTTTTATTAACTGCTTGAAATCCAAAAACTATGAAAAAATCTTCCACCCGCACGTACGACAACGAAAGTCGAAGAATGCTCGAGAAAATATGGCTTTCTTTCCTTTTATACTGTTTCGTCGAAAATGAACTCAAATTTGGTTAAAAGTGATATGCATATTTCTGCGGGCAATTTTCTTCCTTTTTTCATTCCAAAATTTTAATGATTCAAGCTTGATTTTTCTGAATGAAAAAAGCAAAAATTTGCATCAATTAAAGAAATCATTTTCATTTTGAGAATAGAGAAAAGAAAAAAAACAATGAAATAATTTTTGCCCGCTAAACTGAAGAAGACCCGCCGATTTTCAAAATAATTGCTCAAGCTTTTTGTTTCACTGCTTTTTTTCAATCGCATTTTTGTTTCTGGTGAATGTTGTCTCACAAGCTAAATTAAATTAAAGAATTTTCATTCAAACATTTTTCGAATATTTTAGTATATCAAACATTTACCAATAAACATTTATGTAAAAAAATTTAATGTACTATCGAAATTCTGCTATCGATGAAAGATTAAAGTTCGATAACATTATTAATTTTAAATTTTTAGAATGAACACGTTCAAGGTGTCGTTTATTACTGTTAATGTATATCATTCCTGATAAATACCTTAACAGTCTTTGATATTTATTTTATTAATTATGATTCACTATATTTCGAAATTAAAGAAACATTGCACCAAAATATTTAAAAAAAGTAGCCATAAAAAACATAAAAGTTTTTTGACAGTCGATGGTTTTTTTCTTCTTTTTAGCCCCCTTGGATGCCATCAAAAAGACAACTTTTGAAATTGCAAAAGTCTGCAGATCTTTGAGAGTTTTTCCCCTTCAAAACCGTCAACAAATGAATGCTTTTTTTAAATATTTTATGTTTTATTTGAATTAAATGCCAAATTTCATAGAATTCCGATAGCTTTTCATAAATATTTTACACATTAATCGGACAAGAAAAATTTCAGCATTGTGAAAAATGATTCATTTAAACACTTTGGCGGACTTTGTTGCGTAATTTTTGTGTCCCTTTTCACTTTTTATTAAACAGACACTGTTTCTTCTTTGGTGCAAAAAAGTCACCAAATGTTTGCAGTGTTTTTGATTCAATCATCGACAAACAAGTTCTTTTTTTAAATATTTTATTGCATTTTTTAGACACATGATTTTTAAATAGAATCAGTAATCCTTTTTTAAGAAAAAAATGCAGTTTATACAAATTAAAAACACTCATGAAACCGATCACTTGCTTCAATATTAATTTTAAAAATTGTTCAATATTAAACATTTACAGCACAAAACGAAAAATAAATAAATATTCACTTTTTAATTTACAGTTGTAACAGCCGGGGAGACATTTCTTTGACTTATATTTGAATTCCTTTTAAGCATTCGTTTAATATTTTTTGAATAAATTACAGAACACAAAAATCCATTCAAAGATGAAATTGGTCGAAGATAACATCCAAAAACATTTACAGGATTTTCTTGAAGGATTAATGTTGCCACAAATCCAAGTGAGTGAATAAAAATATCTAAAGCAGCCTGAACCAGAACAATATTAATTGTGACATATGTGGCGAATTTGTCATTTGAAGAATGAAAATGTGTTGTTTTGACGAAATAGAAAAGAATTGAAAGTGGAAAAAGGATCAAAATTGAAAGTAAAACTGTCAAAATATTCACTCTCAAATCTACATCAGTTTTTTCACTTTGACAGTTTGGAGTTACACAAACTAAAAAAAATATGCAAATTTTCAGCCTTCAGATTATCAAACAGAACTTACTGTATGTATCAGTGAGTCGTATTGGGGCATCTTCGAAAAGTCCTTCAGCAATAAATAACCAAACAATTAATGAAGCCAGAACACTCATAAAAATGAATAAAAATTGTGTTCGTTTCATTCCTTGGTAATTATAATAAACAAAAACCAAGCATCGTTCAATTGTTAAAAATAAAAGAGCAACTGCAGGAACTGGAACAAAGGGAAGACAACCAAAATATGTGAAAAATATAATTTTTGGATTATACCGTATACCTGAAATTTCATCTTTAGGGTTTTAAAGATTTTATTTGTTTATAAATAAATGTTCATTGTTTGAATTTGAACCAAAATTATGCAAATTTTTGCTTTTCTAAATTTAACTTTTTCTTACTTGTTGAATTCCAAAATGCAATAAGATGTGAATTTTGAATTATCCAACCGAAAGACAACAAAATCCATGTAAAAATATGGATTACAATCAAAAATGACAGGGAAGTTTTAATTTTAAATAATCGAAAAATAATCCAATAAAGTGTACGTAAATTTAATAAAATACTTGAAACACAAAGGAAAGAACTGATAATTGTTTGAGGCAAAACCAAATAAATTGTGTACCATCTCATTTTATGTTTTTTTCTCTTTTTAAAGCTTTTATAAAGATTTGTGAGATTTTTTTATTGCTTTTAAATGAGTTTAATTTCCATGGGGACCCAAAAATAAAATGAGTCAATTGATTCTTTCAAAATTATGATGAAAAACAAGTTATGTAATTAGATTCTATTGAGACATTTACTTCCGGTGGTGTTGTTCTTTATTACTATTTGATTGTGTTTTTCAAGCTTTCTTTGGTGGCGTTAAAATGCCAATTTTTTAATTTTTAAATGAAAAAGAGAACAAGGTTTGATGTTATGTTTTACAGAAATTTATTTTAAAGAAGTATAGAAAAACTAATGGCACATAACCGAACAAGTTATTTTTTATACTTTTAAATTAAATTAATTGATTTGGATTAAACACGGTCTTGTATTACTAATTTTTATCGATTTTTATCCAAAGACAGCTCTGACATATCTCATACAACAGTCTTACAAAAACATTTTTTGCATTTTTGATTTTTTTTCATGATTAAATTGCTGGAATATCTTTTTCTTTATTTATGAATGTTAAAGAAAAAATTCCAACAAGCTGATTTTGTAACTTGTCTAGCTTTAAAATGGTAAATAAAAAGCAATGGCATCCTGTTTTGATTATTTACGATTTAATTAATAAGTTTTTTCTCACTTCTTTGAAAACGTGAATTTCTCACTTCTTTGAAAACGTGAAAAACAATTTAGCAATATAACAAGTTGATTGATACCATAATTAGTTTCAAACTTTCAAAAAATTTTAACAAGCGAGCGACATATGAGAACGCAAAATTAAAGTATCTGTGCAAAATTTTGTTGAAAGAAAAAATATTTGTCGCAAAACATTCATCGTAATTTTTTCGATAAAACGAAAAAAATCGACCGCTGCTGCCACATTTGACAAATGCAAAACATTTGGAACATTTTAGTTTTTCTCTGATTTTGAAATTTTAGATTAGCAAGTCTATTCAAAATTTGTGTTTCAATATTTTATTGAATTTTTCCGAGTTCCGTTAATTGATTTTTTAAAAACAGGAAATACAAGCAGAAAAAATGTAACACTTTTGAAGGTTCTGACCATTATTAATATAACAGTTTTTTTTTGCAATTTTAAATCAAATGCTTGCATTCAAAATATTTCAAAATTTTTAATCATTTTTATCTGTAAAAGGAACTCAAACAAAAAATGAATCAAAACAAAGCGAATTGTTTCTGCAGTTTAATCGAAATGAAGAAATATGCATTTTAGCCCAAAATGACAGACAAATTTTTTTTGTTAGTTTTAATCTAAAAAAAACATCTGTCGTGAAAAAAATTATGCTGCATTCGAAATTTCAAAAAACCCTACACACTTTCATTTTAGTTTGGCTCTAAAAAATAAAAGATCGAAATGGTTCTTTTGAATATTTTTTTTGATGCGCAAATCTTTATATCATTGTTTTAAAACAAAATTAAATGTAGGAACATTTTAATAAAATTTTTATTATGGCCACATAGAGTACAACGCCACAATATTAATTTTTAATTAATAACAAATCCATGACCTTTCGAGAATTAATACAAAAAGCTGAAACTCAGCTTTGTTACAACCATTTTTTCAAGTTCATACCATTTTGGAATCAGAAAAAATAATTATGAAAGAAAACATTATTAGAATTCTTCGATTTGGAATTTTAAAAATTTTCGTTTTGGAATCTCCAATGAATGAAAGGGACAAAAATTTATTTGCAATGGGTCTCCTCATTTAAAAATAAAGATTCTACTATTATGGCAAATTTTTTTGTTAATATTATATATGCAATGATTGACTTATAACAAATTTATAAGTCAATGATTGAAAATGCAAGCAGAAAAAATGTGACACTTTCGGGAAGCGGTTGACGAATGTTGGACGAAGAATAATAAAGGTTGATTAATAAAGATGAGATTTATTGCTGAAACATAATGAGAGAGAAAAACATAAGAAATGAAAATCTTTTGAGGGACAACCGCGCCTTTTTTATAGAAAAAAAGGAAACGAGGTCATTAATGACATAATGCCAACACTTTTACAACAGAAAAGGGAAAGAAGGAATTCAACAATAAGCAAGTACAAGTAATTCCCCAATGTTATAACACGAACCATTATTAAAATATCAAAGTTTTTTTAAGCCAAAACATTTATTATGTTTATGAACATCACACTTTTACCTATTTACGTCTAAAATATTGGGACATAATTAAATGTGAATTTCAAATGGCGGAGAACATCCCGATTTTCGTTTATCTATGACTCAATTTTCTTTGGGGCATTCTTTTTGTTTATTAATTATTTGTTGATAAAACTCTATGAAATTATTTGAAATGTTTTATTCCATTGAAAAGATTTTATTCTCCTGAAAAATGCAATAAAACAAATTGATTGTCGTGGAGAACGTCCACGATCTTAGAAATTTACATATTATAATTGTCATTCACAACAAATGTCTATAAAAAGGCTTGTTGTCATCAATTTTCTCTTCAGTTGTATATTATTCATTCTTTATTATTTTATATTATCAAATAAAGTCGTTTAAAAATATAATCTGTCTGGTGATAACAAGTTTCTCCACGACATTGATTGATACCATAATTAGTTTCAAAAATTCATAAATTTCTTAACAATCGTGCCGAACACGATATATAAAAACTGTAAAACATATAATTTTAGTAAAAAATTATTGTAGTGTTTTCTCTATCTTTTTTTAAAATTTTATTATTGCCCATAATCGTTAAGATTTCATTTACGAAAACTTAAAACTAACCAGAATTTTAAATATTAAAAGTCTTTTTTGAATTATACATAAAGAAATATAAAAGATTTAAATACTTTTTTTCAAAATAGAAAATAAAAATTGGAAAAAAATTTTCGGTGAAAAACTGCATAAAATTTCAACACATTATTCACAGAAACAAACCGAAAGAAACATTCAAAGAAAAGATACAATTTTTTATGTTTTTTAAAAAAAATAAAACAACATTTCTATGTTTTTTCTTTGACAGATAAAAAAACCAATATTTTAAGCAACGACTGATTGCAATTTTTTTTTGAGAATTATTATTAGATATAAACTACTGGAAATGAGTTTTTATTAAAGCAAATCGGCTCTAATTTATTTTTGATATAATATGATATAAGTGTTCTTTTTTTTTCAAAAACCAAACCAAATCTTAAAAAATCTATTACTAACTCGATCAAAATTTTTTCGATTCAATTGACATCAATTTTTCACACTTTTTATCGCTGCACAAAGATAAACTTTGGAGAATCATTTTTGAAAATAAAGACTTTTTTATTCTTTTTACAGTATGTTATTAAAAATATTTTTACATTTTTACTAATCAATAATATAGATGGCTTCTCTTTCTAATAGAAAAAAAAGAAATAAGTTATTTTGGATTTATCCAGTTTTGTTTACCCTACTGATGACGCCAACTGGAAATATATATGCGAAAAATATTAAATTCAACCACCTAAAAATTACAACTTAATGACTTTTAGGGTTCATGGCAGAAAAGTCAAACTTTTTATCCGCTTCAAAATCGAAACCCTTTTTACGTTTCTAAAATTTATATGTTTTTTTCGCTCCAAATTTCAATTTTATATTTTTTATTTTGTTATTTAATAAAAATATATTTATATCAATGCTATGTCAAACTTTGGGTTCTTAAACTTTCAATAAATCCAATATGAAATATCAGTAATAAAAAGGACACAAATTTCGGCTTTAAATTAGCAGAATTATTTTTATTGAAAAATTTTTTGTGTTTTTGAAAGTCTAAAATAATTGCAACCATACAAATGGAAAAAAAAAATATGTTCGTTTCAGTACTTTTGTTTTTTAAGATAAATTTTTAAAATAGATTTTGGATTTTAAACAAAATTAAAGCAGGCGGACTCTGTGATTCTTATTCATTGTCAGATGCTAAGTTGCCATCAGGATAACTCAGTACTCGACTATTTATTGGAACAAAATCAAACTATGTTTAAATAATTTTATTCGGATAATGTTTTTAATGTTTGAACTTTTGAACTTTTTCCGGATGAACTTTTCTCAGTGAACTGAATTTTCCAAACTATGATTGATGAAAATGTACGTCAAAGAAGTTCATGCAAAACTTATTGCTTTTAATTTTAAATATTCAAAAGACACGTTTTTAGACTACCGAAGAAACTGAATATAAAAAATGTATATCGATTTTAAAAAAGCAATCAAAGAAGAAAAAAAGGGTGCGTCATCGTTTTTTGAAAAGCAAATTGAAAAGACATAGAAATTAAAACATAAAATAACGATCAAAAACCACAATTGATGGCAGTCAGTTGTGCATAAAAAAGAAACCTGATTAGTCATTTCACAAAGAAACAGACTATTTTTACATTCAATAAAATGCATTATTTCCTTTTCAGAAAAAACCAAATTGAACACTTATGAAAGTTATTCGGACAAGGAAAATGTAACCGAAACATGTCAAAACTCATTAAGCGTATTTCAATATTTATGCATTAATAATCAAAACGTTCATGTGCCGATTCACCCAACCCTGAGTCCATTTTTTCATTTTCCGATGATTTTGAATTGTTTTGAAAAATCAATACATTTCCAAATGATAGACGCAAAAACGCATAAAAAAAGGCCGACAAATGTCTCTTTAACTGACTTTTTTCATTATTCGACTAGTGATATTGTGAAAGAAGAGTAAAAATGGTTTCCTTTCTAATTTTTTGTGTTTTGAATTTTTAAAATTATAAGAGCAAATCCAATTTGTTTTTAAATAAATATTATTAATTGTTTGATTTCAAATTACAACTTTTGATTCTGTGTTTGCAAAAGAAAATGTGCACTTTTTTAAAATGGTCCAATTTTTTTTAGTGTTTTGAGGTTAAACATAATTTAACATAAAAATTTTATCTGATTTAAATAATAACCATAAAATGCTTTCTTTCCCGTATTTACAAAATGAGAATAAAAAATTGAAAAAGAGATGTCGATAACAACAACAACACAAAATGACAAAAATGACATATGTAATTTTTTTCCACCGCCGTAAGTGAAAGCAAAGAAGCAGATCAACAAGTATTTTTGTATTTTCTTTGTACAAAATGAGACAAACAAAGATGTTTTTTGTTTTTTTCAAAATAAATTTTCGTTTGCAAAAAAGAAAATAAAAAGTCAATCTTTCTTAAGTCACTATTCAAATGCTCTCGTACAAAAGGTTTCTGTCACTTTTTAATGCCGTTTTTTTGTTGTTTTTGAAATATTCGATTATTTTTTTTAATATAAATTAAAAGTTAGATAATTGAATGTAACAATTATCTAACTTTTAAAATCTTCAGAAGCAAACTACCCAACTTATTGATGTTGAAACGCAGGAGCAGCACCATTAATTATGTTGACTCAGAAACAAGGCTGTCCGGAAAAAAAATTATGATCCGGAATCCGGAATTCCGGAATGCAAAAAATCAGCCGTAATCACGGAATCCGGAATCCGATCCGGAATTCCGGACAGCCTTGTTCAGAAAAAATGTTCGTAATAAACTCGATTTTACTTGTATGAAATATTCGATAACTTTACAAAAAAACTACGAAAGAATAATTTTTAATTTACTTTAACGAACGCGTCGAAGTTAATAATGTTTTAATTAAAAAAGAATTATTATTTGAAAGGGCACCTTTATTTAGGAAGAGGCAGGGAACACTTTTTCCTTTTCTTTTTCCTTTTTTTTCTTCGTTACCGTAACAAAAAACGAATTTGCGCATACTTTTTTTTAAAAACTAACTATTTATCCTACCAGACGTATTTTTTTACGCTGATTCCGAATATGCCACGTTTGAAAAAGTTTTTTCTGGGAAAAATACCCAAAATTTGCATTTTTAGATGTTTTTACAAGGAAATGCTTTTGTTGATTCCAGTTGATTCTATGAATTTAGTACCAATGGATAGCGTTTCAAAAAATATATCTTGGGTGAAAAGGAAAATCACGCGAAATCACGCGAAAAAATGTTACAGCGATCGCAGAGCTAGATTTGTATAAAAAATGCTTGAAAAACAAAGGAAAGAAAAAGAAAGTGAACTTTTTTTTGCACGCGCGTCAAAAAAATGCATTCTTTTTTGTGCAAAAAAGGAAAAGGAAAAAGTGTTCCTTTTTCTTTTTTTGCGACGAAGAATTTTAACTTTTTTTAATTTTAAATCGCTATTTTCGGCAATTTAACTATTTTTAATAATTTTTTAAACTTTATTTTCGGCTTATTCAGGTTAAAAAGTACCCGAATGTAACAAAAAAATAATTTTTTTCGAACTTTTATTTTCGAGCTGCCTCTCCCTACCTTTATTGCTTATAAGAGAAGACAAAATAAAATACTTTAAGTGTGATATGAATGTATCTGAAATATATAAATTATTAGTTCAATTTATACAAACTTATTTTTAGAGAAATTTCGACCGTTTCATTGTTGTCATTATTTAAAACAAAAATAAAAAACTCAGCAAACACTGCAAACAATACTGTTATGGAAAGATTTAAATGAATGAAATTGCCGGCAACGCATTTAGCCAAAGATTTCCTCTCTCCTATTTTCTCTCTCTCTCTTTTTTGATTTGTAACCTTTTTTGTGTTTGCCTTATTTTTATATCACAGCTCTTACTGCTTGGCAGTTGGCTGCTGAAGTTGTGCAATTATTAATTAATATACTAACACTTAACATCTTTTATCTTATTCAGTAAATAGCAGCAAATCTATTTACTTTAAATTCTTTTGTACAATGGGTTTCGAAAACTTCAGCTAATTTTTGTCATTTTTTGTCACCTTTTGTCACCTTTTGTCACCTTTTGGCACCTTTTTTAATTAAACGATTTATACAGCATATAAAGTCATGAAACCTTTTTAAATATGTTTATTGATATCTTAGGAAGAGATTGGTACAACTTTTTGCCCTCCCCGACCCCTGTATCCCCCAGGGGGACCCCGTTTGTCCCCGTCGTTTTAAAAAAACAAGAAAAACTGGTTTTAAAAAATTGTAAAAAATTAGAAAAAAATATTAATGCTTATTTTTTTTAGGATTCATAGGTAATAAACCATGGGGAATCCATTTCTCATGGTTTCAGGTTTCCCCCGTCCCCCACAAGTCCCCCAGAATAACCCCACCTACATAACTTGTTCACAAAAACATTTTTTATTAAAATTTTCGAGGGTTTACGGGTTTTTAACCATGGGGAGTTCGATTATGACCTTCATTTTTGTCCCTCGTCCCTCCATCGTCCCCCAAATGTCCCCCATAATAACCCCACTTGCATAAATTGTTCAAAATAACATTTTTAATTGAAATTTTCGAGGTTTTAGGGGGTTTTGACCATGGAGAATCCATTTTTGAGTTTCATTCTGTTTTTATGAATTATATGAATTTTATGACGTATAATAATAATGATGGATAAATTGAAAATGATAATGAATAAAGGATTGAAAAAATACAAACAAAAAGTAATAAATGGTAAGTAATTGTAATGTTATTTTTGGTATACAGCTTCTGTGGGAGTATCTTTTTCATGATTTAAACCATCTACACTTTTTTTGATATTATTGATGGCATTTCGAATAAGGGTTCTGCAGTATTTTGGTGTAACGCGAGTTTTTAAAAAATTGATGATAACTTCTCTTAATTCATCCAATGATTTCGGCGATTTTTCCCTTAAAGACAGGTTATTTACATTGTTAGAAGTACATGTTATTGTCACACTTAAAATTTTTTTGTAAATACCACTATTCTTTTTTGTGATTTGAAAATTTTTAATGAACAAAGCCGCTTTTTAAACGTTGATTGTTTACTGATGTAGCAAACAAATTTTTGTGTGTGAAGCACCATTTTGGAATAACTATTATTTTTGACTAAATGTCGGCAAAACTCATTGGAAAATAATACCAAAAGCTTGCAATCCAGGCAAACGAATTGTTTCTTTTAAGCCTTTTCTGTCAAATTATACTAATTATTACTTGTAAATTTAAAGGCTGGTAACTATCAAAGACATATTGAAACATAATTGACAACCAAAGAAATATAAAAAAGATCTCGGAAATCAGAAAATACATAAAACCGTATGCCAACAAAAACATGAATGTTTTGTTTATATTACACACCAAATTATATAAAAGACCTCCGTTAAAAGCTTTATAACAACTTTAAAAACCTTAATGATATAAATTTGTAACAAAAAAAATATTTGAAGGTCGGAGGACAAAAACAAATCTCAAAAATGAATTCCTCATGGTCAAAAATCTCTAGCCCTCGAAAACTACAATTTAAAATACACATGTGAACATTTTATGTACGTGGGGACATGTTGTGGGACATGTGGGGGACGAAAAAGAGATGGGAGACAAAAACAGATCTCAGAAATGCATTCTCCATGGTCGAAAACACCTAAACCCTCGAAAAATTAACTAAAAAATGTTTATTTAAGTTTTCTATGTATGCAGGGACATATTAGGGGGCATGTCAGGGACAACAGAGGGACGTGGGACAAATATGGAGGTCATATTTAAACTCCCCATGGTCAAAAACAACTAAACCCTCTAAAACAACAATTTAAAATACAATTTTATACATTTTATGTACGTGCGATTATAATGGAGAACATGTGGGGGACGACAGAGGGACGAGGGACAAAAAAAAACCTCAGAAATGGATTCACCATGGTCAAAAACCCGTAAACCCTCGAAAATTTTAATTAAAAATGTTATTTTGAACAAATTATGTAGGCGGGGTTATTATGGGGGACTTGTGGGGGACGGGGGAAACCTGAAACCATGAGAAATGGATTCCCCATGGTTTATTACCTATGAATCCTAAAAAAAATAAGCATTAATATTTTTTTCTAATTTTTTACAATTTTTTAAAACCAGTTTTTCTTGTTTTTTTAAAACGACGGGGACAAACGGGGTCCCCCTGGGGGATACAGGGGTCGGGGAGGGCAAAAAGTTGTACCAATCTCTTCCTAAGATATCAATAAACATATTTAAAAAGGTTTCATGACTTTATATGCTGTATAAATCGTTTAATTAAAAAAGGTGCCAAAAGGTGACAAAAGGTGACAAAAGGTGACAAAAAATGACAAAAATTAGCTGAAGTTTTCGAAACCCATTGTATATACGTATTGTATATACAAAAGAATGTTTTACAAAATCTGCATGTTCAACGGTATTTTGGCATCATAAAATCACGGAAGAGGGCAGTGTGGCAATCTGTTACACTGACATGCAACATTGTGTAAAAATAAAAAAAAGTATTCCGAATCTTCGTTTTTGGCTTTAGGTGTGACATGCAATAATATTACTATAAGCTTTTTTTCGGTTTTACAGAATTCATTTAGCTTATCTCAATCGTTCAGGAAAAAGTTTTAAAGATTTGATATGGAAAACCTAGCACACGATTAAAAAAGTCATTTCACTGTTCAACACACCGTGTTTGAGACTCGACATCCTGATATTGTTCAAAAACTGCTTGTTGAACATGAAATGAAAACAGCAGTGTCTGCTAAATCTTTTTTTTTTACAAATTTAAGGTTAATTGGTATTTGAGAATGGAGATTCAGATATTTCTATATCAGCAATAATAATTTTTAAAATAACTTTCATATTTTGTTTGGCAAGGAAGACACAAGTAGTATGTTTAATAATTACTGATTTCTTGTGTTCGGTCTAGGTGGAAAGTTTACAAGAAAATTTATTATTGAAAATCTAAAACATAGAAAATCTTCATTTAAAACTTTGAAATTGATAAAATATTAAAAAACCACAAATAAAATCACAATTTTTCTGAAAGTCTAAAATGTGTAATATTAGCTGCTTGCAAAAGAGAATGTCTCACACGGGGGTAAAAAAGAATATTTTCTGTGAATTCACAAGCCAGCTTTTATTTAAACATAAAAATGTGACGTTGACGTGTTTTAAAAACACTGCTGAATTCTTCTCTTGTTTGACTTCAAATTATTGCTTTTGAAAATGTGTGGTCTTTTCAAAACTTTTAAAGCAAAAACTTAATTTATTATGCACGCAAATATTTTTTTTGCCACTAAAATTCACAAAAAACATTTGCAAAAAATATTTGTCATTCATTGCAGGCCTATTTAGGGGGGGAGGGGGCATTCGGTACCTGTGCCCCCCAAAATCGAGAAAATCCTTTGATCTCGAATCCGTGTGAAGGTGGTAAAAGATCAAAGTCGTGCCTCCTGAAATGAAAATTCCCACCCAAAAATTTTTTCTCCCTACGGCCCTGATTGCAGATGTTTAATTATTAAAAAAACCCTTGAAAATCACTTAATTTGTCATTCAAATGTTTAAAACATATTTATAAGTTTAGTGTTGATAGATTAAATAATTATTAGGGTTTTAATTTGGGTATATCATAATTTTTAAGCCTCTTGGTTTTTGATTTTAAATATAATCAATAAAAGATTCATCTTTTGGGTAAAAAATGGATCTATACTTTTTTAAAAAATTTTTTTTTTAATATAACTAGGAACAAATTTTAGCAATCAATTCATTTTGAAATTTAAGTAAATAATTGCAACACGGCGTGCTGGTGGCAGTCAAAACTTGTTTGATTTTTCGCGGATCTGCGGTAATTCATTTCGTAACAATATAGAAACGTTTGTTCTAAAATATTTCTTCGACACAAACATAAAAGAACGAAAAAATGTTTTTTTTTCTTTTTAATTGTGCTTGCCTACGCCAAAAAAATAGAACGTAAATGAAACGGTTTGAAGATTATGACGAAATGACATTGATAGGATCACTCAAAATGTTGAAACAAAGAACATTTTATAGGCGTTTGCCTTCAAAATTAGCAAATTTTTATAAATTTGAATATTTTAATGTTTCACTTGTTTTTTGATGTAACATGTCAAACCATTCATTTTTCAACATATTTTCTTTGGTAATTGTAAGACATCGGAGAACTAATCATTTTTTTTTGTTACAAATTAATTTTATATTAGTTTCCATTTTTAGAATGATATGATAAGAATGATAAATTAAAGATATCTGCGTTAAGCACAAAAGTTTAAGAATGCTAGTTAAAGGATGTTTGTTTAAATATTATGAAATTAAGTATTGCTTTTTTAAGGAATAATTGATTAAAAATGTTATTTAAAGGAGCCTGGTCAGCCAATATAACTCTCTCGTTTGCAGCAGGGAGCAAAATCAGGCAACGTGCTGCGCTATTTCTTTTCTTTGACAAGAAAAAGAAATCTTTTTTTCTCTGCTCCCTCTGTTGAGAGAGTTGTATTGGCTGACCAGGCTCCTTTAAAGAAATATAATTTAAAAATGTGAACTTTAAAAATGATAAAATTAGTAAAATAAAATAATAACAATAATTTAAGAACGATAAAATAAAAATAAAAAATTATGAAAGCTAAAAAAAGGACGTTGGAAAAAAGATGTTGTCGCAACATGCGACATTTTAAGAAAAGCTGATTTAAGGATTTGCTCTGGGTTTTGGCAAAGTGTTCTTTTGAAATCTACAGTATTATTTTGCTTTTACGACCCAGATTTAACACTGATAATGTTACTTGTTATGGTTACAGTAATAATTTGACCAATAATTACAGTAATTTTTAAAAGAACACTTTGCCAAAACCCAGAGCAAATCCTTAAATCAGCTTTTCCTAAAATGTCGCATGTTGCGACAACATCTTTTTTTCAACTTTTTTTTTAAAGCTTTCTTATTTTTTTATTTTTATTTTGTCATTCTTAAATAATTATTTTTGTTACTTTATCTTTGAACTAACAACTTTTAAAATAATATTCTCAAATTAAACATCCTTAATTTCTTTTTCATATTTAAATATCAAAAACCAACAAAAACATTTGTATCCGTTATTTTTTTTTTCAAATAAAATATTCAAAATCAGCAATAAAAATTGTCCACAGAAGTTTTTGTTTTTATCTTGTGGAAAAAAGAACACAGTCTTTAGAAAATGAAAATGGTGGCTTCAAAAATTATTTTAGGAAAAAAAGATGTTCAAAATTTTTAGTGTCAATGGCTCTCTAAAAATAGCTAAATAAATTCTAAAAAAACGTTTTTGTTGATGTTTTTCTCTTCAATGAAAAAAAATTTTCGCGTTTGCGTTGACTTTTTTGAACAGAATGTTTTTGGCACTTTTTTCGTTGCCAAATTAATCATTGTGAAAAAGAAACAATTTATTCTTAAACAGTTGTTTGTTTTTTAATAATTTTTTTAATATTTAATGCAACTTTTTTGCCGAAAACTATGATAAATAAAAAAATAACATGAATTTTAAATAATAATGATTTAAAATTCGTTTTAGTCCATGAAGAAGAATGTTTTATTTTTAATCCGTTATTTAAATAAAAAAAACATTTACTTTCGAAATACCAGACATTTTAATGAAATAATTATGCAATTTTTTTTTGCAATTGACTGAATCTAAATTTTGAATTTCGAATTTTTTTTCTCAGAGTAATAAACGTAGTAGTGATCTGTTTGTATAACATTTTGGTTTACCAGAATAATTTCACAGCAAATCGACTGTTAGAGTTTCACACTTTTTGAACTAAAAAATTCGCATGCTCTTGGAACAATATTCAACATCGTCTTTTCCTCAAAAAATTATTGAATAAAAAATTTAATAAAAGTATTTTAGCAAAGTTAATATGTTTAAAGAAACTTATCATCAAAACCTATGTAAAATAATGCAAATGCTTTGAAGAAGTGCGACTTTTTTTAGCTGTAAATTGGGTATGATTTTTTCCCCCAAAATTTTGCAATTGTTTTTTATCATTCAATTAAAACAAAAACTTTAAAATCTTACTTGCAAAATAGAAAGAAAAAAATAGACCATAATCAAATTCATGAGTAAAATTTTATTTTTCGACATACTAAAAAACTTATGGTTTTATTTAAAATCAATAACTGAAAATGTTGTGTAGCAGTGAGCGAAAACAAATTCACAATTTTTCTAATAAATATTGGCGCTCGAAAACTCATCATCATTTGTACTAAATCTGCAATTTTTTCCGCAAATAACAAATCCCCAAAAATCTGTCCCGAAAAAGGCCACGTCTAATATAAAATATTCAAAAAAAATGAAAAAATAAGAGTTTTCAGCTTACCATAATAATCGACAGAAAAACTCACAATTATAGTCAAAAAAGACAGCGCTGTTAGCGCTTTTTTGTGTTTTCATTTAACATTCAAAAATGCATTGAATCTTGAAACAATTTAAAGTCACAAAAAGCAAAGAAGAAAAAAGATCTTCGTCTTCGAAATAGAAAAAACCGCCCATATTTTATCGCAATAATAAAATTCAACTAAACCAAAGCGGTGCTGTTTTGAGCAGTGTTTTTACGCTTTAATTGCCGGCAGATGGGCATCTTTGATGTTATTTTTTTTGTTGAATATCTTAGACATTCGTAGAAATATACCTAATTATATATATATTTTTTGCCAATCGAAAACAAACACACAAAAAACAGATACCGCTGTTAAGCATTTTTTTACTGTACAAAGTAGTAAATTAAACAAGGATACAATAATCATGATTTTTACAACAATTTTGTGATACTGTAAGTTACAGTAGTTAATAATTAAGTCATTACTGAAAATAAAACTTACACATTTCGCCTTCACACCCGAAACTTGCCAACTTGCTCAATGCAGTGCTGAGGGAATTAACACCACAAAGATGTTCAAATTCAGAAGCTCGAAATAATATTAAAAAAACATAAAAAAATAAAATAACTTTTGACATTTTGTCCTTTGAGAAAGAAATTTTATTGTTGTAATGAGACAACAAAGGAACGTTAATTGCTTTGTTAAATCAATTATTAAGATCCGGTGGATTAGCAGTCAATTCCCTGCAATAAAAACTTTAAAAACCCATTATTTTTTATACCTTTATCATTTAAAATCTTTGACAACTGCTGAAGAATTCAAAAATGATCATGTTACAGTTTCAACAGCCACTGGCTATTACAATGAATTACGATCGTTGGATTTTGCATTGTATTTAAATTTTATAATTGATGTCTTACGTCCAATTAATGATTTATGTCAAACTTTGCAACGAAAACTGTATTCCATTACACAATTACATGAAGGCCCTCACTAAAACGCGGAACGTGCTGAATTCCGGAACGTGCTAAAAATTTGAAGAATTTAATGAAGATAAAGCCAAAAAAACTTCACGAAAAAATGAAATTTTTTAAATTGACGGCATTTTATCAGTTTCGAAGATACCGCCTATATTTTTCGACTATTTTGTGTAAAAATATCTAGGCTTTCAGAATCCATGCCAATTTTGTGCCATACTTAGATCAAATTCAAGTTATCGCCATTTTGGCGAAATGTTCCAAATGCCAAAAATATGGGTGCAAAAGATGCTCCTCTGTCTGGACACTCTTCCCTAAAAATATGAGCAACCTTTTGGGAAAGATTTGTCGTCAAAAAAAGAATTTCATGCCATGGCATGCCATTGCTTGATGGCAATGGCACAAAAAAATTTTTTTCAACGGCACTAGAATCAGCAAAAAATTCTGAGTATAATCCACATTTTGTCTGAAAAAATTTTATTTATGCAAATTTGGCACTTCACCAATGGCATTGGCACTCCCCCGACGGCATTGGCACAAAAATTTATTATTGGCACCTTTAAAATCCCCATCAAAATCCCCTCAGGTGCTAAGGATATCAAAAATCCAAATTTTGTACGGCACGTTCCGGGTTTTAGTAGCACGTTCCGCGTTTTAGTGGCACGTTCCGGGTTTTAGTGGCCCGTTCCGTGTTTTAGTAGCACGTTCCGTGTTTTAGTAGCACGTTCCGCGTTTTAGTAGCACGTTCCGGAATTCAGCACGTTCCGCGTTTTAGTGAGGGCCTTACATGAAGACACTCAAAATGCCATTTCAAGATTGGATGATTTAAAAACTCAATATGGTTCAAATTTAAATAATTTCCTATCATTCTTAATATGCGTCAAACAAGGTCAACAAACCTCTTGTACACAACAAGCATTTGATGATTCTGCTGTAGAGGTTTCTTTACCAATGATTCATTTTTTTGAAGATGCTATGCCTGAAGATGAACTGACCTTTACAAGAAAAGCACAACGCATTAATTTGGAAATTTATCGAGAAACTGTTGTCCCAACGTTGATCACTGAATTAAGAGATAAATTTCCCGAAAATCCATTGCTTCTTCAACAATTAGCTACACTGGAACCATCAGCGTTACCCATGGGAACAAGAGGTGTTCAAGATTATGCCAATACCATTCAACCTTTAGTTCAACGATTTGGGGGTGCCGATCAACATATCATTTTTCAATGCGTCCAGATGCTTAATTTTCTTTTATTAAATGATCGAGAAAATTATGTTAAAAATCAAGATATGGATTTGCCCAGTTTCTGGAAGTATGCGATTGTATCCCGGTAAGAAATCCCATTTCTTTTGTTTTTTTGTTGCAAATCAAAGAGGACATGTTCAAGTTGATGAATTTAAAGAATTCATTTACAAAATTATGGCAATTTCTCCAGGATCGGTTATTGTAGAACAGGCTTTTAGTACCTTCTTCTATACAAAAGGTAACCGAAGAAGTCGTCTAAGCACAACCTCACTTCAAGATGTTATGTCCATAATGATTAATGGACCTGAACCCGAGGCCTTTGATCCATTGTCATCTGTAAGCCAATGGCTGACAGAAGGCCGAAAAGAATCTTTCGATGCCACATTGATTGATGAAAGCACTGGATTAGTTCCAGCTCCTCAACAGCCAGTTGAAAAATTTCTAGATGATGTACCAGGTAATATAAATTAAGTAAAACAATAACCAAATCCTAAAATTTTTTAAGAGTTGGCGGAAATTGACATCGGTGATGATGAAGATGAGTTTGTTGTGAATGAAATTGAGCATCCTGAATTCCAAGTTTTTGAAGATGATTTATCTGATGATGATCCAGTATTTCCAGAAGACTTTATTTAAAATTTTTAAATGTTGTTTATTTTTAATAGCATTTTAAAATGTTGGATGTTTTACTTGAAAAAGTAAACGGAACTTTGTTAATAAAAAAACATGTTAAAAACTACTTGGATCCCGCAATTAATTAATTAATATGTGTTTGCAAAAACAATCAGAGTCCGCATCATTAATTTTAATTTTGTCCATTTTATTGCGGACTCGAGTTTCTGGAATCCAAACTGCGGAGTCCGCAATAACATTGGTTTTGAAATATCCATACATGCCTAGCTTACTGTATATCCTTCTTTCTTCCTTCTTTCCTCTTTTTTTTCTCTTTTTTCCTTTCTTTTTTTTCTTTTTTTTTCTTCCCTTTTTCTTTTTCTTTTTTTCTCTTTTTTCCCGTTTTTTCTGCGGACTCCAGCCCAAATCCTCTGCGGACTGCGGACTCCAGGGTGCAATAATTGCACCCAGTTGCACCCTGTGCCCACGTATGTTGGCTGCCATTTTTAATTATCTAAAAAAATTTAAAAAATAAAAACTTTTTTTTTCGAATTTCACGTACTCCCTGTGGAAAAAAATCATTTTTAGATCTGTTTCACCTTTTTTTCTTTTTTTTCATTCACTTTCTTCGAAAACAAACAATATGCAAAATTTCCTATTGTTAAAACACACTGAATAAAAAAAAAGAAAAAAAGGTGAAACAGATCTAAAAATGATTTTTTTCCACAGGGAGTACGTGAAATTCGAAAAAAAAAGTTTTTATTTTTTAAATTTTTTTAGATAATTAAAAATGGCAACCAATACTGAGTCTTATGGTACTTTCAATTTTTTCTTAACTTAAAAATTTAAAAAGTTATAGTGATTCTTTAATCGGACTTTTTCTTGAATGCAGATGTTTAATTATTAAAAAAACCCTTGAAAATCACTTAATTTGTCATTCAAATGTTTAAAACATATTTATAAGTTTAGTGTTGATAGATTAAATAATTATTAGGGTTTTAATTTGGGTATATCATAATTTTTAAGCCTCTTGGTTTTTGATTTTAAATATAATCAATAAAAGATTCATCTTTTGGGTAAAAAATGGATCTATACTTTTTTAAAAAATTTTTTTTTTTAATATAACTAGGAACAAATTTTAGCAATCAATTCATTTTGAAATTTAAGTAAATAATTGCAACACGGCGTGCTGGTGGCAGTCAAAACTTGTTTGATTTTTCGCGGATCTGCGGTAATTCATTTCGTAACAATATAGAAACGTTTGTTCTAAAATATTTCTTCGACACAAACATAAAAGAACGAAAAAATGTTTTTTTTTCTTTTTAATTGTGCTTGCCTACGCCAAAAAAATAGAACGTAAATGAAACGGTTTGAAGATTATGACGAAATGACATTGATAGGATCACTCAAAATGTTGAAACAAAGAACATTTTATAGGCGTTTGCCTTCAAAATTAGCAAATTTTTATAAATTTGAATATTTTAATGTTTCACTTGTTTTTTGATGTAACATGTCAAACCATTCATTTTTCAACATATTTTCTTTGGTAATTGTAAGACATCGGAGAACTAATCATTTTTTTTTGTTACAAATTAATTTTATATTAGTTTCCATTTTTAGAATGATATGATAAGAATGATAAATTAAAGATATCTGCGTTAAGCACAAAAGTTTAAGAATGCTAGTTAAAGGATGTTTGTTTAAATATTATGAAATTAAGTATTGCTTTTTTAAGGAATAATTGATTAAAAATGTTATTTAAAGGAGCCTGGTCAGCCAATATAACTCTCTCGTTTGCAGCAGGGAGCAAAATCAGGCAACGTGCTGCGCTATTTCTTTTCTTTGACAAGAAAAAGAAATCTTTTTTTCTCTGCTCCCTCTGTTGAGAGAGTTGTATTGGCTGACCAGGCTCCTTTAAAGAAATATAATTTAAAAATGTGAACTTTAAAAATGATAAAATTAGTAAAATAAAATAATAACAATAATTTAAGAACGATAAAATAAAAATAAAAAATTATGAAAGCTAAAAAAAGGACGTTGGAAAAAAGATGTTGTCGCAACATGCGACATTTTAAGAAAAGCTGATTTAAGGATTTGCTCTGGGTTTTGGCAAAGTGTTCTTTTGAAATCTACAGTATTATTTTGCTTTTACGACCCAGATTTAACACTGATAATGTTACTTGTTATGGTTACAGTAATAATTTGACCAATAATTACAGTAATTTTTAAAAGAACACTTTGCCAAAACCCAGAGCAAATCCTTAAATCAGCTTTTCCTAAAATGTCGCATGTTGCGACAACATCTTTTTTTCAACTTTTTTTTTAAAGCTTTCTTATTTTTTTATTTTTATTTTGTCATTCTTAAATAATTATTTTTGTTACTTTATCTTTGAACTAACAACTTTTAAAATAATATTCTCAAATTAAACATCCTTAATTTCTTTTTCATATTTAAATATCAAAAACCAACAAAAACATTTGTATCCGTTATTTTTTTTTTCAAATAAAATATTCAAAATCAGCAATAAAAATTGTCCACAGAAGTTTTTGTTTTTATCTTGTGGAAAAAAGAACACAGTCTTTAGAAAATGAAAATGGTGGCTTCAAAAATTATTTTAGGAAAAAAAGATGTTCAAAATTTTTAGTGTCAATGGCTCTCTAAAAATAGCTAAATAAATTCTAAAAAAACGTTTTTGTTGATGTTTTTCTCTTCAATGAAAAAAAATTTTCGCGTTTGCGTTGACTTTTTTGAACAGAATGTTTTTGGCACTTTTTTCGTTGCCAAATTAATCATTGTGAAAAAGAAACAATTTATTCTTAAACAGTTGTTTGTTTTTTAATAATTTTTTTAATATTTAATGCAACTTTTTTGCCGAAAACTATGATAAATAAAAAAATAACATGAATTTTAAATAATAATGATTTAAAATTCGTTTTAGTCCATGAAGAAGAATGTTTTATTTTTAATCCGTTATTTAAATAAAAAAAACATTTACTTTCGAAATACCAGACATTTTAATGAAATAATTATGCAATTTTTTTTTGCAATTGACTGAATCTAAATTTTGAATTTCGAATTTTTTTTCTCAGAGTAATAAACGTAGTAGTGATCTGTTTGTATAACATTTTGGTTTACCAGAATAATTTCACAGCAAATCGACTGTTAGAGTTTCACACTTTTTGAACTAAAAAATTCGCATGCTCTTGGAACAATATTCAACATCGTCTTTTCCTCAAAAAATTATTGAATAAAAAATTTAATAAAAGTATTTTAGCAAAGTTAATATGTTTAAAGAAACTTATCATCAAAACCTATGTAAAATAATGCAAATGCTTTGAAGAAGTGCGACTTTTTTTAGCTGTAAATTGGGTATGATTTTTTCCCCCAAAATTTTGCAATTGTTTTTTATCATTCAATTAAAACAAAAACTTTAAAATCTTACTTGCAAAATAGAAAGAAAAAAATAGACCATAATCAAATTCATGAGTAAAATTTTATTTTTCGACATACTAAAAAACTTATGGTTTTATTTAAAATCAATAACTGAAAATGTTGTGTAGCAGTGAGCGAAAACAAATTCACAATTTTTCTAATAAATATTGGCGCTCGAAAACTCATCATCATTTGTACTAAATCTGCAATTTTTTCCGCAAATAACAAATCCCCAAAAATCTGTCCCGAAAAAGGCCACGTCTAATATAAAATATTCAAAAAAAATGAAAAAATAAGAGTTTTCAGCTTACCATAATAATCGACAGAAAAACTCACAATTATAGTCAAAAAAGACAGCGCTGTTAGCGCTTTTTTGTGTTTTCATTTAACATTCAAAAATGCATTGAATCTTGAAACAATTTAAAGTCACAAAAAGCAAAGAAGAAAAAAGATCTTCGTCTTCGAAATAGAAAAAACCGCCCATATTTTATCGCAATAATAAAATTCAACTAAACCAAAGCGGTGCTGTTTTGAGCAGTGTTTTTACGCTTTAATTGCCGGCAGATGGGCATCTTTGATGTTATTTTTTTTGTTGAATATCTTAGACATTCGTAGAAATATACCTAATTATATATATATTTTTTGCCAATCGAAAACAAACACACAAAAAACAGATACCGCTGTTAAGCATTTTTTTACTGTACAAAGTAGTAAATTAAACAAGGACTGTTTTTTATCGATCAAAAAACATTGCTTTTCTTTGCGGCACGAATAATTGAGAAACTAAAATGGTTTGCCTTCGAGATGTTTTTTTAAGTTCGTATTTTTTTCTAACCTTTTTTAATCAAATTTATCAAAAAATTCAAAATGTGAAAAAAACACATAAATTATCCATTGCTAATATCTTAAATATTTACTGATAATAATCAATGAAAAAACATTTAAACGACAAAAGAAATGAAAACTAATTAAGTTTAAACTTTAGATTCTTTTAAGGGAGGGGATAATACAGACGAAAATGTTCATTCGAATTACAAAAGCTGTTGCAAAATAGTTATTTTAGTTCATTTTTTAAAACGCGATTATTTTTTGTCGAAAAAAATTACATATGTCATTTTTGTCATTTTGTGTTGTTGTTGTTATCGACATCTCTTTTTCAATTTTTTGTTCTCATTTTGTAAATACTGGAAAAAAGACATTTTAAGTAGAGATGGGCAAGTAAAAAATAAAAGTACGAAAAAAATTATTTTAATGTTCGTCCTAGGTACTTTCAGACCGAATAAGCCGAAAATAAAATCAAAAAAATTATTAAAAATAGTCAAAATGCCAAAAATACCGATTTAAAATTCGGCAAGACAAAATTTTTTGGTTGAAAAAAATGCGATACATTTATTTTCTTCGGCATATTTTTACACGTTTTGAACCCGTTTATTATAAAATGTTCAATTATTAAAATCTGTTTTTAAAAGTCTTGAAGCTGTAAAAACTTTAAATAATTTACCAATTTCTATCATCTGTTGGATAACGAAAATCAAGTTTTATAACTTGTGAGTTCCCACAAAATGAAAAGTACATTTTTGATTCTCTAATTTTCACTAAAAAAATTTAGATTGATGATATTAAATAATTAAACTTGAAAAGCTTTTTTCATTTTAAAGATCTTTATTTCAAATTTTAACTTTAAAAGTATAAAATCTGCCAATATTAAAGTTTTAAATTTGAAGTCTCTTATTTTCAAGTTGCCATTTTGAAGAGGGGCACCGCCGATTCCAAACCAAAAAAGGAAAATTCATAGTAAATTTTGTTTGAAAAATTCGTTTTACCTTTTTTATTGCATAAAATACATTTAATTTATGATAAAAAAAAAGATTTGCATTTTTTAAATCAAAAACTAAAATTGTTAATCTAGTTACAGCAATTTCATTATTAAATAAAAAAGGGTTTTGCAATTCTCATATTTACTATCATTTATTTTTTTAATTTATCAAAAAAAAAATTTTTTTTTGCTCAAACTTTTTTTGTTTTTTTAACGTTGTGCTCATCTAAAAACATGGCTTCTACCTTGTTTATATTTCTGCTTCACGCGACGGGAACACGACAAAAATGCAAACCATGTTTCTTTGGGAGGCAAAAGAATAAAAATTTTAGATGATTAAAACAGTATTCAAAAAAAAAGAATTTTATTTTAGCTTTCTAGTGATCATTTGATTTCGAAGTTTGACTTTGAAATTCAAAGCTTTAGTAAAAGTTGAAAAATTTGTAAAAAAATTCTTAGCAGATAAATCGACGAAATTTTTATCTTCCAAATTAAATGCAAGATTTCATTACATTTTTTAATTTCAATACAATGTTACAAGAATTCTGTTGAACAAAATTTTTAACTAATGAACACCCAAAACAAAACCAATCGCTCAATTAAATCCTTTTTAAAACAATAATGTAATTCAAAAAAGATGATGCAAAATTTATTATAAAATCTTCAAAAAATATGAGTTCATTTTTATTCTTGCAAAAATTAAAACGGTCAACCAACAAAACCAAAACAGTAAAAAGGCCTTTTTTGTGTTCGTTTTATTCTCTTTAAAATTCAATAAATTTTAAAGACAGATAAACAGAAGAAAAAAGGTGACATTATTTTAAATAATTCTTTTTATATTTTGAAATAAACGTCGATGATTTTTAAGAACAGGCAGAAAATGAGAAAAAAACACACTCTTTCTTTTCATTCACAAGCCGATATATTCTTTTTCTCTGCTCTCTCTCTCTCTCTCATAAAGAAAAGTTGGAAAATGTATCTACTTCTTTTTACAAAAACTTGAAGAAAAACCACATGAATTTTTAACAAGATTTTGATTAATGCAAAAAAGCTTTTTCAAAAAATTGCGTGAAAAAAATCCTACCACACTAGTAAAACAAGTGGGTGATTCCGGGCGTTTTTCAAAAACGAAAAAAGGGTAAATTTAAAATCTGTTGATTTATGTAAAATGGCTTTTGAAATACTTTTATCTCTAGATTTTTTTAAAGTTTTTTTTATCTATTTTCAAAAATGATAGATTTTTTAAAATGTATATAAATCGTTTTCTAAAAAACACGATCTTTGCCTTCCAAAGAAAAAGATCGTGTTTTTTTAAAAAATGGGTATCTCTGAAAGAAAAACGTTAAAAATAATTTTTTTTAATTTTAAACGATATTGTATGTCTTTCAAATTCTTGAAAACGCTTCAAAAGATGCATTTTAATAGAATTTAAATTTCTATTAATTTTTTAAATGTTGTTTTTGTGTATTTTTACAATTTCATTAATTCGACAGACCATTCAAAAAAATAAATAATTTATTTATTAATGTCGATTGCAACAACCGGACTGCTATGGCATATGCATTTGCTATATAACTTACTCAGAATAATATGTATTAAAATTTGAAAATTATTATTAAACACCCGCATTTTAAATATTCAAATTAAGAAAGTGTCGAATAGAAAAGGGGGAAGTTGAAATATTTCAAAAAAACATCGTTGAATAATGTTTAAAGAAAAATAAAAAGATTTTGCTTTCATTTTAAAGAAATCTTTCTTCGCTTTTTCAGGGGGGGGGGACAACAGGGGCGTGCATGTTGTCAGTCATCGTTTGTAAGATTTTTCAGTCAACCAAAACAATTCAATTATATAATTACCGTTAGCGATGGGCAAGTCAAAAATAAAAATTGAAAACAAATTATTTTATTGTTCCAACTAGGTACTTTTTAACCTGAATAAACCGAAAATAAAATCAAAAAAATTATTAAAAATAGTTAAAATGCCGAAAATACCATTTTAAAATTCGGTATAACAAAATTTTTTGGTTGAAAAAAAAGAAAAGGGAACACTTTTTCTCTTTCTTTTTTGCACAAAAAAGAATGCATTTTTTTGAGACGCGTGCAAAAAAAAGTTCATTTCTTTTTCTTTCCTTTGTTTTTCAAGCATTTTTTATACAAATCTAGCTCTGCGATCGCTGTAACATTATTCGGCGTGATTTGGCGTGATTTTCCTTTTCACCGAAGATGTATTTTTTGAAGAGCTATCGAATGGTATAAGTCACTAAGCTTATATCGATTTATAGATGGGTCAAAAAATTAAAAAACATCTAAAAATGCAAATTTTGGGTGTTTGCTGTAGAGAAAAGTTGTTTAAAAGTTGCATATTCGGAATCAGCGTAAAAAAATACGTCTAGTGGGTCAGATTATTAGTCTTTAAAAAAAAATTGAAATTTCATACTGTAACCAAAAAAATGTCAAAGAAAAGAAAGGAAAAAGTGTTCCCCGCCCATCGCTAATTACCGTGTCATTCACAAACTTGACTGAAATTTAATTTTTTCTTTCA
Source organism: Panagrolaimus sp. LJ2414 (assembly GCA_024447195.1). Classification (NCBI taxonomy): domain Eukaryota; kingdom Metazoa; phylum Nematoda; class Chromadorea; order Rhabditida; family Panagrolaimidae; genus Panagrolaimus; species Panagrolaimus sp. LJ2414. The sequence goes on from JAMRXY010000046.1 coordinate 125,437, forward strand.
ATGCAAGTATTTGTCGTATTTTTAGCTGATTTTTTAGGAAATTAGGTGAATATGCAATTATCAAAATTTTCAGTCAATCATTGACAAAATATTTTTGGTTTGGTAATTGACTGACTAATTCTCATTTTTTTACCAAAGGTCAAGTTAAACTTCTTTAAAATATTTTTGCTAACTAAACCGACAAAAACCTTTTTTATTTAAAAAAAACACAGAATATTCTAACACTTTTTATAAAACTTTCTATATTTTGCAAACAAGAATTTCAGTTAGATAAAATTTTTATATATTTTTTTTTGCTAACTAAACCGACAAAAACCTTTTTTATTTATTTAATTTAATGTTTAAAGAAAAATAAAAAGATTTTGCTTTCATTTTAAAGAAAAAACCAAAACTGTGTAAATCAGGCAATAAATAGAATTTTTGAAACCTTTTTTTTTAATATAATTCATAAAAGATGTATCAAAAACTTATTATTAAATATTGAAAAAATTAGCCCATTTTTATTCCTTCACAACTAAAAAACACAGAAAAACAGAAAAAAAAGGTGATGCTTTTGGCAATGTTTTCTTAGATTTTTTAAATGATTCATTGTGGGTTTTGAAATAAACGGGGATGATTTTTTGTTGATACAAAAAACCACGCTTTCGACGAAAAGGATGTTTCTGTGTGATGAAACTCTTCTTCTTCTTTTTAAAATTTTTTTTAGGTTTTTTTAAATGCTGTCTGTTTTTGCTATAGAACGACAAAAAATTGTGATCTGGCTTTTGTAAAAACTGGGGACTAAAGCGGCCCGCTAGTAATTGTATACTGTAAAACAACAATAAACAAAAACTCAAGGGGGAATGAAAAAAGAACAATGCTGAAATAAACAAAAGCTTATCTTTCTTTACTATTTATTAGTAATGGATTAGTAGGTTGAAGATGAGAAGTTAAATAGGGTTAAGCTTTATTAAATTGTGCTCAGCGGCACGACAACACCAGTTCTGCAACTGGTCACAGCAATAAATACAGGGTGATTCAAGAAAAAGTCCGATTAAAGCATCACTATAACTTTTTAAATTTTAAGTTAAGAAAAAATTGATAGTACCATTGAACTCAGTATTGGTTGCCATACGTGGGCACCTGGGTGCAATGATTTTCAAAATTTTGCGGACTCCAAAATACCCAAAGGGTCCCCCCTGTTGATTTTTTTTGGAAATTTTTTTTTTCATTTTTTTGCATTTTCAAAGGGTCCCCCCTGTTGATTTTTTTACAATTTTTATTCTTTTTTTATGGGCTGTTTTTGTGACATATTTTTTATTCCATTGTTGTTGTTGTCTTGAAAATAATCCTATTTAATTTATTTTCCTTTAAGACATTGAATAAAAAATCATCTATTGATATACAATTTAAGCATTGTAAAAGCAAATTTTGATGTTGTGACAAAGCCAGTTAGATAGCTTCACAGGTTTCGCATGTGTAATTTGGATCCATTCTTGACAAAATGGTTGTCCACGATACATTTGAGCAATGCAAGTGCTGAATTGTGTGTCACATTTTTCTCTGTTGTAATACTGGAAAAAACGAAATTCATTCATTCATCAACTTTCAGAAATCTTTACCAAAAACAGCAGCAAATTTTAAAACCATTTCACTTATCTCTAAAAAGTTAAATAAATTATCAATTCAGGAAAAACGAGAAAAAGAAAAAAATATTTTGAAAAAATACGGTAGCAAAGGCATTTTTAATCATCTTGCCAAATACCTCAAAAACGACTCGTCAATTCCTGCAATTTCGACTGAATCAAAAACTTTATTTTCGGATTTTGAAAAAACTGCTGTTTTCGGTAAAAATTTTTTAAATAATTTTCATTCTGAAAAATCACCAATTTTTGAGGACTGTTTTCCTGTTAAAGATAGCTCTCTCTCTTTTCTTACTGTAGAACAATGTAAGGAATTCCTTCAAAAACTTAAACCAAAATGTAACACTTCACCCGATGGAATTCCTTATATTGTTCTTAAAAAATGTTTTTTAACTTTAGCAAAACCTATTACTAAAATTATCAATTTATCTTTTTTGCAATCTCAGGTTCCTGAAATATGGAAAATTTCTCATGTAATTCCTATTTTTAAAAAAGGTGACAAACACCTTGCTTCCAATTATCGTCCTATCTCTTTAAATTGTTCTTTATCTATGATTCCTCAAAAAATTGTAATAGATTTTTTGAATGATTTCTTTTCTAAAAATAATCTTATTCCTCCATGCCAACATGGTTTTACAAAATCTAAATCTGTCACAACTCAATTAGTTGAGACTTTTGATTTTATCACCTCCAAAGCTGAAAAAAATATTTCTGTTGATATAATTTATTTTGATGTTAAAAAAGCTTTCGATAGAATGAAACATTTTTTACTTTTTCGAAAACTCAAAAATGCAAATGTTCCAAATTCTATCATTGCTTGGATTCAAGCTTTTCTCTCTAACCGAAAATTTAGGGTCAAAATTGGGGATTCTCTTTCTGATTCTTTTGATGCAAATTCTGGGGTTCCACAAGGATCTAAGCTCGGGCCAATTTTATTTCTATTTTTCATTTCCGATCTTATTTCTTTTTGTGAAACTCCAGAAGTTGAAAACAAACTCTTTGCTGATGATTTAAAAGCTTTTTCTTCAAATTTATCTTTAACAAATCCTCCACTTCAAATTTTCCTTGGAAAACTTGAAATATGGATGGATCAAAATGAGCTTGAGATTGCTATCGAAAAATGCAATGTTCTACATTGTCTTCCAGATAAAAATCCAAGAATTTCTTATTTTTTGAAAAATCAAAAACTACCAAATAATCAAAATTCCCTCCGGGATCTTGGTTTAATCGTTTCGGATGATTTGAGCTGGAAAGCTCATATCAAAACTATTTCAAAAAAAGCTCTATCTCGTCTTTTTATTCTTTTCAAATCTCTTAAATCTCATTCTCCAAAACTCTTGCTTCATATGTACCAATCTTATGTTCGTCCTTTGGTTGAATTTTCGACACCTGTCTTTAATCCAACCCAAGTTTATTTGATTGATAAATTAGAAAAAGTCCAAAAAGTAGCTCTAAAACTTATTTTTCTCAGATCTCGTGAACTTCGTCCTCATTTTAATGCTCCATACGAAGAAAAACTTGAAATGTTAGGTATTGAATCTTTAGAAATTCGAAGAAATAAGTTTGATCTTATTTTTTTGAATGATTATCTTTCGGGAAAAATAAATTGTAAATTGGATCTATCAGTTCGAACTTCAAAAACTAGAGGATCTTCCAAAAAACTGGAAATTCCAAACTCTAAAAAAGTCATTAAAAGAAACTTTTTTATTTTTAGAACTGTTTCCAAATACACAAAACTACCACGTCATTTACAATATACCACCCCCAATCTTTTTAAGAGAGGCATTATGGCATTAAAAGTTTAAAGTTTTGAAAAATTGTTTGAATTGTATTTTTTTTAACAATGTAAACTTTTATTGTTGAAACTGAATTTTAAAAATTTTATTTTTCTTTTGTTTGTACATATATGTAAATTTTTTATTGTTTTCCTTTTTTTTTTTTATTGTATGATTTTGTTTGTTTTCTTTTTTATCATGTGTTAGAGCATGAAATAAATTATTTATTTATTTATTTTAATAAATACAGGGTGATTCAAGAAAAAGTCCGATTAAAGCATCACTATAACTTTTTAAATTTTAAGTTAAGAAAAAATTGATAGTACCATTGAACTCAGTATTGGTTGCCATACGTGGGCACCTGGGTGCAATGATTTTCAAAATTTTGCGGACTCCAAAATACCCAAAGGGTCCCCCCTGTTGATTTTTTTTGGAAATTTTTTTTTTCATTTTTTTGCATTTTCAAAGGGTCCCCCCTGTTGATTTTTTTACAATTTTTATTCTTTTTTTATGGGCTGTTTTTGTGACATATTTTTTATTCCATTGTTGTTGTTGTCTTGAAAATAATCCTATTTAATTTATTTTCCTTTAAGACATTGAATAAAAAATCATCTATTGATATACAATTTAAGCATTGTAAAAGCAAATTTTGATGTTGTGACAAAGCCAGTTAGATAGCTTCACAGGTTTCGCATGTGTAATTTGGATCCATTCTTGACAAAATGGTTGTCCACGATACATTTGAGCAATGCAAGTGCTGAATTGTGTGTCACATTTTTCTCTGTTGTAATACTGGAAAAAACGAAATTCATTTGCCTTTTTGATACAATAATCATGATTTTTACAACAATTTTGTGATACTGTAAGTTACAGTAGTTAATAATTAAGTCATTACTGAAAATAAAACTTACACATTTCGCCTTCACACCCGAAACTTGCCAACTTGCTCAATGCAGTGCTGAGGGAATTAACACCACAAAGATGTTCAAATTCAGAAGCTCGAAATAATATTAAAAAAACATAAAAAAATAAAATAACTTTTGACATTTTGTCCTTTGAGAAAGAAATTTTATTGTTGTAATGAGACAACAAAGGAACGTTAATTGCTTTGTTAAATCAATTATTAAGATCCGGTGGATTAGCAGTCAATTCCCTGCAATAAAAACTTTAAAAACCCATTATTTTTTATACCTTTATCATTTAAAATCTTTGACAACTGCTGAAGAATTCAAAAATGATCATGTTACAGTTTCAACAGCCACTGGCTATTACAATGAATTACGATCGTTGGATTTTGCATTGTATTTAAATTTTATAATTGATGTCTTACGTCCAATTAATGATTTATGTCAAACTTTGCAACGAAAACTGTATTCCATTACACAATTACATGAAGGCCCTCACTAAAACGCGGAACGTGCTGAATTCCGGAACGTGCTAAAAATTTGAAGAATTTAATGAAGATAAAGCCAAAAAAACTTCACGAAAAAATGAAATTTTTTAAATTGACGGCATTTTATCAGTTTCGAAGATACCGCCTATATTTTTCGACTATTTTGTGTAAAAATATCTAGGCTTTCAGAATCCATGCCAATTTTGTGCCATACTTAGATCAAATTCAAGTTATCGCCATTTTGGCGAAATGTTCCAAATGCCAAAAATATGGGTGCAAAAGATGCTCCTCTGTCTGGACACTCTTCCCTAAAAATATGAGCAACCTTTTGGGAAAGATTTGTCGTCAAAAAAAGAATTTCATGCCATGGCATGCCATTGCTTGATGGCAATGGCACAAAAAAATTTTTTTCAACGGCACTAGAATCAGCAAAAAATTCTGAGTATAATCCACATTTTGTCTGAAAAAATTTTATTTATGCAAATTTGGCACTTCACCAATGGCATTGGCACTCCCCCGACGGCATTGGCACAAAAATTTATTATTGGCACCTTTAAAATCCCCATCAAAATCCCCTCAGGTGCTAAGGATATCAAAAATCCAAATTTTGTACGGCACGTTCCGGGTTTTAGTAGCACGTTCCGCGTTTTAGTGGCACGTTCCGGGTTTTAGTGGCCCGTTCCGTGTTTTAGTAGCACGTTCCGTGTTTTAGTAGCACGTTCCGCGTTTTAGTAGCACGTTCCGGAATTCAGCACGTTCCGCGTTTTAGTGAGGGCCTTACATGAAGACACTCAAAATGCCATTTCAAGATTGGATGATTTAAAAACTCAATATGGTTCAAATTTAAATAATTTCCTATCATTCTTAATATGCGTCAAACAAGGTCAACAAACCTCTTGTACACAACAAGCATTTGATGATTCTGCTGTAGAGGTTTCTTTACCAATGATTCATTTTTTTGAAGATGCTATGCCTGAAGATGAACTGACCTTTACAAGAAAAGCACAACGCATTAATTTGGAAATTTATCGAGAAACTGTTGTCCCAACGTTGATCACTGAATTAAGAGATAAATTTCCCGAAAATCCATTGCTTCTTCAACAATTAGCTACACTGGAACCATCAGCGTTACCCATGGGAACAAGAGGTGTTCAAGATTATGCCAATACCATTCAACCTTTAGTTCAACGATTTGGGGGTGCCGATCAACATATCATTTTTCAATGCGTCCAGATGCTTAATTTTCTTTTATTAAATGATCGAGAAAATTATGTTAAAAATCAAGATATGGATTTGCCCAGTTTCTGGAAGTATGCGATTGTATCCCGGTAAGAAATCCCATTTCTTTTGTTTTTTTGTTGCAAATCAAAGAGGACATGTTCAAGTTGATGAATTTAAAGAATTCATTTACAAAATTATGGCAATTTCTCCAGGATCGGTTATTGTAGAACAGGCTTTTAGTACCTTCTTCTATACAAAAGGTAACCGAAGAAGTCGTCTAAGCACAACCTCACTTCAAGATGTTATGTCCATAATGATTAATGGACCTGAACCCGAGGCCTTTGATCCATTGTCATCTGTAAGCCAATGGCTGACAGAAGGCCGAAAAGAATCTTTCGATGCCACATTGATTGATGAAAGCACTGGATTAGTTCCAGCTCCTCAACAGCCAGTTGAAAAATTTCTAGATGATGTACCAGGTAATATAAATTAAGTAAAACAATAACCAAATCCTAAAATTTTTTAAGAGTTGGCGGAAATTGACATCGGTGATGATGAAGATGAGTTTGTTGTGAATGAAATTGAGCATCCTGAATTCCAAGTTTTTGAAGATGATTTATCTGATGATGATCCAGTATTTCCAGAAGACTTTATTTAAAATTTTTAAATGTTGTTTATTTTTAATAGCATTTTAAAATGTTGGATGTTTTACTTGAAAAAGTAAACGGAACTTTGTTAATAAAAAAACATGTTAAAAACTACTTGGATCCCGCAATTAATTAATTAATATGTGTTTGCAAAAACAATCAGAGTCCGCATCATTAATTTTAATTTTGTCCATTTTATTGCGGACTCGAGTTTCTGGAATCCAAACTGCGGAGTCCGCAATAACATTGGTTTTGAAATATCCATACATGCCTAGCTTACTGTATATCCTTCTTTCTTCCTTCTTTCCTCTTTTTTTTCTCTTTTTTCCTTTCTTTTTTTTCTTTTTTTTTCTTCCCTTTTTCTTTTTCTTTTTTTCTCTTTTTTCCCGTTTTTTCTGCGGACTCCAGCCCAAATCCTCTGCGGACTGCGGACTCCAGGGTGCAATAATTGCACCCAGTTGCACCCTGTGCCCACGTATGTTGGTTGCCATTTTTAATTATCTAAAAAAATTTAAAAAATAAAAACTTTTTTTTTCGAATTTCACGTACTCCCTGTGGAAAAAAATCATTTTTAGATCTGTTTCACCTTTTTTTCTTTTTTTTCATTCACTTTCTTCGAAAACAAACAATATGCAAAATTTCCTATTGTTAAAACACACTGAATAAAAAAAAAGAAAAAAAGGTGAAACAGATCTAAAAATGATTTTTTTCCACAGGGAGTACGTGAAATTCGAAAAAAAAAGTTTTTATTTTTTAAATTTTTTTAGATAATTAAAAATGGCAACCAATACTGAGTCTTATGGTACTTTCAATTTTTTCTTAACTTAAAAATTTAAAAAGTTATAGTGATTCTTTAATCGGACTTTTTCTTGAATCACCCTGTAAATTACAACAGAAAAACGTTAACACAAAAATGGGAGAGACGGAAAAATTGAGAGAGAGAAAATAAATGTTTGAGTTTCACTTCGCCAAGATAAATGTTTGAGTTTCACTTCGCCAAGAAACTTTCAATTCAAATATCTTCAACACTTTCCCTAAATTCATAAGACATACTCTTATGAATCTTTGCTTTAGGAAAATCACGACGAAGATTATCTGTTACACGATATGCGTAAGCTACAGTACCACCTCGAAATTCTTTTGCTTCTGGACTTGATTGTTCTTTTTGCTTTGAAATAGCTTCTTCAGCTTTAATCTTTGCATATCCGCTTGTAGGATTATCCTGACCCGTACCATCATTACAGTATCTTTGCTTCTGAGCTTTATGCCGACCATTTGCTTTCAAAGTTCTTCTTTGCTTGCACTTTTGTAACATAAAAGCTTCAATTACAGTATCACCATAGCAATTTGGACGAAGTCTATCAGCAACAAAGCGATCATTCAATTCATTTGAGCCTTTCGAATCACGCCATTTGGAGCATATATCAGATTCTTTATGAACATTTTTCTTCCCTTGCATGGGAACATGCATCAGCTTAGCTTTCTTCTTCGAAGAACAGCTTTTCTTTACAGTCATTCCAGCACAATAATCAAATGAACGTTCAACAATAAAAGAATTTTTTAAAAAAAGAGTTTTTCATTCAAAGACATTTTGAATATTTTAGTTTATTAAACATTTACCAATAAACATTTATGTAAAATAAATAATGTTGAATCGAAATCCAGCTAGGAAAGATTCATCCCCCGCAATATTAATTTAAAATTGTTAAAGTGAAAACATACATATACGGTGCCGTTTATTTTTTTTAACGCATATCATTTGCGATAAATACCTCAACAATTTTTGACATTTATTTTATTGATTATTATTGTACATTTCGATGGATATTTGCAGGCTTTGCTTTGTTTAGTACATATTTTGAGCATCTTATTTTTATTTAAAATATTTTTTTTTATAGAGTGGATAATTTTATTAAATAAATATAAAAATTTAGTTCATGGAAAAATTTTTTACCAAAAAAACACATTTTGCGCCATTAAATTACATTATTTTATCAAAAATGATTTTCAACAATGTTTCAGAAATTTTTGACAAATTAATCGGACTAGTAAAATTTCATAAATAAAAAAAATAATTCAAAGAAAAGTTTTGGCGGACTTTGTTTCGTAATTTTTGTCTCTTTCATCACTTTTAATTCAAAGTGAGACTTGTCTTTTTCGTGCAAATGAAAGTAAGTTAAAGAAACAACAAATGTTTGCCGTCTTTTTGATTCAAACATTAAAGAACAAATTGTTCTCATTTTTAAATATTTTATTGCTTTTTTTAGTCACATGATTTTTAAATAGAATTTATAATACTTGTTTTAAGAAAAAAATACAGTAATTACAAAAAATTTGCAAACTAACTTGAACATTAATTAAAAAGATTTTTCAATATTCAACATTTTCGAGAGAGGAATGAACGACTATCTTATTAAAAAAACTACAACCACTTGTGCATATAAAAATAAAAAAAAGATATAAAATTGCGGATGCTAACATCGTTTAAAAAATAAATGAACATGCGTTGTCGTTATTTTTCTCTATAAAAATTTTTGCAAAAACAAAAAGCAACAATTTTGTTATTTTTGCAAAAATTTCTTTAACAACAGCAACAAAAAATAATGAGAAGGACATATTTCTTTTTTTTCAACCATCGCTGAATGTTGAAGTGTAAAACTGTTAATAAAAGCAGACAGACAGATTGCAAAATATTTTAAATAGATTTTCAGTCAGACAAACAAAAAAGTGTTGGTTTTTTAAATAAAAATTGAAACAAATATTTTCTGTCACACAAAAGAATAAAAAATTTTTGTTTCATTCTCAAAAATTTTTTGGTTTTATTTACTGTTTAGGTCTGTGAGAAATTTGAATCATCAAAAATTTTTTCATTTTTTCTTTATTTTATTTTCGTTTTTTGAATATTTGCGTGCCATTTTGTCCTCTGTAAATGTTATAAACATGTTCAATTTCGAATATAGTTGTCATGATTTTTGAATGCAGCCACAAATATAATGGCTCATTATTTAAATTATTTCAAAAATACATTTTTATACAGAATTTTTATGTTTTTATTTAAGCATGTTTTTATATTCCTAATTTTTGATGAATCTGCACTGTTCCAAAAAGCTGTCAGTTTTAAGAATGCAAAAGTAAAACCAAAACATTATTGTATTCAATAGGGTTGCTGGCGCGCCCGATTTTCCGAAAAAGGTTGGCGCGCCCGTGACCTCAAAATTCAAATTTACTTATATGTACAGTATAAAAATGCCAAAAAGGGGTATTTTAGCTGTAAATAGCATTATTTAAGCATGAATTTACTTATTTTTGTCGTTACTAATTTTTAAATATAAAAAAACGTGAATTTCTTAAATTACATGTGTTACAGTATCCTCAGGATACTGTACCACATGCTAAAAATTAAAGACAACATAGCTAATTGTTCCACTTATCGTTTTTGGGCTTAAAAATGAGAATTATATAAGGAAATTATTTATTGTTTTGTCAATTTTTCGGACAAAATTACCATCATTTGGTTTTTTGACCGGGCGCAACCATCGGGCGCGCCCAGACGACAACGCCTCTGCGCCCGGGCGGGCGCATCCTGGGCGCGCCACCCCATGACAACCCTAGTATTCAATAATAAATTTTAAAATAACTTTATTGTCGAAATTAGAAATTTTCAAAATCATAATTAACTCCTGAAATCAACACTGAACATTTGAGGGATTTTGTTTAATTACAAATTATGTTTTTTCATTAATATAAATTGTTTTATTTGATTAGGTAAATAGCTTATTAAAATATTTAAAAATATGCTGAAGAAAAAAATGCTGCATTGAATATCATGAATTAAAAATTTTAAACTCTTTTTACCAAAAATCATAAGTAAATTTTTGCATTATTCAAAATCATGTTAACGATTCATTAAATCTTTCTTTAAGTTTCTGTGAAGAAAGAGCAGAGAAAAAAATGAAATATCGGTTTGTCATTGAAAACAGGGTGTGTTTTATTCTCTTTTTCTGTGAATTTGTTTTTGGGAAACATTGTGTAAAACAATTAATCGTCAACCCGATTAAACCAAATGAAACAAATTGAACATTTTTCACGGAGTTTATAAATAGATTCATGAATATTTGAGATATATTTTAGTGAATTAATTGTATTTGTTTAAAAATAAATATAAAAAACAAAACTTTTTAAATTTTTTTAAAAATTATTGTTGCAGTTGTCGTAAACATTGAAAAAATTTATTGTATAAAAAACGATTTTCTGTTCAATTTGTTGAACCAACAAAAAAAAACAAAAAAAGAAAGCATGAACAATATCTTTTTCAAGAATCAGGTACATGAATCTTTGGTGGCCGCCCCGGAGGGGCAGGGCACCTCTAGTGTTAAATAATTTTATTTTTTGTTGCAAACATGTGAAACTCTGACAGTCGATTTGCTATGAAATTATTCTGGTATACCAAAATATCATATTAGACAGACAGATCAATGTGTTTATGAAAGCCATGAATGAACCAAAGATCAATTGAAATTTTCACATTGTTTAAAGTATTATGTTTTTCTTAAATTAATCAAAGACTGTTTTCAGAGTTTAATAAAAATAGACAGATGGAAAAAATAGAACTTTTTTCATTTTAAAAATGTTGAGATAAGCTCGTCTTTTTTTATCTTTTTTTGATTGTTTTAAATTTTTATCATCTTGTATATTAAATTATTTAAAATGTAAAAGATACATAAATAAATAAATTAATTTTCGAACTGGTAAAATACTTTGATCAAACGAGGATCAATAGTAAAAATATTAAAAAAATAGGTTACATTCATTTAAAGTAAAATTTAAAAAAGTGGACATTTAAAATGTTTTAGGGAGCTGGACGAGAAATACGGTTTTAAAAATAAATTTTCGACATTGTTTCGCTTAGAATTTTAAATGTTTGACAGTTTATTTTTGATTCATTCATATAAAAAAATATTCTTTCTCATCAAAAAATGTTTCCATTTTACAGAAATTTTGCTTATGGTCTTTTTTTTAAATATTCCGTTAAATAATATACAGAAAAATGTGAATTCAAAATATCCTATTTTTTATATCAATGTTGAAAAAGGACTTGAAACATGTGAGCACCAAATCCGTCTACAATAGCCATTTCTAATATTTATGAGCACTTTTATTTTTCTTTCTAACATATTTGTTTTTGATTAAAGTATACATTTCTAACATTTTTTAAAATTATTTAATTCGAAAAGAACTTTATTAAAGAAAAACAAAAAGTCGAGACTTGTTGCAAAAGCTTTTCTCTGTTTTTAGGAGTGATTACATATCCCGATTATTCATTGCAAAAATATTAATACTACTTTTTATTTGTTCGATTACAAATCACAACTACCGATTGTGCCGTTGCACAAGACAAAATTTTTTAAATTTAAAACGGATCCTTTTCAAGCTGTTGTTTTTTTGATCCCTCAAAATCGTTTTTTGGAATATTTGCAATCCGTAATAAAATTGAAAAATTTCAATTTTTGATCAGTTTAAATTTTATTTTCATTCAAGGCGACAACATTTTTCTTTTATAAAATTTTTTATATCATCGTTTTCAATGTTCTAAGACATTCGAGAAGGAAATCGTCATCAGACATTCTTTTGACATTTGGTTTTACAAAAAATGTCAGCTAAACAAAATTCATTGCAAAAATTTTGTTTTTTTGTTCTGCATTTTCGACAAAAATTTGTGTTTACTGATTTATTTAACATCAACAAAAATGTTTTTTTAGAATTTTTTTGGCTCTTTTAAGACAGCCATCGACTCTAAAAATTTTTAGCATCTTTTTTTCATAAAATAATTTTTAAAGCCACTATTTTCATTTTTAAAAGCCTGTATTCTTTTTTTCACAAGATAAAAGCAAAAACTTTAGCGGACAATTTTTATTGCTGATTTTGAATATTTTATTTTAAAAAAAATATTAAAGATTACCGATACAAATGTTTTTGTTAGTTTTTGATATTTTAAAATGAAGAAGACAACCAAAAAAACAGCGTTAATAAACAAAGTTAAATAACGAAAAATTATCATGCTTTAGGAAAGTTGTATCTATTTAACTGCAACCACAAATTGGATTTCCCGCTTTTGTTTTTAGTTGACTTTTCCTCGAAATTGTATTATTTTTGATGAAAGAGGTGAAGTTGCATTTTCTGAAATTTTAAAATTGCAGAAAAAATTATAAGTAACCTTTGACGTTTTTATATCTGAGAAACAGTCTGGCTTATGTTTTGATTTAATAAGAAATGTCAGGTAGCAAATTTTCAATCCCAGATGACATTTTTTTGATTTAAAAAAAAAAAATGACTAGTATTTTGTGATCCCGAGTAAAAACATTTTATTAATTAAATCATTTACAGTAAACTTTTTTTATCTTTAAACATTGTTGCAAGTCTGTGTTACAGATTGCAACACTGCCCTCTTCCATTACGTTATGATGCCAAAATACCGTTGAACATGTGGATTTTGTAAAACATTATTTTGTATTGTTTGCAGTGTTTGCTGAGTTTTTTATTTTTGTTTTAAATAATGACAACAATGAAACGGTCGAAATTTCTCAAAAAATAAGTTTGTATAAATGAACTAATAATTTATATATTTCAGATACATTCATATCACATTTAAAGTATTTTGTTTTGTCTTCTCTTATAAGCAATAAAGGTGCCCTTTCAAATAATAATTCTTTTTTAATTAAAACATAATTAACTTCGACGCGTTCGTTAAAATAAATTAAAAATCATTTATTCGTATTTTTTTGGCAAAATTATCGAATATTTCATACAAGTAAAATCGAGTTTATTACGAACATTTTTTTCAGAGTCAACATAATTAATGGTGCTGCTCCTGCGTTTCAACATCAATAAGTTGGGTAGTTTGCTTCTGAAGATTTTTCTCTTTTTGTTACATTCAGTTATCTGACTATTAATTTATATTAAAAAATAATAAAATATTCCAAAAACAACTAAAACACGGCATTTAAAAATGATAGAAACATTTTGTACGAGAGCATTTAAACAATGACGAACCAACTTTCTTTTTCTTTCAAAATCGACTGCCATCGATTGTAGTTTTTGATCATTTTGTTGTGTTTTAATTTTTACAAATTAAATTTTATTTGGGGAAAAAAGAATGATGAAAAAATAATGAATTTTTGCTCTCAAAATTTTGGAACAATTGCATTCTTTTTTTGGTTTTGAATGTTTTGTGCCTTTTTTAATAAAATTAGTCAAATATTCTACCTAAAACACCATTTTCTTAACACATGATTTTATTTGAGCCAAGGAAACATTCCTTTTAAATTACCTAGAGGAATGAACGACTATGTTATTAAAAAAGTTACAAACTCTTGAGCATGTTAAAATAAAAAAATTATATAAAATTGGCTGATCTAACATTGTTTAAAAAAATTAATGAACATGCGTTATCGTTATTTTTCTCTTTAAAAATTTTTGCAAAAACAAAAATCAACAATTTTGTTTTTTTTGTAAAAATGTCTTTAACAGCTGCAACAAAAAAGAATAAGAAGAACATATGTTATTTTTTTTCAACCATCGCTGAATGTAGACTGTCAAAAAAAGCAGACAGACAGATTGCGAAATAGTTTAAATACATTTTCTCACTCCAAAGTCAAACAAACATTTACTACTGTTAACATTGCAGACTATGTACAAAAAATTTAAAATGACAAAATTTCTACTATATTAAAAATCGTTAAATTACAAAAAGTGGAAAAAGGTGGAAAAAATTAGCTGACGTTTTCGAAACCCATTGTATAAAAACAAATGTTATCTTTTTGGGGTTGACTAAATGATATTAAACAATCATTACTGATAAATTTTATTTTGATTCGTTTTTTTTTTCTTTTTTTTACAATTCTAACAATGCAACAAACAGAATTTTGTGAAATGTAATTGAAATCGCAACAAAAGATTGATAGGATTTTTCGTCTTTGTCCGAACAAATTCACATGGTTTTTTGAAGTTGAAATAATTTCATTTTTTTCCAGAATTATCGCTGGTAAAAATTGAAATTAGGAAAGAATAACAAAATTCAACAATGATGCATTGCACGTTTTATCTTAACAGACAACAAGCATTAGCTTTTTCGTTGTTTCTTCAAATGTTGTTGCATCGCAAAAAAATTTGCTGAGAACTTGTTAAACGAACGAAAAGGAAAACGAATGTAAGAAAATAAATCTCTTCGCTTTCGCTTTACATGTCTTTCCGGAGATTAATTTGTTAAATACAATTTATATTTTTTTCAAAATTTCAAATAAAAATCAAATATTTCATAAACGAATTTGCAGATATTTTAACCCAAAGGAAAATTCATGCTAAAAAAATCTTAATTTGTATCTACGCAATATTAAAATTAAACAACGTTCTCATGTATGACATTCACTTTTTATAAAAAAATTATTTATTCATAAAAACTAAATGAGTGTTTCAAAGCTTTAAAACAGTTTGTCCAAATTTAATGTTTATTGTTTCAGTGTGTAATCATAATATAAATTTTTATCAGTTCTCTCCCTAAAAATCAAATATTTAAACTTTCTTAAAATTTTGAACAAAATATAAAATGTAAAAGTAAAAAAATACCTTCTTTTGTTGAAATTGGAAAAACAAACTCGACGGGCAGACATTTTTCCTTCGGCAACAAATTTTTTTCGTTTAATAAATGTGAAATCTTTATTTAAAATATTTTTGACGTAAATTCTTTAAAAAAAGAAATTAGTTTTTTTTATTGTTTTGCGTTGGCAATTTTGATAAATCTTTTTTAAATCTTTGAGTCTTTATTTTTTAGATTCAATACCTTACCGTAGACATACCCAACTTATGCTCGAGTTGGGGCTACATATTTTGCCCATATCCTCATCTAGTATAAGGTATAATTGTGGAAAAAATTAGCTGTTGTTAAATATTCTTTATTGAGCCCTGTGGATGTAATAACTATGGTAAATACAAAATGGAATGTTTAGATTCCCTAAAACCAATTCGTCACCGTAATTTGAACAACGTTGATTTACACCAAATACCGCAATTTCACCTTGATGACAAATCAGTACCATTGAATTTTTTCTAGGGTTGTTCATTTCCCGGGAAATCGAAAAAAGGCGGGAAATGGCGGGAAATTTCCCGGAGCTACAGTATTCCAAGCTACAGTAATATTTTACCAAATTTAACCTTATAACCTATAAAAGGACTGTAAAATACTCAAATTAATCATTTTTGACTATTTACAGTGTTTTTATTGCATATTTATCCCGTTTGTAAATATTTAATGTAAAAACAAAAAATATTACTGTAGATTTCCCGGGAAATCAGAACCATTTCCCGCAAAAAATCGGGAAATCTCCCGGGAGAGGGAAATGAACAACCCTAATTTTTTCCCTATTAGATTAACGATTATGATTATTAAAGAATATTTAACAACTTCCAAACACTAGTTTCTTCAAAAAATTTATATGCAAATTTTTTCAGAGAAGCAACAATGATTTTGAAGTACTATTTTTCCGTACATTTGTTAAAATTTCTAAAAAGTTCTAATTTATTAGCCTTATTTCCTGGATTTATAGGTTTTCGGCCATGCTGAATCCGAATCTGAAAGATTTAAAACGTTTTAGCTTCTAAAATTCGCAGAATATGCAAATTAAGAGTTTGGGCTCACATTGTGGATTACTGTATTACAGTAACTTTGATTTCCTGGTAAAGTCACAGTTTGAGGATTCGACAGCTGATTTTTTGCCACAATTATATCTTATACTAGATGAGGTTATGGGCAAAATATGGAGCCTCAACTCGAGTATAAGTTGGGTATGTCTACAGTTAGGTATGAGATAAGCTCATAAATTCATGTAATGGAAGACAACTACAGCCTTAGTTGGAAAATAATTAACTGAGTTATAGCGTAAAGTGGCAAGAATTCAACTAAGTAAGTCTTAAAAAAACAAAAAATCAAAAATTAGCTATTTTACTATGCGTTCTTCATAAAAATTATGCTTTTCTGAATCATTTTAATCAATTACTTTTTATCTCAAATTAATTTAAGTTAAAAGAACCCTCTTATCAAATAATTATGGTATGTGTTCCCGTCGCGGGAAGCAGAAATAACAACAAGATAGAAGCCATGTTTTTACATGTTAGATGAGTACAACGTTAAAAATATTAAAAAAAATTTTAAAAAAAATTTTTGTTGAAAAACCTTTTTTGTTGAAAAGTCCTTTTCGGTGAAAAATCCCCAAACCTTTACAATGAATGTAAAAGAAAGTGTTTTTTTTTCGATTGGCTAAAACAAGAAAAATATATAATTTGGTATATTTCTATAAATGCCTAAGATAGTCAACAAAAAAAATAACATCAAAGATGCCCATCTGCCGGCAATTAAAGCGTAAAAACACTGCTCAAAACAGCACCGCTTTGGTTTAGTTGAATTTTATTATTGCGATAAAATATGGGCGGTTTTTTCCATTTCGAAGACGAAGATCTTTTTTCTTCTTTGCTTTTTGAGACTTTAAATCGTTTTAAGATTCAATGCATTTTTTTGTTTGGTTTGTTCAAAACTCTTAATTTTACATGTTTTTTGAATATTTTATATTAGACGTGGCCTTTTTGGGGACAGATTTTTGGGGATTTGTTATTTGGGGGAAAAATTGCATTTAGTACAAATGATGATGAGTTTTCGAGCCCCAATATTTATTAGAAAAATTGTGAAATTTATTTTCGCTCACTGCTACACAACACTCTCAATTACTGATTTTAAATTTAAAAAAAAATAAAATGTTACTCATGAATTTTATTATGGTCTATTTTTTTCTTTCTATTTTGCAAGTAAGATTTTACAAAGCATTTGCATTATTTTACATAGGTTTTGATGATCTTTAAACATATTACCTGTGCTAAAATACTTTTTTTAAATTTTTTACTAAATAATTTTTTGAGGAAAAGACGACGTCGAATATTGTTGTAAGAGCATGCAAAGTTTTTAAGTTGATGCTCATAAAAATTGATGCTTTAAATTGAAAGAGAGAGAACAATGATTTCAAAACAAATATTTTTTTCAATTTTTTCGGTCTTCACTTGCATTTTAAACGAAAAATGATGATTTTTGCAGGAATTTCAAATGTTTTATAAATAGCTTTTATTCTTTGATTTCTTAAATTTTTTTGTCGAATATAGTCTGATAAATAAAAAAAAATCGATGGAATTGAAAAAATTTATTGTTTAAAACATATTTCTATGTTCATTTTGTTGTACGGACAAAGATTAATTCTCATATTTAAACAGTTACTGCCTAAACCTTTTGCATTTTATAATTTGTCTAATGATTTTTGTTTACCTTTGAAAAGAAAATGTTTTGGAATTTTGGTTGTATTGTTGTCTAAAACCCTATCAGTTAGAACCCATTTAAAAATTTCGTCAAAAAATTTATTTGTTCCACCAGAATTTAAAAGATAAATAAACGAAGTTTACCATTTTTTCATTTCCAAAATGATAAAACAATCATGCAAATTTTTACGTTTCTTGTACAAAAAATAAAATTTGAGTTTGAAATCCAATGTTTTACTGATTACAGGAAAACATCTTTTCTCTCTTTTTTCACTTTTAAACAAAACTTTTAGTTGCCTGCAAAAATTATCAAAAAATACTCTTTTTCTCGTTTTTTATTGCCCGATATAAATTTTTATAATTTTAAATAGAACCAATGCTTTTCCATTTTTTTATCTTCCATCGATTTTTTTTATTTATCAGACTATATTCGACAAAAAAATTTAAGAAATAAAAGAATAAAAGCTATTTATAAAACATTTGAAATTCCTGCAAAAATCATCATTTTTCGTTTAAAATGCAAGTGAAGACCGAAAAAATTGAAAAAAATATTTGTTTTGAAATCATTGTTCTCTCTCTTTCAATTTAAAGCATCAATTTTTTTAGAAAAAACTGTTGAGAAAAAACATGTCTTTTTTGCATTCTTTGAATGTAAAAAACGAAGAACGTTTTTCGAAGAAAATTTTTGTCCTGCATTTTATTAAGAATCTTTTGCAAAACACTTTTTTCTTATTTTTTGAATATTTAAAAAAAACAGAAGATTTTTTTAAAAAGACAGTAATAAGTTTATCTCAAAACCTCATTTGTTCAATAATTATTTCGAGATCAATATTATGTCAATAATTATTAATATTCAATAAATGTGATTTTAAATTTTCAGATTCATTATAATGGATATATACTCAACCAAAAAATCTTTATGACAATATTAATCTTGCAATTTAATAAAATTTTCACCAATCATCAATAAGAGCTCGGTTTGCAAAACAAGCTTCGGTTACGGCATTGCATTAAAAAATAATAATATTAATAATCAATACAGCGTTTGTAAACTCCCATAAGGTTTAGTTGAAATAGTCAAAGAACATTCACTAAATTAGTACAAGAAAAAATAACGAAAAAATATCCTGTCGTTTGTGTCACCATTTCTTTCGCAAAATTTTTGTATGAAATGATTTCAACATTTTTCTTATCGGAAATATTTTTTTGGATACAAAAACACTATATTATACATAAATTATCATCTCTGACATTTTTTAATTTAATTTGAATATTTAAAAACCAAATATTTTTTTCTAATTTTTAATTTAAAATTTAGTATGAGCTAGTTTTTACGATAGTCACTTTTTTCAATTTATTGTTGAACGAGCAGAAGGCGGAACATTAATTAATTAATTATTTATTTGAATGACCTATCGCATTAATGAAATGGTAAATGTAATATATCTAAATTCAAGAAAACTTAACTTTTGTCTCTCAAATTTGTTATTTTCATGGTCTTTCCAAGTTGTTTTTAAAAATGTTAGAAATTTCGTGACAAAAAATGAATTAAATGTGTAGTTTTTTTGAGCTTGGATCTGGTATCCAAAAAGGATACCGCAAAACTGTTGTTTAATATTTTAAACAAAACACAATTTTGTTTTTTATAGTTTACGGGCAAGGCCCCTTAACTCTTTAAACTGGTAAACAAAACTTATTTTAAAATTTCATATTAAAAAGGCAATAATAAAATTTTCGATTATGTCATGAATTTATTTACCCGTTGACTTTAAATGTTTAAGAAACTCTAACATTTACAACTCAAGCCTAAGCCAGCATTTGCTCGCCGCCACCGCCGCCACCGCTGCCGGCGGCGGCGGTAATCCGAAAAGTTCAAAGAGATTTGCAGAAGATCAAAGGATCCGTTGGCGGCGGCGGTGGCGGCGGTAATTTTAAGAAACGAAAACACTGACCTGAGCCAAGCACTTTAAAAAATACTATTTTTGTTTCAAAAGTCTGGTTAATTTTAATCAAAACAAAATTTTCAATGAATTGTAATTAAATAAAAAAAAGAAGAAAAAAATTGAGACACGTTTCATCATTGATGATATCTTCTTTTTTTGCGATGAAATGTTATTATTTTCCGTAGTTGTGTGTTGTGAGATTTTGAAACGAGCCATTTCAATGATAAAAAAAGGAAAATAAAGGTTATTGTATATTGTTAATGGTTCTTCAACTGTTTCTTTGCTTCTTTTCTTTTTAAGTAGGTTTTAATTTTTTTGTGATTCGTGCTTTGTACTTTTTACCGAAATGCATTTTGCGATCAAAAACGAAAAAAGAAAAAACGTTGCGTCATCGATTTCTGAAATAAAAAATAAGCAATGGTTTAATAATGACATAGAACTCAAAATAGAATAATCAAACCTAAACCAAGCACTTTGACTTTGTAACTGTTTGTCGTTTTTTTAGAAATAATTTTATCGGGGATTTTAGAATATTTTAGAAATTATATTTGAGGGTGACTCAAATTTAAGGATAATTTCTAAAGCAATGCTTGCAAAAATGTACTTTGAAAATTAATTACGTCCGATATAGTACAATTTTAGGTTTAATCATACAAACAAACATAAAAAAAGAAAGACATGGGCAATGACAAAAAGATGCTTTTCTGGTCTGATTTATGGGGTTCTTTAACCTTTGAATATTTATTATGAAATTAAATATGAAGAATAACTTTTTGAAAGTTTTATTGCAATATAAATTTCAAGCAATCATGAAACATAGCTTTTTATATTACAAATTGGCAAAAAACAGCACCTTTAAATTTTTTATTTTTTGTTTGCATTAAAAATTTGATTGTTACTTCTGTTATTGCTTTTTTCTGATGAGCTTCTTCCAGTTTTAAATAAATAAAGGAGAATTGTATTTGAAAATTTTAAAAAGTAATAATTTATGAAAATATGATAAAATCTTAAAAAGCATAAAAAAGTTTAGTTTTCACAACAATTAAAATATTCAAAAGATAAAAGTTTCAGAATGTGCAAATTAAAAGTGGGGATGTCACATTGTGAATTACTGTATTACAGTAACTTTGATTTCCTGGTAAAGCCAAGTTTGAGGATTTGGCAGCTATTTTTTGCGACAATTATTTCCTATACTAGACGAGTTTGTGGGCAAAATATGAAGCTCCAACTCCATCATTAGTTGGGGATGTCTACAGTAAATATTTTATTTTGCTTAATTTTGCCATTCTACCCAAAAAAATTCTTTTTAAATATGTTTTTATTTCTTAACTAGTTGTGTTGTCATTAATAATTAAGTGTATAAAAACGCAACAGTTGTATACTGCAAATAAAATACGACAAATATGGTTCAAAAATTTTAAGAACTTAAACGAGATGTGATAGTAAAATAAAAATGTTTCTTAATTGATCGACGTCATCAGGTCCAACAATTGTCAGCCTTTGTAAGTCGGCAGCAACAACTTCGTTGAAAAACTGATTTCAACTTATTAAAATTAATGCATTTTAAATTATACTTTTAAGTGGCAGATTGATGCCCAATTATTTCTTAAAGAAGGAGATTCATCGTAAATAAACTTTATTTTACAAAAATCAGGGACTCATTGGAGCTGCTTTTTTCTTTCCTTTTTTTGCAGCAGCAATGAAGAAAAAAACAAACTCCAATGAAGGTGTTTTCGCGTCGAGAAATGCAATCAAAATTGCGTGTAAAAAATTTATTCGCAAAATGCATGGCCGAGGGACCGTTTTTCAGTCTCATCCCGGGACGGGATGAGACTAAAAATGTGGTCATGTCCCGGTCCCGTCCCCGGGACGAAGACATTTTTTCTCAAATTTGCTGTGGTATCCCATTTGCAATTTTTTTTCAATCCGAAAAATCGAGTCCCGGTCCCGTTCTTTCCCCCCAAAGGGACGGGACCGGGACCAGGCGGGACTAGTCGTCCCTCTGCCATGCCTAATTCACAATGGGTCTCGTCCTTTAACGCAGTTTAAGGTCTTTTTAGTTAAAAGTACAAAGACAAGAATTAAACTTTTTCGTTTATGTTTGTTTGTCTCTCTTGTTAATTCATAATACTAATGATGCAATCATTGTTAAAATATTGAAACTTTTTACATTTTTGTTTTTTAACACTTTGTTACAAAATATAAAACGGTAAAATATATAAATTTTCAAAATTTGACCAAATTTCGTGTAAAAGGTTCCTAATTGTAAATTTTCTCTGACATTTTGTAAGGGTTTTGACTAATACAAGGCGGTCCATTTATAGTGTTCTCACGTTCGGTGTCGCCAAATGAATTCTGGAAGGCCCCAAGAGCTCATATTTTATGGGTATGGTAGAAATCGATGTGAGTACAGTTTCCACCAAACATTTTAACATTCTGGGTCATTTTGCAAAAAAGAGCCAGATTCAAATTTTTTTGAATCTTAATGTAACTACATTAATTGAATGGTTGTCAACAATTTTAAATGTCCAGGACTTTATTAAGATCCCTATTTATCGTTTAACTTCAAAAATTCAAGGTTTCTCGTTTAAGTTTACTTACTTTAGATGCTTCTAAATGACTAAATTTGAATTTTTATTTTAAAAATCTTTCAAAGGACACCTCAACACTCTCCACAGTATCCATTCTGAACAAAAATCGAAACAAAAATTTTTAAGTTTTTGATTTTTAAAAATAGTTAAGCATTTATTATTTAAAAAATTTTTCAAAAAAACGATGTCGAAAAATTCGAACCCGAAATTTTCGACATCGTGCCATTTTTATTTTTTAGCACAAATGCCCTCAGGGCACTTAAATGAAAACGGATTTTGATTTTGGCAGTTTAAACCTCATATTAGTCTGTTCTGAAAGTTCCATCTTTCTAGCTTAAAATCGACCTTTAATTTCTCAACAAAAAAAAAGTAAGTAACATTGAAAGAAAACAAATTTTTATGCAAAAGAAAAGGCAGAAAAAAAACATATATCGATTGGTTATTTGTGAATTATACAAAAAACTCAAGTCATCTCTCAGTCGAATATTTATAAAATAAACAATTTTGATGATTTTTTAAAGTATCTTTGTTTCTGTTACTTTTATGAAAGAGTAACTCGCTCCTGAAAAGGGGCTAGTTTATCTTTTTATCATAAACGAAAAAACTAACTCTGGCTGTGGATTTGAATCATAACATTTTACTGATAATTAATTTAAGTTTTTGCAGATGAAGAACGCTGTTAATGTTCGGGATGTCTATGGTTCAACAAAAATATTTAAAATTTGTTAAAAATTGTCCTATGTATCGTGCAACATAATTATTATATTCTTTTGGCATCATCTTTTTTCATCAATTTTCCAGTTTAATTGATATGTCAAAAAATACTCAAAAATATGCACATTTTTGATTCACTGAAACTCAAAAAATTCTGCTACATGTTATTCTCTCTGATTTATTAATCAAAACTTTACCATCTTCGTCAGAAATTGTTATTGGTATTCTTCATGCCGTAGGGCATAAACTTGGATTAAGATAATGTCATATTGTTAGTTTTATACAGTATCGTTTTAATATTTTTCCAGATTTGTTATATGGGATTGTCCAGAAATCACGTGACAATGACGGGGGAGGGAGGGGGGTACGCCAAATGGTAACCCGGCTTCGATGTTGTAGGCAAAGAGATTTGATCTTTGGTCACACCGGGAGGGAGGGGGTTTTAAAATCAAGATTTCTCGGTCACGTGATTTCTGGACAATCCCTATGAATAATTTTGATTGAACAAAAAATCCTTCACTCACAAAATTGATTCATAAAATAATATAATAATTTTCACTTCATAAAAAAAGTAAATTTTCAGATCAAATTTCGAGATTTTTATTTTAAAATATTGCTTGAAATAATGCGTTTTTAATGGGATACTGTAAAAAATTTTTACTAGCAAAAGTTCAAACAAATAAATTCACATTTTTTATTTTCATTTTTATCACTTTAAAAGTTGTCATCCGATTAGTCTACTGTAGATTCAATATTTTGGTATAGAAATGATTAAATGTTTGATTAACTTATTTGTACTCGTAAGTTACAAATGTATCTGTCATCAAAGGATTATAATCAGAGCTTTTTAGACTTCATTTATCCGCTGTTATGTTCATTACTGTGTTGCATTGATCAACCTGTATTTGACAACAAAATGAACAAAAAATGGAATAGATTGTGGCAGGCAAAGTAAACTGGATATTCTTGGGGTTGATGTCGTTTGCTGCAGGATATGGATTTTACATTGCTGAATATTACACTACACCGAAATCTGATTTCTTTGACTCTTTAAATATTCATTGAATTTTTTAGAAGAGTTTCTTTAAGATTTTTAAATTAAAATGATTTATCCAAATTATTTAAGATACAAATTTATTGTTATCAATCAATTCAATCATCAACAAAGATCATATGTATTAATTCAAACTATAAATAAAATTATATATTAATTCGATTCAATTATCATAAAATGATTTATACAAATCAATCGAAGGAAATCTGTATAAATTTTCTTCCTTCATAATTTTAAACGCTTCAGCTGTAAATCCAAATGCATTGAGTTTATCAGCTTCTTCAACAGGACGTTGTCGTTTTGGAACTTCTATTTCTCCTGGAACATATACTGGCTTCTTCGGAAGATTTTGAAGATATGGATGATCGAAAACCTTTGTTAGACGTTCAGATTTATCTTCTTTTAAAATTGCACGAATAAAACTGTCGGCAACAGGAATGCCAATTGTTTTGAAAATATCAAATGGATACTCATCTTTTTGATAAAGATAAACCAAAATACATCCAAGTGACCACAAATCTGATTCAGCTTGTGCAGGTTCACCTTTTTGATTCTCTGGAGCAGAGAATGCTGTGGCAGTTTTTGGAAGAACAATTGGAGTTGAAATTCTTCTGCTATTACCAAAATCAAACAGCTTTACAAATCCATCACATGTTAAACCAACATTATTCGGTTTAAGGTCCCTAAAAAATGAAATGGTTAAACCAAATTTACAGTATATAAGAGAATAAAGAACTAACCCATGGGAAAGATCTTTTTCATGCAAATGGCCTAATCCTTTTGCAATTTGCGCAGCAATATACGGGATCGCAACAGGAGCAATATTTCGTCTATTATTTTCCAACGTTCCTGCAGTGGCGTATTCCAAAACAATTGAATAACAACGATCAGCATCAATTCCGGCATATAAACATTTAACCAAATAATCTGAATTAATTTCAGAATAAACAGCCAGTTCAGCTTTCAAAATTTGGCATTGAAGGCCAATATTTTTTAGCGTTTTCATGATGAACTTTTGCCGTAATCCTCGAATCGAACAAATAGAAGCTGATCCAAATGTGCCCGAATCCACATAATCACCTTTGGTAATCAATTGATTAATTTTACGAATTTTTGCAACTAAGATCTTGCTGAAAAACGGAACTACTTTAAAATGGAGCATATTTAATCTATCTTTTAAATTTTTGTAAAACAGATTTCTCAAATTTCTGCATTATAAATGTGATATAATCCTTTTTAAAAATAATCTACCTTGGTGGATATGATCGAGGCCGCCATAATGTTCGATCAGCGTTGAGAATAAAGAATTCATTTTCATATTTGATATCGAAAGCTCCAACATTTTCACCATTATTATCAATAGCTGCAGCAGCAACGACAGTTAAATCAGTACTTTCGGCATCTTTTCCGGTTTTCTTCTGTCCTGGCTTAGAAGGCTTTTCTTTTGCAGATGTTAATTCACGCTTTGCATCAACTGACTTCTTGCTTCCGCCACCTGTTAAAAAATTTAAAATTTAATTGAATTTGTTAAACGAATTCCACATTAATAAAGATTACTGTTTGAATTTTTAGGTATGTATAAAATTTTAAAAATGGACAAGAGATTTAATTTAATTTTGAACTTTGATTTACAGTAATATGCCAAAAGATGCAAGGTTACTTAAAAGCTATTCCGAAAATAGAAAATACTATTTTGCTCACCTGCATGAGTTTCTGGAGAAGGTAACTTTGCCGTCGTTACATCTGTTAAAGATGATTCATGCCGAAGTTGCCAAGTACCAACGGTATTTTTATTACGTGAAGTTGTTGTAGCTGCTGATGGAGGGTGTTTTGATACTCTGAAAAATAATCTTAAATTAATATTATAGTTACATATACTTTTACAAATCATATTTCTACAAATTCTTTTGTTATTATATTTAAAACGATATATCAAGAAGCAGAGATAAAAGAAGTTAATTAAGATGACACTAATTTGGCTAAAATGAATGCTAAAAATGAAAAAAGAAACCAAATCTTGGGTTATGATTTACCGTAATTTATCTATTTTTAAGCACCTGCTCATTTATGAGACTTTCAAAAAATAAAAGTTAAAAGCTGAAGAAAAGTGCATATCTTTTCCACTGTTTAAACACACAAATTTAATTTTTTTCCTGGAACTAATTTAACAGAGTTTTTAAAACTACAGTATACAAATTGTATGATTTAATTAGAAAGAATAGCGGGAAACAAACTAAACAAAACTGTTTTATTTTTTGCTTCGTTACAGTAATCTAAATTCAACTTTTCAATTTGACTGAAGTATAGGCATTTTTTATGTTTTTTAATTTATAATTTAACAATTCGGTAACTAAAACGTATCTTGGTTTAAAGCAAAATAATCCGAAGTCACTCCAAAAACGTTACCCGCAAAACTAATGTTTTTTTTAAAAAATGTGATAAAAACACAAGCCCGTATCCAGAAATCTTTTCAGGCGGCGGCTGAAAAATCTTGATGGGGACTGACCCGTGATCTTTTGCCGCAGATTCCCGTCGGCGGCAAAACATCAAAGGATTTTTTCCATTTTGGTGAGGGCTTCAGCCCACTAGCCCAGCGCTAAATACGAGCCAAAGAAAACCACGGAGAATTTGTTTTTGGAAAAGCATTTTTCATCTTCATCAAAAAGGAGACCAAAAAGTGATCTTTTTTGTTTTTTTCGACGTAAATTTTTGCCTTAACCGAACTTTGTTTCCGACACCTTTCCTTTTTTAATAATGTTTTTTCGCTCTTTTTTGCATAAAAGTACTTAAAAATAACAATAAGATATTCTTTTTTTACAGCTTGTTAAGTTTTTAGCAAATGGTAACAAGCTGTTGCCACAAAAATTTTGCGTCAAAATTGGCAACAAAAATATTTCATTTAAAAAAAGCGCAATTTTAGCAATGCCTGACCCAACTTTATTTTTTGCTAAAAAAAGCATATTTTCTGTCATAATCAGAGTATTTGTTTTTTCGTAAAAGCGATCCGAAGTGAAGAAAAATATAAATGTAAATAATTTGAATAATTTTACTGTCAACTATTTTAGGGTTTTGCTTATGGATAATTTTTTATATTAAAGAAATTTCAACCAAAACTGATTCAAAAAAAGTTGTAAAGGGTTTTTCTTTTGAAATTTTAGCATCAAAACGTATAGTTGAGCTTTGAAAAGAAAACTTTCAACATTATTAGACAAAATTATTTCAGTCAAAATTATAATAACAGTAATGATAATTAACCTAAAAACGCAAAAAACCAATTCCATTTTGTGTCAAAAATGTTTTTTAAAATTTTAAATTAAGCACGTAATTTATTTTCACTTCTCAAAAGTTAAAAAAATAATTCGACCAAAAAGTAGGATAAAAAAATCGGTAAACACATAAAACTTCAATTTTGCGAAGATAGGCTTTGCACTAATGAGGTATGGCAACCAAAAAATGAATGCAATAGTGCCAAAAATCAATATCCATCTTTTGCAGCATCAGTGATGGGTTGTGTGCGCAAACATTTTATAATGATGTTGCTGCTATTTTTCCAAGGAATAAGATTGAGAGAAGGAAAAAATTGAAGAGAAGAAAAGGCATTTGAGCAATCCAAACCAAACAAAAAAACAGCAAGTGCGTTTCGATACAATATAAAAGAAGGGAAATAGAATGAAGGATGAAAAACAATAAAAATTAAGAACATTAATAAAACAAAATGATAGAAGATTAGTTTTTACAACTACACTCGTAAAAAAGAGCAGAAAAAATGTTTAATACGTTTAATATAGAAGAATTATTTTAGCCAAAAAAAGGATTTTGATGGTAGTAATAAATAAAAGCAGCATATCGAAATAAAATTACAGTAATCTGGCGCCATAATCCATTGTTCTCCAAAATAAAATAGTTTCTTCATCACCCCATGACATTCAACACACGGGGTGTATAAAAAAACCACAATATTGGAAAACTTATGAGCTTCTATATATATATATTTACTAACAGCATCTTTCTCAACATAAAATATTAATAAATTTGGAAATACTTTATTATTAATACTGTAGTGAACCTCAAAAAACATGCCAGGGTACTTCCTTTAAACATTAACTAATTATTAAGGAGCCATTAGAGCTGTTTTTATAAGCGATTTTTTGTAAAAATCGGACATTATACCGGATTTTGAAAAAAATAAATTTCAAGTTTGAAGGCTAATTCTTCGTCCCTATACTAAATCGAGGTCGTAGATCACGAAAATGAAGTCGGTTTTTGCCAAAAATGCCATGGCACGGAGATATGCCATGGCACGTCTCACATAGTGCCAAAAATCACATTTTTAAAAAAGTGCCATAAAATGCATATGGATCGACTCCTCTCCACTCAGTGAGTCATAATATAACAGATTTGACCATTTAAACTTATTTTTTCGAGTTGTTATTAGGCTTCAAAGCTGGTGGTATACGGTATTTGGGTAATATGACAGAAAATGTTACTTACGTGCATAAGTTTTTTTGGTCTCATTCAACTCCCCAGATGATTTTGCATATGTATGGAACAAAATGAAAGAAAAAAATCGGCTCTGCGATGGTGTTTTCCCCCTTTGAAACCAAAATCTATATCTCCAGCATCATGTTGGGGGCAAAACTCAATGATTACGAAAGATATTGCCGTGCGGTGGCTTTTCTTATGTAATACTATGCTAAAGAAGTTATCCTGGCAAGTTTGAGCTTCATTGAACACGATTTGGAAATATAACATCAACATGAAATTTCAAAATTTTGCAATATTTACTCCTTGGCAAAAAGTCAAAGTTATGTTAATTTTTTTTTAGATATATAAGTGTTAGTGCTTTTATAATGTATACTGGATTCAGATATTTCATATAGATGCATAAAACACTCTATTTCGGCACTTATTGAATTTTCCGGACAGGTCAAAATTTACTAATTTTTCGCCTTGTTTTCAACGTATCAAAATTATATCAAAACTTAAAGATTTCGTCATTTTTAGATGTTTACAATAAAATTCAAAATATTTGAGATGTTTTTGGGCGATTTCAACATCCCTCGACACTTATTTTTTGTTTCGCGACATTTGAGCTATGAAGTGTGACGAAAATGGAAACTGCTTTTTCCTGAGTATTGAAATCACCCAAAAATGACTTAAACATGCTTATTTTTATTGTAAATATCTAAAAATGACATAATCTTTATGTTTTGATATAACTGTGATACGTTGAAAATTCACCAAAAAAGTGGTAAATTTCGATCTATGCGGAAAAATTCATAAATCCTGGAATTGAATGTTTCATGCTTCTATATGATATTTCTTCATCCAGTATACATTATAAAAGCACTAACACTTATATATCTAAAAAAAAATTAACATAACTTTGACTTTTTGCCAAGGAGTAAATATTGCAAAATTTTGAAATTTCATGTTGATGTTATATTTCCAAATCGTGTTCAATGAAGCTCAAACTTGCCAGGATAACTTCTTTAGCATAGTATTACATAAGAAAAGCCACCGCACGGCAATATCTTTCGTAATCATTGAGTTTTGCCCCCAACATGATGCTGGAGATATAGATTTTGGTTTCAAAGGGGGAAAACACCATCGCAGAGCCGATTTTTTTCTTTCATTTTGTTCCATACATATGCAAAATCATCTGGGGAGTTGAATGAGACCAAAAAAACTTATGCACGTAAGTAACATTTTCTGTCATATTACCCAAATACCGTATACCACCAGCTTTGAAGCCTAATAACAACTCGAAAAAATAAGTTTAAATGGTCAAATCTGTTATATTATGACTCACTGAGTGGAGAGGAGTCGATCCATATGCATTTTATGGCACTTTTTTAAAAATGTGATTTTTGGCACTATGTGAGACGTGCCATGGCATATCTCCGTGCCATGGCATTTTTGGCAAAAACCGACTTCATTTTCGTGATCTACGACCTCGATTTAGTATAGGGACGAAGAATTAGCCTTCAAACTTGAAATTTATTTTTTTCAAAATCCGAAAAAATGGTAAAAAAGTTCGAAAATTACAAAAAATCGCTTTTATACATTTTTTGCAGCGGCTGTGAACAGAAAAACAAGATTCAATGAATGCTTTTTCGCATCAAATTGCGAATTAAAAGTTTATGTTAGGCGGGTTTCCTCGTTTATGTCTAGAAATTTTGGATCGAGTAAAATTTGTAGGTCAAAACTGGGTTTTTCGTAAAAGCGCTCCTACTCAACCAACCTCGATGGTGTAGGTGCTGCAGAAGTCGAGCCATTTGGATTCAGAAGCCGCTGAGATGTGGAAAAATTTGAAATTTCAGGAGCTTGTTTGGACTTGGAATTCTGTTGTCTTGGAAATTCAAATGGATTCTAAAAAAATTTGAAGTTAAAAATTAATTTTTCAAAGTCGTTTAAAATATTACTGGAAGAATTAAATCATCTTTTACAGTATGTTTGAGCTTCTTCCAACTATTTCCAGAACTTTCACCAGATTTTAAAGAATCACCACGATCAAGAGAATCTTCATATGCAGCAATATGAAGTGAAAGAGTGCTGCTACTTTTTTGATGTTTAGAAGTTTCAGCTTTAATATTTTTGTTATCTTTGTTAAAATTGCAATGAATATTCAAATATTCTGATGGACAACCTTTGGCATCTTTAAACTTGTAATCTTTTGAAGGTTTTGAAGCACCAAGAAACGCTTGAATCTTTGTGTTACTCGCAGAAGTTTTAACAATTTCAACAGGTTGATGATGACTATGATTATGACTTTGATTCAAATTGAAATTACTGTATCGATCATTTGAAGTGCAATCGGCGGCAATATTATATTTCTTTGAAACAGATAAACATTCATCGGTAGAAGTCATCTAAAATTTTGTTAATATTTTATTTTGGCTTTAAAACGTTAATAAAAAACAATGAAAGCAAAAATATGATCGAAAATTATGTTAAGCATGAGAAAAAGCAGAGCCAAAGAAGGGATTATCCAGATATCACGTGATTATTTGGAAAGGGGTAAATTGTCATGCATTTTGATGTTGTAGGAAAAAAGCTTTGATCTTTGAAAAAATGGAAGAGGGATTTAAAAATCACGATATTTTGTTAACGTGATTTCTGGATATTCTTCAAGATCAGAAAAACCATGCTTAAAAGTTGATTTCTGCAACTTTGGAAAACCAGAAGGCATTCTTGTAAAATATAATAAAAAGGAAAAAAGATAATAAATAATCGGAAAAAGATGGGCTTCGGAAAAATTAACTCATTACATTATAATAATGTGAGATAAGGTGAAAAAAGGATAAGAAAGAGAGAGGAAAAAATAACCCAAGACTATTTAGGGATGTACAGGGGTTTTTTAGATCTTTTTTAAAATAATTTTGGTATCAAAAAATGCACAATTACGTGAGTAATTTAACAAAAGAAAAACATTATTAAAAACTTACTTTAAAAAAAACCGCACAAAAGAAAATTACAGAAAATTGTAAAAAAAATCGGATAACAGCGAACTCATTTTTGAGTAAAAGGAAGCAGCGAGCAAAAAGAAAAGGAAGGCATCAAAAAATTCCAAATTTTAGATTTTAGATTTTATGAGTAAAATTTTAATTTCGGCCAAAATTTTTTTATGTTTGCTGGATCCATATTTTATACAGAATGAAATTCTGCTTTATAAACAAAATATAGTTGAAAAACAAAAAATTGCAAATACAGTTAAACTACGGTATTACACTCTTTAGGAAAGGGGCAAAAAATGTGAGTTCAAGGTCAACATAAGAACGAGGTTTTCTTAAAATTTTGATTCAAGGGACCGATGAAAAATTATCCAGTAACAAAGTTTGACCGCAATATTTTATTAAAATTTTATTCAAAAAGTTGAAAGGATGTTTTGAAAGTTGTTTTTATGAATCACAAAAAAGAATCTCGTTTATTGTGATAAAAAAGTTATTAAAATTTGTAACAAAATTAAGCAAAAAAACACATGAATTTTTATAACAAAAACTATTCTGCAACAGTGATAAATGTTTTAATTAAATTGTTAAGCATGTTTACTGTTTCATCAAATTTCAATGAAAGAAAGAGGAAGTGAAGATTGAGAATTAAGACAGCGTTAGTCAGACACTGTCTGAACAAACGAAAATAAAAATGATGCAACAAATGATGACATTTGCAAATATTAAACTAAAGTTATTTCAATTTTAAAAAGATTGAACTTGAATGAAAAAGCAAAAAAATCGAATGTTATGAGATCGATTGAACTAGCAGAGATTGTTGGATTCAGAATCCTGCAGATTCATTATAAATTTTGAACTTTTTATTATTTTTTTGACATGGCACTAGCGAAGCTAAAAATTAAAGAATGTTTACAAACAAGTGTCTTTGTATTTACCAAATGATTTTTTCCAAAACCTACAGTATACAAATTCAAAAATTTTTAACTATCACAAAATTTGCATGACCTTGCACAATTCAGTCTCATAAAACGTTGTTGATTTTCACAAACATGTTTATCAGCTTTGATCCAAAATGTACAAGAATATTTTTTATCCACACACATCGTTGATGATGGTTGGATCCGCAGGGGATTTGATGAGGTTGAGGTTGATGAAGATGAAGGGGGTTTGGGTTTATTACCATTAACAATTAAAGGTGGTAATTGCATTGTTGGAGTTGTTTTAGCTAAAGATGGTGATGCTGTAGAGGATGATTCTGTTTCAGATTTAGCTGCAGTAAGGAATCGAGGGGCATGATAAATTGTTGCAGCTGGAAGGGGGGAATAGGTTGTTGAAGACATTCGCTCTCGAATTGTTTCTTTTATTGTCTTAAGGGCTTGTAAACGTACTAAAAAATAAAATAATAGGAATTAAAAGTGGTACAAAGAAACTGACAAAGTTGTTTTCTTAATAGCTCTTGGGTAAGTCGACGAGCCATTGTGTCAGGTGAGGGTCGGGATGTTAATGCCTCTAAAACTTTATAAATTGTTGATGGCTCTGTTGAAGTTGTTGTTATTTTTGGGGAGGTAGTGGATACAGAAGTCGACAAAGTGGTTGGTAATGATGTAGTCATAATTGGTTGTGGTGTTGTAGTAGATAATGTTGTCGAGCTTGTAATTATTGACGCAACTGTTGAAGTAGTCGTAGCTTTGTAAGTTGTGGTAGAAGACGGTGTTGTGGATGTTGTTGATAAAGGAGTTGTTGTTGTGCTTTTTATTGTTGTTGAAACAGAAAGAAGTATTCTTGTCTTTGCAGGGGTAATTGACTTAGTTGTTGGCAGAATTGTTGTAGATTCAGTGGTGGTTGGTAAAATTGTAGTTACCGTATTCATTTTAGTTGTAAATAAAAGTGTCGTGGGTATTTTTGTTCTGTTTGTTTCAGATAAAGTTAAAGTGGCTTTAGCCACATATCCATCATTTTGTTGTTCAACTGTTTCAATGGGTGCCCGAAATGGTGATAATTCTGATACAGGATTTTGTTGTTGTTTATCATTAAATCGACCATTAACAAATTTATCTCCACTGAAATTGTTCCCATTTGGTATCGGTGCCGACGGAACAGAATGCATACGAGGCAATGAATTTTCTTTGCTTCGTCGAGGTACTATAACTTTGCAAATTAAAAACTTATAAAAAATACCAAAAACTAACTCATCGGTCTTGGAATAATTCCATTATCTTCTAAAACGGCTTCAATCACCGCTTTAATTCCTTCAAAAGTTTCAATGGCAGTTGGAATTAATTCATCTTGATTGAGAATAAAGCCTCGAGATACTGTAACATAAATTTAGACTATCACAAATTTTGCAAGAAATACTTTTTTACAGATTAAAAAAGTAATTACAAGAAAAGCTTACACTCAAGCTGTGGTCGAAGTTCAATTAAATAAACATATTTGGAATCCAAAGATTCTTTTGCCCAATCGTCGGAACCCCCAGAAGCCGGTGAAAGAAGATCAGCCCCTGTTCCAATTCTATATTGTGTTCCATAAACATTTCGAAGTTTTTCAACAGCCTTTTTTGCAACATTTTCCTAAAATGCGAATTAGTTTTTTATAACTTTTTTATTATGTACTGTAGCATGAATGTAAGTAGAAACGAAGTAAAATTTTTGTTATTAATTTACTAGCTGTAAAAAATGACACCATTGACCGCTTTGACAGAAACAATGCTTTCCTTTTTTCGTTGCCACAAAAGTGTAATCAAAAAAGTGTCATCGCAAATAAAAATGCGAATCGTAAAACTTTGCAATTTTAATAAAAATTTCCCGGAAAAATTATAACTATCCTTAATTACAATAAATTTAAAAAAAATTTAAATGGAATCAAGAAGTGTAGAAATGTTATAATTGAAAGTTAGTTAGCAAAAAAACTTTTAAGCTTTTCGGATAAAGCTGTTTTTAGAAAATCCAAAAACCAGAAATTCAAAAATCTTAATCTTAAAATTTTTTAATGGCCGTTTTAAAAAATACAGAGAAAATTTATCAACCAACTACATGCTACAAAGAATAGTCTTCGTTTTTAGGGTTTTTACATTTGTTACCGTATTTTATAAAATGCAGACTTACCAATTTTCTAATATCATTTGGATAATATTCAACTTCATGGGAATATGGATGAATAAAAAGTTGTCCATATGAATGAATTGTAATAAATCCATCTAATTTAAATCGATATTCTTCTGACATCAAAAAATCATTGACTGCTTTAGTTTCAGGTTCACTGAAAGCTTTATCTCCAGCAAAAATGGATGAACATGGATTTGTTGAAGCTCCAGTCTGAGCCCAATAAAAATTAAAGTTTCGATTTAAATCCACACCTTGGCAACATCGAAGTCCACCCCAGACAGAATTGGCACATTTTTCTGGGGAACGATTTTTACGCCATAATCGAATCTTAAAATTTAAGAATGTAATAAAATGGCAAAAACCTTTGACCCAACGATACATCTGGTGAAAATGAGCTTCGAGAGTATTCGTATCCATCTGAATTTAGGCATGGAACAATAAGGAAATTTAAGTTATTCATGTAATGTGTAATTGTTGGATCTTTTCCATAACCTCCAATCAATTGATTAATAATGAATAGGGCAGTATGAGAAGAGGCCCATTCTCGAGCATGAATATTTCCATCAATCCAAAATGCCCGCTTTGTTGAATTTGAAACATGATACCCAATTTTTAGGCCTTCAATGGGTCGACCTTCATGGGTTGTTCCAATTCGAATTAGTTTTGCCAAATGAGGATAATAAAATTCTATTGTTCTCATGTATCGAAGCATTGTGGCGTAACTTGTATATTCCCCAAAGGGATAATTGAAGCCTTTTAATCTGTAAATTTCTTCAAATGGTCGATCTCCTAAAATTTATTAATTCAATTCAACAATATGTAATAAAAAAATGGTTAGTTTATTACATATAGCATTAGTTGTTTATAATTTAATGTAGTTTAAATTATAAAAACCAATTATTTTAATCCCAAACACAAACTTACCAACAATATGTTTTTCATCAATTATTGGGGAATCACGAAGTCGTTGAACTTGTTGTAACTGTACATCATTTTCGTACGACCCAGATGATGATGAAAGTAATGTATTTATTCTTTCTGTTGAAGATAAAGTTGAAAAATAAGTAGTTGCCTTTTTTGATTCCTTGTAAGAATTTTCTTGTTGATGAATAAGTTTTTCAACGTCATTTATGGTAACCCGAAATCTGAGATTTCTTTCAATTAACCAATCTCGAACAGCTGCCTGTGATCGAGGAGATACCATTACTTCAGCGAATTGTCCAGGTTGTCGAGAATCCAACCAAAAATCTACCTACAAATTCTGTACTTAAAATATTAAAAAGCTATGATAATATCAGATAGTACAAATTCATAGAGAAAACAATTGTTTTTGATTTAAAAATTACAGTAATTACCTCATTATCCTCTGACATATTTCTCAAAGTTGCCAAATTTTTTATATCCCTCCAATCCCTTGGAAATATTCGAAAAACTTTAAATGTTTCTTTCAATTCTTCCGCGAATCCATCAAATATTAAATAATATAAAAGCAATACAGCTTTAAATATTCTCATTTTAAGGGTATAAAAAATATCTACAACAATTTTCTGTTAACTTCTTTTTTTATTTTTTTTCTGTTTTCTTCTTATACACAAGTGAAAGCG
The DNA here is from genome assembly GCA_024447195.1 of Panagrolaimus sp. LJ2414. NCBI lineage: Eukaryota > Metazoa > Nematoda > Chromadorea > Rhabditida > Panagrolaimidae > Panagrolaimus > Panagrolaimus sp. LJ2414. The sequence continues at coordinate 161,908 of JAMRXY010000046.1, forward strand.
AAATTGAAACGTCGCAAAAATGCGTAAGAAAAAAATGCAGTATTTAAAAATTAAAAATCTTAATTTTCTTCCATGATTTTTTCAGTAATCATTCAAAAATTGAAAGAGAAAAGAAAAAAGGGAAAACTCGAATTAAAAATCTCACATTTTTTGCAAAAAAGAAATCAACAACCGTTTGAAATTTTAAGAGGAGATTAAACTTGTATATCAGGAAAAAAAGAGAGTTATTTGTCTCTTTTTGCGTTAACGTAACCGCAGTTAATTAATTTATTTATCCATTTTAAAACACCGTTTTTTTAAAAAAAACCAATAAAAGCAGTGCAAAACTTTTTTTTCGTCTGTCCGGAAAATTAGTGGGTCAAGCTTTTTATGCCCTCGGGGTAATAGGTGAAAAGTAGTAATTTCTTTAAATTGCAAAAGCATCACCATCATCTTCTTCGTTGCGACAAAGTAGTGAATCGCATCAATATATATCCTCACGGGCAATGGATATCCTTGATGTTATCTTTTAATCCCTCTTGCATTAAATTAATGAATAAATTTGTTTCCGAAATTAATACTGGTCTTTCCTTTAATTATCTCAAAACTTAGCAAACAAAAAAATTTATGTGTTAACAAAATAAATCCAAAAGCATTAGCTTATCATGATAACAACTTTTATTTCAAACAGGTTCAACTTTTACATATCAATATTTTGAATGTACACTTTAACTTTAATAGCGACAAAAAAACACTGCTTTAACATTTTCTTTGAATGCTAATTTAAAAATAAATCATTTTTGTCATTTATTTGCTGTAGATTGCATTAAAAATGCTGTTGCACAATATCAAAATTAGTGAAAAAAATTAGAATAAAGGAAACTTTTTTTAAAGTGAAACAAGAAGTAAACTTGTTGACTCAAAAAATTGAAAGCTTTCCTCTTAAATTTTTTCTCGCAACGAATTTAATACACATGTTTATAAAAGCAACTAATTGGTTAAAATTGATTCAAAAAACTCTACTTTTAATTAAATTTGCATATTTTGTTATTATTATTTTTGTTCACAAAATGGCTGGGATATTAAATGAAGATGCGATTAAAGTTGTAGAAGAATTTGAGAAACTAAAAAATAAATTTGAGCCAACATTAAATAAATCAGTTGGAATGTTTCAAATGTTTTTAAAAGAATTAATTGATGAACCAACTGAAGAAGTAAAAGCTGCTCGAGAAGCTGGACAAGATGTCCCAGAGCCAACATTATCTGTTTCAGCACAAGTAATTATTGAGAAAGAGCTACAAAAAACTCATGATTTAATTGCTGGTATTGTTCAAGAGCATCATGGCTTGCATAAAATTGTATCAAGATGTGGAAAAGATTTGGATAAAAACTTTGAGGCTGATTTAAGTGGATTATTGAAGGATGAAAAAGATGCTGAAGGAGTTTTGGAGAATCGACAAACTATTAATAAACTTATGTATGAATATTTTCTTGATACAGGAATGTCCGATGTTGCAGAAGCTTTAAAAAAGGTATTAATTAATTGAAGATAAATCTTATTTAAGCAAAAATTTTTCAGGAAGCTGAACTTCCGATTAATTCAAAAGAAGAAATGCCATCCGAAGATTTAAAAATTGTTATTGAGCTTTATCGAAAGCGAGAAATTGTTGCTGTTATTGAATTCTTAGAAACTTCTATATATAAAAAGCGACCGGAGTATAAAAATCTATTGTTTGATTTACACCGCCAACATGTCATCTTTCTTCTTGAACAAAATAAACAAAGTGAAGCTTTAAAATATAGTCGAAATTTACAGCCATTTGCCGAAAAAGCTGATGAAATTTCACATTTAATGGGAGCCCTTGTTATGTATCTTGATACGTGGAAATCTTCAACACAAATGTTAGAGTAAGTTTAATTAGACAATTCTCTTTTATTGCAAATCATTTTTCAGAAATCCTTTATATTTCCGTTACAAAAATTTATTTCATCCAAATAATTGGCTTGTTGTTGAATCAAATTTAGCAAAATTGGTATCGAAAATTAATAGTCCTGTTGAAGTGTTGTAAGTATTTTAGATTAAACTAATATTTTTTATTTACAAATATATATTTGCTCAAAGTATTAAAGAATGCTTAATTTGAATTTACAGGTTAACAACTGGGGCAAAAGCAATGCCATCAATGCTTTCCGTCAAAAACATTCTTACCCGTTCTCCTTTAGTTTCGGCAGAAGAACTTCCAATTTCTGTTGAAATTCCAAATCCTGTACATTCAACTTTTACATGCCCCATTTTAAAAGTTCAATCAACAGAATCAAATCCACCAATACGATTAAGCTGTGGACATGTTATTAGCAAAGAAGCTGTCACAAGGCTTAGTGCAAATCGGTGAGTTAAATCTTAGAATTTGATATAAAAATTTAATAACAAAATAGACCACTCAGAAATACCCGAAATACTCGTCATGCCACATTTCGATGCTGTTATTGTCCAGAGCAAATCAACACAAACGAAAATCAACGTCTTCATTTTCAATAAACGTAAAACACACTATTTTATGCAAATTTTTTTGATGTTCATTTTATCTGTTTTGAATTTTTTACTGATTTAATTGTTCTCTAAACAAATTTTGAACATTTTGTGTAAAAAAATAAAATATTAAAAAAGAGAAATCTTTTTAATATAAGCACTTGCTCAAAAATTTTGAAAAAAAGAAGTAGTTGATGTTTTACATTTTTAAAACGTCCATTCAACGTGCTGGGTATTATTCAAGTTGTCTCAAATTACTGTATAGATCACTTAAATTTTTATTGTTAAAACAAATAAAAAACGTAAAAAAAACATACAGTATGCCCAGAAATGATAGAGCCACCCCAGAATAAAATCGACTTTTTTTCAAAATCGAGTACCCTTGTTCACCGGCACTTTTTTAAAATAATCCTACAGGCCTGTAACTTTGCCTTTAAGGTAAACATGGTCTAAAAATGCTATTGGCAAGGTTACAGGTCATGAAAATTTCCGATTTTATCCACGACTTCAAAAATCAGCACTTCAGCAGTTTTTTTACATTTTTTACAAAAAATTTGCGTTTTTCGACGTTTTATTGTAACTTTAAAATTCGAGCAGAAAAAAATTATATAAGATTGAGCTATGAAACTTTGTGGGCTTAGTAAACATGGATAGAGCTCCAAAATGGCATATTTGGTTTTCTCGAAAATGTTCTCTCCAAGGCTGGCACGGCATCGGAAAAATGCCAAAATACACTAAAATGCCCATTTTTCACATTGATGGCAAATCTGTGCCAACAAAGATTTTTACTTCTTTTCTTCACCATTATGCTTCTTTTAGCATTTTAAACAACCCCCAAACATTATCAAAGCTATAACATATCATATGCAAATTTTTTCAAAAGGGGGGTTATCATTATGCAACACCCATTTTTAACAATTATTACTGTAAAAATATTACTGTTGAACATTTAATTACAATTCCACTGATTTATATGTTTTTTGACATGCTGAATCCGAATATCATAACAGCTTTTAGCAGAAATCCATTATTGCTGTCGAAATCACGAAATCTTAAGGGGGGTTATCTTTATGCAACGCACTTTATGCTGGATGAGTTTCATGACATTTAAACACGATTTCAAAATATGTCACCAATTTGAAATTTCGAAATTTTGCAAAATCATGCATGGGATTATTAATTCAAAAAGTGTTAATTTTTCTTAAATTATGCAAAGAATCGCACAAAAAACTTGCACATTTACAAAGCTTATTTAATTTGAGCTTGAGTCAATAAAAGCAGTGAAATCAAAATCTCTGATGCCAATAAAAGTAGGGAAATCAAATAAGAAATTCAACAAATTTTCTAAATTTCAAAAACAGGTAATTTTAAAAAAGCAATTTAGAAAATTTGTTGAATTTCTTATTTAAAAACGATGACAAAATAAAAAGAGAGAGAGACAGAAAAAGGGAGGAGAGAGAGAGTTAAAACGAGAGATAAGTTTGTGTAACATTTCGCCAAAGAGACGAACATTCAAATCTTCTCAACACTTTCCCTAGATTCAGGACTATCACGACATTGACTAGCAGTTACACGATCTGTGTACGCTACAGTACCATGACGAAATTTAGTTGACATCGGATATTCTTGTTCACGTTTTAGACCTTTCATAGAAGAAGCTTCTTCCGCTTTTATCATTGGAAATTTGCTCGTATGATCATTCTGACCTTTAACAGCACGCCAATTTTCTTGATTTACAGCATCTTGCGCATCCTTTGCCATCCATGATCGACTTTGCTTGCCACTTTGTGACTTTAAATCTTTAAGTACACCACCTTCAAAACATTTTCGACGAATTTTATCAGCAAGAGCACGACCATTGCATTCATTTAAGCCTTTTCCAGACCCTTCTTTTACCTCTTCAAAAATTTGATAATGGTCATAAACAGTTGATTTATAGCGATTTTAGAGTAATATTTGAAGAATATATTAATACTTGATGAGGTTGAGGACCTAAAATACGGTATTTTAATACAAATCATGCAAAATATCTGTAATAAAATTTCAAAAACTGGTGCACTAACCATTTCTATGGCACAGCGAAACGAATGTTGATTTTTTTTAAAAACGCCAAAAACTGTTTTTTGCAAAAAAAGAGATGTTTTTATTTTAATTCTAATTTAATTTCTATCAACTCAAATTATATTTTTATTGTTCTTAGGGTAAAAAACAGTGACAAATTTGATTTTTCCATCCAAATATGATATATACCGGTTTTTTGAGCGTGGTAAAAAATAGGGTATTTTTGCAAATCTAAAATCTCGGAAGTGTATATTTTTTTCGCTTCGCCAATCATCTTAACATGTTCAGCAGGTTCAGTTTTATGATTGGAGAAGACAGATTTTTGATTCTTCTATACAAAAAAATTTGCCGTCAACTTGAAGTTTTATACTGTACCCCAAGTACTCCAACATCATTTTTCCGTTATATATTCCTCTATATTATTCTTCCTAAATAAGTTTTACACCAAGCAAATTAATTATTTTCACCTCTTAAAACTTTAAAACATGATATTTTAATTTTTTAAAAGTTTTAAAATAATCCAGGATCGTTTCGGGGCATTTTCTTCTGATCAAAGGATTTGTTAGTGGTCATTACTTTGTATTATTCTTCCTGAATAAGTTTTACACCAAGCAAATTTATAATTTTTACCTCACAAAAATAAAAAACATGACATTTTAATTTTAATAAAGTTTTAAAATAATCCCGGATCGTTTCGGGGCATTTTCTTCTGATCAAAGGATTTGTGAGTGGTCATTGCTTTGTATTATTCTTCCTGAATAAGTTTTACACCAAGCAAATTTATAATTTTCACCTCTCAAAACTAAAAAACATGATATTTTAATTTTTGAAAAGTTATAAAATAATCCAGGATCGTTAAGGGGCATTTTCTTCTGATCAAAGAATTTGTTAGTGGTCATTACTTTGTATTATTCTTCCTGAATAAGTTTTACACCAAGCAAATTTATAATTTTCACCTCTCAAAACTAAAAAACATGATATTTTAATTTTAATAAAGTTTTAAAATAATCCCGGATCGTTTCGAAGCATTTTCTTCTGATCAAAGGATTTGTGAGTGGTCAGTACTTTTTTTTATTCTTCCTTAATTAATTTCACCTCACAAAACGAAAAAACATGATATTTAAATTTTTAAAAAGTTTTTAAATATTCCAGGATCGTTTCGGGGCATTTTCTTCTGATCAAAGGATTTGTGAGTGGTCAGTACTTTTTTTTATTCTTCCTTAATTATTTTCATCTCACAAAACGAAAAAACATGATATTTTAATTTTTAAAAAGTTTTAAAATTATCCAGGATCGTTTCGGGGCATTTTCTTCTGATCAAAGGATTTGTGAGTGGTCAGTACTTTTTTTTATTCTTCCTTAATTATTTTCACACCAAGCAAATTAATTATTTTCATCTCACAAAACGAAAAAACATGATAATTTAATTTTTAAAAAGTTTTTAAATATTCCAGGATCGTTTCGGGGCATTTTCTTCTGATCAAAGGATTTGTGAGTGGTCAGTACTTTTTTTTATTCTTCCTTAATTAATTTCACCTCACAAAACGAAAAAACATGATATTTTAATTTTTAAAAAGTTTTTAAATATTCCAGGATCGTTTCGGGGCATTTTCTTCTGATCAAAGGATTTGTGAGTGGTCAGTACTTTTTTTTATTCTTCCTTAATTATTTTCATCTCACAAAACGAAAAAACATGATATTTTAATTTTTAAAAATTTTTAAAATAATCCAGGATCGTTTCGGGGCGTTTTCTTCTGATCAAATGATTCTTGAGTGGTCAGTATGTTATATTATTCTTCCAGAAGAATTTTTAAACCCCCAAAATTAATTAATTTCACCTCACAAAACGAAAAAACATGATATTTTAATTTTTAAAAATTTTTAAAACAATCCAGGATCGTTTCGGGGCATTTTCTTCTGATCAAAGGATTTGTGAGTGGTCATTACTTTGTATTATTCTTCCTGAATAAGTTTTACACCAAGCAAATTTATAATTTTCACCTCTCAAAACTAAAAAACATGATATTTTAATTTTAATAAAGTTTTAAAATAATCCCGGATCGTTTCGAAGCATTTTCTTCTGATCAAAGGATTTGTGAGTGGTCAGTACTTTTTTTTATTCTTCCTTAATTAATTTCACCTCACAAAACGAAAAAACATGATATTTAAATTTTTAAAAAGTTTTTAAATATTCCAGGATCGTTTCGGGGCATTTTCTTCTGATCAAAGGATTTGTGAGTGGTCAGTACTTTTTTTTATTCTTCCTTAATTATTTTCATCTCACAAAACGAAAAAACATGATATTTTAATTTTTAAAAAGTTTTAAAATTATCCAGGATCGTTTCGGGGCATTTTCTTCTGATCAAAGGATTTGTGAGTGGTCAGTACTTTTTTTTATTCTTCCTTAATTATTTTCACACCAAGCAAATTAATTATTTTCATCTCACAAAACGAAAAAACATGATAATTTAATTTTTAAAAAGTTTTTAAATATTCCAGGATCGTTTCGGGGCATTTTCTTCTGATCAAAGGATTTGTGAGTGGTCAGTACTTTTTTTTATTCTTCCTTAATTAATTTCACCTCACAAAACGAAAAAACATGATATTTTAATTTTTAAAAAGTTTTTAAATATTCCAGGATCGTTTCGGGGCATTTTCTTCTGATCAAAGGATTTGTGAGTGGTCAGTACTTTTTTTTATTCTTCCTTAATTATTTTCATCTCACAAAACGAAAAAACATGATATTTTAATTTTTAAAAATTTTTAAAATAATCCAGGATCGTTTCGGAGCGTTTTCTTCTGATCAAATGATTCTTGAGTGGTCAGTATGTTATATTATTCTTCCAGAAGAATTTTTAAACCCCCAAAATTAATTAATTTCACCTCACAAAACGAAAAAACATGATATTATAATTTTTAAAAATTTTTAAAACAATCCAGGATCGTTTCGGGGCATTTTCTTCTGATCAAAGGATTTGTGAGTGGTCAGTACTTTTTTTTATTCTTCCTTAATTAATTTTACCTCACAAAACGAAAAAACATGATATTTTAATTTTTAAAAAGTTTTAAAATAATCCAGGATCGTTAAGGGGCATTTTCTTCTGATCAAAGAATTTGTTAGTGGTCATTACTTTGTATTATTCTTCCTGAATAAGTTTTACACCAAGCAAATTTATAATTTTCACCTCACAAAAATAAAAAACATGACATTTTAATTTTTTAAAAGTTTTAAAATAATCCAGGATCGTTTCGGGGCATTTTCTTCTGATCAAAGCATTATGAGTGGTCAATACTTTTTTTTATTCTTCCTGAATAATTTTTACACCCAGCATATTAATTATTTTCACCTCACAAAACGAAAAAACATGATATTTTAATTTTTAAAAAGTTTTAAAATAATCCAGGATCGTTTCGGGGCATTTTCTTCTGATCAAAGGATTTGTGAGTGGTCAGTACTTTTTTTTATTCTTCCTTAATTAATTTTACCTCACAAAACGAAAAAACATGATATTTTAATTTTTAAAAAGTTTTAAAATAATCCAGGATCGTTAAGGGGCATTTTCTTCTGATCAAAGAATTTGTTAGTGGTCATTATTTTGTATTATTCTTCCTGAATAAGTTTTACACCAAGCAAATTTATAATTTTCACCTCTCAAAACTAAAAAACATGATATTTTAATTTTAATAAAGTTTTAAAATAATCCCGGATCGTTTCGAAGCATTTTCTTCTGATCAAAGGATTTGTGAGTGGTCAGTACTTTTTTTTATTCTTCCTTAATTAATTTCACCTCACAAAACGAAAAAGGGCCTCACTAAACGGTGGATGGACCGGTCCAGTGGAGTGGACGTCTAAACGGTGGATGGATTGCTAAACGGTGGACGGATTGCTAAACGGTGGATGGATTTTTTTGATTTTTGGGTTAAAAAAATTCAAGTTTTTTTGTTTCTACCGTACTCTCATCAGAATCCTTCCGGATTCTTCCTCCCAAAAATTGCAGATTAAAAAAATGAGAGTACGGTAGAAACAAAAAAACTTGAATTTTTTTTAACCCAAAAATCAAAAAAAATCCATCCACCGTTTAGCAATCCGTCCACCGTTTAGCAATCCGTCCACCGTTCAGACGTCCACTCCACTGGACCCGTCCATCCACCGTTTAGTGAGGCCCAACGAAAAAACATGATATTTAAATTTTTAAAAAGTTTTTAAATATTCCAGGATCGTTTCGGGGCATTTTCTTCTGATCAAAGGATTTGTGAGTGGTCAGTACTTTTTTTTATTCTTCCTTAATTATTTTCATCTCACAAAACGAAAAAACATGATATTTTAATTTTTAAAAAGTTTTAAAATTATCCAGGATCGTTTCGGGGCATTTTCTTCTGATCAAAGGATTTGTGAGTGGTCAGTACTTTTTTTTATTCTTCCTTAATTATTTTCACACCAAGCAAATTAATTATTTTCATCTCACAAAACGAAAAAACATGATAATTTAATTTTTAAAAAGTTTTTAAATATTCCAGGATCGTTTCGGGGCATTTTCTTCTGATCAAAGGATTTGTGAGTGGTCAGTACTTTTTTTTATTCTTCCTTAATTAATTTCACCTCACAAAACGAAAAAACATGATATTTTAATTTTTAAAAAGTTTTTAAATATTCCAGGATCGTTTCGGGGCATTTTCTTCTGATCAAAGGATTTGTGAGTGGTCAGTACTTTTTTTTATTCTTCCTTAATTATTTTCATCTCACAAAACGAAAAAACATGATATTTTAATTTTTAAAAATTTTTAAAACAATCCAGGATCGTTTCGGGGCATTTTCTTCTGATCAAAGGATTTGTGAGTGGTCAGTACTTTTTTTTATTCTTCCTTAATTATTTTTACACCAAGCAAATTAATTATTTTCATCTCACAAAACGAAAAAACATGATAATTTAATTTTTCAAAAGTTTTTAAATATTCCAGTATCGTTTCGGGGCATTTTCTTCTGATCAAAGGATTTGTGAGTGGTCAGTACTTTTTTTTATTCTTCCTTAATTAATTTCACCTCACAAAACGAAAAAACATGATATTTTAATTTTTAAAAAGTTTTAAAATATTCCAGGATCGTTTCGGGGCATTTTCTTCTGATCAAAGGATTTGTGAGTGGTCAGTACTTTTTTTTATTCTTCCTTAATTATTTTCATCTCACAAAACGAAAAAACATGATATTTTAATTTTTAAAAAGTTTTAAAATTATCCAGGATCGTTTCGGGGCATTTTCTTCTGATCAAAGGATTTGTGAGTGGTCAGTACTTTTTTTTATTCTTCCTTAATTAATTTCACCTCACAAAACGAAAAAACATGATATTTTAACTTTTAAAAAGTTTTTAAATATTCCAGGATCGTTTCGGGGCATTTTCTTCTGATCAAAGGATTTGTGAGTGGTCAGTACTTTTTTTTATTCTTCCTTAATTATTTTTACACCAAGCAAATTAATTATTTTCATCTCACAAAACGAAAAAACATGATAATTTAATTTTTAAAAAGTTTTTAAATATTCCAGGATCGTTTCGGGGCATTTTCTTCTGATCAAAGGATTTGTGAGTGGTCAGTACTTTTTTTTATTCTTCCTGAATAAGTTTTACACCAAGCAAATTAATCATTTTCACCTCACAAAACGAAAAAACATGATATTTTAACTTTTAAAAAGTTTTTAAATATTCCAGGATCGTTTCGGGGCATTTTCTTCTGATCAAAGGATTTGTGAGTGGTCAGTACTTTTTTTTATTCTTCCTTAATTATTTTCATCTCACAAAACGAAAAAACATGATATTTTAATTTTTAAAAATTTTTAAAACAATCCAGGATCGTTTCGGGGCATTTTCTTCTGATCAAAGGATTTGTGAGTGGTCAGTACTTTTTTTTATTCTTCCTTAATTATTTTCACCTCACAAAACGAAAAAACATGATATTTTAATTTTTAAAAACTTTTTAAATATTCCAGGATCGTTTCGGGGCATTTTCTTCCGATCAAAGGATTTGTGAGTGGTCAGTACTTTTTTTTATTCTTCCTTAATTATTTTCATCTCACAAAACGAAAAAACATGATATTTTAATTTTTAAAAATTTTTAAAACAATCCAGGATCGTTTCGGGGCATTTTCTTCTGATCAAAGGATTTGTGAGTGGTCAGTACTTTTTTTTATTCTTCCTTAATTATTTTCATCTCACAAAACGAAAAAACATGATATTTTAACTTTTAAAAAGTTTTTAAATATTCCAGGATCGTTTCGGGGCATTTTCTTCTGATCAAAGGATTTGTGAGTGGTCAGTACTTTTTTTTATTCTTCCTTAATTATTTTCACCTCACAAAACGAAAAAACATGATATTTTAATTTTTAAAAAGTTTTTAAATATTCCAGGATCGTTTCGGGGCATTTTCTTCCGATCAAAGGATTTGTGAGTGGTCAGTACTTTTTTTAATTCTTCCTTAATTATTTTCATCTCACAAAACGAAAAAACATGATATTTTAATTTTTAAAAAGTTTTTAAATATTCCAGGATCGTTTCGGGGCATTTTCTTCCGATCAAAGGATTTGTGAGTGGTCAGTACTTTTTTTAATTCTTCCTTAATTATTTTCATCTCACAAAACGAAAAAACATGATATTTTAATTTTTAAAAATTTTTAAAACAATCCAGGATCGTTTCGGGGCATTTTCTTCTGATCAAAGGATTTGTGAGTGGTCAGTACTTTTTTTTATTCTTCCTTAATTATTTTTACACCAAGCAAATTTATTATTTTCACCTCACTAAAAGAAAAAACATGATATTTTAATTTTCAAAAATTTTTAAAACAATCCAGGATCGTTTCGGGGCATTTTCTTCTGATCAAAGGATTTGTGAGTGGTCAGTACTTTTTTTTATTCTTCCTTAATTATTTTCATCTCACAAAACGAAAAAACATGATATTTTAATTTTTAAAAAGTTTTTAAATATTCCAGGATCGTTTCGGGGCATTTTCTTCTGATCAAAGGATTTGTGAGTGGTCAGTACTTTTTTTTATTCTTCCTGAATAAGTTTTACACCAAGCAAATTTATTATTTTCACCTCACTAAAAGAAAAAACATGATATTTTAATTTTCAAAAATTTTTAAAACAATCCAGGATCGTTTCGGGGCATTTTCTTCTGATCAAAGGATTTGTGAGTGGTCAGTACTTTTTTTTATTCTTCCTTAATTATTTTCATCTCACAAAACGAAAAAACATGATATTTTAATTTTTAAAAAGTTTTTAAATATTCCAGGATCGTTTCGGGGCATTTTCTTCTGATCAAAGGATTTGTGAGTGGTCAGTACTTTTTTTTATTCTTCCTTAATTATTTTCATCTCACAAAACGAAAAAACATGATATTTTAATTTTTAAAAAGTTTTTAAATATTCCAGGATCGTTTCGGGGCATTTTCTTCTGATCAAAGGATTTGTGAGTGGTCAGTACTTCTTTTTATTCTTCCTTAATTATTTTCATCTCACAAAACGAAAAAACATGACATTTTAATTTTTAAAAAGTTTTTAAATATTCCAGGATCGTTTCGGGGCATTTTCTTCTGATCAAAGGATTTGTGAGTGGTCAGTACTTTTTTTTATTCTTCCTTAATTATTTTCATCTCACAAAACGAAAAAACATGATATTTTAATTTTTAAAAAGTTTTTAAATATTCCAGGATCGTTTCGGGGCATTTTCTTCTGATCAAAGGATTTGTGAGTGGTCAGTACTTTTTTTTATTCTTCCTTAATTATTTTCATCTCACAAAACGAAAAAACATGATATTTTAATTTTTAAAAAGTTTTTAAATATTCCAGGATCGTTTCGGGGCATTTTCTTCTGATCAAAGGATTTGTGAGTGGTCAGTACTTTTTTTTATTCTTCCTTAATTATTTTCATCTCACAAAACGAAAAAACATGATATTTTAATTTTTAAAAAGTTTTTAAATATTCCAGGATCGTTTCGGGGCATTTTCTTCTGATCAAAGGATTTGTGAGTGGTCAGTACTTTTTTTTATTCTTCCTTAATTATTTTCATCTCACAAAACGAAAAAACATGATATTTTAATTTTTAAAAAGTTTTTAAATATTCCAGGATCGTTTCGGGGCATTTTCTTCTGATCAAAGGATTTGTGAGTGGTCAGTACTTTTTTTTATTCTTCCTTAATTATTTTCATCTCACAAAACGAAAAAACATGACATTTTAATTTTTAAAAAGTTTTTAAATATTCCAGGATCGTTTCGGGGCATTTTCTTCTGATCAAAGGATTTGTGAGTGGTCAGTACTTCTTTTTATTCTTCCTGAATTATTTTTACACCAAGCAAATTTATAATTTTCACCTCACAAAACGAAAAAACATGATATTTTAATTTTTAAAAATTTTTAAAACAATCTAGGATTGTTTCGGGGCACTTTCTTTTGATCAAAGGATTTGTGAGTGGTCAGTACTTTTTTTTATTCTTCCTGAATAAGTTTTACACCAAGCAAATTAATCATTTTCACCTCACAAAACGAAAAAACATGATATTTTAATTTTTAAAAAGTTTTAAAATAATCTAGGATTGTTTCGGGGCACTTTCTTCTGATCAAAGGATTCTTGAGTGTTCAGTACTTTTTATTATTCTTCCTTAATTATTTTTACACCAAGCAAATTAATTATTTTCGTCTCACAAAACAAATAACATGATATTTTAATTTTTAAAAAGTTTTAAAATTATCCAGGATCGTTTCGGGGTGTTTTCTTCTGATCATAGGATTTGTGTGCGGTCAGTACTTTTTATTATTTTTTCCTTAATTATTTTTACACCAAGCAAATTTATTATTTTCACCTCACAAAACAAAAAAACATGATACTTAAATTTTTAAAAAGTTTTAAAATAATCCAGGATCGTTTCGGGGCGTTTTCTTCTGATCAAATGATTCTTGAGTGGTCAGTATGTTATATTATTCTTCCAGAAGAATTTTTAAACCCCCAAAATTAATTAATTTCACCTCACAAAACGAAAAAACATGATATTTTAATTTTTAAAAAGTTTTTAAATATTCCAGGATCGTTTCGGGGCATTTTCTTCTGATCAAAGGATTTGTGAGTGGTCAGTACTTTTTTTTATTCTTCCTTAATTATTTTCATCTCACAAAACGAAAAAACATGATATTTTAATTTTTAAAAAGTTTTTAAATATTCCAGGATCGTTTCGGGGCATTTTCTTCTGATCAAAGGATTTGTGAGTGGTCAGTACTTTTTTTTATTCTTCCTTAATTATTTTCATCTCACAAAACGAAAAAACATGATATTTTAATTTTTAAAAAGTTTTTAAATATTCCAGGATCGTTTCGGGGCATTTTCTTCTGATCAAAGGATTTGTGAGTGGTCAGTACTTTTTTTTATTCTTCCTTAATTATTTTCATCTCACAAAACGAAAAAACATGACATTTTAATTTTTAAAAAGTTTTTAAATATTCCAGGATCGTTTCGGGGCATTTTCTTCTGATCAAAGGATTTGTGAGTGGTCAGTACTTCTTTTTATTCTTCCTGAATTATTTTTACACCAAGCAAATTTATAATTTTCACCTCACAAAACGAAAAAACATGATATTTTAATTTTTAAAAATTTTTAAAACAATCCAGGATCGTTTCGGGGCATTTTCTTCTGATCAAAGGATTTGTGAGTGGTCAGTACTTTTTTTTATTCTTCCTGAATAAGTTTTACACCAAGCAAATTTATAATTTTCACCTCACAAAACGAAAAAACATGACATTTTAATTTTTTAAAAGTTTTAAAATAATCCAGGATCGTTTCGGGGCATTTTGTTCTGATCAAAGGATTTGTGAGTGGTCAGTACTTTTTTTTATTCTTCCTTAATTATTTTCGTCTCACAAAACAAATAACATGATATTTTAATTTTTAAAAAGTTTTAAAATTATCCAGGATCGTTTCGGGGTGTTTTCTTCTGATCAAAGGATTTGTGTGCGGTCAGTACTTTTTATTATTTTTTCCTTAATTATTTTTACACCAAGCAAATTTATTATTTTCACCTCACTAAACGAAAAAACATGATATTTTATTTTTCAAAAATTTTTAAAACAATCCAGGATCGTTTCGGGGCATTTTCTTCTGATCAAAGGATTTGTGAGTGGTCAGTACTTTTTTTTATTCTTCCTTAATTATTTTCATCTCACAAAACGTAAAAACATGATATTTTAATTTTTAAAAAGTTTTTAAATATTCCAGGATCGTTTCGGGGCATTTTCTTCTGATCAAAGGATTTGTGAGTGGTCAGTACTTTTTTTTATTCTTCCTTAATTATTTTCATCTCACAAAACGAAAAAACATGATATTTTAATTTTTAAAAAGTTTTTAAATATTCCAGGATCGTTTCGGGGCATTTTCTTCTGATCAAAGGATTTGTGAGTGGTCAGTACTTTTTTTTATTCTTCCTGAATAAGTTTTACACCAAGCAAATAAATCATTTTCACCTCACAAAACGAAAAAACATGATATTTTAATTTTTAAAAAGTTTTTAAATATTCCAGGATCGTTTCGGGGCATTTTCTTCTGATCAAAGGATTTGTGAGTGGTCAGTACTTTTTTTTATTCTTCCTTAATTATTTTCATCTCACAAAACGAAAAAACATGATATTTTAATTTTTAAAAAGTTTTTTAATATTCCAGGATCGTTTCGGGGCATTTTCTTCTGATCAAAGGATTTGTGAGTGGTCAGTACTTTTTTTTATTCTTCCTGAATAAGTTTTACATCAAGCAAATTAATCATTTTCACCTCACAAAACGAAAAAACATGATATTTTAATTTTTAAAAAGTTTTAAAATAATCTAGGATTGTTTCGGGGCACTTTCTTCTGATCAAAGGATCCTTGAGTGTTCAGTACTTTTTATTATTCTTCCTTAATTATTTTTACACCAAGCAAATTAATTATTTTCGTCTCACAAAACAAATAACATGATATTTTAATTTTTAAAAAGTTTTAAAATTATCCAGGATCGTTTCGGGGTGTTTTCTTCTGATCATAGGATTTGTGTGCGGTCAGTACTTTTTATTATTTTTTCCTTAATTATTTTTACACCAAGCAAATTTATTATTTTCACCTCACAAAACAAAAAAACATGATACTTAAATTTTTAAAAAGTTTTAAAATAATCCAGGATCGTTTCGGGGCGTTTTCTTCTGATCAAATGATTCTTGAGTGGTCAGTATGTTATATAATTCTTCCAGAAGAATTTTTAAACCCCCAAAATTAATTAATTTCACCTCACAAAACGAAAAAACATGATATTTTAATTTTTAAAAAGTTTTTAAATATTCCAGGATCGTTTCGGGGCATTTTCTTCTGATCAAAGGATTTGTGAGTGGTCAGTACTTTTTTTTATTCTTCCTTAATTATTTTCATCTCACAAAACGAAAAAACATGATATTTTAATTTTTAAAAAGTTTTTAAATATTCCAGGATCGTTTCGGGGCATTTTCTTCTGATCAAAGGATTTGTGAGTGGTCAGTACTTTTTTTTATTCTTCCTTAATTATTTTCATCTCACAAAACGAAAAAACATGATATTTTATTTTTCAAAAATTTTTAAAACAATCCAGGATCGTTTCGGGGCATTTTCTTCTGATCAAAGGATTTGTGAGTGGTCAGTACTTTTTTTTATTCTTCCTTAATTATTTTCATCTCACAAAACGAAAAAACATGATATTTTAACTTTTAAAAAGTTTTTAAATATTCCAGGATCGTTTCGGGGCATTTTCTTCTGATCAAAGGATTTGTGAGTGGTCAGTACTTTTTTTTATTCTTCCTTAATTATTTTCACCTCACAAAACGAAAAAACATGATATTTTAATTTTTAAAAAGTTTTTAAATATTCCAGGATCGTTTCGGGGCATTTTCTTCCGATCAAAGGATTTGTGAGTGGTCAGTACTTTTTTTAATTCTTCCTTAATTATTTTCATCTCACAAAACGAAAAAACATGATATTTTAATTTTTAAAAATTTTTAAAACAATCCAGGATCGTTTCGGGGCATTTTCTTCTGATCAAAGGATTTGTGAGTGGTCAGTACTTTTTTTTATTCTTCCTTAATTATTTTTACACCAAGCAAATTTATTATTTTCACCTCACTAAAAGAAAAAACATGATATTTTAATTTTCAAAAATTTTTAAAACAATCCAGGATCGTTTCGGGGCATTTTCTTCTGATCAAAGGATTTGTGAGTGGTCAGTACTTTTTTTTATTCTTCCTTAATTATTTTCATCTCACAAAACGAAAAAACATGATATTTTAATTTTTAAAAAGTTTTTAAATATTCCAGGATCGTTTCGGGGCATTTTCTTCTGATCAAAGGATTTGTGAGTGGTCAGTACTTTTTTTTATTCTTCCTGAATAAGTTTTACACCAAGCAAATAAATCATTTTCACCTCACAAAACGAAAAAACATGATATTTTAATTTTTAAAAAGTTTTTAAATATTCCAGGATCGTTTCGGGGCATTTTCTTCTGATCAAAGGATTTGTGAGTGGTCAGTACTTTTTTTTATTCTTCCTTAATTATTTTCATCTCACAAAACGAAAAAACATGATATTTTAATTTTTAAAAAGTTTTTAAATATTCCAGGATCGTTTCGGGGCATTTTCTTCTGATCAAAGGATTTGTGAGTGGTCAGTACTTTTTTTTATTCTTCCTGAATAAGTTTTACACCAAGCAAATTAATCATTTTCACCTCACAAAACGAAAAAACATGATATTTTAATTTTTAAAAAGTTTTAAAATAATCTAGGATTGTTTCGGGGCACTTTCTTCTGATCAAAGGATTCTTGAGTGTTCAGTACTTTTTATTATTCTTCCTTAATTATTTTTACACCAAGCAAATTAATTATTTTCGTCTCACAAAACAAATAACATGATATTTTAATTTTTAAAAAGTTTTAAAATTATCCAGGATCGTTTCGGGGTGTTTTCTTCTGATCATAGGATTTGTGTGCGGTCAGTACTTTTTATTATTTTTTCCTTAATTATTTTTACACCAAGCAAATTTATTATTTTCACCTCACAAAACAAAAAAACATGATACTTAAATTTTTAAAAAGTTTTAAAATAATCCAGGATCGTTTCGGGGCGTTTTCTTCTGATCAAATGATTCTTGAGTGGTCAGTATGTTATATTATTCTTCCAGAAGAATTTTTAAACCCCCAAAATTAATTAATTTCACCTCACAAAACGAAAAAACATGATATTTTAATTTTTAAAAAGTTTTTAAATATTCCAGGATCGTTTCGGGGCATTTTCTTCTGATCAAAGGATTTGTGAGTGGTCAGTACTTTTTTTTATTCTTCCTTAATTATTTTCATCTCACAAAACGAAAAAACATGATATTTTAATTTTTAAAAAGTTTTTAAATATTCCAGGATCGTTTCGGGGCATTTTCTTCTGATCAAAGGATTTGTGAGTGGTCAGTACTTTTTTTTATTCTTCCTTAATTATTTTCATCTCACAAAACGAAAAAACATGATATTTTAATTTTTAAAAAGTTTTTAAATATTCCAGGATCGTTTCGGGGCATTTTCTTCTGATCAAAGGATTTGTGAGTGGTCAGTACTTTTTTTTATTCTTCCTTAATTATTTTCATCTCACAAAACGAAAAAACATGATATTTTAATTTTTAAAAAGTTTTTAAATATTCCAGGATCGTTTCGGGGCATTTTCTTCTGATCAAAGGATTTGTGAGTGGTCAGTACTTTTTTTTATTCTTCCTTAATTATTTTCATCTCACAAAACGAAAAAACATGACATTTTAATTTTTAAAAAGTTTTTAAATATTCCAGGATCGTTTCGGCGCATTTTCTTCTGATCAAAGGATTTGTGAGTGGTCAGTACTTCTTTTTATTCTTCCTGAATTATTTTTACACCAAGCAAATTTATAATTTTCACCTCACAAAACGAAAAAACATGATATTTTAATTTTTAAAAATTTTTAAAACAATCTAGGATTGTTTCGGGGCACTTTCTTCTGATCAAAGGATTTGTGAGTGGTCAGTACTTTTTTTTATTCTTCCTGAATAAGTTTTACACCAAGCAAATTAATCATTTTCACCTCACAAAACGAAAAAACATGATATTTTAATTTTTAAAAAGTTTTAAAATAATCTAGGATTGTTTCGGGGCACTTTCTTCTGATCAAAGGATTCTTGAGTGTTCAGTACTTTTTATTATTCTTCCTTAATTATTTTTACACCAAGCAAATTAATTATTTTCGTCTCACAAAACAAATAACATGATATTTTAATTTTTAAAAAGTTTTAAAATTATCCAGGATCGTTTCGGGGTGTTTTCTTCTGATCATAGGATTTGTGTGCGGTCAGTACTTTTTATTATTTTTTCCTTAATTATTTTTACACCAAGCAAATTTATTATTTTCACCTCACAAAACAAAAAAACATGATACTTAAATTTTTAAAAAGTTTTAAAATAATCCAGGATCGTTCCGGGGCGTTTTCTTCTGATCAAATGATTCTTGAGTGGTCAGTATGTTATATTATTCTTCCAGAAGAATTTTTAAACCCCCAAAATTAATTAATTTCACCTCACAAAACGAAAAAACATGATATTTTAATTTTTAAAAAGTTTTTAAATATTCCAGGATCGTTTCGGGGCATTTTCTTCTGATCAAAGGATTTGTGAGTGGTCAGTACTTTTTTTTATTCTTCCTTAATTATTTTCATCTCACAAAACGAAAAAACATGATATTTTAATTTTTAAAAAGTTTTTAAATATTCCAGGATCGTTTCGGGGCATTTTCTTCTGATCAAAGGATTTGTGAGTGGTCAGTACTTTTTTTTATTCTTCCTTAATTATTTTCATCTCACAAAACGAAAAAACATGATATTTTAATTTTTAAAAAGTTTTTAAATATTCCAGGATCGTTTCGGGGCATTTTCTTCTGATCAAAGGATTTGTGAGTGGTCAGTACTTTTTTTTATTCTTCCTTAATTATTTTCATCTCACAAAACGAAAAAACATGATATTTTAATTTTTAAAAAGTTTTTAAATATTCCAGGATCGTTTCGGGGCATTTTCTTCTGATCAAAGGATTTGTGAGTGGTCAGTACTTTTTTTTATTCTTCCTTAATTATTTTCATCTCACAAAACGAAAAAACATGACATTTTAATTTTTAAAAAGTTTTTAAATATTCCAGGATCGTTTCGGGGCATTTTCTTCTGATCAAAGGATTTGTGAGTGGTCAGTACTTCTTTTTATTCTTCCTGAATTATTTTTACACCAAGCAAATTTATAATTTTCACCTCACAAAACGAAAAAACATGATATTTTAATTTTTAAAAATTTTTAAAACAATCCAGGATCGTTTCGGGGCATTTTCTTCTGATCAAAGGATTTGTGAGTGGTCAGTACTTTTTTTTATTCTTCCTGAATAAGTTTTACACCAAGCAAATTTATAATTTTCACCTCACAAAACGAAAAAACATGACATTTTAATTTTTTAAAAGTTTTAAAATAATCCAGGATCGTTTCGGGGTATTTTGTTCTGATCATAGGATTTGTGTGCGGTCAGTACTTTTTATTATTTTTTCCTTAATTATTTTTACACCAAGCAAATTTATTATTTTCACCTCACAAAACAAAAAAACATGATACTTAAATTTTTAAAAAGTTTTAAAATAATCCAGGATCGTTTCGGGGCGTTTTCTTCTGATCAAATGATTCTTGAGTGGTCAGTATGTTATATTATTCTTCCAGAAGAATTTTTAAACCCCCAAAATTAATTAATTTCACCTCACAAAACGAAAAAACATGATATTTTAATTTTTAAAAAGTTTTTAAATATTCCAGGATCGTTTCGGGGCATTTTCTTCTGATCAAAGGATTTGTGAGTGGTCAGTACTTTTTTTTATTCTTCCTTAATTATTTTCATCTCACAAAACGAAAAAACATGATATTTTAATTTTTAAAAAGTTTTTAAATATTCCAGGATCGTTTCGGGGCATTTTCTTCTGATCAAAGGATTTGTGAGTGGTCAGTACTTTTTTTTATTCTTCCTTAATTATTTTCATCTCACAAAACGAAAAAACATGATATTTTAATTTTTAAAAAGTTTTTAAATATTCCAGGATCGTTTCGGGGCATTTTCTTCTGATCAAAGGATTTGTGAGTGGTCAGTACTTTTTTTTATTCTTCCTTAATTATTTTCATCTCACAAAACGAAAAAACATGATATTTTAATTTTTAAAAAGTTTTTAAATATTCCAGGATCGTTTCGGGGCATTTTCTTCTGATCAAAGGATTTGTGAGTGGTCAGTACTTTTTTTTATTCTTCCTTAATTATTTTCATCTCACAAAACGAAAAAACATGACATTTTAATTTTTAAAAAGTTTTTAAATATTCCAGGATCGTTTCGGGGCATTTTCTTCTGATCAAAGGATTTGTGAGTGGTCAGTACTTCTTTTTATTCTTCCTGAATTATTTTTACACCAAGCAAATTTATAATTTTCACCTCACAAAACGAAAAAACATGATATTTTAATTATTAAAAATTTTTAAAACAATCCAGGATCGTTTCGGGGCATTTTCTTCTGATCAAAGGATTTGTGAGTGGTCAGTACTTTTTTTTATTCTTCCTGAATAAGTTTTACACCAAGCAAATTTATAATTTTCACCTCACAAAACGAAAAAACATGACATTTTAATTTTTTAAAAGTTTTAAAATAATCCAGGATCGTTTCGGGGCATTTTGTTCTGATCAAAGGATTTGTGAGTGGTCAGTACTTTTTTTTATTCTTCCTTAATTATTTTCGTCTCACAAAACAAATAACATGATATTTTAATTTTTAAAAAGTTTTAAAATTATCCAGGATCGTTTCGGGGCATTTTCTTCTGATCAAAGGATTTGTGAGTGGTCAGTACTTTTTTTTATTCTTCCTTAATTATTTTCATCTCACAAAACGAAAAAACATGATATTTTAATTTTTAAAAAGTTTTTAAATATTCCAGGATCGTTTCGGGGCATTTTCTTCTGATCAAAGGATTTGTGAGTGGTCAGTACTTTTTTTTATTCTTCCTTAATTATTTTCATCTCACAAAACGAAAAAACATTATATTTTAATTTTTAAAAAGTTTTTAAATATTCCAGGATCGTTTCGGGGCATTTTCTTCTGATCAAAGGATTTGTGAGTGGTCAGTACTTTTTTTTATTCTTCCTTAATTATTTTCATCTCACAAAACGAAAAAACATGACATTTTAATTTTTAAAAAGTTTTTAAATATTCCAGGATCGTTTCGGGGCATTTTCTTCTGATCAAAGGATTTGTGAGTGGTCAGTACTTCTTTTTATTCTTCCTGAATTATTTTTACACCAAGCAAATTTATAATTTTCACCTCACAAAACGAAAAAACATGATATTTTAATTTTTAAAAATTTTTAAAACAATCTAGGATTGTTTCGGGGCACTTTCTTCTGATCAAAGGATTTGTGAGTGGTCAGTACTTTTTTTTATTCTTCCTGAATAAGTTTTACACCAAGCAAATTAATCATTTTCACCTCACAAAACGAAAAAACATGATATTTTAATTTTTAAAAAGTTTTAAAATAATCTAGGATTGTTTCGGGGCACTTTCTTCTGATCAAAGGATTCTTGAGTGTTCAGTACTTTTTATTATTCTTCCTTAATTATTTTTACACCAAGCAAATTAATTATTTTCGTCTCACAAAACAAATAACATGATATTTTAATTTTTAAAAAGTTTTAAAATTATCCAGGATCGTTTCGGGGTGTTTTCTTCTGATCATAGGATTTGTGTGCGGTCAGTACTTTTTATTATTTTTTCCTTAATTATTTTTACACCAAGCAAATTTATTATTTTCACCTCACAAAACAAAAAAACATGATACTTAAATTTTTAAAAAGTTTTAAAATAATCCAGGATCGTTTCGGGGCGTTTTCTTCTGATCAAATGATTCTTGAGTGGTCAGTACTTTTTTTTATTCTTCCTTAATTATTTTCATCTCACAAAACGAAAAAACATGATATTTTAATTTTTAAAAAGTTTTTAAATATTCCAGGATCGTTTCGGGGCATTTTCTTCTGATCAAAGGATTTGTGAGTGGTCAGTACTTTTTTTTATTCTTCCTTAATTATTTTCATCTCACAAAACGAAAAAACATGATATTTTAATTTTTAAAAAGTTTTTAAATAATCCAGGATCGTTTCGGGGCATTTTCTTCTGATCAAAGAATTTGTTAGTGGTCATTACTTTGTATTATTCTTCCTGAATAAGTTTTACACCAAGCAAATTTATAATTTTCACCTCACAAAACGAAAAAACATGACATTTTAATTTTTTAAAAGTTTTAAAATAATCCAGGATCGTTTCGGGGCATTTTGTTCTGATCAAAGGATTTGTGAGTGGTCAGTACTTTTTTTTATTCTTCCTTAATTATTTTCATCTCACAAAACGAAAAAACATGATATTTTAATTTTTAAAAAGTTTTTAAATATTCCAGGATCGTTTCGGGGCATTTTCTTCTGATCAAAGGATTTGTGAGTGGTCAGTACTTTTTTTTATTCTTCCTTAATTATTTTCATCTCACAAAACGAAAAAACATGATATTTTAATTTTTAAAAAGTTTTTAAATATTCCAGGATCGTTTCGGGGCATTTTCTTCTGATCAAAGGATTTGTGAGTGGTCAGTACTTTTTTTTATTCTTCCTTAATTATTTTCATCTCACAAAACGAAAAAACATGATATTTTAATTTTTAAAAAGTTTTTAAATATTCCAGGATCGTTTCGGGGCATTTTCTTCTGATCAAAGGATTTGTGAGTGGTCAGTACTTTTTTTTATTCTTCCTTAATTATTTTCATCTCACAAAACGAAAAAACATGATATTTTAATTTTTAAAAAGTTTTTAAATATTCCAGGATCGTTTCGGGGCATTTTCTTCTGATCAAAGGATTTGTGAGTGGTCAGTACTTTTTTTTATTCTTCCTTAATTATTTTCATCTCACAAAACGAAAAAACATGATATTTTAATTTTTAAAAAGTTTTTAAATATTCCAGGATCGTTTCGGGGCATTTTCTTCTGATCAAAGGATTTGTGAGTGGTCAGTACTTTTTTTTATTCTTCCTTAATTATTTTCATCTCACAAAACGAAAAAACATGATATTTTAATTTTTAAAAAGTTTTTAAATATTCCAGGATCGTTTCGGGGCATTTTCTTCTGATCAAAGGATTTGTGAGTGGTCAGTACTTTTTTTTATTCTTCCTTAATTATTTTCATCTCACAAAACGAAAAAACATGACATTTTAATTTTTAAAAAGTTTTTAAATAATCCAGGATCGTTTCGGGGCATTTTCTTCTGATCAAAGAATTTGTTAGTGGTCATTACTTTGTATTATTCTTCCTGAATAAGTTTTACACCAAGCAAATTTATAATTTTCACCTCACAAAACGAAAAAACATGACATTTTAATTTTTTAAAAGTTTTAAAATAATCCAGGATCGTTTCGGGGCATTTTGTTCTGATCAAAGGATTTGTGAGTGGTCAGTACTTTTTTTTATTCTTCCTTAATTATTTTCGTCTCACAAAACAAATAACATGATATTTTAATTTTTAAAAAGTTTTAAAATTATCCAGGATCGTTTCGGGGTGTTTTCTTCTGATCAAAGGATTTGTGTGCGGTCAGTACTTTTTATTATTTTTTCCTTAATTATTTTTACACCAAGCAAATTTATTATTTTCACCTCACAAAACGAAAAAACATGACATTTTAATTTTTAAAAAGTTTTTAAATATTCCAGGATCGTTTCGGGGCATTTTCTTCTGATCAAAGGATTTGTGAGTGGTCAGTACTTCTTTTTATTCTTCCTGAATTATTTTTACACCAAGCAAATTTATAATTTTCACCTCACAAAACGAAAAAACATGATATTTTAATTTTTAAAAATTTTTAAAACAATCCAGGATCGTTTCGGGGCATTTTCTTCTGATCAAAGGATTTGTGAGTGGTCAGTACTTTTTTTTATTCTTCCTGAATAAGTTTTACACCAAGCAAATTTATAATTTTCACCTCACAAAACGAAAAAACATGACATTTTAATTTTTTAAAAGTTTTAAAATAATCCAGGATCGTTTCGGGGCATTTTGTTCTGATCAAAGGATTTGTGAGTGGTCAGTACTTTTTTTTATTCTTCCTTAATTATTTTCGTCTCACAAAACAAATAACATGATATTTTAATTTTTAAAAAGTTTTAAAATTATCCAGGATCGTTTCGGGGTGTTTTCTTCTGATCAAAGGATTTGTGTGCGGTCAGTACTTTTTTTTATTCTTCCTTAATTATTTTCGTCTCACAAAACAAAAAACATGATATTTTATTTTTCAAAAATTTTTAAAACAATCCAGGATCGTTTCGGGGCATTTTCTTCTGATCAAAGGATTTGTGAGTGGTCAGTACTTTTTTTTATTCTTCCTTAATTATTTTCATCTCACAAAACGTAAAAACATGATATTTTAATTTTTAAAAAGTTTTTAAATATTCCAGGATCGTTTCGGGGCATTTTCTTCTGATCAAAGGATTTGTGAGTGGTCAGTACTTTTTTTTATTCTTCCTTAATTATTTTCATCTCACAAAACGAAAAAACATGATATTTTAATTTTTAAAAAGTTTTTAAATATTCCAGGATCGTTTCGGGGCATTTTCTTCTGATCAAAGGATTTGTGAGTGGTCAGTACTTTTTTTTATTCTTCCTGAATAAGTTTTACACCAAGCAAATAAATCATTTTCACCTCACAAAACGAAAAAACATGATATTTTAATTTTTAAAAAGTTTTTAAATATTCCAGGATCGTTTCGGGGCATTTTCTTCTGATCAAAGGATTTGTGAGTGGTCAGTACTTTTTTTTATTCTTCCTTAATTATTTTCATCTCACAAAACGAAAAAACATGATATTTTAATTTTTAAAAAGTTTTTAAATATTCCAGGATCGTTTCGGGGCATTTTCTTCTGATCAAAGGATTTGTGAGTGGTCAGTACTTTTTTTTATTCTTCCTGAATAAGTTTTACACCAAGCAAATTAATCATTTTCACCTCACAAAACGAAAAAACATGATATTTTAATTTTTAAAAAGTTTTAAAATAATCTAGGATTGTTTCGGGGCACTTTCTTCTGATCAAAGGATTCTTGAGTGTTCAGTACTTTTTATTATTCTTCCTTAATTATTTTTACACCAAGCAAATTAATTATTTTCGTCTCACAAAACAAATAACATGATATTTTAATTTTTAAAAAGTTTTAAAATTATCCAGGATCGTTTCGGGTTGTTTTCTTCTGATCATAGGATTTGTGTGCGGTCAGTACTTTTTATTATTTTTTCCTTAATTATTTTTACACCAAGCAAATTTTTTATTTTCACCTCACAAAACAAAAAAACATGATACTTAAATTTTTAAAAAGTTTTAAAATAATCCAGGATCGTTTCGGGGCGTTTTCTTCTGATCAAATGATTCTTGAGTGGTCAGTATGTTATATTATTCTTCCAGAAGAATTTTTAAACCCCCAAAATTAATTAATTTCACCTCACAAAACGAAAAAACATGATATTTTAATTTTTAAAAAGTTTTTAAATATTCCAGAATCGTTTCGGGGCATTTTCTTCTGATCAAAGGATTTGTGAGTGGTCAGTACTTTTTTTTATTCTTCCTTAATTATTTTCATCTCACAAAACGAAAAAACATGATATTTTAATTTTTAAAAAGTTTTTAAATATTCCAGGATCGTTTCGGGGCATTTTCTTCTGATCAAAGGATTTGTGAGTGGTCAGTACTTTTTTTTATTCTTCCTTAATTATTTTCATCTCACAAAACGAAAAAACATGATATTTTAATTTTTAAAAAGTTTTTAAATATTCCAGGATCGTTTCGGGGCATTTTCTTCTGATCAAAGGATTTGTGAGTGGTCAGTACTTTTTTTTATTCTTCCTTAATTATTTTCATCTCACAAAACGAAAAAACATGATATTTTAATTTTTAAAAAGTTTTTAAATATTCCAGGATCGTTTCGGGGCATTTTCTTCTGATCAAAGGATTTGTGAGTGGTCAGTACTTTTTTTTATTCTTCCTTAATTATTTTCATCTCACAAAACGAAAAAACATGATATTTTAATTTTTAAAAAGTTTTTAAATATTCCAGGATCGTTTCGGGGCATTTTCTTCTGATCAAAGGATTTGTGAGTGGTCAGTACTTTTTTTTATTCTTCCTTAATTATTTTCATCTCACAAAACGAAAAAACATGATATTTTAATTTTTAAAAAGTTTTTAAATATTCCAGGATCGTTTCGGGGCATTTTCTTCTGATCAAAGGATTTGTGAGTGGTCAGTACTTCTTTTTATTCTTCCTGAATTATTTTTACACCTAGCAAATTTATAATTTTCACCTCACAAAACGAAAAAACATGATATTTTAATTTTTAAAAATTTTTAAAACAATCCAGGATCGTTTCGGGGCATTTTCTTCTGATCAAAGGATTTGTGAGTGGTCAGTACTTTTTTTTATTCTTCCTTAATTATTTTCATCTCACAAAACGAAAAAACATGATGATTTAATTTTTAAAAAGTTTTTAAATATTCCAGGATCGTTTCGGGGCATTTTCTTCTGATCAAAGGATTTGTGAGTGGTCAGTACTTTTTTTTATTCTTCCTTAATTATTTTCATCTCACAAAACGAAAAAACATGATATTTTAATTTTTAAAAATTTTTAAAACAATCCAGGATCGTTTCGGGGCATTTTCTTCTGATCAAAGGATTTGTGAGTGGTCAGTACTTTTTTTTATTCTTCCTGAATAAGTTTTACACCAAGCAAATTTATAATTTTCACCTCACAAAACGAAAAAACATGACATTTTAATTTTTTAAAAGTTTTAAAATAATCCAGGATCGTTTCGGGGCATTTTGTTCTGATCGAAGGATTTGTGAGTGGTCAGTACTTCTTTTTATTCTTCCTGAATTATTTTTACACCAAGCAAGTTTATAATTTTCACCTCACAAAACGAAAAAACATGATATTTTAATTTTTAAAAATTTTTAAAACAATCCAGGATCGTTTCGGGGCATTTTATTCTGATCAAAGGATTTGTGAGTGGTCAGTACTTTTTTTTATTCTTCCTTAATTATTTTCATCTCACAAAACGAAAAAACATGATATTTTAATTTTTAAAAATTTTTAAAACAATCCAGGATCGTTTCGGGGCATTTTCTTCTGATCAAAGGATTTGTGAGTGGTCAGTACTTTTTTTTATTCTTCCTGAATAAGTTTTACACCAAGCAAATTTATAATTTTCACCTCACAAAACGAAAAAACATGACATTTTAATTTTTTAAAAGTTTTAAAATAATCCAGGATCGTTTCGGGGCATTTTGTTCTGATCGAAGGATTTGTGAGTGGTCAGTACTTTTTTTTATTCTTCCTTAATTATTTTTACACCAAGCAAATTTATAATTTTCACCTCACAAAACGAAAAAACATGATATTTTAATTTTTAAAAAGTTTTAAAATAATCCAGGATCGTTTCGGGGCATTTTCTTCTGATCAAAGGATTTGTGAGTGGTCAGTACTTTTTATTATTCTTCCTGAATAAGTCTTACACCAAGCAAATTAATTATTTTCACCTCTCAAAACTAAAAAACATGATATTTTAATTTTTAAAAAGTTTTAAAATAATCCAGGATCGTTTCGGGGCATTTTCTTCTGATCAAAGGATTTGTGAGTGGTCAGTACTTTTTTTTATTCTTCCTTGATTAATTTCACCTCACAAAACGAAAAAACATGAGATTTTAATTTTTAAAAATTTTTAAAACAATCCAGGATCGTTTCGGGGCATTTTCTTCTGATCAAAGGATTTGTGAGTGGTCAGTACTTTTTTTTATTCTTCCTTAATTATTTTCATCTCACAAAACGAAAAAACATGATAATTTAATTTTTAAAAAGTTTTTAAATATTCCAGGATCGTTTCGGGGCATTTTCTTCTGATCAAAGGATTTGTGAGTGGTCAGTACTTTTTTTTATTCTTCCTTAATTATTTTCATCTCACAAAACGAAAAAACATGACATTTTAATTTTTTAAAAGTTTTAAAATAATCCAGGATCGTTTCGGGGCATTTTGTTCTGATCGAAGGATTTGTGAGTGGTCAGTACTTTTTTTTATTCTTCATTAATTATTTTTACACCAAGCAAATTTATAATTTTCACCTCACAAAACGAAAAAACATGATATTTTAATTTTTAAAAAGTTTTAAAATAATCCAGGATCGTTTCGGGGCATTTTCTTCTGATCAAAGGATTTGTGAGTGGTCAGTACTTTGTAATATTCTTCCTGAATAAGTTTTACACCAAGCAAATTAATTATTTTCACCTCACAAAACGAAAAAACATGATATTTTAATTTTTAAAAAGTTTTAAAATAATCCAGGATCGTTTCGGGGCATTTTCTTCTGATCAAAGAATTTGTTAGTGATCATTACTTTGTATTATTCTTCCTGAATTATTTTTACACCAAGCAAGTTTATAATTTTCACCTCACAAAACGAAAAAACATGATATTTTAATTTTTAAAAAGTTTTAAAATAATCCAGGATCGTTTCGGGGCATTTTCTTCTGATCAAAGGATTTGTGAGTGGTCAGTACTTTTTTTTATTCTTCCTTAATTATTTTCATCTCACAAAACGAAAAAACATGATATTTTAATTTTTAAAAAGTTTTTAAATATTCCAGGATCGTTTCGGGGCATTTTCTTCTGATCAAAGGATTTGTGAGTGGTCAGTACTTTTTTTTATTCTTCCTTAATTATTTTCATCTCACAAAACGAAAAAACATGATATTTTAATTTTTAAAAAGTTTTTAAATATTCCAGGATCGTTTCGGGGCATTTTCTTCTGATCAAAGGATTTGTGAGTGGTCAGTACTTTTTTTTATTCTTCCTTAATTATTTTCATCTCACAAAACGAAAAAACATGATATTTTAATTTTTAAAAAGTTTTTAAATATTCCAGGATCGTTTCGGGGCATTTTCTTCTGATCAAAGGATTTGTGAGTGGTCAGTACTTCTTTTTATTCTTCCTGAATTATTTTTACACCTAGCAAATTTATAATTTTCACCTCACAAAACGAAAAAACATGATATTTTAATTTTTAAAAATTTTTAAAACAATCCAGGATCGTTTCGGGGCATTTTCTTCTGATCAAAGGATTTGTGAGTGGTCAGTACTTTTTTTTATTCTTCCTTAATTATTTTCATCTCACAAAACGAAAAAACATGATGATTTAATTTTTAAAAAGTTTTTAAATATTCCAGGATCGTTTCGGGGCATTTTCTTCTGATCAAAGGATTTGTGAGTGGTCAGTACTTTTTTTTATTCTTCCTTAATTATTTTCATCTCACAAAACGAAAAAACATGATATTTTAATTTTTAAAAATTTTTAAAACAATCCAGGATCGTTTCGGGGCATTTTCTTCTGATCAAAGGATTTGTGAGTGGTCAGTACTTTTTTTTATTCTTCCTGAATAAGTTTTACACCAAGCAAATTTATAATTTTCACCTCACAAAACGAAAAAACATGACATTTTAATTTTTTAAAAGTTTTAAAATAATCCAGGATCGTTTCGGGGCATTTTGTTCTGATCGAAGGATTTGTGAGTGGTCAGTACTTCTTTTTATTCTTCCTGAATTATTTTTACACCAAGCAAGTTTATAATTTTCACCTCACAAAACGAAAAAACATGATATTTTAATTTTTAAAAATTTTTAAAACAATCCAGGATCGTTTCGGGGCATTTTATTCTGATCAAAGGATTTGTGAGTGGTCAGTACTTTTTTTTATTCTTCCTTAATTATTTTCATCTCACAAAACGAAAAAACATGATATTTTAATTTTTAAAAATTTTTAAAACAATCCAGGATCGTTTCGGGGCATTTTCTTCTGATCAAAGGATTTGTGAGTGGTCAGTACTTTTTTTTATTCTTCCTGAATAAGTTTTACACCAAGCAAATTTATAATTTTCACCTCACAAAACGAAAAAACATGACATTTTAATTTTTTAAAAGTTTTAAAATAATCCAGGATCGTTTCGGGGCATTTTGTTCTGATCGAAGGATTTGTGAGTGGTCAGTACTTTTTTTTATTCTTCCTTAATTATTTTTACACCAAGCAAATTTATAATTTTCACCTCACAAAACGAAAAAACATGATATTTTAATTTTTAAAAAGTTTTAAAATAATCCAGGATCGTTTCGGGGCATTTTCTTCTGATCAAAGGATTTGTGAGTGGTCAGTACTTTTTATTATTCTTCCTGAATAAGTCTTACACCAAGCAAATTAATTATTTTCACCTCTCAAAACTAAAAAACATGATATTTTAATTTTTAAAAAGTTTTAAAATAATCCAGGATCGTTTCGGGGCATTTTCTTCTGATCAAAGGATTTGTGAGTGGTCAGTACTTTTTTTTATTCTTCCTTGATTAATTTCACCTCACAAAACGAAAAAACATGAGATTTTAATTTTTAAAAATTTTTAAAACAATCCAGGATCGTTTCGGGGCATTTTCTTCTGATCAAAGGATTTGTGAGTGGTCAGTACTTTTTTTTATTCTTCCTTAATTATTTTCATCTCACAAAACGAAAAAACATGATAATTTAATTTTTAAAAAGTTTTTAAATATTCCAGGATCGTTTCGGGGCATTTTCTTCTGATCAAAGGATTTGTGAGTGGTCAGTACTTTTTTTTATTCTTCCTTAATTATTTTCATCTCACAAAACGAAAAAACATGATATTTTAATTTTTAAAAATTTTTAAAACAATCCAGGATCGTTTCGGGGCATTTTCTTCTGATCAAAGGATTTGTGAGTGGTCAGTACTTTTTTTTATTCTTCCTGAATAAGTTTTACACCAAGCAAATTAATTATTTTCACCTCACAAAACTAAAAAACATGATATTTTTATTTTTAAAAAGTTTTAAAATAATCCAGGATCGTTTCGGGGCATTTTCTTCTGATCAAAGAATTTGTTAGTGATCATTACTTTGTATTATTCTTCCTGAATAAGTTTTACACCAAGCAAATTTATAATTTTCACCTCACAAAACGAAAAAACATGACATTTTAATTTTTTAAAAGTTTTAAAATAATCCAGGATCGTTTCGGGGCATTTTGTTCTGATCGAAGGATTTGTGAGTGGTCAGTACTTTTTTTTATTCTTCATTAATTATTTTTACACCAAGCAAATTTATAATTTTCACCTCACAAAACGAAAAAACATGATATTTTAATTTTTAAAAAGTTTTAAAATAATCCAGGATCGTTTCGGGGCATTTTCTTCTGATCAAAGGATTTGTGAGTGGTCAGTACTTTGTAATATTCTTCCTGAATAAGTTTTACACCAAGCAAATTAATTATTTTCACCTCACAAAACGAAAAAACATGATATTTTAATTTTTAAAAAGTTTTAAAATAATCCAGGATCGTTTCGGGGCATTTTCTTCTGATCAAAGAATTTGTTAGTGATCATTACTTTGTATTATTCTTCCTGAATTATTTTTACACCAAGCAAGTTTATAATTTTCACCTCACAAAACGAAAAAACATGATATTTTAATTTTTAAAAAGTTTTAAAATAATCCAGGATCGTTTCGGGGCATTTTCTTCTGATCAAAGGATTTGTGAGTGGTCAGTACTTTTTATTATTCTTCCTGAATAAGTTTTACACCAAGCAAATTAATTATTTTCACCTCACAAAAATAAAAAACATGACATTTTAATTTTTTAAAAGTTTTAAAATAATCCAGGATCGTTTCGGGGCATTTTCTTCTGATCAAAGGATTTGTGAGTGGTCAGTACTTTGTATTATTCTTCCTGAATAAGTTTTACACCAAGCAAATTAATTATTTTCACCTCACAAAACGAAAAAACATGATATTTTAATTTTTAAAAAGTTTTAAAATAATCCAGGATCGTTTCGGGGCATTTTCTTCTGATCGAACGATTTGTGAGTGGTCAGTACTTCTTTTTATTCTTCCTGAATTATTTTTACACCAATCAAGTTTATAATTTTCACCTCACAAAACGAAAAAACATGATATTTTAATTTTTAAAAAGTTTTAAAATAATCCAGGATCGTTTCGGGGCATTTTCTTCTGATCAAAGGATTTGTGAGTGGTCAGTACTTTTTATTATTCTTCCTGAATAAGTTTTACACCAAGCAAATTAATTATTTTCACCTCACAAAAATAAAAAACATGACATTTTAATTTTTTAAAAGTTTTAAAATAATCCAGGATCGTTTCGGGGCATTTTCTTCTGATCAAAGGATTTGTGAGTGGTCAGTACTTTTTATTATTCTTCCTGAATAAGTTTTACACCAAGCAAATTAATTATTTTCACCTCACAAAACGAAAAAACATGATATTTTAATTTTTAAAAAGTTTAAATAATCCAGGATCGTTTCGGGGCATTTTCTTCTGATCAAAGGATTTGTGAGTGGTCAGTACTTCTTTTTATTCTTCCTGAATTATTTTTACACCAAGCAAGTTTATAATTTTCACCTCACAAAACGAAAAAACATGATATTTTAATTTTTAAAAAGTTTTAAAATAATCCAGGATCGTTTCGGGGCATTTTCTTCTGATCAAAGGATTTGTGAGTGGTCAGTACTTTTTATTATTCTTCCTGAATAATTTTTACACTAAGCAAATTAATTCTTTTCACCTCACAAAACAAAAAAACATGATATTTTAATTTTTATAAAGTTTTTAAAATAATCCAGGATCGTTTCGGGGCATTTTCTTCTGATCAAAGGATTTGTGAGTGGTCAGTACTTTGTATTATTCTTCCTGAATAAGTTTTACACCAAGCAAATTTATAATTTTCACCTCACAAAACGAAAAAACAAGATATTTTAATTTTTTAAAAGTTTTTTAATAATCCAGGATCGTTTCGGGGCATTTTCTTCTGATCAAAGGATTTGTGAGTGCTCATTACTTTTTATTATTCTTCCTGAATAAGTTTTACACCAAGCAAATTAATTATTTTCACCTCACAAAACGAAAAAACAAGATATTTTAATTTTTTAAAAGTTTTTTAATAATCCAGGATCGTTTCGGGGCATTTTCTTCTGATCAAAGGATTCTTGAGTGGTCAGTACTTTTTATTATTCTTCCTGAATAAGTTTTACACCAAGCAAATTAATTATTTTCACCTCACAAAAATAAAAAACATGATATTTTAATTTTTAAAAAGTTTTTAAATAATCCAGGATCGTTTCGGGGCATTTTCTTTTGATCAAAGGATTCTTGAGTGGTCAGTAATTTTTATTATTCTTCCTGAATAAGTTTTACACCAAGCAACTTAATTATTTTCACCTCACAAAACGAAAAAACATGATATTTTAATTTTTAAAATAGTCCAGGATCGTTTCGGGGCATTTTCTTCTGATCAAAGTATTTGTGAGTGGTCAGTACTTTTTATTATTCTTCCTGAATAAGTTTTACACCAAGCAAATTAATTATTTTCACCTTACAAAACTAAAAAACATGATATTTTAATTTTTTAAAAGTTTTAAAATAATCCAGGATCGTTTCGGGGCATTTTCTTCTGATCAAAGGATTCTTGAGTGGTCAGTACTTTTTATTATTCTTCCTGAATAAGTTTTACACCAAGCAAATTAATTATTTTCACCTCTCAAAACTAAAAACCATGATATTTAAATTTTTTAAAGTTTTAAAATAATCCGGGATCGTTTCGGGGCATTTTCTTCTGATCAAAGGATTCTTGAGAGGTCAGTACTTTTTATTATTCTTCCTGAATAAGTTTTACACCAAGCAAATTAATTATTTTCACCTTACAAAACTAAAAAACATGATATTTTAATTTTTAAAAAGTTTTAAAATAATCCAGGATCGTTTCGGGGCATTTTCTTCTGATCAAAGGATTTGTGAGTGGTCAGTACTTTTTATTATTCTTCCTGAATAATTTTTACACTAAGCAAATTAATTCTTTTCACCTCACAAAACAAAAAAACATGATATTTTAATTTTTATAAAGTTTTTAAAATAATCCAGGATCGTTTCGGGGCATTTTCTTCTGATCAAAGGATTTGTGAGTGGTCAGTACTTTGTATTATTCTTCCTGAATAAGTTTTACACCAAGCAAATTTATAATTTTCACCTCACAAAACGAAAAAACAAGATATTTTAATTTTTTAAAAGTTTTTTAATAATCCAGGATCGTTTCGGGGCATTTTCTTCTGATCAAAGGATTTGTGAGTGCTCATTACTTTTTATTATTCTTCCTGAATAAGTTTTACACCAAGCAAATTAATTATTTTCACCTCACAAAACGAAAAAACAAGATATTTTAATTTTTTAAAAGTTTTTTAATAATCCAGGATCGTTTCGGGGCATTTTCTTCTGATCAAAGGATTCTTGAGTGGTCAGTACTTTTTATTATTCTTCCTGAATAAGTTTTACACCAAGCAAATTAATTATTTTCACCTCACAAAAATAAAAAACATGATATTTTAATTTTTAAAAAGTTTTTAAATAATCCAGGATCGTTTCGGGGCATTTTCTTTTGATCAAAGGATTCTTGAGTGGTCAGTACTTTTTATTATTCTTCCTGAATAAGTTTTACACCAAGCAACTTAATTATTTTCACCTCACAAAACGAAAAAACATGATATTTTAATTTTTAAAATAGTCCAGGATCGTTTCGGGGCATTTTCTTCTGATCAAAGTATTTGTGAGTGGTCAGTACTTTTTATTATTCTTCCTGAATAAGTTTTACACCAAGCAAATTAATTATTTTCACCTTACAAAACTAAAAAACATGATATTTTAATTTTTTAAAAGTTTTAAAATAATCCAGGATCGTTTCGGGGCATTTTCTTCTGATCAAAGGATTCTTGAGTGGTCAGTACTTTTTATTATTCTTCCTGAATAAGTTTTACACCAAGCAAATTAATTATTTTCACCTCTCAAAACTAAAAACCATGATATTTAAATTTTTTAAAGTTTTAAAATAATCCGGGATCGTTTCGGGGCATTTTCTTCTGATCAAAGGATTCTTGAGAGGTCAGTACTTTTTATTATTCTTCCTGAATAAGTTTTACACCAAGCAAATTAATTATTTTCACCTTACAAAACTAAAAAACATGATATTTTAATTTTTTAAAAGTTTTAAAATAATCCAGGATCGTTTCGGGGCATTTTCTTCTGATCAAAGGATTTGTGAGTGGTCAGTACTTTTTATTATTCTTCCTGAATAAGTTTTACACCAAGCAAATTAATTATTTTCACCTCACAAAACGAAAAAACATGATATTTTAATTTTTAAAAAGTTTAAATAATCCAGGATCGTTTCGGGGCATTTTCTTCTGATCAAAGGATTTGTGAGTGGTCAGTACTTCTTTTTATTCTTCCTGAATTATTTTTACACCAAGCAAGTTTATAATTTTCACCTCACAAAACGAAAAAACATGATATTTTAATTTTTAAAAAGTTTTAAAATAATCCAGGATCGTTTCGGGGCATTTTCTTCTGATCAAAGGATTTGTGAGTGGTCAGTACTTTTTATTATTCTTCCTGAATAATTTTTACACTAAGCAAATTAATTCTTTTCACCTCACAAAACAAAAAAACATGATATTTTAATTTTTATAAAGTTTTTAAAATAATCCAGGATCGTTTCGGGGCATTTTCTTCTGATCAAAGGATTTGTGAGTGGTCAGTACTTTGTATTATTCTTCCTGAATAAGTTTTACACCAAGCAAATTTATAATTTTCACCTCACAAAACGAAAAAACAAGATATTTTAATTTTTTAAAAGTTTTTTAATAATCCAGGATCGTTTCGGGGCATTTTCTTCTGATCAAAGGATTTGTGAGTGCTCATTACTTTTTATTATTCTTCCTGAATAAGTTTTACACCAAGCAAATTAATTATTTTCACCTCACAAAACGAAAAAACAAGATATTTTAATTTTTTAAAAGTTTTTTAATAATCCAGGATCGTTTCGGGGCATTTTCTTCTGATCAAAGGATTCTTGAGTGGTCAGTACTTTTTATTATTCTTCCTGAATAAGTTTTACACCAAGCAAATTAATTATTTTCACCTCACAAAAATAAAAAACATGATATTTTAATTTTTAAAAAGTTTTTAAATAATCCAGGATCGTTTCGGGGCATTTTCTTTTGATCAAAGGATTCTTGAGTGGTCAGTAATTTTTATTATTCTTCCTGAATAAGTTTTACACCAAGCAACTTAATTATTTTCACCTCACAAAACGAAAAAACATGATATTTTAATTTTTAAAATAGTCCAGGATCGTTTCGGGGCATTTTCTTCTGATCAAAGTATTTGTGAGTGGTCAGTACTTTTTATTATTCTTCCTGAATAAGTTTTACACCAAGCAAATTAATTATTTTCACCTTACAAAACTAAAAAACATGATATTTTAATTTTTTAAAAGTTTTAAAATAATCCAGGATCGTTTCGGGGCATTTTCTTCTGATCAAAGGATTCTTGAGTGGTCAGTACTTTTTATTATTCTTCCTGAATAAGTTTTACACCAAGCAAATTAATTATTTTCACCTCTCAAAACTAAAAACCATGATATTTAAATTTTTTAAAGTTTTAAAATAATCCGGGATCGTTTCGGGGCATTTTCTTCTGATCAAAGGATTCTTGAGAGGTCAGTACTTTTTATTATTCTTCCTGAATAAGTTTTACACCAAGCAAATTAATTATTTTCACCTTACAAAACTAAAAAACATGATATTTTAATTTTTAAAAAGTTTTAAAATAATCCAGGATCGTTTCGGGGCATTTTCTTCTGATCAAAGGATTTGTGAGTGGTCAGTACTTTTTATTATTCTTCCTGAATAATTTTTACACTAAGCAAATTAATTCTTTTCACCTCACAAAACAAAAAAACATGATATTTTAATTTTTATAAAGTTTTTAAAATAATCCAGGATCGTTTCGGGGCATTTTCTTCTGATCAAAGGATTTGTGAGTGGTCAGTACTTTGTATTATTCTTCCTGAATAAGTTTTACACCAAGCAAATTTATAATTTTCACCTCACAAAACGAAAAAACAAGATATTTTAATTTTTTAAAAGTTTTTTAATAATCCAGGATCGTTTCGGGGCATTTTCTTCTGATCAAAGGATTTGTGAGTGCTCATTACTTTTTATTATTCTTCCTGAATAAGTTTTACACCAAGCAAATTAATTATTTTCACCTCACAAAACGAAAAAACAAGATATTTTAATTTTTTAAAAGTTTTT
Source organism: Panagrolaimus sp. LJ2414 (assembly GCA_024447195.1). NCBI lineage: Eukaryota > Metazoa > Nematoda > Chromadorea > Rhabditida > Panagrolaimidae > Panagrolaimus > Panagrolaimus sp. LJ2414. The sequence goes on from JAMRXY010000046.1 coordinate 199,856, forward strand.
TAATAATCCAGGATCGTTTCGGGGCATTTTCTTCTGATCAAAGGATTCTTGAGTGGTCAGTACTTTTTATTATTCTTCCTGAATAAGTTTTACACCAAGCAAATTAATTATTTTCACCTCACAAAAATAAAAAACATGATATTTTAATTTTTAAAAAGTTTTTAAATAATCCAGGATCGTTTCGGGGCATTTTCTTTTGATCAAAGGATTCTTGAGTGGTCAGTACTTTTTATTATTCTTCCTGAATAAGTTTTACACCAAGCAACTTAATTATTTTCACCTCACAAAACGAAAAAACATGATATTTTAATTTTTAAAATAGTCCAGGATCGTTTCGGGGCATTTTCTTCTGATCAAAGTATTTGTGAGTGGTCAGTACTTTTTATTATTCTTCCTGAATAAGTTTTACACCAAGCAAATTAATTATTTTCACCTTACAAAACTAAAAAACATGATATTTTAATTTTTTAAAAGTTTTAAAATAATCCAGGATCGTTTCGGGGCATTTTCTTCTGATCAAAGGATTCTTGAGTGGTCAGTACTTTTTATTATTCTTCCTGAATAAGTTTTACACCAAGCAAATTAATTATTTTCACCTCTCAAAACTAAAAACCATGATATTTAAATTTTTTAAAGTTTTAAAATAATCCGGGATCGTTTCGGGGCATTTTCTTCTGATCAAAGGATTCTTGAGAGGTCAGTACTTTTTATTATTCTTCCTGAATAAGTTTTACACCAAGCAAATTAATTATTTTCACCTTACAAAACTAAAAAACATGATATTTTAATTTTTTAAAAGTTTTAAAATAATCCAGGATCGTTTCGGGGCATTTTCTTCTGATCAAAGGATTCTTGAGTGGTCAGTACTTTTTATTATTCTTCCTGAATAAGTTTTACACCAAGCAAATTAATTATTTTCACCTCTCAAAACTAAAAAACATGATATTTAAATTTTTTAAAGTTTTAAAATAATCCGGGATCGTTTCGGGGCATTTTCTTCTGATCAAAGGATTCTTGAGTGGTCAGTACTTTTTATTATTCTTCCTGAATAAGTTTTACACCAAGCAAATTAATTATTTTCACCTCTCAAAACTAAAAAACATGATATTTTAATTTTTTAAAAGTTTTAAAATAATCCAGGATCGTTTCGGGGCATTTTCTTCTGATCAAAGGATTCTTGAGTGGTCAGTACTTTTTATTATTCTTCCTGAATAAGTTTTACACCAAGCAAATTAATTATTTTCACCTCTCAAAACTAAAAAACATGATATTTAAATTTTTTAAAGTTTTAAAATAATCCGGGATCGTTTCGGGGCATTTGCTTCTGATCAAAGGATTCTTGAGTGGTCAGTACTTTTTATTATTCTTCCTGAATAAGTTTTACACCAAGCAAATTAATTATTTTCACCTCTCAAAACTAAAAAACATGATATTTAAATTTTTTAAAGTTTTAAAATAATCCGGGATCGTTTCGGGGCATTTGCTTCTGATCAAAGGATTCTTGAGTGGTCAGTACTTTTTATTATTCTTCCTGAATAAGTTTTACACCAAGCAAATTTATAATTTTCACCTCACAAAACGAAAAAACATGACATTTTAATTTTTTAAAAGTTTTAAAATAATCCAGGATCGTTTCGGGGCATTTTGTTCTGATCGAAGGATTTGTGAGTGGTCAGTACTTCTTTTTATTCTTCCTGAATTATTTTTACACCAAGCAAGTTTATAATTTTCACCTCACAAAACGAAAAAACATGATATTTTAATTTTTAAAAATTTTTAAAACAATCCAGGATCGTTTCGGGGCATTTTATTCTGATCAAAGGATTTGTGAGTGGTCAGTACTTTTTTTTATTCTTCCTTAATTATTTTCATCTCACAAAACGAAAAAACATGATATTTTAATTTTTAAAAATTTTTAAAACAATCCAGGATCGTTTCGGGGCATTTTCTTCTGATCAAAGGATTTGTGAGTGGTCAGTACTTTTTTTTATTCTTCCTGAATAAGTTTTACACCAAGCAAATTTATAATTTTCACCTCACAAAACGAAAAAACATGATATTTTAATTTTTAAAAAGTTTTAAAATAATCCAGGATCGTTTCGGGGCATTTTCTTCTGATCAAAGGATTTGTGAGTGGTCAGTACTTTTTTTTATTCTTCCTTAATTATTTTTACACCAAGCAAATTTATAATTTTCACCTCACAAAACGAAAAAACATGATATTTTAATTTTTAAAAAGTTTTAAAATAATCCAGGATCGTTTCGGGGCATTTTCTTCTGATCAAAGGATTTGTGAGTGGTCAGTACTTTTTATTATTCTTCCTGAATAAGTCTTACACCAAGCAAATTAATTATTTTCACCTCTCAAAACTAAAAAACATGATATTTTAATTTTTAAAAAGTTTTAAAATAATCCAGGATCGTTTCGGGGCATTTTCTTCTGATCAAAGGATTTGTGAGTGGTCAGTACTTTTTTTTATTCTTCCTTGATTAATTTCACCTCACAAAACGAAAAAACATGAGATTTTAATTTTTAAAAATTTTTAAAACAATCCAGGATCGTTTCGGGGCATTTTCTTCTGATCAAAGGATTTGTGAGTGGTCAGTACTTTTTTTTATTCTTCCTTAATTATTTTCATCTCACAAAACGAAAAAACATGATAATTTAATTTTTAAAAAGTTTTTAAATATTCCAGGATCGTTTCGGGGCATTTTCTTCTGATCAAAGGATTTGTGAGTGGTCAGTACTTTTTTTTATTCTTCCTTAATTATTTTCATCTCACAAAACGAAAAAACATGATATTTTAATTTTTAAAAATTTTTAAAACAATCCAGGATCGTTTCGGGGCATTTTCTTCTGATCAAAGGATTTGTGAGTGGTCAGTACTTTTTTTTATTCTTCCTGAATAAGTTTTACACCAAGCAAATTAATTATTTTCACCTCACAAAACTAAAAAACATGATATTTTTATTTTTAAAAAGTTTTAAAATAATCCAGGATCGTTTCGGGGCATTTTCTTCTGATCAAAGAATTTGTTAGTGATCATTACTTTGTATTATTCTTCCTGAATAAGTTTTACACCAAGCAAATTTATAATTTTCACCTCACAAAACGAAAAAACATGACATTTTAATTTTTTAAAAGTTTTAAAATAATCCAGGATCGTTTCGGGGCATTTTGTTCTGATCGAAGGATTTGTGAGTGGTCAGTACTTTTTTTTATTCTTCATTAATTATTTTTACACCAAGCAAATTTATAATTTTCACCTCACAAAACGAAAAAACATGATATTTTAATTTTTAAAAAGTTTTAAAATAATCCAGGATCGTTTCGGGGCATTTTCTTCTGATCAAAGGATTTGTGAGTGGTCAGTACTTTGTAATATTCTTCCTGAATAAGTTTTACACCAAGCAAATTAATTATTTTCACCTCACAAAACGAAAAAACATGATATTTTAATTTTTAAAAAGTTTTAAAATAATCCAGGATCGTTTCGGGGCATTTTCTTCTGATCAAAGAATTTGTTAGTGATCATTACTTTGTATTATTCTTCCTGAAATATTTTTACACCAAGCAAGTTTATAATTTTCACCTCACAAAACGAAAAAACATGATATTTTAATTTTTAAAAAGTTTTAAAATAATCCAGGATCGTTTCGGGGCATTTTCTTCTGATCAAAGGATTTGTGAGTGGTCAGTACTTTTTATTATTCTTCCTGAATAAGTTTTACACCAAGCAAATTAATTATTTTCACCTCACAAAAATAAAAAACATGACATTTTAATTTTTTAAAAGTTTTAAAATAATCCAGGATCGTTTCGGGGCATTTTCTTCTGATCAAAGGATTTGTGAGTGGTCAGTACTTTGTATTATTCTTCCTGAATAAGTTTTACACCAAGCAAATTAATTATTTTCACCTCACAAAACGAAAAAACATGATATTTTAATTTTTAAAAAGTTTTAAAATAATCCAGGATCGTTTCGGGGCATTTTCTTCTGATCGAACGATTTGTGAGTGGTCAGTACTTCTTTTTATTCTTCCTGAATTATTTTTACACCAATCAAGTTTATAATTTTCACCTCACAAAACGAAAAAACATGATATTTTAATTTTTAAAAAGTTTTAAAATAATCCAGGATCGTTTCGGGGCATTTTCTTCTGATCAAAGGATTTGTGAGTGGTCAGTACTTTTTATTATTCTTCCTGAATAAGTTTTACACCAAGCAAATTAATTATTTTCACCTCACAAAAATAAAAAACATGACATTTTAATTTTTTAAAAGTTTTAAAATAATCCAGGATCGTTTCGGGGCATTTTCTTCTGATCAAAGGATTTGTGAGTGGTCAGTACTTTTTATTATTCTTCCTGAATAAGTTTTACACCAAGCAAATTAATTATTTTCACCTCACAAAACGAAAAAACATGATATTTTAATTTTTAAAAAGTTTAAATAATCCAGGATCGTTTCGGGGCATTTTCTTCTGATCAAAGGATTTGTGAGTGGTCAGTACTTCTTTTTATTCTTCCTGAATTATTTTTACACCAAGCAAGTTTATAATTTTCACCTCACAAAACGAAAAAACATGATATTTTAATTTTTAAAAAGTTTTAAAATAATCCAGGATCGTTTCGGGGCATTTTCTTCTGATCAAAGGATTTGTGAGTGGTCAGTACTTTTTATTATTCTTCCTGAATAATTTTTACACTAAGCAAATTAATTCTTTTCACCTCACAAAACAAAAAAACATGATATTTTAATTTTTATAAAGTTTTTAAAATAATCCAGGATCGTTTCGGGGCATTTTCTTCTGATCAAAGGATTTGTGAGTGGTCAGTACTTTGTATTATTCTTCCTGAATAAGTTTTACACCAAGCAAATTTATAATTTTCACCTCACAAAACGAAAAAACAAGATATTTTAATTTTTTAAAAGTTTTTTAATAATCCAGGATCGTTTCGGGGCATTTTCTTCTGATCAAAGGATTTGTGAGTGCTCATTACTTTTTATTATTCTTCCTGAATAAGTTTTACACCAAGCAAATTAATTATTTTCACCTCACAAAACGAAAAAACAAGATATTTTAATTTTTTAAAAGTTTTTTAATAATCCAGGATCGTTTCGGGGCATTTTCTTCTGATCAAAGGATTCTTGAGTGGTCAGTACTTTTTATTATTCTTCCTGAATAAGTTTTACACCAAGCAAATTAATTATTTTCACCTCACAAAAATAAAAAACATGATATTTTAATTTTTAAAAAGTTTTTAAATAATCCAGGATCGTTTCGGGGCATTTTCTTTTGATCAAAGGATTCTTGAGTGGTCAGTAATTTTTATTATTCTTCCTGAATAAGTTTTACACCAAGCAACTTAATTATTTTCACCTCACAAAACGAAAAAACATGATATTTTAATTTTTAAAATAGTCCAGGATCGTTTCGGGGCATTTTCTTCTGATCAAAGTATTTGTGAGTGGTCAGTACTTTTTATTATTCTTCCTGAATAAGTTTTACACCAAGCAAATTAATTATTTTCACCTTACAAAACTAAAAAACATGATATTTTAATTTTTTAAAAGTTTTAAAATAATCCAGGATCGTTTCGGGGCATTTTCTTCTGATCAAAGGATTCTTGAGTGGTCAGTACTTTTTATTATTCTTCCTGAATAAGTTTTACACCAAGCAAATTAATTATTTTCACCTCTCAAAACTAAAAACCATGATATTTAAATTTTTTAAAGTTTTAAAATAATCCGGGATCGTTTCGGGGCATTTTCTTCTGATCAAAGGATTCTTGAGAGGTCAGTACTTTTTATTATTCTTCCTGAATAAGTTTTACACCAAGCAAATTAATTATTTTCACCTTACAAAACTAAAAAACATGATATTTTAATTTTTAAAAAGTTTTAAAATAATCCAGGATCGTTTCGGGGCATTTTCTTCTGATCAAAGGATTTGTGAGTGGTCAGTACTTTTTATTATTCTTCCTGAATAATTTTTACACTAAGCAAATTAATTCTTTTCACCTCACAAAACAAAAAAACATGATATTTTAATTTTTATAAAGTTTTTAAAATAATCCAGGATCGTTTCGGGGCATTTTCTTCTGATCAAAGGATTTGTGAGTGGTCAGTACTTTGTATTATTCTTCCTGAATAAGTTTTACACCAAGCAAATTTATAATTTTCACCTCACAAAACGAAAAAACAAGATATTTTAATTTTTTAAAAGTTTTTTAATAATCCAGGATCGTTTCGGGGCATTTTCTTCTGATCAAAGGATTCTTGAGTGGTCAGTACTTTTTATTATTCTTCCTGAATAAGTTTTACACCAAGCAAATTAATTATTTTCACCTCACAAAAATAAAAAACATGATATTTTAATTTTTAAAAAGTTTTTAAATAATCCAGGATCGTTTCGGGGCATTTTCTTTTGATCAAAGGATTCTTGAGTGGTCAGTACTTTTTATTATTCTTCCTGAATAAGTTTTACACCAAGCAACTTAATTATTTTCACCTCACAAAACGAAAAAACATGATATTTTAATTTTTAAAATAGTCCAGGATCGTTTCGGGGCATTTTCTTCTGATCAAAGTATTTGTGAGTGGTCAGTACTTTTTATTATTCTTCCTGAATAAGTTTTACACCAAGCAAATTAATTATTTTCACCTTACAAAACTACAAAACATGATATTTTAATTTTTTAAAAGTTTTAAAATAATCCAGGATCGTTTCGGGGCATTTTCTTCTGATCAAAGGATTCTTGAGTGGTCAGTACTTTTTATTATTCTTCCTGAATAAGTTTTACACCAAGCAAATTAATTATTTTCACCTCTCAAAACTAAAAACCATGATATTTAAATTTTTTAAAGTTTTAAAATAATCCGGGATCGTTTCGGGGCATTTTCTTCTGATCAAAGGATTCTTGAGAGGTCAGTACTTTTTATTATTCTTCCTGAATAAGTTTTACACCAAGCAAATTAATTATTTTCACCTTACAAAACTAAAAAACATGATATTTTAATTTTTTAAAAGTTTTAAAATAATCCAGGATCGTTTCGGGGCATTTTCTTCTGATCAAAGGATTCTTGAGTGGTCAGTACTTTTTATTATTCTTCCTGAATAAGTTTTACACCAAGCAAATTAATTATTTTCACCTCTCAAAACTAAAAAACATGATATTTAAATTTTTTAAAGTTTTAAAATAATCCGGGATCGTTTCGGGGCATTTTCTTCTGATCAAAGGATTCTTGAGTGGTCAGTACTTTTTATTATTCTTCCTGAATAAGTTTTACACCAAGCAAATTAATTATTTTCACCTTACAAAACTAAAAAACATGATATTTTAATTTTTTAAAAGTTTTAAAATAATCCAGGATCGTTTCGGGGCATTTTCTTCTGATCAAAGGATTCTTGAGTGGTCAGTACTTTTTATTATTCTTCCTGAATAAGTTTTACACCAAGCAAATTAATTATTTTCACCTCTCAAAACTAAAAAACATGATATTTAAATTTTTTAAAGTTTTAAAATAATCCGGGATCGTTTCGGGGCATTTGCTTCTGATCAAAGGATTCTTGAGTGGTCAGTACTTTTTATTATTCTTCCTGAATAAGTTTTACACCAAGCAAATTAATTATTTTCACCTCTCAAAACTAAAAAACATGATATTTAAATTTTTTAAAGTTTTAAAATAATCCGGGATCGTTTCGGGGCATTTGCTTCTGATCAAAGGATTCTTGAGTGGTCAGTACTTTTTATTATTCTTCCTTAATTATTTTCATCTCACAAAACGAAAAAACATGATATTTTAATTTTTAAAAAGTTTTAAAATAATCCAGGATCGTTTCGGGGCATTTTCTTCTGATCAAAGGATTCTTGAGTGGTCAGTACTTTTTATTATTCTTCCTGAATAAGTTTTACACCAAGCAAATTAATTATTTTCACCTCTCAAAACAAAAACACATGATATTTTAATTTTTTAAAAGTTTTAAAATAATCCAGGATCGTTTCGGGGCATTTTCTTCTGATCAAAGGATTCTTGAGTGGTCAGTACTTTTTATTATTCTTCCTGAAAAAGTTTTACACCAAGCAAATTAATTATTTTCACCTCTCAAAACTAAAAAACATGATATTTTAATTTTTTAAAAGTTTTAAAATAATCCAGGATCGTTTCGGGGCATTTTCTTCTGATCAAAGGATTCTTGAGTGGTCAGTACTTTTTATTATTCTTCCTGAATAAGTTTTACACCAAGCAAATTAATTATTTTCACCTCTCAAAACTAAAAAACATGATATTTAAATTTTTTAAAGTTTTAAAATAATCCGGGATCGTTTCGGGGCATTTGCTTCTGATCAAAGGATTCTTGAGTGGTCAGTACTTTTTATTATTCTTCCTGAATAAGTTTTACACCAAGCAAATTAATTATTTTCACCTCTCAAAACTAAAAAACATGATATTTAAATTTTTTAAAGTTTTAAAATAATCCGGGATCGTTTCGGGGCATTTTCTTCTGATCAAAAGATTCTTGAGTGGTCAGTACTTTTTATTATTCTTCCTGAATAAGTTTTACACCAAGCAAATTAATTATTTTCACCTTACAAAACTAAAAAACATGATATTTAAATTTTTTAAAGTTTTAAAATAATCCGGGATCGTTTCGGGGCATTTGCTTCTGATCAAAGGATTCTTGAGTGGTCAGTACTTTTTATTATTCTTCCTGAATAAGTTTTACACCAAGCAAATTAATTATTTTCACCTCTCAAAACTAAAAAACATGATATTTAAATTTTTTAAAGTTTTAAAATAATCCGGGATCGTTTCGGGGCATTTTCTTCTGATCAAAGGATTCTTGAGTGGTCAATACTTTTTATTATTCTTCCTGAATAAGTTTTACACCAAGCAAATTAATTATTTTCACCTCTCAAAGCTTAAAAACATGATATTTTAATTTTTTAAAAGCTTTAAAATAATCCAGGATCGTTTCGGGGCATTTTCTTCTGATCAAAGGATTCTTGAGTGGTCAGTACTTTTTATTATTCTTCCTGAATAAGTTTTACACCAAGCAAATTAATTATTTTCATCTCACTAAACAAAAACACATGATATTTTAATTTTTTAAAAGGTTTAAAAAATCAAGGATCGTTTCGGGGCATTTTCTTCTGATCAAAGGATTCTTGAGTGGTCAGTACTTTTTATTATTCTTCCTGAATAAGTTTTACACCAAGCAAATTAATTATTTTCACCTCTCAAAGCTTAAAAACATGATATTTTAATTTTTTAAAAGCTTTAAAATAATCCAGGATCGTTTCGGGGCATTTTCTTCTGATCAAAGGATTCTTGAGTGGTCAGTACTTTTTATTATTCTTCCTGAATAAGTTTTACACCAAGCAAATTAATTATTTTCATCTCACTAAACAAAAACACATGATATTTTAATTTTTTAAAAGGTTTTAAAAATCAAGGATCGTTTCGGGGCATTTTCTTCTGATCAAAGGATTCTTGAGTGGTCAGTACTTTTTATTATTCTTCCTGAATAAGTTTTACACCAAGCAAATTAATTATTTTCACCTCTCAAAACTAAAAAACATGATATTTAAATTTTTTAAAGTTTTAAAATAATCCGGGATCGTTTCGGGGCATTTTCTTCTGATCAAAGGATTCTTGAGTGGTCAATACTTTTTATTATTCTTCCTGAATAAGTTTTACACCAAGCAAATTAATTATTTTCACCTCTCAAAGCTTAAAAACATGATATTTTAATTTTTTAAAAGCTTTAAAATAATCCAGGATCGTTTCGGGGCATTTTCTTCTGATCAAAGGATTCTTGAGTGGTCAGTACTTTTTATTATTCTTCCTGAATAAGTTTTACACCAAGCAAATTAATTATTTTCATCTCACTAAACAAAAACACATGATATTTTTATTTTTTAAAAGGTTTAAAAAATCAAGGATCGTTTCGGGGCATTTTCTTCTGATCAAAGGATTCTTGAGTGGTCAGTACTTTTTATTATTCTTCCTGAATAAGTTTTACACCAAGCAAATTAATTATTTTCACCTCTCAAAGCTTAAAAACATGATATTTTAATTTTTTAAAAGCTTTAAAATAATCCAGGATCGTTTCGGGGCATTTTCTTCTGATCAAAGGATTCTTGAGTGGTCAGTACTTTTTATTATTCTTCCTGAATAAGTTTTACACCAAGCAAATTAATTATTTTCATCTCACTAAACAAAAACACATGATATTTTAATTTTTTAAAAGTTTTAAAATAATCCAGGATCGTTTCGGGGCATTTTCTTCTGATCAAAGGATTCTTGAGTGGTCAGTACTTTTTATTATTCTTCCTGAATAAGTTTTACACCAAGCATATTAATTATTTTCACCTCTCAAAACTAAAAAACATGATATTTTAATTTTTTAAAAGGTTTAAAAAAATCAAGGATCGTTTCGGGGCGTTTTCTTCTGATCAAAGGATTCTTGAGTGGTCAGTACTTTTTATTATTCTTCCTGAATAAGTTTTACACCAAGCAAATTAATTATTTTCACCTCTCAAAACTAAAAAACATGATATTTTAATTTTTAAAAAGTTTTAAAATAATCCAGGATCGTTTCGGGGCATTTTCTTCTGATCAAAGGATTCTTGAGTGGTCAGTACTTTTTATTATTCTTCCTTAATTATTTTCATCTCACAAAACGAAAAAACATGATATTTTAATTTTTAAAAAGTTTTAAAATAATCCAGGATCGTTTCGGGGCATTTTCTTCTGATCAAAGGATTCTTGAGTGGTCAGTACTTTTTATTATTCTTCCTGAATAAGTTTTACACCAAGCAAATTAATTATTTTCACCTCTCAAAACAAAAACACATGATATTTTAATTTTTTAAAAGTTTTAAAATAATCCAGGATCGTTTCGGGGCATTTTCTTCTGATCAAAGGATTCTTGAGTGGTCAGTACTTTTTCTTATTCTTCCTGAATAAGTTTTACACCAAGCAAATTAATTATTTTCACCTCTCAAAACTAAAAAACATGATATTTTAATTTTTTAAAAGGTTTAAAAAAATCAAGGATCGTTTCGGGGCGTTTTCTTCTGATCAAAGGATTCTTGAGTGGTCAATACTTTTTATTATTCTTCCTGAATAAGTTTTACACCAAGCAAATTAATTATTTTCACCTTACAAAACTAAAAAACATGATATTTAAATTTTTTAAAGTTTTAAAATAATCCGGGATCGTTTCGGGGCATTTTCTTCTGATCAAAGGATTCTTGAGTGGTCAGTACTTTTTCTTATTCTTCCTGAATAAGTTTTACACCAAGCAAATTAATTATTTTCACCTCTCAAAACTAAAAAACATGATATTTTAATTTTTTAAAAGGTTTAAAAAAATCAAGGATCGTTTCGGGGCGTTTTCTTCTGATCAAAGGATTCTTGAGTGGTCAGTACTTTTTATTATTCTTCCTGAATAAGTTTTACACCAAGCAAATTAATTATTTTCACCTCTCAAAACTAAAAAACATGATATTTAAATTTTTTAAAGTTTTAAAATAATCCAGGATCGTTTCGGGGCATTTTCTTCTGATCAAAGGATTCTTGAGTGCTCAGTACTTTTAATTATTCTTCCTGAATAAGTTTTACACCAAGCAAATTAATTATTTTCACCTCTCAAAACTAAAAAACATGATATTTTAATTTTTTAAAAGGTTTAAAAAAATCAAGGATCGTTTCGGGGCGTTTTCTTCTGATCAAAGGATTCTTGAGTGGTCAGTACTTTTTATTATTCTTCCTGAATAAGTTTTACACCAAGCAAATTAATTATTTTCACCTCTCAAAACTAAAAAACATGATATTTTAATTTTTAAAAAGTTTTAAAATAATCCAGGATCGTTTCGGGGCATTTTCTTCTGATCAAAGGATTCTTGAGTGGTCAGTACTTTTTATTATTCTTCCTTAATTATTTTCATCTCACAAAACGAAAAAACATGATATTTTAATTTTTAAAAAGTTTTAAAATAATCCAGGATCGTTTCGGGGCATTTTCTTCTGATCAAAGGATTCTTGAGTGGTCAGTACTTTTTATTATTCTTCCTGAATAAGTTTTACACCAAGCAAATTAATTATTTTCACCTCTCAAAACAAAAACACATGATATTTTAATTTTTTAAAAGTTTTAAAATAATCCAGGATCGTTTCGGGGCATTTTCTTCTGATCAAAGGATTCTTGAGTGGTCAGTACTTTTTATTATTCTTCCTGAATAAGTTTTACACCAAGCAAATTAATTATTTTCACCTCTCAAAACTAAAAAACATGATATTTTAATTTTTTAAAAGGTTTAAAAAAATCAAGGATCGTTTCGGGGCGTTTTCTTCTGATCAAAGGATTCTTGAGTGGTCAATACTTTTTATTATTCTTCCTGAATAAGTTTTACACCAAGCAAATTAATTAATTTCACCTTACAAAACTAAAAAACATGATATTTAAATTTTTTAAAGTTTTAAAATAATCCGGGATCGTTTCGGGGCATTTGCTTCTGATCAAAGGATTCTTGAGTGGTCAGTACTTTTTATTATTCTTCCTGAATAAGTTTTACACCAAGCAAATTAATTATTTTCACCTCTCAAAACTAAAAAACATGATATTTAAATTTTTTAAAAGGTTTAAAAAAATCAAGGATCGTTCCGGGGCGTTTTCTTCTGATCAAAGGATTCTTGAGTGGTCAGTACTTTTTATTATCCTTCCTTTATTATTTTTACCCCAAGCAAATAATTTATTTTTACCTTACAAAAATAAAAAACATGATATTTTAATTTTTAAAAAGTTTTAAAATAATCCAGGATCGTTTCGGGGCATTTTCTTCTGATCAAAGGATTCTTGAGTGGTCAGTACTTTTTATTATTCTTCCTGAATAAGTTTTACACCAAGCAAATTAATTATTTTCACCTCACAAAACTAAAAATATGATATTTTAATTTTTTAAAAGTTTTAAAATAATCCAGGATCGTTTCGGGGCATTTTCTTCTGATCAAAGGATTCTTGAGTGCTCAGTACTTTTAATTATTCTTCCTGAATAAGTTTTACACCAAGCAAATTAATTATTTTCACCTCTCAAAACTAAAAAACATGATATTTTAATTTTTTAAAAGGTTTAAAAAAATCAAGGATCGTTTCGGGGCGTTTTCTTCTGATCAAAGGATTCTTGAGTGGTCAGTACTTTTTATTATTCTTCCTGAATAAGTTTTACACCAAGCAAATTAATTATTTTCACCTCTCAAAACTAAAAAACATGATATTTTAATTTTTAAAAAGTTTTAAAATAATCCAGGATCGTTTCGGGGCATTTTCTTCTGATCAAAGGATTCTTGAGTGGTCAGTACTTTTTATTATTCTTCCTTAATTATTTTCATCTCACAAAACGAAAAAACATGATATTTTAATTTTTAAAAAGTTTTAAAATAATCCAGGATCGTTTCGGGGCATTTTCTTCTGATCAAAGGATTCTTGAGTGGTCAGTACTTTTTATTATTCTTCCTGAATAAGTTTTACACCAAGCAAATTAATTATTTTCACCTCTCAAAACAAAAACACATGATATTTTAATTTTTTAAAAGTTTTAAAATAATCCAGGATCGTTTCGGGGCATTTTCTTCTGATCAAAGGATTCTTGAGTGGTCAGTACTTTTTATTATTCTTCCTGAATAAGTTTTACACCAAGCAAATTAATTATTTTCACCTCTCAAAACTAAAAAACATGATATTTTAATTTTTTAAAAGGTTTAAAAAAATCAAGGATCGTTTCGGGGCGTTTTCTTCTGATCAAAGGATTCTTGAGTGGTCAATACTTTTTATTATTCTTCCTGAATAAGTTTTACACCAAGCAAATTAATTAATTTCACCTTACAAAACTAAAAAACATGATATTTAAATTTTTTAAAGTTTTAAAATAATCCGGGATCGTTTCGGGGCATTTGCTTCTGATCAAAGGATTCTTGAGTGGTCAGTACTTTTTATTATTCTTCCTGAATAAGTTTTACACCAAGCAAATTAATTATTTTCACCTCTCAAAACTAAAAAACATGATATTTAAATTTTTTAAAAGGTTTAAAAAAATCAAGGATCGTTCCGGGGCGTTTTCTTCTGATCAAAGGATTCTTGAGTGGTCAGTACTTTTTATTATCCTTCCTTTATTATTTTTACCCCAAGCAAATAATTTATTTTTACCTTACAAAAATAAAAAACATGATATTTTAATTTTTAAAAAGTTTTAAAATAATCCAGGATCGTTTCGGGGCATTTTCTTCTGATCAAAGGATTCTTGAGTGGTCAGTACTTTTTATTATTCTTCCTGAATAAGTTTTACACCAAGCAAATTAATTATTTTCACCTCACAAAACTAAAAATATGATATTTTAATTTTTTAAAAGTTTTAAAATAATCCAGGATCGTTTCGGGGCATTTTCTTCTGATCAAAGGATTCTTGAGTGCTCAGTACTTTTAATTATTCTTCCTGAATAAGTTTTACACCAAGCAAATTAATTATTTTCACCTCTCAAAACTAAAAAACATGATATTTTAATTTTTTAAAAGTTGTAAAATAATCCAGGATCGTTTTGGGGCATTTTCTTCTGCTCAAAAGATTTGTGAGTGGTCAATACTTTTTTTTATTCTTCCTTAATTATTTTCATCTCACAAAACGAAAAAACATGATATTTTAATTTTTAAAAAGTTTTAAAATAATCCAGGATCTTTTCGGGGCATTTTCTTCTGATCAAAGGATTCTTGAGTGGTCAGTACTTTTTATTATCCTTCCTTTATTATTTTTACCCCAAGCAAATTAATTATTTTTACCTTACAAAAATAAAAAACATGATATTTTAATTTTTAAAAAGTTTTAAAATAATCCAGGATCGTTTCGGGGCATTTTCTTCTGATCAAAGGATTCTTGAGTGGTCAGTACTTTTTATTATCCTTCCTGAATAAGTTTTACACCAAGCAAATTAATTATTTTCACCTCTCAAAACAAAAACACATGATATTTTAATTTTTTAAAAGTTTTAAAATAATCCAGGATCGTTTCGGGGCATTTTCTTCTGATCAAAGGATTCTTGAGTGGTCAGTACTTTTTATTATTCTTCCTGAATAAGTTTTACACCAAGCAAATTAATTATTTTCACCTCTCAAAACTAAAAAACATGATATTTTAATTTTTTAAAAGGTTTAAAAAAATCAAGGATCGTTTCGGGGCGTTTTCTTCTGATCAAAGGATTCTTGAGTGGTCAGTACTTTTTATTATTCTTCCTGAATAAGTTTTACACCAAGCAAATTAATTATTTTCACCTCTCAAAACTAAAAAACATGATATTTTAATTTTTAAAAAGTTTTAAAATAATCCAGGATCGTTTCGGGGCATTTTCTTCTGATCAAAGGATTCTTGAGTGGTCAGTACTTTTTATTATTCTTCCTTAATTATTTTCATCTCACAAAACGAAAAAACATGATATTTTAATTTTTAAAAAGTTTTAAAATAATCCAGGATCGTTTCGGGGCATTTTCTTCTGATCAAAGGATTCTTGAGTGGTCAGTACTTTTTATTATTCTTCCTGAATAAGTTTTACACCAAGCAAATTAATTATTTTCACCTCTCAAAACTAAAAAACATGATATTTTAATTTTTTAAAAGTTTTAAAATAATCCAGGATCGTTTCGGGGCATTTTCTTCTGATCAAAGGATTCTTGAGTGGTCAGTACTTTTTATTATTCTTCCTGAATAAGTTTTACACCAAGCAAATTAATTATTTTCACCTCTCAAAACTAAAAAACATGATATTTTAATTTTTTAAAAGGTTTAAAAAAATCAAGGATCGTTCCGGGGCGTTTTCTTCTGATCAAAGGATTCTTGAGTGGTCAGTACTTTTTATTATCCTTCCTTTATTATTTTTACCCCAAGCAAATAATTTATTTTTACCTTACAAAAATAAAAAACATGATATTTTAATTTTTAAAAAGTTTTAAAATAATCCAGGATCGTTTCGGGGCATTTTCTTCTGATCAAAGGATTCTTGAGTGGTCAGTACTTTTTATTATTCTTCCTGAATAAGTTTTACACCAAGCAAATTAATTATTTTCACCTCACAAAACTAAAAATATGATATTTTAATTTTTTAAAAGTTTTAAAATAATCCAGGATCGTTTCGGGGCATTTTCTTCTGATCAAAGGATTCTTGAGTGCTCAGTACTTTTAATTATTCTTCCTGAATAAGTTTTACACCAAGCAAATTAATTATTTTCACCTCTCAAAACTAAAAAACATGATATTTTAATTTTTTAAAAGTTGTAAAATAATCCAGGATCGTTTTGGGGCATTTTCTTCTGCTCAAAAGATTTGTGAGTGGTCAATACTTTTTTTTATTCTTCCTTAATTATTTTCATCTCACAAAACGAAAAAACATGATATTTTAATTTTTAAAAAGTTTTAAAATAATCCAGGATCGTTTCGGGGCATTTTCTTCTGATCAAAGGATTCTTGAGTGGTCAGTACTTTTTATTATCCTTCCTTTATTATTTTTACCCCAAGCAAATTAATTATTTTTACCTTACAAAAATAAAAAACATGATATTTTAATTTTTAAAAAGTTTTAAAATAATCCAGGATCGTTTCGGGGCATTTTCTTCTGATCAAAGGATTCTTGAGTGGTCAGTACTTTTTATTATCCTTCCTTTATTATTTTTACCCCAAGCAAATTAATTATTTTTACCTTACAAAAATAAAAAACATGATATTTTAATTTTTAAAAAGTTTTAAAATAATCCAGGATCGTTTCGGGGCATTTTCTTCTGATCAAAGGATTCTTGAGTGGTCAGTACTTTTTATTATTCTTCCTGAATAAGTTTTACACCAAGCAAATTAATTATTTTCACCTCACAAAACTAAAAATATGATATTTTAATTTTTAAAAAGTTTTAAAATAATCCAGGATCGTTTCGGGGCATTTTCTTCTGATCAAAGAATTCGTGAGTGGTCAATACTTTTTTTTATTCTCAAAGAATAATTTTTACACCCAGCATATTAATTATTTTCACCTCACAAAACGAAAAAACATGATATTTTAATTTTTAAAAAGTTTTAAAATAATCCAGGATCGTTTCGGGGAATTTTCTTCTGATCAAAGGATTCTTGAGTGGTCAGTACTTTTTATTATTCTTCCTGAATAAGTTTTACACCAAGCAAATTAATTATTTTCACCTCACAAAACTAAAAATATGATATTTTAATTTTTAAAAAGTTTTAAAATAATCCAGGATCGTTTTGGGGCATTTTCTTCTGCTCAAAAGATTTGTGAGTGGTCAATACTTTTTTTTATTCTTCCTTAATTATTTTCATCTCACAAAACGAAAAAACATGATATTTTAATTTTTAAAAAGTTTTAAAATAATCCAGGATCGTTTCGGGGCATTTTCTTCTGATCAAAGGATTCTTGAGTGGTCAGTACTTTTTATTATCCTTCCTTTATTATTTTTACCCCAAGCAAATTAATTATTTTTACCTTACAAAAATAAAAAACATGATATTTTAATTTTTAAAAAGTTTTAAAATAATCCAGGATCGTTTCGGGGCATTTTCTTCTGATCAAAGGATTCTTGAGTGGTCAGTACTTTTTATTATCCTTCCTTTATTATTTTTACCCCAAGCAAATTAATTATTTTTACCTTACAAAAATAAAAAACATGATATTTTAATTTTTAAAAAGTTTTAAAATAATCCAGGATCGTTTCGGGGCATTTTCTTCTGATCAAAGGATTCTTGAGTGGTCAGTACTTTTTATTATTCTTCCTGAATAAGTTTTACACCAAGCAAATTAATTATTTTCACCTCACAAAACTAAAAATATGATATTTTAATTTTTAAAAAGTTTTAAAATAATCCAGGATCGTTTCGGGGCATTTTCTTCTGATCAAAGAATTCGTGAGTGGTCAATACTTTTTTTTATTCTCAAAGAATAATTTTTACACCCAGCATATTAATTATTTTCACCTCACAAAACGAAAAAACATGATATTTTAATTTTTAAAAAGTTTTAAAATAATCCAGGATCGTTTCGGGGAATTTTCTTCTGATCAAAGGATTCTTGAGTGGTCAGTACTTTTTATTATTCTTCCTGAATATGTTTTACACCAAGCAAATTTATAATTTTCACCTCACAAAACGAAAAAACAAGATATTTTAATTTTTAAAAAGTTTTAAAATAATCCAGGATCGTTTTGGGGCATTTTCTTCTGCTCAAAGGATTTGTGAGTGGTCAATACTTTTTTTTATTCTTCCTTAATTATTTTCACCAAACAAAACGAAAAAACATGATATTTTAATTTTAAAAAGTTTTAAAATAATCCAGGATCGTTTCGGGGCATTTTCTTCTGATCAAAGCATTTGTGAGTGGTCAATACTTTTTTTATTCTTAAAGAATAATTTTTACACCCAGCATATTAATTGTTTTCGCCTCACAAAACGAAAAAACATGATATTTTAATTTTTTAAAAGTTTTAAAATAATCCAGGATCGTTTCGGGGCATTTTCTTCTGATCAAAGGATTCTTGAGTGGTCAGTACTTTTTATTATTCTTCCTGAATATGTTTTACACCAAGCAAATTTATAATTTTCACCTCACAAAACGAAAAAACAAGATATTTTAATTTTTAAAAAGTTTTAAAATAATCCAGGATCGTTTCGGGGCATTTTCTTCTGATCAAAGGATTCTTGAGTGGTCAGTACTTTTTATTATTCTTCCTGAATAAGTTTTACACCAAGCAAATTAATTATTTTCACCTCACAAAACTAAAAATATGATATTTTAATTTTTTAAAAGTTTTAAAATAATCCAGGATCGTTTCGGGGCATTTTCTTCTGATCAAAGGATTCTTGAGTGCTCAGTACTTTTAATTATTCTTCCTGTATAAGTTTTACACCAAGCAAATTAATTATTTTCACCTCTCAAAACTAAAAAACATGATATTTTAATTTTTTAAAAGTTGTAAAATAATCCAGGATCGTTTTGGGGCATTTTCTTCTGCTCAAAAGATTTGTGAGTGGTCAATACTTTTTTTTATTCTTCCTTAATTATTTTCATCTCACAAAACGAAAAAACATGATATTTTAATTTTTAAAAAGTTTTAAAATAATCCAGGATCGTTTCGGGGCATTTTCTTCTGATCAAAGGATTCTTAAATGGTCAGTACTTTTTATTATCCTTCCTTTATTATTTTTACCCCAAGCAAATTAATTATTTTTACCTTACAAAAATAAAAAACATGATATTTTAATTTTTAAAAAGTTTAAAAATAATCCAGGATCGTTTTGGGGCATTTTCGTCTGCTCAAAGGATTTGTGAGTGGTCAATACTTTTTTTTATTCTTCCTTAATTATTTTCACCAAACAAAACGAAAAAACATGATATTTTAATTTTAAAAAGTTTTAAAATAATCCAGGATCGTTTCGGGGCATTTTCTTCTGATCAAAGCATTTGTGAGTGGTCAATACTTTTTTTATTCTTAAAGAATAATTTTTACACCCAGCATATTAATTGTTTTCGCCTCACAAAACGAAAAAACATGATATTTTAATTTTTTAAAAGTTTTAAAATAATCCAGGATCGTTTCGGGGCATTTTCTTCTGATCAAAGGATTCTTGAGTGGTCAGTACTTTTTATTATTCTTCCTGAATATGTTTTACACCAAGCAAATTTATAATTTTCACCTCACAAAACGAAAAAACAAGATATTTTAATTTTTAAAAAGTTTTAAAATAATCCAGGATCGTTTTGGGGGATTTTCTTCTGCTCAAAGGATTTGTGAGTGGTCAATACTTTTTTTTATTCTTCCTTAATTATTTTCACCAAACAAAACGAAAAAACATGATATTTTAATTTTAAAAAGTTTTAAAATAATCCAGGATCGTTTCGGGGCATTTTCTTCTGATCAAAGCATTTGTGAGTGGTCAATACTTTTTATTATTCTTCCTGAATATGTTTTACACCAAGCAAATTTATAATTTTCACCTCACAAAACGAAAAAACAAGATATTTTAATTTTTTAAAAGTTTTAAAATAATCCAGGATCGTTTTGGGGCATTTTCTTCTGCTCAAAGGATTTGTGAGTGATCAATACTTTTTTTTATTCTTCCTTAATTATTTTCACCAAACAAAACGAAAAAACATGATATTTTAATTTTAAAAAGTTTTAAAATAATCCAGGATCGTTTCGGGGCATTTTCTTCTGATCAAAGCATTTGTGAGTGGTCAATACTTTTTTTATTCTTAAAGAATAATTTTTACACACAGCATATTAATTGTTTTCGCCTCACAAAACGAAAAAACATGATATTTTAATTTTTTAAAAGTTTTAAAATAATCCAGGATCGTTTCGGGGCATTTTCTTCTGATCAAAGCATTTGTGAGTGGTCAATACTTTTTTTTATTCTTAAAGAATAATTTTTACACCCAGCAAATTAATTATTTTCACCTAACAAAACGAAAAAACATGATATTTTAATTTTTAAAAAGTTTTAAAATAATCCAGGATCGTTTCGGGGCATTTTCTTCTGATCAAAGCATTTGTGAGTGGTCAATACATTTTTTTATTCTTAAAGAATAATTTTTACACCCAGCATATTAATTATTTTCACCTCACAAAACGAAAAAACATGATATTTTAATTTTTTAAAAGTTTTAAAATAATCCAGGATCGTTTCGGGGCATTTTCTTCTGATCAAAGCATTTGTGAGTGGTAAATATTTTTTTTTATTCTTAAAGAATAATTTTTACACCCAGCATATTAATTATTTTCACCTCACAAAACGAAAAAACATGATATTTTAATTTTTAAAAAGTTTTAAAATAATCCAGGATCGTTTCGGGGCATTTTCTTCTGATCAAAGGATTTGTGAGTGGTCATTACTTTGTATTATTCTTCCTGAATAAGTTTTACACCAAGCAAATTAATTATTTTCACCTAACAAAACGAAAAAACATGATATTTTAATTTTTAAAAAGTTTTAAAATAATCCAGGATCGTTTCGGGGCATTTTCTTCTGATCAAAGCATTTGTGAGTGGTCAATACTTTTTTTTATCCTTAAAGAATAATTTTTACACCCAGCAAATTAATTATTTTCACCTAACAAAACGAAAAAACATGATATTTTAATTTTAAAAAGTTTTAAAATAATCCAGGATCGTTTTGGGGCATTTTCTTCTGCTCAAAGGATTTGTGAGTGGTCAATACTTTTTTTTATTCTTCCTTAATTATTTTCACCAAACAAAACGAAAAAACATGATATTTTAATTTTAAAAAGTTTTAAAATAATCCAGGATCGTTTCGGGGCATTTTCTTCTGATCAAAGCATTTGTGAGTGGTCAATACTTTTTTTATTCTTAAAGAATAATTTTTACACCCAGCATATTAATTGTTTTCGCCTCACAAAACGAAAAAACATGATATTTTAATTTTTTAAAAGTTTTAAAATAATCCAGGATCGTTTCGGGGCATTTTCTTCTGATCAAAGGATTCTTGAGTGGTCAGTACTTTTTATTATTCTTCCTGAATATGTTTTACACCAAGCAAATTTATAATTTTCACCTCACAAAACGAAAAAACAAGATATTTTAATTTTTAAAAAGTTTTAAAATAATCCAGGATCGTTTTGGGGGATTTTCTTCTGCTCAAAGGATTTGTGAGTGGTCAATACTTTTTTTTATTCTTCCTTAATTATTTTCACCAAACAAAACGAAAAAACATGATATTTTAATTTTAAAAAGTTTTAAAATAATCCAGGATCGTTTCGGGGCATTTTCTTCTGATCAAAGCATTTGTGAGTGGTCAATACTTTTTATTATTCTTCCTGAATAAGTTTTACACCAAGCAAATTAATTATTTTCACCTCACAAAACTAAAAATATGATATTTTAATTTTTTAAAAGTTTTAAAATAATCCAGGATCGTTTCGGGGCATTTTCTTCTGATCAAAGGATTCTTGAGTGGTCAGTACTTTTTATTATTCTTCCTGAATATGTTTTACACCAAGCAAATTTATAATTTTCACCTCACAAAACGAAAAAACAAGATATTTTAATTTTTAAAAAGTTTTAAAATAATCCAGGATCGTTTTGGGGCATTTTCTTCTGCTCAAAGGATTTGTGAGTGATCAATACTTTTTTTTATTCTTCCTTAATTATTTTCACCAAACAAAACGAAAAAACATGATATTTTAATTTTAAAAAGTTTTAAAATAATCCAGGATCGTTTCGGGGCATTTTCTTCTGATCAAAGCATTTGTGAGTGGTCAATACTTTTTTTATTCTTAAAGAATAATTTTTACACCCAGCATATTAATTGTTTTCGCCTCACAAAACGAAAAAACATGATATTTTAATTTTTTAAAAGTTTTAAAATAATCCAGGATCGTTTCGGGGCATTTTCTTCTGATCAAAGCATTTGTGAGTGGTAAATATTTTTTTTTATTCTTAAAGAATAATTTTTACACCCAGCAAATTAATTATTTTCACCTAACAAAACGAAAAAACATGATATTTTAATTTTTAAAAAGTTTTAAAATAATCCAGGATCGTTTCGGGGCATTTTCTTCTGATCAAAGCATTTGTGAGTGGTCAATACATTTTTTTATTCTTAAAGAATAATTTTTACACCCAGCATATTAATTATTTTCACCTCACAAAACGAAAAAACATGATATTTTAATTTTTTAAAAGTTTTAAAATAATCCAGGATCGTTTCGGGGCATTTTCTTCTGATCAAAGCATTTGTGAGTGGTAAATATTTTTTTTTATTCTTAAAGAATAATTTTTACACCCAGCATATTAATTATTTTCACCTCACAAAACGAAAAAACATGATATTTTAATTTTTAAAAAGTTTTAAAATAATCCAGGATCGTTTCGGGGCATTTTCTTCTGATCAAAGGATTTGTGAGTGGTCATTACTTTGTATTATTCTTCCTGAATAAGTTTTACACCAAGCAAATTAATTATTTTCACCTAACAAAACGAAAAAACATGATATTTTAATTTTTAAAAAGTTTTAAAATAATCCAGGATCGTTTCGGGGCATTTTCTTCTGATCAAAGCATTTGTGAGTGGTCAATACTTTTTTTTATCCTTAAAGAATAATTTTTACACCCAGCAAATTAATTATTTTCACCTAACAAAACGAAAAAACATGATATTTTAATTTTAAAAAGTTTTAAAATAATCCAGGATCGTTTCGGGGCATTTTCTTCTGATCAAAGCATTTGTGAGTGGTCAATACTTTTTTTATTCTTAAAGAATAATTTTTACACCCAGCATATTAATTATTTTCACCTCACAAAACGAAAAAACATGATATTTTAATTTTTTAAAAGTTTTAAAATAATCCAGGATCGTTTCGGGGCATTTTCTTCTGATCAAAGCATTTGTGAGTGGTAAATATTTCTTTTTATTCTTAAAGAATAATTTTTACACCCAGCATATTAATTATTTTCACCTCACAAAACGAAAAAACATGATATTTTAATTTTTCAAAAGTTTTAAAATAATCCAGGATCGTTTCGGGGCATTTTCTTCTGATCAAAGCATTTGTGAGTGGTCAATACTTTTTTTTATTCTTAAAGAATAATTTTTACACCCAGCAAATTAATTATTTTCACCTAACAAAACGAAAAAACATGATATTTTAATTTTTAAAAAGTTTTAAAATAATCCAGGATCGTTTCGGGGCATTTTCTTCTGATCAAAGAATTCGTGAGTGGTCAATACTTTTTTTTATTCTCAAAGAATAATTTTTACACCCAGCATATTAATTATTTTCACCTCACAAAACGAAAAAACATGATATTTTAATTTTTAAAAAGTTTTAAAATAATCCAGGATCGTTTCGGGGCATTTTCTTCTGATCAAAGGATTCTTGAGTGGTCAGTACTTTTTATTATTCTTCCTGAATAAGTTTTACACCAAGCAAATTAATTATTTTCACCTCACAAAACTAAAAATATGATATTTTAATTTTTTAAAAGTTTTAAAATAATCCAGGATCGTTTCGGGGCATTTTCTTCTGATCAAAGGATTCTTGAGTGGTCAGTACTTTTTATTATTCTTCCTGAATATGTTTTACACCAAGCAAATTTATAATTTTCACCTCACAAAACGAAAAAACAAGATATTTTAATTTTTCAAAAGTTTTAAAATAATCCAGGATCGTTTTGGGGCATTTTCTTCTGCTCAAAAGATTTGTGAGTGGTCAATACTTTTTTTTATTCTTCCTTAATTATTTTCACCAAACAAAACGAAAAAACATGATATTTTAATTTTAAAAAGTTTTAAAATAATCCAGGATCGTTTCGGGGCATTTTCTTCTGATCAAAGCATTTGTGAGTGGTCAATACTTTTTTTATTCTTAAAGAATAATTTTTACACCCAGCATATTAATTGTTTTCGCCTCACAAAACGAAAAAACATGATATTTTAATTTTTTAAAAGTTTTAAAATAATCCAGGATCGTTTCGGGGCATTTTCTTCTGATCAAAGCATTTGTGAGTGGTCAATACTTTTTTTATTCTTAAAGAATAATTTTTACACCCAGCAAATTAATTATTTTCACCTCACAAAACGAAAAAACATGATATTTTAATTTTTCAAAAGTTTTAAAATAATCCAGGATCGTTTCGGGGCATTTTCTTCTGATCAAAGCATTTGTGAGTGGTCAATACTTTTTTTTATTCTTAAAGAATAATTTTTACACCCAGCAAATTAATTATTTTCACCTAACAAAACGAAAAAACATGATATTTTAATTTTTAAAAAGTTTTAAAATAATCCAGGATCGTTTCGGGGCATTTTCTTCTGATCAAAGAATTCGTGAGTGGTCAATACTTTTTTTTATTCTCAAAGAATAATTTTTACACCCAGCATATTAATTATTTTCACCTCACAAAACGAAAAAACATGATATTTTAATTTTTAAAAAGTTTTAAAATAATCCAGGATCGTTTCGGGGCATTTTCTTCTGATCAAAGGATTCTTGAGTGGTCAGTACTTTTTATTATTCTTCCTGAATAAGTTTTACACCAAGCAAATTAATTATTTTCACCTCACAAAACTAAAAATATGATATTTTAATTTTTTAAAAGTTTTAAAATAATCCAGGATCGTTTCGGGGCATTTTCTTCTGATCAAAGGATTCTTGAGTGGTCAGTACTTTTTATTATTCTTCCTGAATATGTTTTACACCAAGCAAATTTATAATTTTCACCTCACAAAACGAAAAAACAAGATATTTTAATTTTTCAAAAGTTTTAAAATAATCCAGGATCGTTTTGGGGCATTTTCTTCTGCTCAAAAGATTTGTGAGTGGTCAATACTTTTTTTTATTCTTCCTTAATTATTTTCACCAAACAAAACGAAAAAACATGATATTTTAATTTTAAAAAGTTTTAAAATAATCCAGGATCGTTTCGGGGCATTTTCTTCTGATCAAAGCATTTGTGAGTGGTCAATACTTTTTTTATTCTTAAAGAATAATTTTTACACCCAGCATATTAATTGTTTTCGCCTCACAAAACGAAAAAACATGATATTTTAATTTTTTAAAAGTTTTAAAATAATCCAGGATCGTTTCGGGGCATTTTCTTCTGATCAAAGCATTTGTGAGTGGTCAATACTTTTTTTATTCTTAAAGAATAATTTTTACACCCAGCAAATTAATTATTTTCACCTAACAAAACGAAAAAACATGATATTTTAATTTTTAAAAAGTTTTAAAATAATCCAGGATCGTTTCGGGGCATTTTCTTCTGATCAAAGCATTTGTGAGTGGTCAATACATTTTTTATTCTTAAAGAATAATTTTTACACCCAGCATATTAATTATTTTCACCTCACAAAACGAAAAAACATGATATTTTAATTTTTTAAAAGTTTTAAAATAATCCAGGATCGTTTCGGGGCATTTTCTTCTGATCAAAGGATTCTTGAGTGGTCAGTACTTTTTATTATTCTTCCTGAATAAGTTTTACACCAAGCAAATTAATTATTTTCACCTCACAAAACTAAAAATATGATATTTTAATTTTTTAAAAGTTTTAAAATAATCCAGGATCGTTTCGGGGCATTTTCTTCTGATCAAAGGATTCTTGAGTGGTCAGTACTTTTTATTATTCTTCCTGAATATGTTTTACACCAAGCAAATTTATAATTTTCACCTCACAAAACGAAAAAACAAGATATTTTAATTTTTCAAAAGTTTTAAAATAATCCAGGATCGTTTTGGGGCATTTTCTTCTGCTCAAAAGATTTGTGAGTGGTCAATACTTTTTTTTATTCTTCCTTAATTATTTTCACCAAACAAAACGAAAAAACATGATATTTTAATTTTAAAAAGTTTTAAAATAATCCAGGATCGTTTCGGGGCATTTTCTTCTGATCAAAGCATTTGTGAGTGGTCAATACTTTTTTTATTCTTAAAGAATAATTTTTACACCCAGCATATTAATTGTTTTCGCCTCACAAAACGAAAAAACATGATATTTTAATTTTTTAAAAGTTTTAAAATAATCCAGGATCGTTTCGGGGCATTTTCTTCTGATCAAAGCATTTGTGAGTGGTCAATACTTTTTTTATTCTTAAAGAATAATTTTTACACCCAGCAAATTAATTATTTTCACCTAACAAAACGAAAAAACATGATATTTTAATTTTTAAAAAGTTTTAAAATAATCCAGGATCGTTTCGGGGCATTTTCTTCTGATCAAAGCATTTGTGAGTGGTCAATACATTTTTTTATTCTTAAAGAATAATTTTTACACCCAGCATATTAATTATTTTCACCTCACAAAACGAAAAAACATGATATTTTAATTTTTTAAAAGTTTTAAAATAATCCAGGATCGTTTCGGGGCATTTTCTTCTGATCAAAGCATTTGTGAGTGGTAAATATTTTTTTTTATTCTTAAAGAATAATTTTTACACCCAGCATATTAATTATTTTCACCTCACAAAACGAAAAAACATGATATTTTAATTTTTAAAAAGTTTTAAAATAATCCAGGATCGTTTCGGGGCATTTTCTTCTGATCAAAGGATTTGTGAGTGGTCATTACTTTGTATTATTCTTCCTGAATAAGTTTTACACCAAGCAAATTAATCATTTTCTTCTCACAAAACGAAAAAACATGATATTTTTATTTTTGAAAAGTTTTAAAATAATCCAGGATCGTTTCGGGGCATTTTCTTCTGATCAAAGCATTTGTGAGTGGTCAATACTTTTTTTTATTCTCAAAGAATAATTTTTACACCCAGCATATTAATTATTTTCACCTCACAAAACGAAAAAACATGATATTTTAATTTTTAAAAAGTTTTAAAATAATCCAGGATCGTTTCGGGGCATTTTCTTCTGATCAAAGCATTTGTGAGTGGTCAATACTTTTTTTTATTCTTAAAGAATAATTTTTACACCCAGCATATTAATTATTTTCACCTCACAAAACGAAAAAACATGATATTTTAATTTTTAAAAAGTTTTAAAATAATCCAGGATCGTTTCGGGGCATTTTCTTCTGATCAAAGCATTTGTGAGTGGTCAATACTTTTTTTTATTCTTAACGAATAATTTTTACACCCAGCAAATTAATTATTTTCACCTAACAAAACGAAAAAACATGATATTTTAATTTTTAAAAAGTTTTAAAATAATCCAGGATCGTTTCGGGGCATTTTCTTCTGATCAAAGCATTTGTGAGTGGTCAATACTTTTTTTTATCCTTAAAGAATAATTTTTACACCCAGCAAATTAATTATTTTCACCTAACAAAACGAAAAAACATGATATTTTAATTTTAAAAAGTTTTAAAATAATCCAGGATCGTTTCGGGGCATTTTCTTCTGATCAAAGCATTTGTGAGTGGTCAATACTTTTTTTATTCTTAAAGAATAATTTTTACACCCAGCATATTAATTATTTTCACCTCACAAAACGAAAAACATGATATTTTAATTTTTTAAAAGTTTTAAAATAATCCAGGATCGTTTCGGGGCATTTTCTTCTGATCAAAGCATTTGTGAGTGGTAAATATTTTTTTTTATTCTTAAAGAATAATTTACACCCAGCATATTAATTATTTTCACCTCACAAAACGAAAAAACATGATATTTTAATTTTTCAAAAGTTTTAAAATAATCCAGGATCGTTTCGGGGCATTTTCTTCTGATCAAAGCATTTGTGAGTGGTCAATACTTTTTTTTATTCTTAAAGAATAATTTTTACACCCAGCAAATTAATTATTTTCACCTAACAAAACGAAAAAACATGATATTTTAATTTTTAAAAAGTTTTAAAATAATCCAGGATCGTTTCGGGGCATTTTCTTCTGATCAAAGAATTCGTGAGTGGTTAATACTTTTTTTTATTCTCAAAGAATAATTTTTACACCCAGCATATTAATTATTTTCACCTCACAAAACGAAAAAACATGATATTTTAATTTTTAAAAAGTTTTAAAATAATCCAGGATCGTTTCGGGGCATTTTCTTCTGATCAAAGCATTTGTGAGTGGTCAATACTTTTTTTTATTCTTAAAGAATAATTTTTACACCCAGCAAATTAATTATTTTCACCTCACAAAACGAAAAAACATGATATTTTAATTTTTAAAAAGTTTTAAAATAATCCAGGATCGTTTCGGGGCATTTTCTTCTGATCAAAGCATTTGTGAGTGGTCAATACTTTTTTTTATTCTTAAAGAATAATTTTTACACCCAGCAAATTAATTATTTTCACCTAACAAAACGAAAAAACATGATATTTTAATTTTTAAAAAGTTTTAAAATAATCCAGGATCGTTTCGGGGCATTTTCTTCTGATCAAAGCATTTGTGAGTGGTCAATACTTTTTTTATTCTTAAAGAATAATTTTTACACCCAGCATATTAATTATTTTCACCTCACAAAACGAAAAAACATGATATTTTAATTTTTTAAAAGATTTAAAATAATCCAGGATCGTTTCGGGGCATTTTCTTCTGATCAAAGCATTTGTGAGTGGTAAATATTTTTTTTTATTCTTAAAGAATAATTTTTACACCCAGCATATTAATTATTTTCACCTCACAAAACGAAAAAACATGATATTTTAATTTTTCAAAAGTTTTAAAATAATCCAGGATCGTTTCGGGGCATTTTCTTCTGATCAAAGGATTCTTGAGTGGTCAGTACTTTTTATTATTCTTCCTGAATAAGTTTTACACCAAGCAAATTAATTATTTTCACCTCTCAAAACTAAAAAACATGATATTTTAATTTTTTAAAAGTTTTAAAATAATCCAGGATCGTTTCGGGGCATTTTCTTCTGATCAAAGGATTCTTGAGTGGTCAGTACTTTTATTATTCTTCCTGAATAAGTTTTACACCAAGCAAATTAATTATTTTCACCTCTCAAAACTAAAAAACATGATATTTTAATTTTTTAAAAGGTTTAAAAAAATCAAGGATCGTTCCGGGGCATTTTCTTCTGATCAAAGGATTCTTGAGTGGTCAGTACTTTTTATTATCCTTCCTTTATTATTTTTACCCCAAGCAAATTAATTATTTTTACCTTACAAAAATAAAAAACATGATATTTAAATTTTTTAAAGTTTTAAAATAATCCAGGATCGTTTCGGGGCATTTTCTTCTGATCAAAGGATTCTTGAGTGGTCAGTACTTTTTATTATTCTTCCTGAATAAGTTTTACACCTAGCAAATTAATTATTTTCACCTCTCAAAACTAAAAAACATGATATTTTAATTTTTTAAAAGGTTTAAAAAAATCAAGGATCGTTCCGGGGCGTTTTCTTCTGATCAAAGGATTCTTGAGTGGTCAGTTCTTTTTATTATCCTTCCTTTATTATTTTTACCCCAAGCAAATAATTTATTTTTACCTTACAAAAATAAAAAACATGATATTTTAATTTTTAAAAAGTTTTAAAATAATCCAGGATCGTTTCGGGGCATTTTCTTCTGATCAAAGGATTCTTGAGTGGTCAGTACTTTTTATTATTCTTCCTGAATAAGTTTTACACCAAGCAAATTAATTATTTTCACCTCACAAAACTAAAAATATGATATTTTAATTTTTTAAAAGTTTTAAAATTATCCAGGATCGTTTCGGGGCATTTTCTTCTGATCAAAGGATTCTTGAGTGCTCAGTACTTTTAATTATTCTTCCTGTATAAGTTTTACACCAAGCAAATTAATTATTTTCACCTCTCAAAACTAAAAAACATGATATTTTAATTTTTTAAAAGTTGTAAAATAATCCAGGATCGTTTTGGGGCATTTTCTTCTGCTCAAAAGATTTGTGAGTGGTCAATACTTTTTTTTATTCTTCCTTAATTATTTTCATCTCACAAAACGAAAAAACATGATATTTTAATTTTTAAAAAGTTTTAAAATAATCCAGGATCGTTTCGGGGCATTTTCTTCTGATCAAAGGATTCTTGAGTGGTCAGTACTTTTTATTATCCTTCCTTTATTATTTTTACCCCAAGCAAATTAATTATTTTTACCTTACAAAAATAAAAAACATGATATTTTAATTTTTAAAAAGTTTTAAAATAATCCAGGATCGTTTTGGGGCATTTTCTTCTGCTCAAAGGATTTGTGAGTGGTCAGTACTTTTTATTATTCTTCCTGAATAAGTTTTACACCAAGCAAATTAATTATTTTCACCTCACAAAACTAAAAATATGATATTTTAATTTTTAAAAAGTTTTAAAATAATCCAGGATCGTTTCGGGGCATTTTCTTCTGATCAAAGGATTCTTGAGTGGTCAGTACTTTTTATTATTCTTCCTGAATAAGTTTTACACCAAGCAAATTAATTATTTTCACCTCACAAAACTAAAAATATGATATTTTAATTTTTAAAAAGTTTTAAAATAATCCAGGATCGTTTCGGGGCATTTTCTTCTGATCAAAGGATTCTTGAGTGGTCAGTACTTTTTATTATTCTTCCTGAATATGTTTTACACCAAGCAAATTTATAATTTTCACCTCACAAAACGAAAAAACAAGATATTTTAATTTTTAAAAAGTTTTAAAATAATCCAGGATCGTTTTGGGGCATTTTCTTCTGCTCAAAGGATTTGTGAGTGGTCAATACTTTTTTTTATTCTTCCTTAATTATTTTCACCAAACAAAACGAAAAAACATGATATTTTAATTTTAAAAAGTTTTAAAATAATCCAGGATCGTTTCGGGGCATTTTCTTCTGATCAAAGCATTTGTGAGTGGTCAATACTTTTTTTATTCTTAAAGAATAATTTTTACACCCAGCATATTAATTGTTTTCGCCTCACAAAACGAAAAAACATGATATTTTAATTTTTTAAAAGTTTTAAAATAATCCAGGATCGTTTCGGGGCATTTTCTTCTGATCAAAGGATTCTTGAGTGC
Organism: Panagrolaimus sp. LJ2414; assembly: GCA_024447195.1. Classification (NCBI taxonomy): domain Eukaryota; kingdom Metazoa; phylum Nematoda; class Chromadorea; order Rhabditida; family Panagrolaimidae; genus Panagrolaimus; species Panagrolaimus sp. LJ2414. The sequence goes on from JAMRXY010000046.1 coordinate 231,323, forward strand.
TCAGTACTTTTTATTATTCTTCCTGAATATGTTTTACACCAAGCAAATTTATAATTTTCACCTCACAAAACGAAAAAACAAGATATTTTAATTTTTAAAAAGTTTTAAAATAATCCAGGATCGTTTCGGGGCATTTTCTTCTGATCAAAGGATTCTTGAGTGGTCAGTACTTTTTATTATTCTTCCTGAATAAGTTTTACACCAAGCAAATTAATTATTTTCACCTCACAAAACTAAAAATATGATATTTTAATTTTTTAAAAGTTTTAAAATAATCCAGGATCGTTTCGGGGCATTTTCTTCTGATCAAAGGATTCTTGAGTGCTCAGTACTTTTAATTATTCTTCCTGTATAAGTTTTACACCAAGCAAATTAATTATTTTCACCTCTCAAAACTAAAAAACATGATATTTTAATTTTTTAAAAGTTGTAAAATAATCCAGGATCGTTTTGGGGCATTTTCTTCTGCTCAAAAGATTTGTGAGTGGTCAATACTTTTTTTTATTCTTCCTTAATTATTTTCATCTCACAAAACGAAAAAACATGATATTTTAATTTTTAAAAAGTTTTAAAATAATCCAGGATCGTTTCGGGGCATTTTCTTCTGATCAAAGGATTCTTGAGTGGTCAGTACTTTTTATTATCCTTCCTTTATTATTTTTACCCCAAGCAAATTAATTATTTTTACCTTACAAAAATAAAAAACATGATATTTTAATTTTTAAAAAGTTTTAAAATAATCCAGGATCGTTTCGGGGCATTTTCTTCTGATCAAAGGATTCTTGAGTGGTCAGTACTTTTTATTATTCTTCCTGAATAAGTTTTACACCAAGCAAATTAATTATTTTCACCTCACAAAACTAAAAATATGATATTTTAATTTTTAAAAAGTTTTAAAATAATCCAGGATCGTTTCGGGGCATTTTCTTCTGATCAAAGAATTCGTGAGTGGTCAATACTTTTTTTTATTCTCAAAGAATAATTTTTACACCCAGCATATTAATTATTTTCACCTCACAAAACGAAAAAACATGATATTTTAATTTTAAAAAGTTTTAAAATAATCCAGGATCGTTTCGGGGCATTTTCTTCTGATCAAAGGATTCTTGAGTGGTCAGTACTTTTTATTATTCTTCCTGAATAAGTTTTACACCAAGCAAATTAATTATTTTCACCTCACAAAACTAAAAATATGATATTTTAATTTTTAAAAAGTTTTAAAATAATCCAGGATCGTTTCGGGGCATTTTCTTCTGATCAAAGGATTCTTGAGTGGTCAGTACTTTTTATTATTCTTCCTGAATATGTTTTACACCAAGCAAATTTATAATTTTCACCTCACAAAACGAAAAAACAAGATATTTTAATTTTTAAAAAGTTTTAAAATAATTCAGGATCGTTTTGGGGCATTTTCTTCTGCTCAAAGGATTTGTGAGTGGTCAATACTTTTTTTTATTCTTCCTTAATTATTTTCACCAAACAAAACGAAAAAACATGATATTTTAATTTTAAAAAGTTTTAAAATAATCCAGGATCGTTTCGGGGCATTTTCTTCTGATCAAAGGATTCTTGAGTGGTCAGTACTTTTTATTATTCTTCCTGAATAAGTTTTACACCAAGCAAATTAATTATTTTCACCTCACAAAACTAAAAATATGATATTTTAATTTTTAAAAAGTTTTAAAATAATCCAGGATCGTTTCGGGGCATTTTCTTCTGATCAAAGGATTCTTGAGTGGTCAGTACTTTTTATTATTCTTCCTGAATATGTTTTACACCAAGCAAATTTATAATTTTCACCTCACAAAACGAAAAAACAAGATATTTTAATTTTTAAAAAGTTTTAAAATAATCCAGGATCGTTTTGGGGCATTTTCTTCTGCTCAAAGGATTTGTGAGTGGTCAATACTTTTTTTTATTCTTCCTTAATTATTTTCACCAAACAAAACGAAAAAACATGATATTTTAATTTTAAAAAGTTTTAAAATAATCCAGGATCGTTTCGGGGCATTTTCTTCTGATCAAAGCATTTGTGAGTGGTCAATACTTTTTTTATTCTTAAAGAATAATTTTTACACCCAGCATATTAATTGTTTTCGCCTCACAAAACGAAAAAACATGATATTTTAATTTTTTAAAAGTTTTAAAATAATCCAGGATCGTTTCGGGGCATTTTCTTCTGATCAAAGGATTCTTGAGTGCTCAGTACTTTTTATTATTCTTCCTGAATATGTTTTACACCAAGCAAATTTATAATTTTCACCTCACAAAACGAAAAAACAAGATATTTTAATTTTTAAAAAGTTTTAAAATAATCCAGGATCGTTTCGGGGCATTTTCTTCTGATCAAAGGATTCTTGAGTGGTCAGTACTTTTTATTATTCTTCCTGAATAAGTTTTACACCAAGCAAATTAATTATTTTCACCTCACAAAACTAAAAATATGATATTTTAATTTTTTAAAAGTTTTAAAATAATCCAGGATCGTTTCGGGGCATTTTCTTCTGATCAAAGGATTCTTGAGTGCTCAGTACTTTTAATTATTCTTCCTGTATAAGTTTTACACCAAGCAAATTAATTATTTTCACCTCTCAAAACTAAAAAACATGATATTTTAATTTTTTAAAAGTTGTAAAATAATCCAGGATCGTTTTGGGGCATTTTCTTCTGCTCAAAAGATTTGTGAGTGGTCAATACTTTTTTTTATTCTTCCTTAATTATTTTCATCTCACAAAACGAAAAAACATGATATTTTAATTTTTAAAAAGTTTTAAAATAATCCAGGATCGTTTCGGGGCATTTTCTTCTGATCAAAGGATTCTTGAGTGGTCAGTACTTTTTATTATCCTTCCTTTATTATTTTTACCCCAAGCAAATTAATTATTTTTACCTTACAAAAATAAAAAACATGATATTTTAATTTTTAAAAAGTTTTAAAATAATCCAGGATCGTTTCGGGGCATTTTCTTCTGATCAAAGGATTCTTGAGTGGTCAGTACTTTTTATTATTCTTCCTGAATAAGTTTTACACCAAGCAAATTAATTATTTTCACCTCACAAAACTAAAAATATGATATTTTAATTTTTAAAAAGTTTTAAAATAATCCAGGATCGTTTCGGGGCATTTTCTTCTGATCAAAGAATTCGTGAGTGGTCAATACTTTTTTTTATTCTCAAAGAATAATTTTTACACCCAGCATATTAATTATTTTCACCTCACAAAACGAAAAAACATGATATTTTAATTTTTAAAAAGTTTTAAAATAATCCAGGATCGTTTCGGGGCATTTTCTTCTGATCAAAGGATTCTTGAGTGGTCAGTACTTTTTATTATTCTTCCTGAATATGTTTTACACCAAGCAAATTTATAATTTTCACCTCACAAAACGAAAAAACAAGATATTTTAATTTTTAAAAAGTTTTAAAATAATCCAGGATCGTTTTGGGGCATTTTCTTCTGCTCAAAGGATTTGTGAGTGGTCAATACTTTTTTTTATTCTTCCTTAATTATTTTCACCAAACAAAACGAAAAAACATGATATTTTTATTTTAAAAAGTTTTAAAATAATCCAGGATCGTTTCGGGGCATTTTCTTCTGATCAAAGGATTCTTGAGTGGTCAGTACTTTTTATTATTCTTCCTGAATAAGTTTTACACCAAGCAAATTAATTATTTTCACCTCACAAAACTAAAAATATGATATTTTAATTTTTAAAAAGTTTTAAAATAATCCAGGATCGTTTCGGGGCATTTTCTTCTGATCAAAGGATTCTTGAGTGGTCAGTACTTTTTATTATTCTTCCTGAATATGTTTTACACCAAGCAAATTTATAATTTTCACCTCACAAAACGAAAAAACAAGATATTTTAATTTTTAAAAAGTTTTAAAATAATCCAGGATCGTTTTGGGGCATTTTCTTCTGCTCAAAGGATTTGTGAATACTTTTTTTTATTCTTCCTTAATTATTTTCACCAAACAAAACGAAAAAACATGATATTTTAATTTTAAAAAGTTTTAAAATAATCCAGGATCGTTTCGGGGCATTTTCTTCTGATCAAAGCATTTGTGAGTGGTCAATACTTTTTTTATTCTTAAAGAATAATTTTTACACCCAGCATATTAATTGTTTTCGCCTCACAAAACGAAAAAACATGATATTTTAATTTTTTAAAAGTTTTAAAATAATCCAGGATCGTTTCGGGGCATTTTCTTCTGATCAAAGGATTCTTGAGTGCTCAGTACTTTTTATTATTCTTCCTGAATATGTTTTACACCAAGCAAATTTATAATTTTCACCTCACAAAACGAAAAAACAAGATATTTTAATTTTTAAAAAGTTTTAAAATAATCCAGGATCGTTTCGGGGCATTTTCTTCTGATCAAAGGATTCTTGAGTGGTCAGTACTTTTTATTATTCTTCCTGAATAAGTTTTACACCAAGCAAATTAATTATTTTCACCTCACAAAACTAAAAATATGATATTTTAATTTTTTAAAAGTTTTAAAATAATCCAGGATCGTTTCGGGGCATTTTCTTCTGATCAAAGGATTCTTGAGTGCTCAGTACTTTTAATTATTCTTCCTGTATAAGTTTTACACCAAGCAAATTAATTATTTTCACCTCTCAAAACTAAAAAACATGATATTTTAATTTTTTAAAAGTTGTAAAATAATCCAGGATCGTTTTGGGGCATTTTCTTCTGCTCAAAAGATTTGTGAGTGGTCAATACTTTTTTTTATTCTTCCTTAATTATTTTCATCTCACAAAACGAAAAAACATGATATTTTAATTTTTAAAAAGTTTTAAAATAATCCAGGATCGTTTCGGGGCATTTTCTTCTGATCAAAGGATTCTTGAGTGGTCAGTACTTTTTATTATCCTTCCTTTATTATTTTTACCCCAAGCAAATTAATTATTTTTACCTTACAAAAATAAAAAACATGATATTTTAATTTTTAAAAAGTTTTAAAATAATCCAGGATCGTTTCGGGGCATTTTCTTCTGATCAAAGGATTCTTGAGTGGTCAGTACTTTTTATTATTCTTCCTGAATAAGTTTTACACCAAGCAAATTAATTATTTTCACCTCACAAAACTAAAAATATGATATTTTAATTTTTAAAAAGTTTTAAAATAATCCAGGATCGTTTCGGGGCATTTTCTTCTGATCAAAGAATTCGTGAGTGGTCAATACTTTTTTTTATTCTCAAAGAATAATTTTTACACCCAGCATATTAATTATTTTCACCTCACAAAACGAAAAAACATGATATTTTAATTTTTAAAAAGTTTTAAAATAATCCAGGATCGTTTCGGGGCATTTTCTTCTGATCAAAGGATTCTTGAGTGGTCAGTACTTTTTATTATTCTTCCTGAATATGTTTTACACCAAGCAAATTTATAATTTTCACCTCACAAAACGAAAAAACAAGATATTTTAATTTTTAAAAAGTTTTAAAATAATCCAGGATCGTTTTGGGGCATTTTCTTCTGCTCAAAGGATTTGTGAGTGGTCAATACTTTTTTTTATTCTTCCTTAATTATTTTCACCAAACAAAACGAAAAAACATGATATTTTAATTTTAAAAAGTTTTAAAATAATCCAGGATCGTTTCGGGGCATTTTCTTCTGATCAAAGCATTTGTGAGTGGTCAATACTTTTTTTATTCTTAAAGAATAATTTTTACACCCAGCATATTAATTGTTTTCGCCTCACAAAACGAAAAAACATGATATTTTAATTTTTTAAAAGTTTTAAAATAATCCAGGATCGTTTCGGGGCATTTTCTTCTGATCAAAGGATTCTTGAGTGGTCAGTACTTTTTATTATTCTTCCTGAATATGTTTTACACCAAGCAAATTTATAATTTTCACCTCACAAAACGAAAAAACAAGATATTTTAATTTTTAAAAAGTTTTAAAATAATCCAGGATCGTTTTGGGGCATTTTCTTCTGCTCAAAGGATTTGTGAGTGGTCAATACTTTTTTTCTTCTTCCTTAATTATTTTCACCAAACAAAACGAAAAAACATGATATTTTTATTTTAAAAAGTTTTAAAATAATCCAGGATCGTTTCGGGGCATTTTCTTCTGATCAAAGGATTCTTGAGTGGTCAGTACTTTTTATTATTCTTCCTGAATATGTTTTACACCAAGCAAATTTATAATTTTCACCTCACAAAACGAAAAAACAAGATATTTTAATTTTTAAAAAGTTTTAAAATAATCCAGGATCGTTTTGGGGCATTTTCTTCTGCTCAAAGGATTTGTGAGTGGTCAATACTTTTTTTTATTCTTCCTTAATTATTTTCACCAAACAAAACGAAAAAACATGATATTTTAATTTTAAAAAGTTTTAAAATAATCCAGGATCGTTTCGGGGCATTTTCTTCTGATCAAAGCATTTGTGAGTGGTCAATACTTTTTTTATTCTTAAAGAATAATTTTTACACCCAGCATATTAATTGTTTTCGCCTCACAAAACGAAAAAACATGATATTTTAATTTTTTAAAAGTTTTAAAATAATCCAGGATCGTTTCGGGGCATTTTCTTCTGATCAAAGCATTTGTGAGTGGTACATATTTTTTTTTATTCTTAAAGAATAATTTTTACACCCAGCAAATTAATTATTTTCACCTAACAAAACGAAAAAACAAGATATTTTAATTTTTAAAAAGTTTTAAAATAATCCAGGATCGTTTCGGGGCATTTTCTTCTGATCAAAGCATTTGTGAGTGGTAAATATTTTTTTTTATTCTTAAAGAATAATTTTTACACCCAGCATATTAATTATTTTCACCTCACAAAACGAAAAAACATGATATTTTAATTTTTAAAAAGTTTTAAAATAATCCAGGATCGTTTCGGGGCATTTTCTTCTGATCAAAGGATTTGTGAGTGGTCATTACTTTGTATTATTCTTCCTGAATAAGTTTTACACCAAGCAAATTAATTATTTTCACCTAACAAAACGAAAAAACATGATATTTTAATTTTTAAAAAGTTTTAAAATAATCCAGGATCGTTTCGGGGCATTTTCTTCTGATCAAAGCATTTGTGAGTGGTCAATACTTTTTTTTATCCTTAAAGAATAATTTTTACACCCAGCAAATTAATTATTTTCACCTAACAAAACGAAAAAACATGATATTTTAATTTTAAAAAGTTTTAAAATAATCCAGGATCGTTTCGGGGCATTTTCTTCTGATCAAAGCATTTGTGAGTGGTCAATACTTTTTTTATTCTTAAAGAATAATTTTTACACCCAGCATATTAATTATTTTCACCTCACAAAACGAAAAAACATGATATTTTAATTTTTTAAAAGTTTTAAAATAATCCAGGATCGTTTCGGGGCATTTTCTTCTGATCAAAGCATTTGTGAGTGGTAAATATTTCTTTTTATTCTTAAAGAATAATTTTTACACCCAGCATATTAATTATTTTCACCTCACAAAACGAAAAAACATGATATTTTAATTTTTCAAAAGTTTTAAAATAATCCAGGATCGTTTCGGGGCATTTTCTTCTGATCAAAGCATTTGTGAGTGGTCAATACTTTTTTTTATTCTTAAAGAATAATTTTTACACCCAGCAAATTAATTATTTTCACCTAACAAAACGAAAAAACATGATATTTTAATTTTTAAAAAGTTTTAAAATAATCCAGGATCGTTTCGGGGCATTTTCTTCTGATCAAAGAATTCGTGAGTGGTCAATACTTTTTTTTATTCTCAAAGAATAATTTTTACACCCAGCATATTAATTATTTTCACCTCACAAAACGAAAAAACATGATATTTTAATTTTTAAAAAGTTTTAAAATAATCCAGGATCGTTTCGGGGCATTTTCTTCTGATCAAAGGATTCTTGAGTGGTCAGTACTTTTTATTATTCTTCCTGAATAAGTTTTACACCAAGCAAATTAATTATTTTCACCTCACAAAACTAAAAATATGATATTTTAATTTTTTAAAAGTTTTAAAATAATCCAGGATCGTTTCGGGGCATTTTCTTCTGATCAAAGGATTCTTGAGTGGTCAGTACTTTTTATTATTCTTCCTGAATATGTTTTACACCAAGCAAATTTATAATTTTCACCTCACAAAACGAAAAAACAAGATATTTTAATTTTTTAAAAGTTTTAAAATAATCCAGGATCGTTTTGGGGCATTTTCTTCTGCTCAAAAGATTTGTGAGTGGTCAATACTTTTTTTTATTCTTCCTTAATTATTTTCACCAAACAAAACGAAAAAACATGATATTTTAATTTTAAAAAGTTTTAAAATAATCCAGGATCGTTTCGGGGCATTTTCTTCTGATCAAAGCATTTGTGAGTGGTCAATACTTTTTTTTATTCTTAAAGAATAATTTTTACACCCAGCAAATTAATTATTTTCACCTAACAAAACGAAAAAACATGATATTTTAATTTTTAAAAAGTTTTAAAATAATCCAGGATCGTTTCGGGGCATTTTCTTCTGATCAAAGCATTTGTGAGTGGTCAATACTTTTTTTATTCTTAAAGAATAATTTTTACACCCAGCATATTAATTATTTTCACCTCACAAAACGAAAAAACATGATATTTTAATTTTTTAAAAGATTTAAAATAATCCAGGATCGTTTCGGGGCATTTTCTTCTGATCAAAGCATTTGTGAGTGGTTAATGTTTTTTTTTTATTCTTAAAGAATAATTTTTACACCCAGCATATTAATTATTTTCACCTCACAAAACGAAAAAACATGATATTTTAATTTTTCAAAAGTTTTAAAATAATCCAGGATCGTTTCGGGGCATTTTCTTCTGATCAAAGAATTCGTGAGTGGTCAATACTTTTTTTTATTCTCAAAGAATAATTTTTACACCCAGCATATTAATTATTTTCACCTCACAAAACGAAAAAACATGATATTTTAATTTTTAAAAAGTTTTAAAATAATCCAGGATCGTTTCGGGGCATTTTCTTCTGATCAAAGCATTTGTGAGTGGTCAATACTTTTTTTTATTCTTAACGAATAATTTTTACACCCAGCAAATTAATTATTTTCACCTAACAAAACGAAAAAACATGATATTTTAATTTTAAAAAGTTTTAAAATAATCCAGGATCGTTTCGGGGCATTTTCTTCTGATCAAAGCATTTGTGAGTGGTCAATACTTTTTTTATTCTTAACGAATAATTTTTACACCCAGCATATTAATTATTTTCACCTCACAAAACGAAAAAACATGATATTTTAATTTTTTAAAAGTTTTAAAATAATCCAGGATCGTTTCGGGGCATTTTCTTCTGATCAAAGCATTTGTGAGTGGTAAATATTTTTTTTTATTCTTAAAGAATAATTTACACCCAGCATATTAATTATTTTCACCTCACAAAACGAAAAAACATGATATTTTAATTTTTCAAAAGTTTTAAAATAATCCAGGATCGTTTCGGGGCATTTTCTTCTGATCAAAGAATTCGTGAGTGGTTAATACTTTTTTTTATTCTCAAAGAATAATTTTTACACCCAGCATATTAATTATTTTCACCTCACAAAACGAAAAAACATGATATTTTAATTTTTCAAAAGTTTTAAAATAATCCAGGATCGTTTCGGGGCATTTTCTTCTGATCAAAGAATTCGTGAGTGGTTAATACTTTTTTTTATTCTCAAAGAATAATTTTTACACCCAGCATATTAATTATTTTCACCTCACAAAACGAAAAAACATGATATTTTAATTTTTTAAAAGTTTTAAAATAATCCAGGATCGTTTCGGGGCATTTTCTTCTGATCAAAGCATTTGTGAGTGGTCAATACTTTTTTTATTCTTAAAGAATAATTTTTACACCCAGCATATTAATTATTTTCACCTCACAAAACGAAAAAACATGATATTTTAATTTTTTAAAAGATTTAAAATAATCCAGGATCGTTTCGGGGCATTTTCTTCTGATCAAAGCATTTGTGAGTGGTAAATATTTTTTTTTATTCTTAAAGAATAATTTTTACACCCAGCATATTAATTATTTTCACCTCACAAAACGAAAAAACATGATATTTTAATTTTTCAAAAGTTTTAAAATAATCCAGGATCGTTTCGGGGCATTTTCTTCAGATCAAAGCATTTGTGAGTGGTCAATACTTTTTTTTATTCTTAAAGAATAATTTTTACACCCAGCATATTAATTATTTTCACCTAACAAAACGAAAAAACATGATATTTTAATTTTAAAAAGTTTTAAAATAATCCAGGATCGTTTCGGGGCATTTTCTTCTGATCAAAGCATTTGTGAGTGGTCAATACATTTTTTTATTCTTAAAGAATAATTTTTACACCAAGCATATTAATTATTTTCACCTCACAAAACGAAAAAACATGATATTTTAATTTTTTAAAAGTTTTAAAATAATCCAGGATCGTTTCGGGGCATTTTCTTCTGATCAAAGCATTTGTGAGTGGTAAATATTTTTTTTTATTCTTAAAGAATAATTTTTACACCCAGCATATTAATTATTTTCACCTCACAAAACGAAAAAACATGATATTTTTATTTTTCAAAAGTTTTAAAATAATCCAGGATCGTTTCGGGGCATTTTCTTCTGATCAAAGCATTTGTGAGTGGTCAATACTTTTTTTTATTCTTAAAGAATAATTTTTACACCCAGCAAATTAATTATTTTCACCTAACAAAACGAAAAAACATGATATTTTAATTTTAAAAAGTTTTAAAATAATCCAGGATCGTTTCGGGGCATTTTCTTCTGATCAAAGCATTTGTGAGTGGTCAATACATTTTTTTATTCTTAAAGAATAATTTTTACACCAAGCATATTAATTATTTTCACCTCACAAAACGAAAAAACATGATATTTTAATTTTTTAAAAGTTTTAAAATAATCCAGGATCGTTTCGGGGCATTTTCTTCTGATCAAAGCATTTGTGAGTGGTCAATACTTTTTTTTATTCTTAAAGAATAATTTTTACAACCAGCATATTAATTATTTTCACCTCACAAAACGAAAAAACATGATATTTTAATTTTTAAAAAGTTTTAAAATAATCCAGGATCGTTTCGGGGCATTTTCTTCTGATCAAAGGATTTGTGAGTGGTCATTACTTTTTTTTATTCTTGAAGAATAATTTTTACACCCAGCATATTAATTATTTTCACCTCACAAAACGAAAAAACATGATATTTTAATTTTTAAAAAGTTTTAAAATAATCCAGGATCGTTTCGGGGCATTTTCTTCTGATCAAAGCATTATGAGTGGTCAATACTTTTTTTTATTCTTGAAGAATAATTTTTACACCCAGCATATTAATTATTTTCACCTCAAAAAACGAAAAAACATGATATTTTAATTTTTAAAAAGTTTTAAAATAATTCAGTATCGTTTCGGGGCATTTTCTTCTGATCAAAGCATTTGTGAGTGGTCAATACTTTTTTTTATTCTTAAAGAATAATTTTTACACCCAGCATATTAATTGTTTTCACCTCACAAAACGAAAAAACATGATATTTTAATTTTTAAAAAGTTTTAAAATAATCCAGGATCGTTTCGGGGCATTTTCTTCTGATCAAAGCATTTGTGAGTGGTCAATACTTTTTTTATTCTTAAATAATAATTTTTACACCCAGCAAATTAATTATTTTCACCTAACAAAACGAAAAAACATGATATTTTAATTTTAAAAAGTTTTAAAATAATCCAGGATCGTTTCGGGGCATTTTCTTCTGATCAAAGCATTTGTGAGTGGTCAATACTTTTTTTTATTCTTGAAGAATAATTTTTACACCCATCATATTAATTATTTTCACCTCACAAAACGAAAAAACATGATATTTTAATTTTTTAAAAGTTTTAAAATAATCCAGGATCGTTTCGGGGCATTTTCTTCTGATCAAAGCATTTGTGAGTGGTCAATACTTTTTTTTATTCTTAAAGAATAATTTTTACACCCATCATATTAATTATTTTCACCTCACAAAACGAAAAAACATGATATTTTAATTTTTAAAAAGTTTTAAAATATACCAGGATCGTTTCGGGGCATTTTCTTCTGATCAAAGCATTTGTGAGTGGTCAATACTTTTTTTTATTCTTAAAGAATAATTTTTACACCCAGCATATTAATTATTTTCACCTCACAAAACGAAAAAACATGATATTTTAATTTTTAAAAAGTTTTAAAATAATCCAGGATCGTTTCGGGGCATTTTCTTCTGATCAAAGGATTTGTGAGTGGTCATTACTTTGTATTATTCTTCCTGAATAAGTTTTACACCAAGCAAATTAATCATTTTCACCTCACAAAACGAAAAAACATGATATTTTTATTTTTAAAAAGTTTTAAAATAATCCAGGATCGTTTCGGGGCATTTTCTTCTGATCAAAGCATTTGTGAGTGGTCAATACTTTTTTTATTCTCAAAGAATAATTTTTACACCCAGCATATTAATTATTTTCACCTCACAAAACGAAAAAACATGATATTTTTATTTTTAAAAAGTTTTAAAATAATCCAGGATCGTTTCGGGGCATTTTCTTCTGATCAAAGCATTTGTGAGTGGTCAATACTTTTTTTTATTCTCAAAGAATAATTTTTACACCCAGCATATTAATTATTTTCACCTCACAAAACGAAAAAACATGATATTTTAATTTTTTAAAAGTTTTAAAATAATCCAGGATCGTTTCGGGGCATTTTCTTCTGATCAAAGCATTTGTGAGTGGTAAATATTTTTTTTTATTCTTAAAGAATAATTTTTACACCCAGCATATTAATTATTTTCACCTCACAAAACGAAAAAACATGATATTTTAATTTTTAAAAAGTTTTAAAATAATCCAGGATCGTTTCGGGGCATTTTCTTCTGATCAAAGGATTCTTGAGTGGTCAGTACTTTTTATTATTCATCCTGAATAAGTTTTACACCAAGCAAATTAATTATTTTCACCTCACAAAACTAAAAATATGATATTTTAATTTTTTAAAAGTTTTAAAATAATCCAGGATCGTTTCGGGGCATTTTCTTCTGATCAAAGGATTCTTGAGTGGTCAGTACTTTTTATTATTCTTCCTGAATATGTTTTACACCAAGCAAATTTATAATTTTCACCTCACAAAACGAAAAAACAAGATATTTTAATTTTTTAAAAGTTTTAAAATAATCCAGGATCGTTTTGGGGCATTTTCTTCTGCTCAAAAAATTTGTGAGTGGTCAATACTTTTTTTTATTCTTCCTTAATTATTTTCACCAAACAAAACGAAAAAACATGATATTTTAATTTTAAAAAGTTTTAAAATAATCCAGGATCGTTTCGGGGCATTTTCTTCTGATCAAAGCATTTGTGAGTGGTCAATACTTTTTTTATTCTTAAAGAATAATTTTTACACCCAGCATATTAATTGTTTTCGCCTCACAAAACGAAAAAACATGATATTTTAATTTTAAAAAGTTTTAAAATAATCCAGGATCGTTTCGGGGCATTTTCTTCTGATCAAAGCATTTGTGAGTGGTCAATACTTTTTTTATTCTTAAAGAATAATTTTTACACCCAGCATATTAATTGTTTTCGCCTCACAAAACGAAAAAACATGATATTTTAATTTTTTAAAAGTTTTAAAATAATCCAGGATCGTTTCGGGGCATTTTCTTCTGATCAAAGCATTTGTGAGTGGTCAATACTTTTTTTATTCTTAAAGAATAATTTTTACACCCAGCATATTAATTATTTTCACCTCACAAAACGAAAAAACATGATATTTTAATTTTTTAAAAGTTTTAAAATAATCCAGGATCGTTTCGGGGCATTTTCTTCTGATCAAAGCATTTGTGAGTGGTAAATATTTTTTTTATTCTTAAAGAATAATTTTTATACCCAGCATATTAATTATTTTCACCTCACAAAACGAAAAAACATGATATTTTAATTTTTAAAAAGTTTTAAAATAATCCAGGATCGTTTCGGGGCATTTTCTTCTGATCAAAGGATTTGTGAGTGGTCATTACTTTGAATTATTCTTCCTGAATAAGTTTTGCACCAAGCAAATTAATCATTTTCTTCTCACAAAACGAAAAAACATGATATTTTTATTTTTGAAAAGTTTTAAAATAATCCAGGATCGTTTCGGGGCATTTTCTTCTGATCAAAGCATTTGTGAGTGGTCAATACTTTTTTTTATTCTCAAAGAATAATTTTTACACCCAGCATATTAATTATTTTCACCTCACAAAACGAAAAAACATGATATTTTAATTTTTAAAAAGTTTTAAAATAATCCAGGATCGTTTCGGGGCATTTTCTTCTGATCAAAGCATTTGTGAGTGGTCAATACTTTTTTTTATTCTTAAAGAATAATTTTTACACCCAGCATATTAATTATTTTCACCTCACAAAACGAAAAAACATGATATTTTAATTTTTAAAAAGTTTTAAAATAATCCAGGATCGTTTCGGGGCATTTTCTTCTGATCAAAGCATTTGTGAGTGGTCAATACTTTTTTTTATTCTTAAAGAATAATTTTTACACCCAGCAAATTAATTATTTTCACCTAACAAAACGAAAAAACATGATATTTTAATTTTTAAAAAGTTTTAAAATAATCCAGGATCGTTTCGGGGCATTTTCTTCTGATCAAAGCATTTGTGAGTGGTCAATACTTTTTTTTATCCTTAAAGAATAATTTTTACACCCAGCAAATTAATTATTTTCACCTCACAAAACGAAAAAACATGATATTTTAATTTTTAAAAAGTTTTAAAATAATCCAGGATCGTTTCGGGGCATTTTCTTCTGATCAAAGGATTTGTGAGTGGTCATTACTTTGTATTATTCTTAAAGAATAATTTTTACACCCAGCATATTAACTATTTTCACCTCACAAAACGAAAAAACATGATATTTTAATTTTTAAAAAGTTTTAAAATAATCCAGGATCGTTTCGGGGCATTTTCTTCTGATCAAAGCATTATGAGTGGTCAATACTTTTTTTTATTCTTGAAGAATAATTTTTACACCCAGCATATTAATTATTTTCACCTCACAAAACGAAAAAACATGATATTTTAATTTTTAAAAAGTTTTAAAATAATCCAGGATCGTTTCGGGGCATTTTCTTCTGATCAAAGGATTTGTGAGTGGTCATTACTTTTTTTTATTCTTGAAGAATAATTTTTACACCCAGCATATTAATTATTTTCACCTCACAAAACGAAAAAACATGATATTTTAATTTTTAAAAAGTTTTAAAATAATCCAGGATCGTTTCGGGGCATTTTCTTCTGATCAAAGCATTATGAGTGGTCAATACTTTTTTTTATTCTTGAAGAATAATTTTTACACCCAGCATATTAATTATTTTCACCTCAAAAAACGAAAAAACATGATATTTTAATTTTTAAAAAGTTTTAAAATAATTCAGTATCGTTTCGGGGCATTTTCTTCTGATCAAAGCATTTGTGAGTGGTCAATACTTTTTTTTATTCTTAAAGAATAATTTTTACACCCAGCATATTAATTGTTTTCACCTCACAAAACGAAAAAACATGATATTTTAATTTTTAAAAAGTTTTAAAATAATCCAGGATCGTTTCGGGGCATTTTCTTCTGATCAAAGCATTTGTGAGTGGTCAATACTTTTTTTATTCTTAAATAATAATTTTTACACCCAGCAAATTAATTATTTTCACCTAACAAAACGAAAAAACATGATATTTTAATTTTAAAAAGTTTTAAAATAATCCAGGATCGTTTCGGGGCATTTTCTTCTGATCAAAGCATTTGTGAGTGGTCAATACTTTTTTTTATTCTTGAAGAATAATTTTTACACCCATCATATTAATTATTTTCACCTCACAAAACGAAAAAACATGATATTTTAATTTTTTAAAAGTTTTAAAATAATCCAGGATCGTTTCGGGGCATTTTCTTCTGATCAAAGCATTTGTGAGTGGTCAATACTTTTTTTTATTCTTAAAGAATAATTTTTACACCCATCATATTAATTATTTTCACCTCACAAAACGAAAAAACATGATATTTTAATTTTTAAAAAGTTTTAAAATATACCAGGATCGTTTCGGGGCATTTTCTTCTGATCAAAGCATTTGTGAGTGGTCAATACTTTTTTTTATTCTTAAAGAATAATTTTTACACCCAGCATATTAATTATTTTCACCTCACAAAACGAAAAAACATGATATTTTAATTTTTAAAAAGTTTTAAAATAATCCAGGATCGTTTCGGGGCATTTTCTTCTGATCAAAGGATTTGTGAGTGGTCATTACTTTGTATTATTCTTCCTGAATAAGTTTTACACCAAGCAAATTAATCATTTTCACCTCACAAAACGAAAAAACATGATATTTTTATTTTTAAAAAGTTTTAAAATAATCCAGGATCGTTTCGGGGCATTTTCTTCTGATCAAAGCATTTGTGAGTGGTCAATACTTTTTTTTATTCTCAAAGAATAATTTTTACACCCAGCATATTAATTATTTTCACCTCACAAAACGAAAAAACATGATATTTTAATTTTTTAAAAGTTTTAAAATAATCCAGGATCGTTTCGGGGCATTTTCTTCTGATCAAAGCATTTGTGAGTGGTAAATATTTTTTTTTATTCTTAAAGAATAATTTTTACACCCAGCATATTAATTATTTTCACCTCACAAAACGAAAAAACATGATATTTTAATTTTTAAAAAGTTTTAAAATAATCCAGGATCGTTTCGGGGCATTTTCTTCTGATCAAAGGATTCTTGAGTGGTCAGTACTTTTTATTATTCATCCTGAATAAGTTTTACACCAAGCAAATTAATTATTTTCACCTCACAAAACTAAAAATATGATATTTTAATTTTTTAAAAGTTTTAAAATAATCCAGGATCGTTTCGGGGCATTTTCTTCTGATCAAAGGATTCTTGAGTGGTCAGTACTTTTTATTATTCTTCCTGAATATGTTTTACACCAAGCAAATTTATAATTTTCACCTCACAAAACGAAAAAACAAGATATTTTAATTTTTTAAAAGTTTTAAAATAATCCAGGATCGTTTTGGGGCATTTTCTTCTGCTCAAAAAATTTGTGAGTGGTCAATACTTTTTTTTATTCTTCCTTAATTATTTTCACCAAACAAAACGAAAAAACATGATATTTTAATTTTAAAAAGTTTTAAAATAATCCAGGATCGTTTCGGGGCATTTTCTTCTGATCAAAGCATTTGTGAGTGGTCAATACTTTTTTTATTCTTAAAGAATAATTTTTACACCCAGCATATTAATTGTTTTCGCCTCACAAAACGAAAAAACATGATATTTTAATTTTAAAAAGTTTTAAAATAATCCAGGATCGTTTCGGGGCATTTTCTTCTGATCAAAGCATTTGTGAGTGGTCAATACTTTTTTTATTCTTAAAGAATAATTTTTACACCCAGCATATTAATTGTTTTCGCCTCACAAAACGAAAAAACATGATATTTTAATTTTTTAAAAGTTTTAAAATAATCCAGGATCGTTTCGGGGCATTTTCTTCTGATCAAAGCATTTGTGAGTGGTCAATACTTTTTTTATTCTTAAAGAATAATTTTTACACCCAGCATATTAATTATTTTCACCTCACAAAACGAAAAAACATGATATTTTAATTTTTTAAAAGTTTTAAAATAATCCAGGATCGTTTCGGGGCATTTTCTTCTGATCAAAGCATTTGTGAGTGGTAAATATTTTTTTTATTCTTAAAGAATAATTTTTATACCCAGCATATTAATTATTTTCACCTCACAAAACGAAAAAACATGATATTTTAATTTTTAAAAAGTTTTAAAATAATCCAGGATCGTTTCGGGGCATTTTCTTCTGATCAAAGGATTTGTGAGTGGTCATTACTTTGAATTATTCTTCCTGAATAAGTTTTACACCAAGCAAATTAATCATTTTCTTCTCACAAAACGAAAAAACATGATATTTTTATTTTTGAAAAGTTTTAAAATAATCCAGGATCGTTTCGGGGCATTTTCTTCTGATCAAAGCATTTGTGAGTGGTCAATACTTTTTTTTATTCTCAAAGAATAATTTTTACACCCAGCATATTAATTATTTTCACCTCACAAAACGAAAAAACATGATATTTTAATTTTTAAAAAGTTTTAAAATAATCCAGGATCGTTTCGGGGCATTTTCTTCTGATCAAAGCATTTGTGAGTGGTCAATACTTATTTTTATTCTTAAAGAATAATTTTTACACCCAGCATATTAATTATTTTCACCTCACAAAACGAAAAAACATGATATTTTAATTTTTAAAAAGTTTTAAAATAATCCAGGATCGTTTCGGGGCATTTTCTTCTGATCAAAGCATTTGTGAGTGGTCAATACTTTTTTTTATTCTTAAAGAATAATTTTTACACCCAGCAAATTAATTATTTTCACCTAACAAAACGAAAAAACATGATATTTTAATTTTTAAAAAGTTTTAAAATAATCCAGGATCGTTTCGGGGCATTTTCTTCTGATCAAAGCATTTGTGAGTGGTCAATACTTTTTTTTATCCTTAAAGAATAATTTTTACACCCAGCAAATTAATTATTTTCACCTCACAAAACGAAAAAACATGATATTTTAATTTTTAAAAAGTTTTAAAATAATCCAGGATCGTTTCGGGGCATTTTCTTCTGATCAAAGGATTTGTGAGTGGTCATTACTTTGTATTATTCTTAAAGAATAATTTTTACACCCAGCATATTAACTATTTTCACCTCACAAAACGAAAAAACATGATATTTTAATTTTTAAAAAGTTTTAAAATAATCCAGGATCGTTTCGGGGCATTTTCTTCTGATCAAAGCATTATGAGTGGTCAATACTTTTTTTTATTCTTGAAGAATAATTTTTACACCCAGCATATTAATTATTTTCACCTCACAAAACGAAAAAACATGATATTTTTATTTTTAAAAAGTTTTAAAATAATCCAGGATCGTTTCGGGGCATTTTCTTCTGATCAAAGCATTTGTGAGTGGTCAATACTTTTTTTTATTCTTAAAGAATAATTTTTACAACCAGCATATTAATTATTTTCACCTAACAAAACGAAAAAACATGATATTTTAATTTTTAAAAAGTTTTAAAATAATCCAGGATCGTTTCGGGGCATTTTCTTCTGATCAAAGCATTTGTGAGTAGTAAATACTTTTTTTTATTCTTAAAGAATAATTTTTACACCCAGCATATTAATTATTTTCACCTCACAAAACGAAAAAACATGATATTTTAATTTTTAAAAAGTTTTAAAATAATCCAGGATCGTTTCGGGGCATTTTCTTCTGATCAAAGCATTTGTGAGTGGTCAATACTTTTTTTTATTCTTGAAGAATAATTTTTACACCCAGCATATTAATTATTTTCACCTCACAAAAAGAAAAAACATGATATTTTAATTTTTAAAAAGTTTTAAAATAATCCAGGATCGTTTCGGGGCATTTTCTTCTGATCAAAGCATTTGTGAGTGGTCAATACTTTTTTTTATTCTTAAAGAATAATTTTTACACCCAGCATATTAATTATTTTCACCTCACAAAACGAAAAAACATGATATTTTAATTTTTAAAAAGTTTTAAAATAATCCAGGATCGTTTCGGGGCATTTTCTTCTGATCAAAGCATTATGAGTGGTCAATACATTTTTTTATTCTTGAAGAATAATTTTTACACCCAGCATATTAATTATTTTCACCTCACAAAACGAAAAAACATGATATTTTAATTTTTAAAAAGTTTTAAAATAATCCAGGATCGTTTCGGGGCATTTTCTTCTGATCAAAGCATTTGTGAGTAGTAAATACTTTTTTTTATTCTTAAAAAATAATTTTTACACCCAGCATATTAATTATTTTCACCTCACAAAACGAAACAACATGATATTTTAATTTTTAAAAAGTTTTAAAATAATCCAGGATCGTTTCGGGGCATTTTCTTCTGATCAAAGGATTTGTGAGTGGTCATTACTTTGTATTATTCTTAAAGAATAATTTTTACACCCAGCATATTAATTATTTTCACCTCACAAAACGAAAAAACATGATATTTTAATTTTTAAAAAGTTTTAAAATAATCCAGGATCGTTTCGGGGCATTTTCTTCTGATCAAAGCATTATGAGTGGTCAATACTTTTTTTTATTCTTGAAGAATAATTTTTACACCCAGCATATTAATTATTTTCACCTCACAAAACGAAAAAACATGATATTTTTATTTTTAAAAAGTTTTAAAATAATCCAGGATCGTTTCGGGGCATTTTCTTCTGATCAAAGCATTTGTGAGTGGTCAATACTTTTTTTTATTCTTAAAGAATAATTTTTACACCCATCATATTAATTATTTTCACCTCACAAAACGAAAAAACATGATATTTTAATTTTTTAAAAGTTTTAAAATAATCCAGGATCGTTTCGGGGCATTTTCTTCTGATCAAAGCATTTGTGAGTGGTCAATACATTTTTTTATTCTTAAAGAATAATTTTTACACCCAGCATATTAATTATTTTCACCTCACAAAACGAAAAAACATGATATTTTAATTTTTAAAAAGTTTTAAAATAATCCAGGATCGTTTCGGGGCATTTTCTTCTGATCAAAGCATTATGAGTGGTCAATACTTTTTTTTATTCTTGAAGAATAATTTTTACACCCAGCATATTAATTATTTTCACCTCACAAAACGAAAAAACATGATATTTTAATTTTTTAAAAGTTTTAAAATAATCCAGGATCGTTTCGGGGCATTTTCTTCTGATCAAAGCATTTGTGAGTGGTCAATACATTTTTTTATTCTTAAAGAATAATTTTTACACCCAGCATATTAATTATTTTCACCTCACAAAACGAAAAAACATGATATTTTAATTTTTAAAAAGTTTTAAAATAATCCAGGATCGTTTCGGGGCATTTTCTTCTGATCAAAGCATTATGAGTGGTCAATACATTTTTTTATTCTTAAAGAATAATTTTTACACCCAGCATATTAATTATTTTCACCTAACAAAACGAAAAAACATGATATTTTAATTTTAAAAAGTTTTAAAATAATCCTGGATCGTTTCGGGGCATTTTCTTCTGATCAAAGCATTTGTGAGTGGTCAATACATTTTTTTATTCTTAAAGAATAATTTTTACACCCAGCATATTAATTATTTTCACCTCACAAAACGAAAAAACATGATATTTTAATTTTTAAAAAGTTTTAAAATAATCCAGGATCGTTTCGGGGCATTTTCTTCTGATCAAAGCATTTGTGAGTGGTAAATATTTTTTTTTATTCTTAAAGAATAATTTTTACACCCAGCATATTAATTATTTTCACCTCACAAAACGAAAAAACATGATATTTTAATTTTTAAAAAGTTTTAAAATAATCCAGGATCGTTTCGGGGCATTTTCTTCTGATCAAAGCATTTGTGAGTGGTCAATACTTTTTTTTATTCTTAAAGAATAATTTTTACACCCAGCATATTAATTATTTTCACCTCACAAAACGAAAAAACATGATATTTTAATTTTTAAAAAGTTTTAAAATAATCCAGGATCGTTTCGGGGCATTTTCTTCTGATCAAAGCATTTGTGAGTGGTCAATACTTTTTTTTATTCTCAAAGAATAATTTTTACACCCAGCATATTAATTATTTTCACCTCACAAAACGAAAAAACATGATATTTTAATTTTTAAAAAGTTTTAAAATAATCCAGGATCGTTTCGGGGCATTTTCTTCTGATCAAAGCATTTGTGAGTGGTCAATACTTTTTTTTATTCTTAAAGAATAATTTTTACACCCAGCATATTAATTATTTTCACCTCACAAAACGAAAAAACATGATATTTTAATTTTTAAAAAGTTTTAAAATAATCCAGGATCGTTTCGGGGCATTTTCTTCTGATCAAAGGATTTGTGAGTGGTCATTACTTTGTATTATTCTTAAAGAATAATTTTTACACCCAGCATATTAATTATTTTCACCTCACAAAACGAAAAAACATGATATTTTAATTTTTAAAAAGTTTAAAAATAATCCAGGATCGTTTCGGGGCATTTTCTTCTGATCAAAGCATTTGTGAGTGGTCAATACTTTTTTTTATTCTTAAAGAATAATTTTTACACCCAGCATATTAATTATTTTCACCTCACAAAACGAAAAAACATGATATTTTAATTTTTAAAAAGTTTTAAAATAATCCAGGATCGTTTCGGGGCATTTTCTTCTGATCAAAGCATTATGAGTGGTCAATACTTTTTTTTATTCTTGAAGAATAATTTTTACACCAAGCATATTAATTATTTTCACCTCACAAAACGAAAAAACATGATATTTTAATTTTTAAAAAGTTTTAAAATAATCCAGGATCGTTTCGGGGCATTTTCTTCTGATCAAAGCATTTGTGAGTGGTCATTACTTTGTATTATTCTTGAAGAATAATTTTTACACCAAGCATATTAATTATTTTCACCTCACAAAACGAAAAAACATGATATTTTAATTTTTAAAAAGTTTTAAAATAATCCAGGATCGTTTCGGGGCATTTTCTTCTGATCAAAGCATTTGTGAGTGGTCATTACTTTGTATTATTCTTGAAGAATAATTTTTACACCAAGCATATTAATTATTTTCACCTCACAAAACGAAAAAACATGATATTTTAATTTTTAAAAAGTTTTAAAATAATCCAGGATCGTTTCGGGGCATTTTCTTCTGATCAAAGGATTTGTGAGTGGTCATTACTTTGTATTATTCTTCCTGAATAAGTTTTACACCAAGCAAATTAATCATTTTCACCTCACAAAACGAAAAAACATGATATTTTAATTTTTAAAAAGTTTTAAAATAATCCAGGATCGTTTCGGGGCATTTTCTTCTGATCAAAGCATTTGTGAGTAGTAAATACTTTTTTTTATTCTTAAAAAATAATTTTTACACCCAGCATATTAATTATTTTCACCTCACAAAACGAAACAACATGATATTTTAATTTTTAAAAAGTTTTAAAATAATCCAGGATCGTTTCGGGGCATTTTCTTCTGATCAAAGCATTTGTGAGTGGTCAATACTTTTTTTTATTCTTCCTGAATAATTTTTACACCCAGCATATTAATTATTTTCACCTCACAAAACGAAAAAACATGATATTTTAATTTTTAAAAAGTTTTAAAATAATCCAGGATCGTTTCGGGGCATTTTCTTCTGATCAAAGCATTATGAGTGGTCAATACTTTTTTTTATTCTTCCTGAATAATTTTTACACCCAGCATATTAATTATTTTCACCTCACATAACGAAAAAACATGATATTTTAATTTTTAAAAAGTTTTAAAATAATCCAGGATCGTTTCGGGGCATTTTCTTCTGATCAAAGGATTTGTGAGTGGTCAATACTTTTTTTTATTCTTAAAGAATAATTTTTACACCCAGCATATTAATTATTTTCACCTCACAAAACGAAAAAACATGATATTTTAATTTTTAAAAAGTTTTAAAATAATCCAGGATCGTTTCGGGGCATTTTCTTCTGATCAAAGCATTTGTGAGTAGTAAATACTTTTTTTTATTCTTAAAAAATAATTTTTACACCCAGCATATTAATTATTTTCACCTCACAAAACGAAACAACATGATATTTTTATTTTTAAAAAGTTTTAAAATAATCCAGGATCGTTTCGGGGCATTTTCTTCTGATCAAAGCATTTGTGAGTGGTCAATACTTTTTTTTATTCTTAAAGTATAATTTTTACACCCAGCATATTAATTATTTTCACCTCACAAAACGAAAAAACATGATATTTTAATTTTTAAAAAGTTTTAAAATAATCCAGGATCGTTTCGGGGCATTTTCTTCTGATCACAGGATTTGTGAGTGGTCATTACTTTGTATTATTCTTCCTGAATAAGTTTTACACCAAGCAAATTAATCATTTTCACCTCACAAAACGAAAAAACATGATATTTTTATTTTTAAAAAGTTTTAAAATAATCCAGGATCGTTTCGGGGCATTTTCTTCTGATCAAAGCATTTGTGAGTGGTCAATACTTTTTTTTATTCTCAAAGAATAATTTTTACACCCAGCATATTAATTATTTTCACCTCACAAAACGAAAAAACATGATATTTTAATTTTTAAAAAGTTTTAAAATAATCCAGGATCGTTTCGGGGCATTTTCTTCTGATCAAAGGATTTGTGAGTGGTCATTACTTTGTATTATTCTTCCTGAATAAGTTTTACACCAAGCAAATTAATCATTTTCACCTCACAAAACGAAAAAACATGATATTTTTATTTTTAAAAAGTTTTAAAATAATCCAGGATCGTTTCGGGGCATTTTCTTCTGATCAAAGCATTTGTGAGTGGTCAATACTTTTTTTTATTCTCAAAGAATAATTTTTACACCCAGCATATTAATTATTTTCACCTCACAAAACGAAAAAACATGATATTTTAATTTTTAAAAAGTTTTAAAATAATCCAGGATCGTTTCGGGGCATTTTCTTCTGATCAAAGCATTTGTGAGTGGTCAATACTTTTTTTTATTCTTAAAGAATAATTTTTACACCCAGCATATTAATTATTTTCACCTCACAAAACGAAAAAACATGATATTTTAATTTTTAAAAAGTTTTAAAATAATCCAGGATCGTTTCGGGGCATTTTCTTCTGATAAAAACATTTGTGAGTGGTCAATACTTTTTTTTATTCTTAAAGAATAATTTTTACACCCAGCAAATTAATTATTTTCACCTAACAAAACGAAAAAACATGATATTTTAATTTTTAAAAAGTTTTAAAATAATCCAGGATCGTTTCGGGGCATTTTCTTCTGATCAAAGAATTATGAGTGGTCAATACTTTTTTTTATTCTTGAAGAATAATTTTTACACCCAGCATATTAATTATTTTCACCTCACAAAACGAAAAAACATGATATTTTAATTTTTAAAAAGTTTTAAAATAATCCAGGATCGTTTCGGGGCATTTTCTTCTGATCAAAGCATTTGTGAGTAGTAAATACTTTTTTTTATTCTTAAAAAATAATTTTTACACCCAGCATATTAATTATTTTCACCTCACAAAACGAAAAAACATGATATTTTTATTTTTAAAAAGTTTTAAAATAATCCAGGATCGTTTCGGGGCATTTTTTTCTGATCAAAGCATTTGTGAGTGGTCAATACTTTTTTTTATTCTTAAAGAATAATTTTTACACCCAGCATATTAATTATTTTCACCTCACAAAACGAAAAAACATGATATTTTAATTTTTAAAAAGTTTTAAAATAATCCAGGATCGTTTCGGGGCATTTTCTTCTGATCAAAGCATTATGAGTGGTCAATACTTTTTTTTATTCTTCCTGAATAATTTTTACACCCAGCATATTAATTATTTTCACCTCACATAACGAAAAAACATGATATTTTAATTTTTAAAAAGTTTTAAAATAATCCAGGATCGTTTCGGGGCATTTTCTTCTGATCAAAGGATTTGTGAGTGGTCAATACTTTTTTTTATTCTTAAAGAATAATTTTTACACCCAGCATATTAATTATTTTCACCTCACAAAACGAAAAAACATGATATTTTAATTTTTAAAAAGTTTTTAAATAATCCAGGATCGTTTCGGGGCATTTTCTTCTGATCAAAGCATTTGTGAGTGGTAAATACTTTTTTTTATTCTTAAAGAATAATTTTTACACCCAGCATATTAATTATTTTCACCTCACAAAACGAAAAAACATGATATTTTAATTTTTAAAAAGTTTTAAAACAATCCAGGATCGTTTCGGGGCATTTTCTTCTGATCAAAGCATTTGTGAGTGGTCGATACTTTTTTTTATTCTTAAAGAATAAGTTTTACACCAAGCAAATTAATCATTTTCACCTCACAAAACGAAAAAACATGATATTTTAATTTTTAAAAAGTTTTAAAATAATCCAGGATCGTTTCGGGGCATTTTATTCTGATCAAAGCATTTGTGAGTGGTCAATACTTTTTTTTATTCTTATAGAATAATTTTTACACCCAGCATATTAATTATTTTCACCTCACAAAACGAAAAAACATGATATTTTAATTTTTTAAAAGTTTTAAAATAATCCAGGATCTTTTCGGGGCATGTTCTTCTGATCAAAGCATTTGTGAGTGGTCAATACTTTTTTTTATTCTTAAAGAATAATTTTTACACCCAGCATATTAATTATTTTCACCTCACAAAACGAAAAAACATGATATTTTAATTTTTAAAAAGTTTTAAAATAATCCAGGATCGTTTCGGGGCATTTTCTTCTGATCAAAGGATTTGTGAGTGGTCATTACTTTGTATTATTCTTCCTGAATAAGTTTTACACCAAGCAAATTAATCATTTTCACCTCACAAAACGAAAAAACATGATAATTTTATTTTTAAAAAGTTTTAAAATAATCCAGGATCGTTTCGGGGCATTTTCTTCTGATCAAAGCATTTGTGAGTGGTCAATACTTTTTTTTATTCTTAAAGAATAATTTTTACACCCAGCATATTAATTATTTTCACCTCACAAAACGAAAAAACAAGATATTTTAATTTTTTAAAAGTTTTAAAATAATCCAGGATCTTTTCGGGGCATGTTCTTCTGATCAAAGCATTTGTGAGTGGTCAATACTTTTTTTTATTCTTAAAGAATAATTTTTACACCCAGCATATTAATTATTTTCACCTCACATAACGAAAAAACATGATATTTTAATTTTAAAAAAGTTTTAAAATAATCCAGGATCGTTTCAGGGCATTTTCTTCTGATCAAAGCATTTGTGAGTGGTCAATACTTTTTTTTATTCTTAAAGAATAATTTTTACACCCAGCATATTAATTAATTTCACCTCACAAAACGAAAAAACATGATTTTCTTATTTTTAAAAAGTTTTAAAATAATCCAGGATCGTTTCGGGGCATTTCCTTCTGATCAAAGCATTTGTGAGTGGTCAATACTTTTTTTTATTCTTAAAGAATAATTTTTACACCCAGCATATTAATTATTTTCACCTCACAAAACGAAAAAACATGATATTTTAATTTTTAAAAAGTTTTTAAATAATCCAGGATCGTTTCGGGGCATTTTCTTCTGATCAAAGCATTTGTGAGTGGTAAATACTTTTTTTTATTCTTAAAGAATAATTTTTACACCCAGCATATTAATTATTTTCACCTCACAAAACGAAAAAACATGATATTTTAATTTTTAAAAAGTTTTAAAACAATCCAGGATCGTTTCGGGGCATTTTCTTCTGATCAAAGCATTTGTGAGTGGTCGATACTTTTTTTTATTCTTAAAGAATAAGTTTTACACCAAGCAAATTAATCATTTTCACCTCACAAAACGAAAAAACATGATATTTTAATTTTTAAAAAGTTTTAAAATAATCCAGGATCGTTTCGGGGCATTTTATTCTGATCAAAGCATTTGTGAGTGGTCAATACTTTTTTTTATTCTTATAGAATAATTTTTACACCCAGCATATTAATTATTTTCACCTCACAAAACGAAAAAACATGATATTTTAATTTTTTAAAAGTTTTAAAATAATCCAGGATCTTTTCGGGGCATGTTCTTCTGATCAAAGCATTTGTGAGTGGTCAATACTTTTTTTTATTCTTAAAGAATAATTTTTACACCCAGCATATTAATTATTTTCACCTCACAAAACGAAAAAACATGA
The DNA here is from genome assembly GCA_024447195.1 of Panagrolaimus sp. LJ2414. NCBI lineage: Eukaryota > Metazoa > Nematoda > Chromadorea > Rhabditida > Panagrolaimidae > Panagrolaimus > Panagrolaimus sp. LJ2414. Next base: position 259,058 of record JAMRXY010000046.1, read on the forward strand.
TATTTTAATTTTTAAAAAGTTTTAAAATAATCCAGGATCGTTTCGGGGCATTTTCTTCTGATCAAAGGATTTGTGAGTGGTCATTACTTTGTATTATTCTTCCTGAATAAGTTTTACACCAAGCAAATTAATCATTTTCACCTCACAAAACGAAAAAACATGATAATTTTATTTTTAAAAAGTTTTAAAATAATCCAGGATCGTTTCGGGGCATTTTCTTCTGATCAAAGCATTTGTGAGTGGTCGATACTTTTTTTTATTCTTAAAGAATAAGTTTTACACCAAGCAAATTAATCATTTTCACCTCACAAAACGAAAAAACATGATAATTTTATTTTTAAAAAGTTTTAAAATAATCCAGGATCGTTTCGGGGCATTTTCTTCTGATCAAAGCATTTGTGAGTGGTCAATACTTTTTTTTATTCTTAAAGAATAATTTTTACACCCAGCATATTAATTATTTTCACCTCACAAAACGAAAAAACATGATATTTTAATTTTTTAAAAGTTTTAAAATAATCCAGGATCTTTTCGGGGCATGTTCTTCTGATCAAAGCATTTGTGAGTGGTCAATACTTTTTTTTATTCTTAAAGAATAATTTTTACACCCAGCATATTAATTATTTTCACCTCACATAACGAAAAAACATGATATTTTAATTTTTAAAAAGTTTTAAAATAATCCAGGATCGTTTCGGGGCATTTTCTTCTGATCAAAGCATTTGTGAGTGGTCAATACTTTTTTTTATTCTTAAAGAATAATTTTTACACCCAGCATATTAATTATTTTCACCTCACAAAACGAAATTTTATTTTTAAAAAGTTTTAAAATAATCCAGGATCGTTTCGGGGCATTTTCTTCTGATCAAAGCATTTGTGAGTGGTCAATACTTTTTTTTATTCTTAAAGAATAATTTTTACACCCAGCATATTAATTATTTTCACCTCACAAAACGAAAAAACATGATATTTTAATTTTTAAAAAGTTTTAAAATAATACAGGATCGTTTCGGGGCATTTTCTTCTGATCAAAGCATTTGTGAGTGGTCAATACTTTTTTTGATTCTTAAAGAATAATTTTTACACCCAGCATATTAATTATTTTCACCTCACAAAAAGTACTGACTACTCAAGAATCCTTTGATCAGAACAAAATGCCCCGAAACGATCCTGGATTATTTTAAAACTTTTTAAAAATTAAAATATCATGTTTTTTAGTTTTGCGAGGTAAAAATAATTAATTTGCTTGGAGTAAAACTTATTCAGGAAGAAAAATAAAAAGTACTGACCACTCAAGAATCCTTTGATCAGAAGAAAACGCCCCGAAACGATCCTGGATTATTTTAAAACTTTTTAAAAATTAAAATATCATGTTTTTTAGTTTTGCGAGGTAAAAATAATTAATTTGCTTGGAGTAAAACTTATTCAGGAAGAAAAATAAAAAGTACTGACCACTCAAGAATCCTTTAATCAGAAGAAAACGCCCCGAAACGATCCTGGATTATTTTAAAACTTTTTAAAAATTAAAATATCATGTTTTTTAGTTTTGCGAGGTAAAAATAATTAATTTGCTTGGAGTAAAACTTATTCCGGAAGAAAAATAAAAAGTACTGACCACTCAAGAATCCTTTGATCAGAAGAAAACGCCCCGAAACGATCCTGGATTATTTTAAAACTTTTTAAAAATTAAAATATCATGTTTTTTAGTTTTGCGAGGTAAAAATAATTAATTTGCTTGGAGTAAAACTTATTCAGGAAGAAAAATAAAAAGTACTGACCACTCAAGAATCCTTTAATCAGAAGAAAACGCCCCGAAACGATCCTGGATTATTTTAAAACTTTTAAGAAATTAAAATATCATGTTTTTTCGTTTTGTGAGATGAAAATAATTAATTTGCTTGATGTAAAACTAATAAAGGAAGGATAATTAAAAGTACTGACCACTCACGAATCCTTTTAACAGAAGAAAACGCCCCGAAACGATCCTGGATTATTTTAAAACTTTTAAGAAATTAAAATATCATGGTTTTTTGTTTTGTAAGGTAAAAATAATTAATTTGCTTGGAGTAAAACTTATTCAGGAAGAATAATAAAAAGTACTGACCACTCAAGAATCCTTTGATCAGAAGAAAACGCCCCGAAACGATCCTGGATTATTTTAAAATAAATTGGTAAATGCTAAATCTTGATACATAATACTTACGTTTGAGACATTTCTGACAAAATTATTTCAATATTGAATGACATTAAAAAAATGAACACGAAGACGAATGACAAAATCGGGTGCAGCACGAAGACGTTGAAAAACCCTATTGAAATCTGTCACTGATGCTTCTGCTTCTTGTCCCGTTTTGAACACAAATCTGGAACGCTTATGATTCAGTTCCAACACTGACACATATTTATCATTTGATGCAAAAGAATCAACAGAACTTCCAAAACGTTCTCCACGAAATTCAACATCTTTAAGAAAAGAGGCACAAGATGAAGCTGCCTATAAACCAAAAACACATTAATTTCTTTCTTGCAGTACAAAAACACATACCAAAGATATGATCTCTCTTCATCAAAGAAGAATGGAAGCAGATATTCTCATGGCCTATGAATTTATTAAAGAAAAGAATGGTGAAGTTGAATTACGTTTCTACCAACATGACAGAAGCCGAAATGGAGGACATTTTCGTCCAAAAGCCTTCATTAAAGGAAAGTATTCCAACACTCATTTCTCTGATCGTGTATCTCTGTTGCTGAATGATCATAAAATCTTCTTTGACAAACTCAACTCCGTCAATGATTTGAAAAGCAAAATCTCATCTATTAATCTCACGGCAAAAAAATCGAGCAAAAAACAACATTGGTAATTTTATCATTATTTTAACTTGTTATTTTCTAACTCTTCATTTTGTTTTTGTTAACTTTGTTTTCTTTTTATCTCTTTTATGTACTTTATTTTTCGCAAATTGTATTTTTTCATACTGTATCTCTTTTTATTTTTGTATCATTTTATTTTTGTATCATTTTATTTCGCTTCCCTGGAGGCATATTCTTTTGAATAAATATAAATAAATAAATAAATAAAAAAGCAGCTACGGCTACAGCAAGACTGCCAGTAAGAAGATGGTTAGGTAATGTTACCGCAGAATGAAGACTGCCAGAACTTGAAGCATTTGAGTTTGTTAAGTGCTGTCGGAGCTTGGACCACTGGATGCTGAAGAAGATTGTGATCTGCCAGAACTTGAAGCATTCGATGCTGGAGGAGATTGTGATCTGCCACAACTTGAAACATTTGATGCTGCAGGAGATTGTGATCTGCCTGAATTTGAAGCATCTGAAGATTTATTACTGCCAGATTTCTTGTTTTTGATCAAAGGATTTATGAGTGGTCAGTACTTTTTTTTATTTTTTTCGAAAGCTTTATTAAAAACAATCCAACTGAAGTGGACAAAAATGCTCATTTTGAAGCTTTGGCCACAGGAACAACGACACATCCTGCTGGATATATTAAAACATTGGATGGAGCAAAAGAAATATCAGTGATTGTTAAGAGCAACAATTATGTATTGGTTCAAATACTGTACCTGCACCACCAGAAGTTATTTGATGATGCCTAAGATTGAATATGAAAGATTCAATGGAGATGTTAAAAGGTTTGATCTTTTCTGGAATCGATTTACCCCTATTCATAATAATGCCACCATTCCTGATGAAGATAAATTAAACATGTTGCTCGGTCAGTTGGACGGGGAACCGAAATTGTTGCTTAGTTCCGTAAATATTACCGCAGCAAATTATACCCTCGCCGTAAATTTATTGAAAAAGAAATATGGCGATTCAAAGGAAATGGTCAAAAAGCTTTATTCTGAATTTGACGATATTAAATGCGCTGGTATTTCTGTAGCTGAAACGCGTTTATGTTTCAATCAAGCCGAACTGCTCCTTAACCAATTGGAAGTTTTGGGTGAAAATGTAAGTCAATCTTCTATTCAAGTTAAATGGGAAAAGAATGTTGTCCCTGATTGGCTTTATGAAAGTATTTTGATGAAAATCCCAAAGCATTCCACACTTGTTGAATTCCGTAAGCAAGCTGATGAATTGCTTCAGATCAAGGAGACGGTCGAACAACGAAGAGATGAAAAACATTTATCATACGAATGTAAAAATTACACCACAGCTGAATCAAGGATCATAATATGCGATGATAAAAAGTTGTGCCGGAAACGTCTGAAAAAGAATCGCGTCGCAAAGGAATGTAAAAGCAAATTTTCATGTTATTACTGTAAAGGCAAAAATCATAGCAGTGCTTTATGTTACAAGAAGTTTGGCACGAAAGCTAAAGCTACTAAATCAAATATGATTACTTGTGCAAATGATCCTCCAGATGCAGATGAAAGAAATTTTGCATATTGAAACTTCTAATTGTACAACACCATTGATGAAAGATACTGTACTTTATTCATTAAAAGTGCAACGTAAAAACGTGATTGTGATATTATTCATGTTTATGGAGTTGAAAATATTACAAAGAAAATGACGATGGCCGTACTTGGCAAATTCAAGGATGTAATTTTCAAGCATACGATACCAGATATTTTGATTGGCTCTGATTACTTCTGGAGATTCTTTAAAAGTAAGCTTTTGCCATCTGGATTTTATCAAGCTGAAACGGAATTTGGGCCAATTATTTGTGGTCCTGGACCTACCGTATCCTCTGCTCATGTCACAACATTAACAGTATATTCAGATACATTAAATGAAATGGATGACCTTGAAGCAAAAGTTGCTGCTCAATGGAAGCTCGATAATATGGGTATCGTTAATGATCCTGAAATTACTGATCGTGAAATTGTGGATGATTTTTTCTAAAAGACAGCTTACTGTAATGAAGATGGCAGACATGTTGTTCGCTTGCCATGGAAGAAAGAAAATTTAACAATTCCTGATCACAAAATGATGTGCTAGCATCGATTAAAAAGTTTGGATAATAAATTATTGGCAGAAGGAAAATTTGATGCCATGATGGATGCCTTATATGATCATATCAAGCGTGGATTCGTTGAATTTGTAACGCCAGAAGTGGATGAAAAATGTGTGCTGAAACATTATATCCCTTATCACTGCATTCACAAAGAATCACTCACAACGCCGTTACGAGTAGTATTTGATTGCTCGGCCAAAAATTGAAAAGCTGGAATTTCTCTTAATAATCTGCTTTATAATGGGCCACGAATAATGCCAAACCAAATTGGATTGATGATGAGATTTCGATTGGAGCAAGTTGTGGTAATTGCTGATATTGCTGAAACTTTTATGCAAATATTATTAAATGAAATTTATCGTGATGTTTTTCGATTTCTGATGGTTGTTGATCCTGAAAAGCCAATCACATTAGAAAATGTTCAAGAAGCCCGATACACCCGTCCAATATTTGGAAGCCCACCCAGCCCGTTATTACTGGAACAGGTAATAAGAGAAAAATTGGAAAAATTACCTGATCCAACTGCTGCCGAAATTCTCCAAAACAATTGTGTTGATAATAACTTAGACAGGCGATCTGTTATCATCATTTTGCTGCTTCCGGTTATTCTTCTTCTTTTTCCGGTTATCATCTTTTGAAAAATTACAGTATGTTGTTGTTTAATCTCTTCGTTGTTCGACCGTCTCCTTGATCTGAAGCAATTCATCAGCTTGCTTACGGAATTCAACAAGTGTGGAATGCTTTGGGATTTTCATCAAAATACTTTCATAAAGCCAATCAGGGACAACATTCTTTTCCCATTTAACTTGAATAGAAGATTGACTTACATTTTCACCCAAAACTTCCAATTGGTTAAGGAGCAGTTCGGCTTGATTGAAACATAAACGCGTTTCAGCTACAGAAATACCAGCGCATTTAATATCGTCAAATTCAGAATAAAGCTTTTTGACCATTTCCTTTGAATCGCCATATTTCTTTTTCAATAAATTTACGGCGAGGGTATAATTTGCTGCGGTAATATTTACGGAACTAAGCAACAATTTCGGTTCCCCGTCCAACTGACCGAGCAACATGTTTAATTTATCTTCATCAGGAATGGTGGCATTATTATGAATAGGGGTAAATCGATTCCAGAAAAGATCAAACCTTTTAACATCTCCATTGAATCTTTCATATTCAATCTTAGGCATCATCAAATAACTATGTGGAACTACTTCTGGTGGTGCAGGTACAGTATTTGAACCAATACATAATTGTTGCTCTTAACAATCACTGATATTTCTTTTGCTCCATCCAATGTTTTAATATATCCAGCAGGATGTGTCGTTGTTCCTGTGGCCAAAGCTTCAAAATGAGCATTTTTGTCCACTTCAGTTGGATTGTTTTTAATAAAGCTTTCGATTTTACCAATAATTTACTCATTCTTCTATCATCAATTTGACAATAGTAATATCTTGTTCCAAATAAATAAGATGATTACGATAATCAGCTTCATTGGTGGGCAGCTTTCGACCATTAGCATTGTTGACATGCTTGGTTAGACGAGCATGACAAGTTTCAAACTCCAACTTCAATCTTGATGCAGACATAATTACTGTAGTTTCGTTCAGAATGGCTTTCTTGCCCCCATGTAAAAAATAAAGTTGTGTTATAATAAATATCCAGTGGTAAATAAATTATAAACTTTATTCTTCAAATAATAAAAAATTCACAGAACAATAAATCAGCAACCTTTCGTTAGAATAAAAGGCCCGGTCTTGGATAGGGACGCAGAAACTTGGCCGGCTGATCTTAAGACACAGAATATGTTACTCTAACATTTGATATAATTGTTTTAATTCAAAGATTTTAGGATAATAGATTTTCAGACAAACACTTTACGGTTGATAAATTTAATATAAAGTTTAAAAAATGAATAAAGTTGAATGATTTTTACTGGATCTATTATACATCACAAAAATTCTACCAAAAAAGAGCCTTCCTTTACCGGAGTTGTAGTTTGACGAGGTTAGAAATGTAAATTTCTATTGACGTATTCAAATTTTTATTCATTTCCGAATGAAAGAATAAAAACTTGAAAATGTTATATAAAAGGGGTTTGTCCCGTTATCATTCTTCATATTTCCTCGTCAAACGAAGGAGTGTGTGGTTGTTTTTTCAACAGTGGTATTTTTTATTATGTCTTTGGATCTTTCAACTTCTGAAGCAGAATCTGAAGATGAATCTCATCGTGATGAAAGACAATTGAAGGATGAAGATGATAGTGCCGATTCGCGGTCACAAAGATCATTGTCAGCTGCTGCAACTCCTCCGCGTGGAGTCAAAGCTCCAGCAGCACCTCCAGATCTTGAAGATAATGTTGGTAAAACCCGTGTTGATCTCACCGATGCTGAATTGGGTAAGTTTCGTGGATACGCAAAAGGGTCTGCTCCAAAAACTCGTGATCGTGAAAGCTGGATTGAAGCTCTTCCAATCGTCAATGATGTCTCAGCTACGGCACCAAGGCTTGATAAATCTTTACGTGGTCGTGATATGAAAGCAAATTTATCAGAAAGACAAGTTATTAATCTTCATGATGGACTTTATTCGGCTTTAAATTTAATTACTCTTTCATCGGCTGATAATATTCGTGGTACGGAAGAAGAAGTTAAGTATCGAGATCGAGCTCAACGCGTACTTTCCCTTCTTATTCAAGATGTTACTGTAATTCGACGTGAATCTGCATTAGCATCTGTTGGGATTCCCCTTACTCAAGTTTCAGGAATTCGAAAACGTACTCTTGAACTTGCTCCTGAAAAACATCCATCAATCGATGATGAATTTTCTCATAATCTTTTCACAAATGATATGAATGCTGAAATTTCAAAAATTTTGAAGAAAAAAGAAAAAGAAAAGAAACCTGAACCAAGGTTGGTTTCTTTTCTGCGGGAATCAAAAGATATTACAGTACCCCATAGTAAAATCGTTACTCCAAGGGAAAAAATTGTTAAAAATCAACATAGTAAATCCGTTACTCCAGAACTGCAAAAATTAGAAGCCGCAAAAGTTGATAAAAACAAGTTTTATGCGATGCCAAAATTTGCAAAAATTCAAGCACCACTTACAGCTGGTAGATTAAAATATTTCAAGCGAAATTGGAAACTTATAACTCAGGATCGTTGGGTTTTGAAAACTATAGAAGGATATTCACTGCCTTTCAAATTCTCCAAATCGTTGCGGTCGGCAAGATTTAAAGTTCCCAAAGTTACTAACGAAGTAATTGAAAAAGAAGCCCGCGACCTATTGGAAAAAGAAGCTGTTTTTAAAATTCGAAAAAATAAAGCTCGATGGATTTCACCAATATTTTTGGTCCCCAAAAAAGATGGTTCGATGCGCCCCGTCATAAACCTCAAAGGCTTAAATAAAAATCTTATTATTAAGCATTTTAAGATGGAAAATTTGCAAATGGTAAAAGATCTTATAACGAAAGGTGCTTTTATGGCAAAAATGGATATGAAGGACGCTTATTTTGGAATTCCGATTAAACGAAATTATCGCAAATACCTTTGTTTCCAAGTAAATGGCAAAATGTACGCTTTTCGAGCGCTTCCGTTTGGACTTGCAACAGCTCCTAGAGTTTATACAAAAGTTATAAGACCAATTGCAGCTTTTTTACGAAGACACGGCATAAACCTCATTGTTTACTTGGATGATTGGTTATTTTTGGCAGATACTTCTGAAAAACTGAAACTCGATTTAGAAGTAGCCACTGAAGTGCTAACATCGCTAGGCTTGGTTATCAATAAAGAAAAATCAATTTTAACGCCTACACAAAAGATTGAATTTCTTGGCATTGAGATCGATTCAACAACGCTAAATTTTACAGTGCCTCAGGCAAAGCAAGTAAAAATTAGAAATCAAGCAAAAGCGCTCATTGATTCTCCAATTACTAAAGCTAGAACCGTAGCTAAATTTTGTGGATTGCTTGCATCAATAAAACTTGCTAGTGATTATTCATGCCTAAAAGCAAGATTTCTTCAAAAAATGCTTAAAGGTGTCAGCAGTAACGTAAAAGGATTTGATCGCATTCTTGTCTTAAGTTCAGATGCAGTAGCCGAAGCAGAATTTTGGTTTAAAGCGAAAACCGATAAATTTAGCAGAAAAATTTTACCCCCTCCAATTTCTTTGGTAGTTCGTACTGATGCATCAACGTTAGGTTGGGGATGCGCATTCAACGGTCAAAATTCGGGTGGCCGATGGAGTCTGGAGGAAGCAAAATTACATATCAACGTTTTAGAGCTTCGCGCTGCTCTTTTTGGTTTACAATTGGCTTGCAAAAATTACACCGACGTTGGAATAAGGCTCGAATCAGATAATATTTCTGCAATTGCTTACATAAATAAACGAGGTGGCACAAAAAGTCGCGAATTGCTGTCAGCCGCTCAAGATGTTTGGGAATGGGCGCTTAAAAAACGCATCTACGTAATAGCATCTCATATCCCTGGTATTAAAAATATTGAAGCTGATACCGCCTCCCGAAAATTTTCGGAAAATTGCGAATGGGAGCTAAACCAGAAGGTGGTCTTACATTTATTTGAAAGATGGGGTGAAGCTGATATCGACCTGTTTGCCTCTCGAACGAATAAAAAATGTAAAAATTACTATTCATTCCAAGCCGAACCAGAAGCATTAGGTACTGATGCCTTTGCTTTTTCGTGGGAAAATGTTAACGCTTACGCTTTTCCTCCTTTTTCTCTAGTAGGCAAGACATTACAAAAAGCTGTATCCGAAAATGCTTCGGTGATTCTTGTTACACCAGCATGGACTTCTATACCGTCTTGGTCAAAATTAATTTCTATTGCAGAAGGACCTGTCTTGATAAATGGAAATAATGCATCAATATCCTTAGCGGGAGATGAGAAAAAATACTTAAATCACAATTTTCATCTTGCAGCATGGCATGTTTATCCCAGGTATGGAAGAGTTATGGATTTTCTGAGGCAACAATTGAAACAATGATGGCAGCGTGGGCCCCCAGCACAATAAAAGCCTATGATTACGCTCTTCAAAAATGGCAAAAATTTTGTACAACGCATGAAATTAACAGCATGAATCCAGAACCTCAAAATATCGCAAATTTTTTACAAGAAGTTTCTGATTCAGGAGTAGGCCAAAGTGCAATCGGCACTCATCGCGCAGCTCTTTCTTCTCTCCTTTCGGCAAGTGGAAATTCAAAAGCTATCGAAGCAGCGGAACCTTTTTTGTCACGTTTTGCTAAAGGATTACTTCGTACAAAACCAACAGACCCCAAACGAGCGGAAATATGGGATGTTGAACAGGCATTAGATTGGATTCGTAAATGCTGGCCTTTAGAAAGCTTATCTCCAAAAGTGCTTACCATGCGTACGGTATTACTTTTAGCACTTTGCAGCCCAAAACGAGCAAACGAATTAGCTGCATTATCTTTAGATAAGTTACGGAAAACTCCTACAGTATGGGAATTTCGATTATTAATCACCAAAAATCGCGGATTTGGCACACCCCATGGGGCACGATATAGTAGTTTTACGGAAGACAATTCACTTTGCCCTATAATTAATTTAAATTATTACGTCAAATATACAGAACCATTTCGAGATTCTCAAAATTTACTTCTTTCTTATCAAAAACCTTTTGGATCAATCGGATCTTCTACGATTTCCAGATGGCTAAAAGCGGCATTAATCGAAGCTGGAATTGAAGGTTTTAGTGGGCATAGCACAAGATCTGCAGCAACATCGGCAGCAGCAGCAAAAGGTCTATCTACAGCTCAAATTATCAACGCTGCAAACTGGAGTACCCGGAGTTCCACATTTCAGCGATTTTATTGCAAAGAAGTTGAACAGTCATTTCAAGAAACCATCTTGGGGTAACTGTGAACTAGGCTCTTTTTTGGTAGAATTTTTGTGATGTATAATGGTTATTTTTTACAAGATTTATTGTAGGAAAAAATATATTATACATCACAAAAAATTCTACCAAAAGAATCCCACCCACGCCACCCATAAATATGTCCTTATATTTAATTGGAATAAATTTTCAGTCGCCGTGAAAGTTTTGCTCCAAGCACATCAAAGAAACGTGGATATGGTGGTGGTTCAAATTCTCGTCAAGCTCGTGATCGAAAAGAAGAGAAAAAAGATGGAAGACGTTTTAAGCGTGAAAAATTTAATTAATTTCGTTTTAATTAATGTCTTAAATATGTTTTAATAAAATTATTGTATGAAATCTTAGCTCGGAAATATGAAGAATGATAACGGGACAAACCCCTTTTATATAACATTTTCAAGTTTTTATTCTTTCATTCGGAAATGAATAAAAATTTGAATACGTCAATAGAAATTTACATTTCTAACCTCGTCAAACTACAACTCCGGTAAAGGAAGGCTCTTTTTTGGTAGAATTTTTTGTGATGTATAATATATTTTTTCCTACAATAAATCTTGTAAAAAATAACCATTATTTTCGGTTTAAGATTTTTAAATGCAAAGTTGAAAATAACTATTTTTGGATGGTATATTTCGGGACACTGTTGAAAGGTTTATCATTTTTTTATGATTGTTCTTAAATATATATCTCAAATTGATAATTTCTGGATGCAAGGGTTTCGGATACAAAAAACAGAATGCTGATTTCTGGACGGCAATTCCATGATGCTCATTTCTGGATGCAAGATTTCTGGATGATTATTTTTGGACAAAGATTTTAGATTGCTCATTTCGGGATGCCAGATTTCTGGACGGCGATTTCAGAATGCTCATTTCTGGACGGCAATTCCAGAATGCTCATTTCTGAACGGCATTTTTTTAAAAAAAATTTTTTTGCCTATTTCAAAATTTTAAAATCCAAACTTTTTTCAAAGTTTGGATTTTATGCAAATTAACCCGAAGGTTTATTTGCACAATGCAATTTATCCAAAAATTTTTTTTGGGGAACTGGAACCCGTCGATTCCCGTCACTTTTCCCAAAAAAGTTAAAGTTAAAAAACTTTGAAAAAAATGTTAAAGTTTTAAAAAGATATACAAAAGAGAAGGTAAGAGCACGCGCACGGTTCATTTTGGCGTCAGAGAAACAAAGAAATGCGCGCATTTTTTTGTTCTTTCTCTTTCTTTCGTTTTTTGTTGAGTTTTTTAACTTTAACTTTGTTGTGTGACGCCCAGAGGCGTGTCGATTGATATCGACAAAGGAGATAGTTCGGGAAAGATGCACATAGCTGTGCAGTATATAATGGGCCTAGGGCAGTGCTCCCGTTGCCCCGGGAGTCATCACTTTATTGGTAGCAGCGAGGCAACGTCCCCGCCTGTTGTTTGTGTGCTTGTGTTTTTTTATTTTGTGTGATTTTTTTCTAACACTTTTTTGTATTAAAAAAATAACTAAATATTATTTTTTTAAAAAAAATTATTAATATTAAATAAATTATAAATTATATTAAAAATAATAATAATAAAAGCGCTGGGGTTTATTGAGGGTTATTGTGGGTTATAAAATTTAATTTGTGGGTTATTGAGGGTTTAAAATATTAAATGTGGGTTCTATTATTGAGGGTTGATTAAATGTGGGTTCTATTTGTGGGTTATTGAGGGTTATAAAATATTTTTTCTGGGGTTGCAAAAAGATTTTTTTGGTTCTGTTTTTTTTGAGCCACTTTTTGCTGGGGTGGAAGAGTTTTTTTTCTCTTCGTTTTTATATTTTTTTTATATTTTGCGTCGACGCTTTTCGAGATCTCTCTTTCTTAAATTTTTTTTGTTTTAAAATCTTTCTTATCATTTTTTTAAAAAAAAAGCTTTCTTTCAGGATCCTGTTTTTTTTATTTTTCTTATTTTAAAAATAATCGGTACCAAAAAAAAAACTAAAACTCTTAAAAAAAAATTTTTTTTTCTTTTTTTATTGAAAATTTTTATTATTTGTTTGTTTATTATTAACAAACAAAATAATATTTTTTCTGGATCGAGACGATCCACATCAGCTAATCTTTTAAATTGATATTTGTGAATTAGTTGTTTCTACGGATTATAAGATAATTTCGTGAATAACTGATTATCACAAAAACAGTGAAAAGTTCAAGGAGAACTTTGACACAAGAGCAGAACATCGCATGCAAGCCATGAACGGTGACGTAAAGAGAGATCAGCGAGATCTTTATTTAAACGTAGATGAAGCAACATTGAAGTTGCAGAAGGAAAATAAAATGTGTAAAACAGGAACGGAAGTTATGACTAAAACAAACAACATAAATAGTGATGCAAACGGATGCAATGATATTTTTGTTGATAACAAAGAACGGGAAATGGAATTTTGTTTTGTTCTAGAAACGGAAGAAGAAGGGATTAACAGTTTTGTTTTCAGTGGAGATGAAAGCATTACAATATTAGAATTTTTTACAAAGTTTGAAGATTATCTGATAATGTTACCAATGCCATGGAGCAACATTGAAATTGCACAAAGAATTTGAACATTTCTATCAGAAAGAGCAAGGGATGTATACGACAACATTGAAGATAAAACAGATTATCAAAACATTAAAAATGTTTTAATGTATCATTTTCATACAAAAAGAACGCAAGAAAAAGCAGAAGAAAAACTTAAGCAAGTTGAAAAGCAAAAAGATGAAACTGTGTTACAGTATACTAATAGACTTACAAAAATTGTAAAGGTAGTAACAGTTGGGGAAGATAAAGAAACAGTTCAAAGGAAATTAAAAGATGAATTTTTAAAGCGTTTAGGGCAACCACTGGCATATTTAGTAAGAGGTCATAGACCAAGTACTTTTGATGAAGCATTAGATATTGCAGAAGAAATTGAATTTGCAATGCCAAAGGAGGAAGATAATTCAGCGACAATCAATCGTGTTGAAACAGAAGATTCTAAGCAAGAATGTTTATTAACTTTTGAACCAAAATGGAATATGCAATGCACTTTTTGCGGATTAACCGGTCATACAATGGAGAGATGTTGGAAAGCACAAAAGTCAACATCAAAAGGAATAAATCTCCAATGTACGTTTTGCGGCAAAAACGGACACGGGATTAAACAGTGTTGGAAGATGCTGGATAGGCAAAATAATTTTCAGAATCCAACGCGAGAGTGGCAGAACAAGCCAAATTGGAGGGATTCTCCACAAACACGAATGCCACATTTTGGGAACAGAGGTGGTCAACAAGCTTTTGGCAAACAAGAAATGGTTGAAATTCCAATGACGTTTTTACGCGAAAGAGAGATGGACAAGTTGACTATATTGAGGCAACAAAAAGAGATAGTAATGCTTAAGCAAAGGATAGCAGAACTTTTAAAGTAAAAAGAGGATTAAACAATTATTTTGGATAAAGGCTATTTTTACGGTAGTTTAACAATGCGACGGTAAATGTTTCAAAATTAATGGAATCCAAAAAGACAAAAAGATTGGGTTGGAAATATTATTCAGTGTCAGCTGCAAAATGGTCGTACTTTAAATGAGCCCATCGTAAAATTTAACAAACAAATCAAATTGTGAACGGTCGAATGACAATAGATAACACAGTTACAAGTTCGGAAGTAACTATGAGTTAATATTTTGCCTAACAAAAACAGTGAAAATTGTGAGGTTGGAAGGATTAAATAAAGGCTAGAAAAGTTTTAGGGATTTATAAAATAATGATAAGGTTTGTATGAAAATTAACAATTGCGGAGGCAATCTTAAACGATTGGGTTGTTGTCACCTAAGCACCGAGAGAAGTTGATAATAATGCAACTCAACGAGAACTACTTCGAAAGGAAAAAAGCTCAGAACCCATGGAGGGCATTAACACTGCTGATATTAAGCTAGATATTTCACTGGCAGTAAAACAAAAAAAACAGAAGTGGAAGTTTGAAAAGGTTTAAATGCTTTTGGCATTATGTCTTTTAACGTTTCTCTCTCTCGTCGTTTTTCTTGTCTCTCATTTTTATATTTTGTCATCGTTGTATTAAAACTTTGCGGTCTTCGTGAAGTTGCGTCTTCTAAATAAATCTTTAACTTAAAATTAACTTCTCTTTTCTTTCTACTAATCCATTAACAACCAATACAAGTAAATAAGATAACTTAGTTTACTTCAGTGGTAACGAGAGTTTTGGTGATTCAAGAAGCTGGAGCAAGAAAAGGATATATCATCCGTTGAAAAAGGTCAATCAGATACTGATAATCAGTCCCCCTTATCGCCAAATTCCTTTAAATCCTGTGTCAGTGATACAGAAGAAGATATGGCTAAAGCGATCGACGTTTGGCCACCTCCAGCTTACAATGGAAAAGTCAGATTTGAAATTTGGGAAGTACAATTGGAGCTGTATATGACAGCGAAAGGTATCGCAGATGAACACAAAGCATCATGTTTATTGCAGCATATTGGGTTGGATATGTTGGAAAAGATCTATGATTGGGTTAGCCCTGCAAAGCCAAAAAGTAAAACTTATGATGAATTGGTAACGGTTATTAAAAATCATTGTTCTTCTGCACCAAATCTTTTTTCGTTGAGAGTTAAACTTTTCAATGAAAAGCAACAACCTGGTCAATCTGTACAAGATTATATTTCAAATATGTCTCAGCTTTTGGGTCGATGTGACATGACAAACATGACACCTCAACAATATGGAGTTTTAGCAATTCTTCGTGGTCTTCAAAGTGATGAACTTCGCCAATACCTAATGAATCCATCGAATAATTTGACGGATATTGAAGTAACTCGAAAGCTTGCAGTTAGTTTTGAGCAAAGTAGAGGAGCAGCAAAAGAAATTAAACTTGATGATCGAGCTAAATCCTTTGCAATGAATACTGTTGGAAAAGGAAGCAGTTGTGGTTATTGTGGTGGTACACATCAAAAAGGTCGTGAAAGATGTCCAGCTGGTAAAGCAACGTGTAACAAATGCAGCAAGAAAGGTCATTTTGCAAAAGTTTGCAAAAGCAAGAAACCTTTTGAAGCTAAATCTGGTTCTCAGAGAAATACCAATTTCCGCCATCACAAACAACATAACGTTATTCAGGATAAATCTGAAGGAGAATCATCTGAACAAAATTATGCTTATACACAACAAAATGTTACGGTGGATATTCCAGGTAATTTTAGCTTTGATGTTTTGTCTCTTCAATCAGAACCACATTTGGATATTCCACCTCCTACTTGGGTCAATGCAAAAGTTAACGGATATCCAGTTACTTTTCAACATGATAGCGGTGCTGCAACAACTGTTGTTAGTGAAAAAGTATGGGAAAAATTGGGTTCTCCAAAGTTGGAACCAACAAGCATACAGCTTCGAAGTTACAATCAAAAGATCAATGTTTTGGGTGTTAGCAAAGTGATGGTTGAGATTCAAGGTGAAGCAAAGCTACTGTGGGTGGTTGTTGTGAAAGCTGGTGAATCTTTATTTGGTCGAAATTGGATTAAAGTATTCAATTATAAAACTGAATCAGAATTGCGTGAAAGCTGCAACCAAGTTCAAGCGGCAGATAAATTGCAACAAATGTTGGATACATATTCTGAAGTCTTCAAAAAGGAATATGGTGCATGCAAGCTAAAGGTATCTTTGAAATTAAAAGATGGAGCTAAACCAAAATTTTGTAAACCTCGACCGGTACCGTATGCTCTTCGGGATAAACTCAGTGCTCGATTACGTGAAGGTGTTAATATGGGAATCTTCAAGAAGGTACCGCATTCGGATTGGGCTACTGCTTTAGTTGTTGTACCAAAGCCAGATGGAAATATTCGAATGTGTGGTGATTACAAGATTACGGTAAACCCCGTGTTGGATGTGAATCAACACCCCTTGCCTCGAGTTGAAGATATCTTCCAAGAATTGAATGGTTGTAAATATTTTACAAAATTGGATATGTTTGATGCATATCATCAGATTCCACTGGATGAAGAATCTAAACCATGCACAACAATTTCAACGCATGAAGGTCTTTTTCAATATGATTATATGCCTTTTGGAATTGCTTCAAATCCAGCAATGTTTCAAGAATTGATGGAAAAATCATTGCATGGGATACCCAAGGTCGCAGTTTTTCAGGATGATATCACAGTTGATGGTTTAACGATTGAAGATAATCTTAATCGAGTTGAACAAGTTTTGCAAAGGCTTGCTAGAGATGGTCTTCGTTTAAAAAAGGAAAAATGTGAATTTCTGAAGACTAGGATTGAACTTTTGGGTCATGAATTGGATGCTGATGGTATAAGACCATCTTCAAAAAAGTTGAATGCTTTTAAGAATATGCCCGCTCCTTTAAATGTTAAACAACTTGAAGCTTTCATCGGGTTTGTCAATTATTATGGTAAATTTGTAAAAGATTTTGCTATTTTGGCGGCTCCTTTGAATGATTTACGAAGAAAGGATGCAAAATGGAAATGGGATGATATTCATCAGAAAGCATTTGAAGAAATCAAGCAAAGATTGTTAAAAGGTGATCTTTTAAAACGCATTCCACCAATATTTTTTAAACGACCTGCACCGCCAAAAAATCGTAATTTTTTTTATTTTACCTATGTTTTCGAACATGCTTAAGAAGCAGGAAAAAAATACTTTTAGGTCGAAATTCGGCAAAATGCCGTTTTTAGAGCATCGAGAATGCCAAAGTCGACATATTTTCTTTCCTACGGGATATATTCATCTTTGATCTGTTTTAGGTATAATTGCACCTATATAGGTTTTCGGGGTCGGGGAATCCGAATCTCGACTCGGCGTTTCAAAATTTTCGCGTTAAGACCCATTTTTCGCATGTTGACGTCATATTTTGCCTGAAAAGTAGGTCAAAGAAATTTTTTTTAGACTAGCTCTACTCACCATTGGATTCCCCGTAGTTTTTTACCCCTTGGGGTGAATTACCGTCAAAAAACAAGGCATGGCCGATCGTTGCCGAAGGAATGAATACAGTCGACTCTGAATTTCCAGAATTTCGATCATTTATGAAAAATCGAATTTTTATCCAATTATGCTTATTTCCCATCTGTATAGGTTTTCGACCATGGGGAATTCAATGGTAAACTTTGTATAGCCCTAAAATAACGTTTTACATGTGAAATCACCTCAGGGCATGATATAACATATCCACTTAAACAAAAAATTCCCCCTGACTTTTTCTTTGTGTTTCAGGTGTTAAAAAAGGTTAATTATTGTTCACAAACATTGTTTTTATTAATTTCAAACTGTATCTTGATCATTTGGACGCAGAAATCAATTTTTCAGAGGACATAAATTCTATCTTGATGTTGGGGTATATGTGCGAAATATGAAATTGCTCTAACTTGCTTGGCCGATCAGGTTTTGCAAAAATTTACTTTCAGAACATCATTTAGTTGATTTTCAAATATTTTTAATGCAATTTTTGTAAATCTAAATGCAAATTAATAGTAAAATTCTATACCATTTGATGTTAGTGAATTTTAGATACTGTAGATGAGAAGAAATCAATGATTAGATAGTGATATATGATAAATATGGTAAAAACAAGATTGGGAAACAATTTAAAGCAATTTTCAATATCTCTTATTTATTATTTGCAAAGTTAGAGCGATTTCATATTTTACACATACACTCCAACATCAAGGGGTATTTTAGGTATTCTGAAAAAATGGTTCTTGCACCCAAATGATTATTATATGACTTGATGTTAATAAAAACATTGTTTGTAAACAATAATTAACCTTTTTTAACACCTGAAACACAAAGAAAAAGTCAGGGGGAATTTTTTGTTTAAGTGGATATGTTATATCATGCCCTGAGGTGATTTCACATGTAAAACGTTATTTTAGGGCTATACAAAGTTTACCATTGAATTCCCCATGGTCGAAAACCTATACAGATGGGAAATAAGCATAATTGGATAAAAATTCGATTTTTCATAAATGATCGAAATTCTGGAAATTCAGAGTCGACTGTATTCATTCCTTCGGCAACGATCGGCCATGCCTTGTTTTTTGACGGTAATTCACCCCAAGGGGTAAAAAACTACGGGGAATCCAATGGTGAGTAGAGCTAGTCTAAAAAAAATTTCTTTGACCTACTTTTCAGGCAAAATATGACGTCAACATGCGAAAAATGGGTCTTAACGCGAAAATTTTGAAACGCCGAGTCGAGATTCGGATTCCCCGACCCCGAAAACCTATATAGGTGCAATTATACCTAAAACAGATCAAAGATGAATATATCCCGTAGGAAAGAAAATATGTCGACTTTGGCATTCTCGATGCTCTAAAAACGGCATTTTGCCGAATTTCGACCTAAAAGTATTTTTTTCCTGCTTCTTAAGCATGTTCGAAAACATAGGTAAAATAAAAAAAATTACGATTTTTTGGCGGTGCAGATTTTGTCAAAATTTTAGAATAAATTCGTAGAATACGTTTTAACACATTATGATCCCCAAAAGGAACTTGTTTTGGCCACGGATGCAAGTGAATACGGTATTGGTGCCGTCCTTTATCACCGTGAAGCTGATGGAACAGAAAAGGTCATTGCCAATGCTTCTCGAAAGCTTACATCTGCTGAAATCAATTATGCTCAGATCGAAAAGGAAGCTCTGGGAATAATTTTCGGAGTAAAAAAGTTCGCAACTTATCTCCTTGGAAGAAAATTTTTGTTATTGACTGATCATCAGCCTTTGTTGAAAATTTTTGGGAAGAAATCGACTGAAAATTCGATTGCAATTAAAAGGTTGGCAAGGTGGGCGATCATTTTAATGAATTATGATTATACCATTGAATATCGTAACACTGCTGATTTTTCCAATGCTGATGTCCTTTCTCGATTACCAGATCCAATGGAAGATCCAAGTGCAGATATGCTGGACGGGGAAGAAGAATTTGAAAGATTGTATTCAATCGATGAAGGAAAATCTCCCTTGAATATTGACAGTATTGTTGAAGCAGTAAAATCAGATGAAGCTTTGCAACAAGTAATGAAGTGGGTAAAAGAAGGCTTTCCAAAAGTTGCTCCAAAGCAGTACAAAGATTGGTGGGATAGGCAAGATAATCTTTCCTACAGAAATGGCTATTTGCTTTTTAAAGATAAGGTAGTTATACCAGAAAGTTTGCAAATGGATGTTTTGAAAGTTTTGCATGATATCCATGTCGGACGTAATCGGATGTTATGCATTGCCAAAGATAAATTTTGGTTCCCTCGAATGGCTGCTGCGATTACAAATATTGCTCAATCTTGTGAAATTTGTAATGGAAGCTTCAAAGGTCAAAAAGAGCGATTACATGCATGGGAAGAAGCAGAAAAATTTTGGGATCGGATACACATCGATCATGCACAATTTCAAAATAAACAATGGTTTGTTGTGGTTGATTCAAAAACAAATTGGATTGAAGTCATGCAATGCAAAAGCGTGGATTCAGCAACAACCATCAAACTTCTAAAATCTTTATTTGCTCGTTTTGGTATGTGTCAACAAATTGTTAGTGATAATGGCACTGGATTTACCAGTCGTGAATTTGAAGAATTCTGTAAAGCTCGTGGTATATTACATACGAGAAGTCCTGCATGGCATCCTCAAAGCAACGGATATGCTGAAAGGGCTGTTCGAACCTTTAAAGAATTTACAAATAAACAAATTCAAGCTGGCAATTCTTTGGATGATGCAGTTGCAAATGCACTTTTAATTCATCGTTCAACAAAATGCGATAGCGCTAAACTTTCCCCAGCTGAAGCTGTATTTGGTCGAGAACTTCGTACGAGAATGTCTATTCATTTGGTACATGCCCTGATGCAGGGAAAGGAGATGAAGCAAGAATTTGCTGTTGGAGATAAAGTTTGGGCGCGATTTTATGCATCAGGTCAAAGGTGGCGACCAGGGTATATTACCAAAGTTGTTAGTAAAACTACATTCATGGTGGACAGCAATGGTGAAATTGTATTCCGTCATCGAGATCAAATTCGAAAAGCCGTCGAGTCAATTTTTAAAGATAAAAAGTCTCAACACGAAAATAAAAGTTTGGCCTCTCCTCCATTGCAAGGAAAAAATTCGGATACATCGAATAAAGTTGATCCAAAGTTTACTGATACCAGTAATGATGTTGCAACTTCGGATAATATTCCTCCACAAACTCGTGTATCTCGTGAAGCAAATACATCTAATCATTTTTCAGGCATTAGACGCACATCATCTCGTATTCGCAACCCTCCAAAAAGATATCCTTTGATTGGCTCAATCAGAATGGTTAAAGATAGCAAGCGTGCAAGCGATACCAGATATACTGGTGATCGTCATCATCCTCGTATTTCCTATGGTCGTGATACTGATAAAGAAAAAGTTTGTGCTTCTGTTAAGGAACAAGGTGATCGTAAGCAAGTTGGTCCCAAATCTTTGTCATCCATTGAAAAGACCAAGGATAGATACTCTAATCCTCGGGTTGTTAAAACCAAAGTCGTTGTTGTTTCCCCACCTGAATCTGAAGCTGAAAAGAAGGTTCGAAAGAAGCTTCGTGAATTAAAGCATGAATTCGCTGAATGTAATGAAGCAATGAAGAGTTTCCCAGATAAACTGGATTATGCCAAATCCAAATTGAATTATGTCACCGGTAAAATGATTGATTTCATGGCTACCAAAGGGGATATTCCTAAACGAGCAGTTGATGATTTGGAATATTTCCAAGGAAAAATTAAATCTTTGGTACACTGAAAAAAATACTTGCATTTTCTTAAAAAGCCCTGAAGTAATGATAGCAGGATTTGCCCCTATGTAGGGGCTTAAAAGTTTTGCAAAAAGGGCTTATTTCCAAAACACCCTCTCTTTTTGGGGGCTTTTCAATAAAAACATTTTGACAACAGAGAGAGAATATTTCTTTGTTTCTCTGTCTTCTCAAAATAAATTTGTGCACCTTGCGTTCGGAGTTTCTTCTATTTTTGATAAAAGCGTTTTCGTTTTCAACCGAAACCAAAATGTGTTTTGTCACATTCCCATAGAAAAGCCTTCGGGTATAACAAAAATATGGGAAAAAATCGGTGCATTGCACCTAAAATTTTTGTGCACAGTTTTTTGTGCGCAAAAAAATTTTTTGGAAAAAGTTGTCTTTGGCACTTTTTTGAAAATACAAAAACATATATGGGACAAAATTTAAACATAGAAGGGTCAAAAGTCTGACTACATTTAAGTATGAAAAATGCCCCTATTTTATGTACAAAAATAACCCTTTACTTTGTTCCTAAAATGCCCTTACATGGGGGTTTATTTTTTTGCCCCCTCCTTTGGGGGCAAATGCACCTAAAATGCCTAAGTGCTGCCTAAAATATGCCCCAACATGGGGGCATTTTTCGATACTCATTTTTTTCAGTGTAAATGGCTATCAAGAGCTCATTACTCGAAAACAAGTCATAAAGGATAAGTCTTTTGACCTTCGCAAAAAGCTTCGTGAAATTCAAGAACAAGATAAGAAGAAGGGCTATGAAATTGATTATGAAAGTGATGGTTTTTCTGATTAAATCTGTTTAATTAAGTTCTTAATTAGGGAAAGGTGAAAAGGTTTAAATGCTTTTGGCATTATGTCTTTTAACGTTTCTCTCTCTCGTCGTTTTTCTTGTCTCTCATTTTTATATTTTGTCATCGTTGTATTAAAACTTTGCGGTCTTCGTGAAGTTGCGTCTTCTAAATAAATCTTTAACTTAAAATTAACTTCTCTTTTCTTTCTACTAATCCATTAACAACCAATACAAGTAAATAAGATAACTTAGTTTACTTCAAAGTTGAAGCTCCAGCAGATGCTGCGCCAGAACCGGAAGAAGAAGAAGTTACTTCTGAATTACCCATGTGAGGGTGGATGGAAAATGGGGGAGATGATGTCCCACATGCGTCGATTGATATCGTCACGGATGGATTATGACAATCCAAATTAGACAATTCCTAATGTTCCGTTATTAGTCAATTATTATATTGTTATTCGGGTTGTTGGATTATGATAATCCAAATTAGTTATTTATAAAACTGTTATTCGGGTTGTATATAATATATATATAAAGGATCATGGTGATCCGAATTAGTTAATCTTTAATGATCCTGATATGGAATGGGGGAGATGTGACGCCCAGAGACGTGTCGATTGATATCGACAAAGGAGATAGTTCGGGAAAGATGCACATAGCTGTGCAGTATATAATGGGCCTAGGGCAGTGCTCCCGTTGCCCCGGGAGTCATCACTTTATTGTTGGGAAAAGTGACAGAAATCGACGGGTTCAAGTTCCCCAAAAAATTTTTTGGATAAATTGCATTGTGCAAATAAACCTTCGGGTTAAAAGTTTAGATTTTAAAATTTTGGAATAGGCAAAAAAATTTTTTTTGAAAAAATGCCGTCCAGAAATGAGCATCCTGGAATTGCCGTCCAGAAATGAGCATTCTAGAATCGCCGTCCAGAAATAAGCATTTTAAAATCGCCGTCCAAAAATCTGGCATCCAGAAATGAGCATTTTGGATTCCCCGTCCAGAAATAAGCATCCTAGAATCGCCGTCCAGAAATCTGGCATCCTGAAATGATCATTTCAAAATTGCCGTCCAGAGATGAGCATTCTGGTTTAGTGGGTTTGAAATTCTTGCATCCAGAAAACTTTATTTAATAATATTTAAACAAAATCCTTAAATTGAAACTCTTGCATCCTGAAATAATCACTCCAAATCAATCATAGTAATATATTTCTTTTAGAATCTTAAACCAATTTACCTAATTTTGTTTATCTAGCATCCCGAAATTTTTATTTTTTAACCTTCGTATAAAATTAATCAACGATATAATATGTGTCCTTATTTGCAATCCCGAAATCTTTGAATTAAAACAATTATATCAAATGTTAGAGTAACATATTCTGTGTCTTAAAATCAGCCGGCCAAGTTTCTGCGTCCCTATCCAAGACCGGGCCGAATAAAATGTTAAGAGTAAGAAAAAGAAATCAAAATTGTTAGAAAGATAAAAACGGATTAAAAACATTTTGTTATGAAAAAGAAATAAAATATAAAAACATAAAATTCTCTCTCGCTTTTCGCGACAAATGGTAACAAGAGAAAATAAATCTAACTTTTGGCCCGGCGTTTAGTGAGGCCGGTAGTAAGCTTTATTAAAATGATGGAGTTGAAAATTTTTTTGAAGAAAAAGGATTATTCATCATTTTTCATACATGCCTTTTCGCTATTATTTTTTTGCATCTGATAAATCTGGACAATTCTTGAATGAAAAATATTGTACAGCGACATTGAGGATGCTATTAGTTTACTGTAATTTTATCTACAAAGTTTTAAAAATGTTGATACAACCATTTTTATTGACCCACAGTTCAGCTTTACAGTATCCTTTAATCAACCTCAAATAAAACCGTAAAAATTTTTTCAACATTTACATAACAGAAACTCTACTCGGATAAGACACAATGGCAGTTTATATAAAAAATAATAGTAATATTTGGTATAAAATAAAAAGTACAAGAAGGCAGGAAAAAGTAAAATACATAAACTGAGAAACACAAATGCAAAAATGACAAATCTCAGAAAAGATCAAAAAAATGGAAGGCAAGAAAAATGGCAAAGAAGGAAATTAAGCCCAAAATTTGGTATCCAATTTAGTTTTTAATAATTGTGATAAGTCTTCACAATGTTCTTCAAGACGTTTAAGGTTTTCTTCTTTTTGGTCATCAGTAAGACGTTGAGATCCAAAGGATGAAGTTGAAACAGAATCTCCATAATTATTCTTCCAATAAACCCAATTTGCTTTTCCACGTTGGGCAAGTTGTTCAGCTGATTTAAGAGGAGCAGGAACAGAAATAACACCTAAAAAATAGGGAAACATTGAATTACTGTAGAAATATACTACTTTAAAATTACCTAATGAAACTTCATGCATGTAACAAAGAGCATGAGATAAATATTCAATATGTTGAATATTGGCAGAATCATATGGATATTCATAAATTAAAGTGCAGACAATGGGTCGTGCAGTTCCAAGTAGAGCTTTTTGAGCCTAAAAAATCAAAATCCAATTAATCAAATACAGTAATCTGATAAGTACTATTGCTACAGTAATAATGCACTTATGTTAAAATGTCAAAAACTTACCACCATAATGAATTCCTTATAATCAGGATTTGTTCCAATTCCTGAAACAGTTGTACCAGGTGCAATATTTTGAACAAAAGCTTTTGTATGTTCATTGAATTTTTCAAGTTCTTCAGCAGCTTGGAATAATCGATTATTGGTTTTCTTTTGAACTGCAATAACAACAACATTCGGTGGTTGAATTCGGAAATCATTGCAAAATTTATGGACAACTTGTTTCATGACATCAGATTCCTGTTCTTTGACATCCAAAAATTGACCTTCAGAAACTCCAGATCGATAAAGAATAATCTGTTTTGGATAACTTTGATTTTTGAGATAGAAAAGTTTCATTGATTCAATAACACGTTCACCCAATCTTTCTCCTATAAAAATTGCATAATTATTATTACTGTAATGGAAAAATGTAGAAGAAGAAAGGGTTTTACCTTTAACGATGCATTGTTTTCCAGCTTGATAAAAATATTCACCAGATAAAACATTTGCATTTCGATCAACGGTAGCAGCATAACCAACAACAACTGGTTCCATTTGTTTGACATCAGTTTCAAATCGATTTCCACTGGTTGGAAGGGACATTTCGATTCCATTAATCAATGAAGATTCAAGAAGGGATCGCCATGTCAAAATATCAGGTAGTTCCAAAAGTTTTGAGCGTTTTTTACATTTGGCAAAGTGTTCTGCCATAGAAAAAACGCTCAAAACTTTTGGAACGACCTGATATAATATTATCATATAAATACGGTATAATTCTAGAATAGTGGACAACTTTTTTTTTTCCAATGCACGCACAATAGATGTGCGTTCATTCCTTCATTCTTTTTTTTGAATGATTGTGAACAAAGAAAAACAAAAAAGGAAAATGATGAAAAAGAAATGTCTTTTTTCAATGAAGAGAGAGAGTGTCTCTTTGGTTGTCTGTCGTCCATGACGACTTCGTTGTGCGACAACAATAAAAAAAGTATAAATACATTCGCATTTTTGGTTCAAAACGAATTTTGAACTCGTGTTTACGGTTTTATTACCCAACATGAGTTCAACACAAAACATTTCAATGTTGTGAAAAACAACATGAAATGTTTTGTTTAAATTTTGCGTTTGTCCTGAACGACCTTTAGTCGTTCAGGACAAACGCAAAAAGTTGTCCACTATTCTAGAATTGTTCCATAAATACAGTAAGCTTGGTAAAATCAAAATTTCTTAGTGGTATTTTTATAACAAAATGCCATAAAAGAACACCGAGATTTTGATTTTTCGATTACAACTTTAAGAAATAAAACTTACAAAAGATCAATACAATCACCACCACCAATTTTTAATGCCAATGATGGATCAGTTGTTATTGTGTGATTTCGGCCTCCAGCTTTCATATTAACCTTCAACAAAATATTTTTTGATGTAATGGATTTGATTTGTTGGGTTGGAATTTTGATTCTAAAAAAATTATATTTATTGCAGTATTACGTGAAGTAAATATTAAAAGTGATAGCGGTTTTTGAAATTAAAAAAAACTAGAGGTGCCACGCCCCTCCGGGGCGGCCACCACAGATTCATGTACCTGATTCTCTAAAAAGCGAATGCTTTATGTTTTCGTTGTGACATCGACAGACGAACTATAATCATTTTGTGATTGATTTGTTTAATTATTCTATCAACTCTGATTTTATGCTTTTCCTCATTACTTCTCTTTTGTCAAATTGCAAGTTAAAATGTTTTACAGAAGTAATTATTGATATTCGCATTAATTGATTCTCGTACAATAGTTAGTTTCCAGAAATTCCCAAGAAATTAAAGCGCTGCAAAATTTGTTTTAACCAAAGCTAACAGTTTAAGCAAAAATTAATAAAATTAAAAAAGGATAACAAAAATAAAAGTTGCTTTGCTTTTTTACCACAAAAAAATTGGCAGCAAAAAAATTTTGTCATTCAAAAATTATAATTGACGCTCGCACCATTTTGCCAAAAAAAGCGCTTCTTTCAAAATAAAATGACAGAGACAAACGAACATTGCCTCTTTTACGGGTAGATAAGGAAAAATTTTTTGAGATTATACTGTGAACAGAATTGGTTAAATTGATTTACAACAAAGAAATATTGAACTGGTTGAATATTTATATTTCGGTTTTTACTGTGGCAGAAAACATTGTAATTAAATGTTATAGCAATTTTGGCACAATTTATAAATTCGTTTTAGGGCTTAAAAATATGAGCAAGTAAATTTTTTAAAGAAAAATGCTATTTTTAAAAATTAAAGTCTGTTGTTATTTTTTTAAGAACAACCTAAAAAATAAAAGGTTTTGTTTCCGAAAAAATGAAAAGAAAAAAATGTCAAAGAAAAGGAAAATGATCAACGACGTTGCCTTGTTTCAATGGTCTAGATTTTTCAAACACGAAAAAAGAGAAATAACAACAAAGAAATAAAGAAGACTTCTTCATTCGCAGAAAAAAAATTTAAATTCTATTGGAAAAAGAAAAAGGTTAATTATGATGCAAAAGAATAAGGAATGACAACGGAAAAATATTTAAAACAATGAATAAGGATTTACTGTAACTTTTTCGGTAAGCATTTACAGAAAATTAATAGTAAATGAATGACCCATTTTAATTCTTTCTGTATTTGTTAATGTTGATGCAGATACAATAACTCTTTTACAATTCTTAACGATAAATTTAGCTTTTAAAAGTGCAAATACATAAAACTTGAAATATTACCGAAAAATGTTTTTTTAAATGCATATCTTAATGTTCAGAGTTTCTTCAGAACTTAACTTTCTCTCAAGCTGTTCAACCAACCATATAACTGTCCCAAAAGAATGTTTTTGAATTTGTCATTTAAATAGGGACTGGCAGGTCAAAATAAAAGTTGAAAAAAAATTATTTTATTGTTCTTTCTAGGTACTTTCAGACCTGAATAAACCGAAAATAAAATCAAAAAATTATTAAAAATAGTTAAAATGCCGAAAATAACGATTTAAAATTGGATAAAACAAAAATTCTTCGTCGAAAAAAAAGAAAAGGGAACACTTTTTTGCCGTGAAAACTTTCGTGGTGCGCGCAGCATGGTCACACATTCGTTCGACACAATGCCAAACGATGTTTGATCGATGTTGTAGATGTTGAATGAGTGATGTTAAACATTAATTATCTCTGTTAAATAGCATTGTTAATTTTTATTTATCTATTGCAATATTACAAGAAAGACATATGAAAGATATTATTTTTTAAAGTTTTCGTTTTAATGCAATATTAGAGGAATGCGAGCAATTACAAGTTTTTGCTCCACTTTTTGATGAATTTATTTTTCTATCTCCTTTTTTTTGAACCTCAATTAAAATGTATTGGTAGTTAAAATAGTTTTTTATGACCCCATAGATAAAAATTATGGTTAGTCCAACAATTTTTGAACGTTAATTACATATTATTTGCGTGATTTATGTATAATTTAGCAATTTGTCGTCTTTTACAGTATTCTTGGATGTATTTTAGAATGCCGCCGATCTCAAAAATGCGTAAAAAGTGTAAAGAGAATGGTCAGAAGGTAAATGGATACAAAAAATATGGAAAAATTAACAATCGGGTTGAAAATCAAGATCAACATGTTGCTGAACAAGCTGAAGCTGCTCCGTCGAAATCAAAGCTAGCAAAAAGAAAAGAAGGCCTTGTAAATGTTGTACAGACTCGTCGACAAGCTGCAATTACTGATGAAAGAGAAAGAGTTAAACAATCAAATCGATATCGAACTCAAGAAGCTACCAAAAAAGCAGCGGAACTTCGAGAACATGTTAAAGAAAAGGCACAGAAGCGTCAAAAACTGAATGATGATATTAATTTAAAAATTAAACAGAAAAGTGAGTCAACATATATACTTTATTAATAACTAATAAATGTTTTAGAACTGGAACAAACAGTCAACATACAACGAGAAACCATTAATCAATTGCAAGCAATCGTTTCTGCCAGTCCTATCGTTGATCCGGAACCTTTAACAACCTTAAATGAACCAATAATGATTAACACGGATGACTTAGCGGTTTCACAATCTGCACCAAATTCTCCAACAGATTCGATTATATTCGAACTTCCACGTCCACAATCAGCGCCACCAAGATTAGATACTGCTGCTGGAACAAGAATTAAGAGTCGTGTACGCTTATCTCATGGACAATACGATATTTTAAGAAATGAATTGGCAAATGAAGGCATTCAATTACCGTCTCAATCAACAGTTCGACGAAATGAGAACAGAATTTACGATGCCCATTTTCGGAATTCAAAGATACCTGATTTCTACGGTATTATTGAAAAGAATGTTCTAAAATATGATTTTTCGAAGTTTGACAATGTTCGTGTAACTATTGGTGGAGATGGAGGTTTGTGTTTTTCCAGATTTTATTCTATTATAAGAAATTGCTATAGGTGGCGACGGTGAAAGATCAACTGTTAAGATTGTAGCGTTTTTCAATGACTTGGAATTAGCTTTATCCGTTAAAAAACTGATGATTATTTGGTCCGGCCCTGGCAAAGAATCAAAAACTTTGTTACAACCAATATTGAGCCCAATTGATGCTGATATTCTTCGTTTAATGCAAAATGGTATTATGACAAAAAGTGGCTGGAAATCTGTAATTATGTAAGTTCGTTTAGTTACAGTATCTACAGTAAGACATATCTTATAGCACGTATATCGGTGATCTTAAATACCAATCCATCTCTTTAAGCATTCAAGGTGGCTTTTCTGTATGCGGATGCCCAAAATGTTTAAATAAAAGAAGTGAATGGCCAACGCTCAAGTCAGAAGATATAACACTTCGCACAATTGAAAGTATTGTTGCTCATGCTGATGAAGTTGTTAATAATAATGCTAAGCCACGGATGAATGGATCAGTAACAGATTATCCATTATTAAAGAATATTCCAATTTCGCATTACGTGCCACCACCGGTTCATATATTGATAAGCTTGGTCAACGAAATTATTGATTTTATTAAAAAAACTCAAGGTGATAAATATTCACCGTAAGTTGTTTTCCATACCGTAATAATTGAATATATGTTTGTATCTATTTTTAGATTGAAAGAGTTTCTCGATAATTCTGGCGCCAGGCCTCACCTTCCTGCTAAAGAATATAACGGAAATGGCTGCAGAAGAATTTTGAGTCATTTTCGACAAGGGAATGAAAAAAGAATCGTATATGAAGGTTACGGTAAAGACCTTTTTGAAGCTGCGTCAAATATTCAAAGTTTTGCTGTTGCCAGAGAATTATCGAGTGATGAAATTCAAGAAATGAAAGCTTACATCAATTTGTTCTTCAACTTGGTTAAAAATTATGGTGATAATGCTAACAAATTTTTTCTTAATAAAACAAAAATACATATGCTGAAAGAGCATGTGATTCCTTTCGTTGAAACTTTCCGATCATGGGGTCGTTTTTCGGAAGAAAGTTAGTAGTTTTTAATGTTACACCAATTTCATCTTTGTATTTTAGGCGCTGAATCGATTCACCATGTAAAAAATGATATGGATAAACGAATTCCTGGAAAAGGCCCAAAAATTAATGAAAAACGTAATAATTTTTTTTTAAAATCTCAAACGGTTTCCTCTTATTGTTAATTTATGTTTTTTCATATTGTTTTTTGTTCAATTAATAAAGTTTATTTATCCAAGAATACTGTAAAAGACGACAAATTGCTAAATTATACATAAATCACGCAAATAATATGTAATTAACGTTCAAAAATTGTTGGACTAACCATAATTTTTATCTATGGGGTCATAAAAAACTATTTTAACTACCAATACATTTTAATTGAGGTTCAAAAAAAAGGAGATAGAAAAATAAATTCATCAAAAAGTGGAGCAAAAACTTGTAATTGCTCGCATTCCTCTAATATTGCATTAAAACGAAAACTTTAAAAAATAATATCTTTCATATGTCTTTCTTGTAATATTGCAATAGATAAATAAAAATTAACAATGCTATTTAACAGAGATAATTAATGTTTAACATCACTCATTCAACATCTACAACATCGATCAAACATCGTTTGGCATTGTGTCGAACGAATGTGTGACCATGCTGTGGGTGCGTTCATTTTTGTCGAGAGAAAAATGTTTTTGCACTTTTTTTGCAACTTTTTCAAGCATTTTTTATACAAATTTAGCTCTGCGTTCGCTGTAACATTTTTCGCTTGATTTCGCTTGATTTTTCTTTTCACCATAGATGTATTTTTTGAAGGGCTATCCATTGGTACTAAATTTTTGAATGCGACTCGATGCGACAAGATTTTTTCCTCAAAAAACACCTAAAAATGCAAATTTTAGGTATTTGCTGCAGAAAAAAACTTTTATAAAAGTTACATATTTGGAATCAGCGTAAAAAATTACGTCTGGTAGGCTAGATTATTACTCTTGAAAAAAAAGTTTAATTTTTCATACTGTAACGAAGAAAAAAATGAAAAAGAAAGAGAAAAAGTGTTCCCTGCCAGTCTCTACATTTAAAAATACAATTTTTATGAAGAGAAGAGCACTAAACAAAAACAATGACGCATCTTTGATTTCGTCATTTTCAGAAACAAAAAAATAGGAAAAGCGTTTTCGATCTTTTTGTTTTCAAAATAAAAAAAATTTTGTTCTTTCGTTTTCAGCAGTTTTGCGATCTTTTAAAAAACTGTAAAGTTGAAGAAAGAAAACTCTCTTATTTCTGTTGATTTTTTGGGATAATTTGTTTGTAGTTAATATTATTATTATTACCCTTTATTTAATTTATAATTTTTCAATTGAAAAGCAATGTCGACTAAAAAGTATGAAAATAAATTGAATGGAAATATTGATAGTACAGATGGAAGAAACAAAAGCAACAAATATTCTAATCTCAATTTGAATCATTTTAATTATTCTCATGTTGCTGAAGGGACGACAATGAAAAGGGATAGTGCAAAACATTACGGTAAACTTAAAAATAAAATTACAGCCATTTTAATATAGAGGAATTAAAAAATGACAGCAATTTTAATAAATAGTTTATCCTGTACAAATGGCTTAAACTTTTAGATTTCAAAGATTACACCAAAAATGCATTACACCAAACGAGCAATAATTCATGGAAAAAATCAGGGATTGCTGCAATCCGGAACCGTTCAATTTCATCTGATGGCAAGCTAATCAAAGATGCAAAATTACCTAAAAATTTGGGTATGAAAAAAAGCAGCAGCACCCTTTCACTTCATATTGCTGCATATGAAAATTCCATTAATTCTGCTGAAAATTCTATTAATGCTCCTGATGCAGGCAATAATGAAAATCTTTGCTTAAAGAAGTCATTTGAATTTCCAAGACAACAAGAAAATGATAAAAACAATAAACCAGAAATTTCACAGTTTAAAGCATCTCAAAAATTACTCAAACCTAATGCTGGTGGAGATAGCGCTCGATCTGGACCTTATAATTTTCGTAAAGTTGAACGGTTGGTTTTTTAAATTTTTTAACATAAATATCGTTTTTTAATTTTTCTAAGTTTTCCGAGATTATGGTAATATCATTTTAATAATTAATGATGCTGTGGCAGCTTAACATCTTTTAAACAAAGTATTTTTGGATACACAGCATTGAAAAACTTTATGTAGTCCTTATGATCAAAACGGCTTTTTTTAAGCACTACAGGGGTCGAAAATGCGGCCGAAATTCTCGGCCGGCCGCGGCCGCGGCCGAATTTTTCTGCTTTTAAAATTTAAAGATTTTTTGGACAAATAATGAAAGCGTTATTCACGAATACGGTAGTTTTTTTGTTTTATGGTTTAATTTTCATGAAAAAAACTGAAAAACAACTACTATAGATGAAATAACAAAAAGGCACAAGGCTTGTAAAACATAAATCGTCCTTTTTTGTAAATAATTAATACTCAAAAAATTTGAGCGGCCGGCCGCGGCCGAAGTTTTTGCGGCCGGGCCGGCCGCAGGCCTTACAGAAACAAGTCGGCCGCGGCCGGCCGGCCGCATTTTCGACCCCTGAAGCACTACAAAGCTTTCTTCTTACACACTTGTGAGAGAAAACAATATAAAAACCAATATCTTGTGTCGTTTTGAAGTGAATTTTTTTCAGTGTCACTTTTTCCAAAGATTGTTTTCTTTCTACCAAAAATCGTCAACCTCTAACTTATCAGCAGTATCGCGATAATCGTTCAGTTCAAGGTATTCTTTTACCAATTTTTTAAACTAAACTTTTTTGTCCTTTTTAGCGGAAGGTGAAAAGAAAGAAGATGTTGCTCGTCCAAAAGGTATTATTTTTGGTATTTTTATTGGTTGTTACAGATTCTTTTTTAAGATGTTTTACCTGATCCTTCCAGCAGTCAACCTGTTGCCCCATCTGGAAAAGAAAAAGGTGGTGCCCCTTCAAAATCTAAATCAAAAAAGGCAGCAGCCCCAACTCGGTTGGTTTTTGTTTCCTTGTTTAATTTTGACAGCCTTTTTTCATATTATTTATGTTAATTTTGCGCATTTCCTTTCCCTTTGAAATTTCATATTGTTTTTGTCGGTTCTGTTTGTCCGAAAAAATGCATTAAAAATTTGTGTTTCGATTTAGATATTCGTAAAATTTGATTGGATTTTGCATTTCCCTCCTTTAAATTCTCGTTGAATCCAATGCAAAACAGTCAGAAACACAAAATTTAATGTTTTTTCTCTCAAATATTACTGTAGTCATTAACTGATAAAATTCACATTTTATGTTTTAAAACAATAATATTTTAATTTTACTTTATTTTGTAATAGAAATTTTTTCCTTCTTTCAACCTCAAATTGGTGCATTGAAGATATTTGAACGATATTCTGCATTTAATTTTTTTACTTCTTTCTTTCGATGCATGGATTATTTATTTTAAGACTGAAGAAAATTTTATTGAAGATTATTGGAGATCTGCAGAAGCAATCAACAACTAATTTGCTCAATTTTTCGAAGTTATGATATTTTTATTATGCCCCATGTTTTTTAAGTCATGGGGTATTAAAAAAATTCATTAATTTCGGAGAACTGGTGAATTATGCTGCTGAAATATCGTATTTTTTAGCCATTTACGATGTCCTTTTTGTCAACGCTTCCACCAATATTATGGATTAAAATTTTATTTTGAGAATTCATTCATGAAGTTTGTGCCATAGAACATTATACATTTTTTCATCCTGGATAATATTGTTATTTGATGATGAAAAAACTTTCACTGGCTTTATCGTTGAATTAATGATTTTTGGTTTAAAGTAATTAGTTGACAATGTCATGTTAATTTTGACTTTGAACTTTTTTTCATATTTAGTAGTTGTTTGTCTTCAACAATAAAAAATTATTTATTTAATTTTTTATGATGATTTATTCATTAATTCTTTTTGTGTCCTCTCTTTTTAATTTACTGCCTTCTGCTGTGTGTTGTGGAACTACCTCTTTGATATATTTTTTATATATTTTTTTGTTGTCTCTTTTATGCCATTAGAGCAGCAGCAGCAAGTCAGGTTGCTTGCGCACACTCAATCTATCTTTTGTGCTTCAAAGGAGAATATTGATCAGGATATTTTTGGTTGCTCCCTTTCTTTTTTGATTCCTCTCACTTTTCTTTGGTCATTCATTAATTTATTTATTTTTGAGTTTAGGTTTTGTCTTTCTTTTTTATTTAATTTTTTATGTTGATGCCTATTTTTTGTGGAGTTTTAAATAAAGCATTATTTAAATTAATTCATTTTTCGGATGTTTAAGAGAGGAACAATTCACTTGCAATTTAATAGCACAAGCGTTCTTCGTTTTATCAGTAATTTAATTTTTTAAATGACAGTGACTATAAGCAACAAATTCTTCGGTGATTTTGACGTGCATTTTGGAAGTTAAAAATTATGTTTATATTTTTTCCCTTTAAAAGAAACCAAATATAGCCATTTAAATACACTTTATTAATCTAAAATCAACTGAAAATTTATTTCCATTACGAGCGTGATTGAGAAATAAATTTGCATTTTTTTGGTATTCTTCCTTCAAGCAAACTTTGACTCTTATGACTTTTGTTTAAATAGTTCTTGTAAAAGATGTTCATTACCAATACTATTTTTCCTTTCTACAGTAAGAAATACTTTGAATTTGTCAATAGGCGTTTCTGAAATACCTAGTACTTCCATAAACAATAAAAAAATTTCTAAAATTATGTAAAATAAACAATAATTGATCCCTTTGTAAATTATTTCTGCAAAAGCTTTAATTTTTTAATGAAAAAATGGGTTATTTTTTTGTTTACCTCTGAATTTTAGTGTTTGTGTTAAGTTAAATAAAGAGAAAATTAGCATTATAATTTTTGAGAAGATTAACAAATAATGACCAAAATGCTAAAGTTTTTGTGATTTGGCTCTTTTTTATTATTGCATATTTGTGATTACTGTAAACCGATCCTAATCTCATTCTTTCCTTTTTATTCTTTTCCTGAAAATTCGTTGAAAAACCTTCTTCTCTTAAAATTCATACTGTATTTGTTTGTGTTTAAAAATATTATATATTTGTTGTTAAATAAACAATTATTTTTTTCAGCAAAGTTATTCCACCTTTGAAAAAGGATGTTGCCCCTGATAATTCAAAGAAAAATACTCCACCAAAAGCTTTAAAGAAAGTTGTTCTACCTTCGAAAAAGGTTGTTGCACTTGATAATCTTAAGAATGATGCTCCACCGAAAGCTCAAAAGAAAAATGCTGCTGCAGAAACTTCATCAAAATTTGATGGTAAGCAAAGAAAGCTTATAATTAATTTTTTGTTCAATGTTGTATTCGGTTTTATGTTAAATCATTCAACTCATTTTATTAAAGTTTAATATTCTCTTAGAAAATTTTTTAAAAATACTTAGAACGCTTTTTACAGGGAATCAGAAAGCAGTTAGAGAAATTAAACTTCGATATGACAAAAAGCATTTTCAATTAATGGAAAATAAAATGTTTTTTATGCCTGTTCCAATTTTGAATCCAACAAAAAGGTCCGCTGCAATGTGAGTTATCTTTCTTAAAGATAGTTCTGTTTAAAGTATCAATAATACTGTTTTAATAATTCTAAGATATTTCTCTCTATTACAGTATCTTTTAGGACTGCTCTAAAAGATAAAACAATTCATATGGAAAAGCTTATTTCAAAATCTGCTTATATTTCGAGTGGCAGTTTCGGTTCAGTCAGCTTATGCAAATTTGGTGAATTACGGAAACAATTTGTTGTTAAGACTATGAAAAATATGCGCGTTGAAGAGTTAAAAGCAGAATTGCGAATGTATGATCAAATTCAATCTCCATTTATTCCTGCATTAATATATGCTGGTATTGGCACAAATGGTAACTATAAAATGGTTACAAGCTACATTGATGGAGGAACCTTGGATTTGCATCAAAAGGATATTCAACATGAAGACCTTCCTTTTATTGCAAAACAAATAGCTGAAGCATTGGCAGTTCTTCATGGAAAGTTTTTGACCCATGGGTAAGTATGTTTCGCTTTTCTTACTGTTATTTCAAACATACGTATGATAAAAACTTAAATTCATTTTTCAGTGACTTGAAGCCAGATAATGTCGCCCTAACTGCTGATGGACATATTGTTCTTTTGGATTTCGGATTATCCCGTGATGTACATGTGCCTTGTTTATTACCTGAAACGCCATTAATGGCTCCGGAAATTCGAAATGGAACTCCTGCTGGTACTGCTGCTGATCTTTATAGTTTTGGTCTTATGTTAATGGAACTTCATCAAAAACAGATTCCACTTGATTTTATTGCAAAAACTGGTGTTAAACTGGCTGATGAATATATTGAATGCTTAATGAAAGATGATCCCCTTCAACGAACTTCTGATCATCCATACATTCATCTTGAAGAAGATATTCCTTCGTATATACCTGGAAAATTGAAAATTCAGCAACGAAAGCAACCTGAAGCTGAACTTGCAAATAATGGCGAAATTTTTACACTTTTTGAAGAAACTTATAATGAAATTTTAAAGGATCAATTATGCCGTTTTCCTGCACAAGAAAGATATGGCGCATTTTTGGGTTAAATACTTAATATTTTTATTTTCTTTGTTCTTACCAAATTTTTACAATTTAAATGTTTCATAATAATAAATGATTTTATGATAAATGAAAATACGACGTTCATAAATGGCATAATTTACACCAATGAATATATTTTTAAAATTTAAATAAATAGAAGAAAATGTTCATAAATATTTATATTACTTGTTTATATTACTGTAAGCCAATAGCAAAAAAAAAAATAGATAAAAACAAACAATGGATGAAACTTCTTATATATTTTCGCACGGGCATAGAAATAAGAATATCAGCATCAATGCATCCAAAAGAATTTGAATTGTTTGTTTCACGACTTCGTCGGCACTACCTTCAACAAAAGCTCGGTGATAATGAACATCAACAGGGAAAATTCATCCAACAATCGTAAAATTGAGGGATATTTCCACCTAAGGAATTAGCAAATTTTTCAGCATCCATTGTTGCAGAGGTAACAATTAACTTTAAATTTGATTGGTGACCAAGGCCGTAGGCAGAAAAAAATTTCGGGGTGGGCATTTTCATTTCGGAGGGGGCACACCTTTGATCTTTTGCCGCCTTAACACGGCGGCGGCAAAAGATCAAAGGATTTTCCCAGTTTCGGGGGGGCACGTGCCCCAAAAGCCCCCCCCTCTCTACGGCCTTGTTGGTGACTAACAACTTCTTTTAGAAAATTAAATATGACATCAGTGTTGAAAAAACGTTCATGAGCTTCATTCATAAGAATTGTACTGTAATTAAACAAATGTGGATGAGAGAGACATTCACAAAGAAGTATGCCATCAGTCATGTGCTAAACAGAAAAGATTATTACTGTAACCAAATGAAAAGAAAAACATATTTTTGTTTCACAATTTTATTACTGGTTTTATCTTCATATTAAATAGCATATGCAACTTCATCTCCCGAACTCACATTTCTTGTACAACACGAGTCGTAACACTCATTGCATCAATTGATACATCAACCCGCAGGGATTGTGTATTGTGTACATCCAGTTACACCTTGTTTATCGTATCCAATTCCGTGTAAATACCGCGGTTGTAAATTATGACCAAATTTATGGGTATCTCTAAAAAAATGAATTTACAAATGCTAAATTAAATCAAATCGAAAGCACACTTGTAATTAACCTTATTATTTTCATCAACTTCTTCATTCTCTTTTTTGATTCCCCTAAGCTTTCCAAGACTTGAACCCAGCTAATTCCAAATGCTTTTTTTTTATCATATATCTGTCATGTTTATTCCGGAAATTTTTTTTTGTTTATGCTGCAGCAAGATCCAATGTAACATTTTTAATCTAAAAGATAATAACTAATTACGGTATTAAATTAAATTATAAAATGCAAGCTGGCATAAGTTTGAAATTTTTCATATCTCTGTTTGTTTGCAATATTTTTGTGTATTCCATTTTTTTAATTAATTATTGATTTTTTATATCATAATCACACTTGAGCACTGTGTATGGCCGTGTATGGATTCCATACACAGGGTCGCGGGTCGCGGAAGGGTTGAGAAGAGGGTCGCGGTTGCGGAGACCGAAATCCAAAGAGGGGACCCTTTGGATTAAAAAATCAAAACAATTTTCGAAAAAATAACCCACGTACTCCCCTCTTTGCAATTTTTAGGGTCGCGGCTCATTTTAAATTTTTCCATATCCATCTGCCCAAGTGTGATCATAATTTTTTGGTAATTTTGATTTTTGTGTGTCAACATTATTTAAAATTTTTAAGTGATGTTTCGTTCTTTATTCCCGGAGGCATATAAGATGGCAGAGAAAAAGCTGCTGTCACACGTTTATTAAATGAAAGTAAAAAATCGAAAATTCCGTCAGCAACAAAAAATATCAAAATTTCAGTTGCCACAAAAAACCAATTCCTGCCAATCCTAAAATGACTATAAGAACTTATCATCGGAAGAGGCCATATCAAAACTGAATTTATAATAAATACAGTAAAATCATATAAAATATTAAAAATTATCTGCACAAATACCATATACCAAAATTTTCCAATTCTTGTTGTTCATTTTTTAATACAATATAAGATGTAAGAAAATAGATAAAAGTTGAGATGAAAAAAATGATATCAGTAAAAACTCAAAGCCAATACTGTATGAAAAAGTTCTTCAAGTTTTAAATTTTCAAATTTTTTTATATTTGAAAAACTCATTTAAATAACCTTTTTTATGTTTCAATAAAAAGCAAATGTGAAGAAAATTGGACTCTCTTTCTAAATGAATTTTTGAGGTTTAACTTTTTTTATTCAAAAGTACTTTAAAATTTACCACTTGCTTTTTGGCAACTGAAGAATGAAACAAATTATTTTAACAGTATTACTCAAAATAATTGACTTTTCTCTTCCAAAGTTAATAAATTAGGTTATAATTCTTTCTTGTAAAAGATTAGAGATAATTCAATCACAAATAAAATTTATCAATGCTTTTTTTGTTGCAAAGTATCAAAATGATACTGTAGTTCAGTTGAAGAAAAATTGATAAAAATTACTAAACAAAATGCAAATAAATTTCTTTTTTTTGTTTACAATCATTTCATAATTTTGAAAGATCTTCAATGCATGCTCAAAGAGCATTTTAAAATATTGCATCATTCTTACGATTGCATAAGAGTGATAAGAACACCAACATCATACAGTTTTCATTTTCGTGAAAAAGAAATTTAGAATTAAAAATAAATGTAAAATAGCATCAAATGATGATCCCTCTGATTCATGTTCACTTTTCATCAAGATGATGCAATGCTCCTCCTCCTTTTTCGTCTTTCGTTTTTACTTACAGGCTATTCATGCGTATAAAAAGGTTTGAATTATCACCGTTTTCAATCATATTTTTCTTCGCGTTCTGGGGATGGAAGCAACTGTATAACAAAGAATACTGTATTTCACAATCAATTTTTTATAATATTTTTCGTGCTTGATCGTGTTTTTCTGGGGTTTTATTTAAGCAAAAGAGAATTCAAATTGTCCTCAACTAATTGTTTTTGTTTCATTAAATATTGAATATTAATTTTTTTATATTTCAGAAATGGCTACAAAAGATCCAGCATTTTCAATGATTGCAGTAAAAAGCAGCCAATTTTACAATTTATTTTTGAATCAAAGCCATAAATTTTCAAAAGCCTCAAAACTTGATGATCAATCTTTTTGCAAATCAAACAATGACAAAAGTTCTGGTAACCGAAAAACTGCAATTCTTAAAAATTCATGAAACAAAATTTTTAAAAGTTTATTGCCTTTAGTAATATTTTGTGCCATATCTTTTTCGTTTGAAAAAACTATTTTGTAGAATTGCAGCAACATTTTTTAATATTAGGTTATACTGTAACTGATAATTACCAAGAAACTGGAAAATCGTGGAATAAATCAACAAAAGATTTACGATCTAAAACTGGAAAGAATCTTATCTTTAATATTCAAGGCAAAGAAGATAATCAAAAGCGTTGGAAAAATGATAAAAATAATTGCTCAAATAATAATAGAAGCAGCACCCTTTCACTTCATATTGCAGCATATGAAAGTTCCTTTGATGTAATTGAAGACTGGCCAATGAAAACCAAATTGTGTAAATCTTTAGATAATAAAATTACTCAAGCAAGTTTTTGAGCTTCCCAAAAATATTGCGTTTTATTGCAAGTTTTAGAATTCATTTGAATTTCCTCGACAGCAAAAAGAAGATAGATCAAATCAAAAAACTGAAATTTCACAATTTAAATCATCTCAACGCTTATTAAAACCAATGGATCAAACTACTGTAATGCTTTATTAAAGAATGTCTCAAAGCAAACATTGCTTTGACATATGTATTTGTAACTTTTCACTGACAGCATGAAACTAAAATGAGTCAAAATGACCATCCAAATTCATTTCCGTTGCTTTTGTTTCGGTTTTTTGTTCGAACTTTTAAAAACTCCTTCTTTTTTTCGAAGTGCGCATATTGCAAAAAAATGGCCATTAATTTTTGGAAATAACCCCCATTGAAAATATAGAAAAATGTTTTGCGTTAAACGAATGAATTGCAATTGTGATACTTATCGTCACAAAATTTTTACATTTTTTCTTAAATAATAAAACACTTAACAAAAATACTCAACATGAAATTTTTCATACTGTAACGACGTTTTTCGTATTTTAATGTGCTTTTTTCTGAATCTTTTAAAATAAATATGAATGAAAAAACTTGTTTCTTCTTGTATCAATTTATGTCATAGATTAGACATAAGGACCAAGAATTTTAAAGTTACAGTACCCTTTATGAATTTTCATTCTTTTTTCAGGGTTTCAAAAATTCCAAGACGCCACCAAATATTCCAAAAGGTGGAAAAGTTAAAAAAATTTTTGGTGATCCCCTTTCTGATATCAAAGATGAAAGCACCCAATCTGAGAGCGAATCCACACAACAAAATAGCTCTTCAACTCAACTTATGTCTGGTATATAATTTTCTTTTTTTATTCTCAAATTCGAAGTTCCATTTTTTGGTTATTTCCATACTTGAAACGGTGGCCTCATATAAAGGCTGTCAAGAGAGATTTTAAGCCCTGAAAAAAAATCTTTTTTTATGGATTTCTTATATTTTTTCGGAAGACTTCATGTAAAGTTGCGTGCATATTTTTATTTTTTTCGCCAAAAAATTAACACGTAAAAATTTTTTGCAAGCAACTGTTTGTCACACGAATATAAAAGTGGCAAAAAGTTTGTATCAACGTTTTTCATTTTCGGATTCAAAAAACTGAATCTTTTGTTTTAACTCTGAAATTCGATCCGGAATCGGAGTTATTCGAAATAATATAGCAAAATACTCGTTTTCATCGTGAAAAATAAAGATGAAAAACTTTAAAATATGACAGCCTTTGGAATCCCCTTGGCAAGAGTATTTATAAAACTTTTTAGATGAAACACAACAAGAACCTGTTAAACTTGCTCCAGTAAGTTTTATTTATTAATTTTTTTGAAAGATACGGTATTCTAAAAGCATCATTGCAAAACAAAGTTTTTCTGGTTATCTCTTTGTTTAATACCCTTTTTTGGAGTAAAGTCAGCAAAAGTCAAACCCTTATTCAAGGGTTTTTCTGAATTTATTTTTATCTGTCACTGTTTTTCATTTTGGAATTGGGACAAAAAATGACTTGAAATGATACTTCATTTCTGCAAAATTTACACAATTTTTTTTAAGTCATCAGAAGTGCCCTCAAAAAAAATCTCAAAAAAGTGATCACAAAAAATGAAAAATTCGAAAACATTATTTGTGCTAATTTATTTCTAAAAATGCTGACAGAATTTTTAGTTCCGTTTTTTTGTTAGCACCAAATTTTTAATGTGCAAAAAATGGAATTTTCTAAACGTTTAAATTATAGAAGATTCGTCGATTGCAAGCCAATCTTGCTCCAGCTGATGTAGTTTCATCATCAAGCAAGCCGACTGTCGTTGATCAAGAAAAACTTCGTTCTCATCTTGCCGGTGATGTTTCAGAAGCTCCAAAAGTTGCTCCAATTGTTAATCCTGCTCGTAATTTAATGCTTACTGAAGAATCGCGACCAAATAATGGTGAAACATTAATTTCATTGCCTGGTGCCGCATTGCGTAAGAATTTGCTGAAATGTTGAACTTTATTAATCTATTTTTTTAGTTGAAAATAGTTCTGGTTCAATTCATCGTGCTAATAATTCAACCATATGGTGTGTACTTGTTGGTGTCGCTCTTAT
Source organism: Panagrolaimus sp. LJ2414 (assembly GCA_024447195.1). Taxonomy (NCBI): domain Eukaryota; kingdom Metazoa; phylum Nematoda; class Chromadorea; order Rhabditida; family Panagrolaimidae; genus Panagrolaimus; species Panagrolaimus sp. LJ2414. Next base: position 301,872 of record JAMRXY010000046.1, read on the forward strand.
CATTCTTGGGATCGCAATTGGTGGAATTGTTTTGGGCTTTATACAATTATTTGGTGAAGAATAAGTGCTTTTAAGGTTGCTGAGTTAGTTAAGCGTAAGTTTTACTTTTTTCTTATTGATAAGATCCTTATGACGAAATCATATATCCATTTTCGTCATAAGCATCTTCATTCTTTGATCCTTTATATCTCCTTCTAATCATATTTATTTTTTTAGTTGTGAGTCCAGAATTTTGTTGCCATATTGTTGAGAAAACGACGTTAATGCTTTGTATGCCCGGAGAGCCAACATCTCATACTTTATCCCGTGATGATTTTATTGAACTTCTTGAACAATGTGAAGATACTTTCAATTATAAGCGTGTTCTTGTATGTTTTGATAAAACTCATATTCATCCCCGACATGGCATTGCTCGTGCCCTCAATTGTATTGGCTTCAGTGTAAGTTTATTTTAATTGTGTTCGATTGAATTTAATCTCTTTTTTACTTTTTTTAGGTTTTGCCTCCAGACTCCTACCCCAGCTTCCTTAACAAAAACACCCTCTTCTGTATGGTATATGAATTATAAATTTCTTTTTTAAAACTTTTTTTTATCTTATTATTTATGATGTAGCATTTATTCACCTTTTTTTTGTATTGTAATTGAGTTTTTTTTTCAATTTTGTCAATATTTTTACGGATTTCTTCTAAGTCGATTCAAACCATTTTTACCGTTGTCATGAGTTTTTTTGCAACACTTTTTTAGTAGATTTCTTTTTAAAAATTTTATATTATTGAAATTTTTTTGTATTACTACATTTTTTTATACAACAAATAAATTTAAAAAAGAGGGAAAATGCAATGTATTTGATTTAAGTTATTAGCAGTTTTTTAAAGATTATTGTTTTGATGAATAATAATAATTTAAGATTTAAAATGAGACAGAAAAAAAGAAGACAGATATCATATCTGAGATATGAGAGAAAATGCACCAAAATTGAAGGATATTAAACGCAGATAAAAAGATTTTAAGATTTTTAAGGAAGAAGAAGGAAGTAGAAAAAATTGTGGTTTTTGATGTCGTTGTTATTACAAAGATTTGAAATACAAAATTTGTAATGACTAAGTAAAAGCAAAAATATTTGTGTGTGTAAAAGAAAAAGCCAAAATAGTCTTTCTTAAAGATTAACAGAGATGTGAAAGAATGTTCTATTTTGATGAAACATTTTTATCATCATCATCATCATCATCATCACTTTCACCTCCGGTGCCTTGCACGATGATGTTGTTGCAGTGGTGGCTAAATTGTACAATATTTGTTGTTTTTGTGTTTCTTTTTTTCATTGAAAATATTTTACAGCTGAAATGGTCAGGAGTTTTTCATTGAACGAATCATCATCAGCTGCAGCAATATGAACTGAAAAAAAACAAAACAAAGTTTTTTTAAGATCAAAAAGGGTGGTGCTGCTCGACCACAAATTTGTTGTGATCGTGGAACATTATGATTTTAACGATATATTTGACTAAAGTTGTATGCAACCTTATGATTCAAATAGTATTTAACTTTTTTAATTTGATATTTTTGATCTTTTATTTAAATTAAAAAGGGTAAATCAATAAAAAAAAAGAATAAAAGACACGAAATGGAAAAAATTTGCATAAATTAAAAAATCATCATGCAATTTTGCTTAAATATGTTGAACGTTAAAAAAAATAGGGTTAAGATTATTGTGTTTATTTTCTACAGGATCAGAATGCAAAATATCTTTATCAAAACAGAAAAAAGGGAAAACAAAAAACATTCATTTTACATTCAAAAAAATTTGCATTCATTCGTTGTCATGTTTCAATAATTCGGGTCATTTTACCGTTTCATTAAATTGAATAATTAAAATCAAGGCCGTAGGCAGAAAAAAATTTCGGGGTGGGCATTTTCATTTCAGGGGGGCACGCCTTTGATCTTTTGCCGCCTTAACACGGCGGCGGCAAAAGATCAAAGGGTTTTCCCCAGTTTTGGGGGCGGGTGGGCACGTGCCCCAAATGCCCACCCCCTCTCTACGGCCTTGATTAAAATCCATTAATTAAACAAAGTTCAAAATTATGTCCTGAATCGTTTATTCCATTGAAATTTAAGTTTAAAAAGATTTTTTTGTTACAAATACTTTTTAAAAATCCGTGATTAATGTTTTTATGGTCAAAAACGAACAAAATGCTACTGTTTTTTGCTGATATTTTTTACTTTCCAGCACAAAAAAGAAGCAATGACTCGTTTCTTTTGTCGTTTTTGCCATCTTCGAAATGAAAAAACAAATAAAAACAGCATCGATGAATTGCCGATTATCAAAAAAGCAAAGAAAAAAGTCATCATCAAGTTTTTGTTGCATCGTTTAACTTCAACTTTTTTTCACTTCATTGGTTTTTGTATCTTTTGTAACTTGTTTGTTCCAAATATGCAAATTTTTTGCAGTTTGTCTCCAAAAAAGTGATTGATAAAGCTTCTGTGTTCATCAAAATTAAAGCATTCATAATATTTTTACGGTAATTTTCATCCCCAAATTCAATGATATTACGATATTTAAGTATACTGTAATTTAGTTTATTGGCTTTTTCCATTATATTTAATCCAAAAAACGTAAAAAAGTTTTGTTTTTTTTCCATTTGATTTTTTTCATTGTTCAAAAAAGCAATTGGTCAGTCAATCAAAAAAAAGAAAAAGCATCGGCAGCAGTGCTTTTTTTTAAAAGAATGTTTATCAAAAAAGATGGACACACCTTTCTCGAAAACTAGCAATCCTTAGACTAAAAAAAGTAGCAGGCTTTCATTTTTTCTGATTTGATTTGATTTAATTAAAGTAGCAAAACTATCAAAAGTGGCATTTAAACAAAGCTTTATTCGCTTTTAATTTGGATTTTTGCCAACTGTCAAATTTTGTATCCTTAAATAAAAAAATGAACGGCCCAAAAAAGATAAATAAAGAACTTTGAAAATAGATAAAGTTTATCAACGGCAAAAAATGACATCTCCAATGGCACCTGTTCTTTTTCCATCTTTTTTTTCTTTTAAATCCAAATCGAATGTTTATTTTTGAAAAAAATCCTTTCTTTTTTGCGATTTTTGAAAAATAGCTTTTTATTCATCTTTTTTGGTCAAAAAACTGTCTTGAAGAAGGCAAAAAATGAAACTAAAATAATTTGTCTGTCGAAATCCAGCCCCAAGACATCACCTTCTTTTTGTTTTTCCTTTTTGTATTTTTTTTGTTTTGAGAAAGCTCTTCAGACAGCAACAAATCTGCCAAAGATGCAATTTGAATTTCTTTTCCTTTTTACTTTTTTTGGGGACCATCTTATTTTTTATGTGAAAATTTACACGTTTTTTGTTTCACTTTTTTAAAACAATTAATGAAAAGAAAAGTTCAGACAGTTTTTGATTTATTACTTCCGACAGAAAAAAGAACCACCTTTTCAGGTTTATCAATTTTACCAAAAATATTATTATTATTCTTTCAGTAAAAAAAAGTACTCAAACTTTTGTTCATTCATTTTTGGGTAAATTTGATTTACGTTCTTTTTTGTTCTTGGAAAATTTCAACAGTTTTTTTGGTTTTCCGGTTACGATCAAAATGAAATAAATGACATAAACTTTTTCTTCGTTTTTTTGCAATTTTGGGTTGCCAGAAATTGAAAAGTTTTTCCATTTTTGATTCATTCAACAAAAAATTTTTCCCCCAAATCATCATCTTCAATGGCAGCTTTTTAGACAAAAAATCTAAATTTTTGCGGAGCTTTTGTTTTCGCTTTACAAAAACCTTTTTTACTTCCTTTAACGATCTCTTTTTTGTTTCATTTGTTCACCAAAAAATTACATCAAAAAAAAGAAACATATAAAATCTGGGGAGCAGATTAAAAAATTTGCATAAATTAAAATTCATTATGCCATGCAAAGAAAGAAATTTTTTTAAAACATTTTTATCAAACTTTTGCTATCTTTTTTGTAAAATTGCAAACGTGAAAAAACAAACACTTTTTATCGTTTTTTTAGATCCTAAAAAATACTATTGTTTTCTTTGTTTTCTGATTTTTTCCATTAAAAATAAATTATTCAAGGCATCGAAAAAGAATACAGCTTTTTTCACCGTCTTTAATTTTATATTTTCTTTGTTTTTATTTCTGAGGTTAAGAAAATGAAGGAAGAAAAAAACATTTATCAAGAAAAAAAGAATCAATGGAAAACGGAACATTTTTTTTCCATTCAATTCTTTCTTGCTTTCTTTGTTGAAGGCGATGATGAAAAACATGAAAAATCGGAAGTCGCGCAACCCCCAAAAAAATAAAAATCAAAGTGCAACAGCAACCCTGCGGCGGCGGCTTTTTCCTTTCTTTTTTGGCGGTGCTTTTTTTTATGTGTCTTCTTTTTTCTCGTTCTTTTTTTTGATTGCGGTTTCATTTTATTTCTTTTTTTATTCTTGTAGTTTATTATTGTTGAAATAATTCTTCAAAGAAAAAATAATAATAATTTAAAAATGTGATAAAAATATATGTTTTATGTTTTTTTGATGTGAAAATCGTTTCACTCCCATTTTTTTAGGCATACTCAGTTTTTGTTTCTTTGTCTTTTTTCTGAATTGCAGGTGTTTCTTTTTTCTTTTTTGATCAACACAATCCAAATTAGATCCGTTTTTTCAGTTTTTTTTAAATTTAATCATATGATGATGACTTTAAGGATAACCCTTATTTTTGGGTGGGGTTGAATCAATAAAAGAAAACTTTAAACATGTGTTAAGGGGTGATTAAAAAGAACATGTTTCTCTGAGAGGAAGAAAGAGGATTATCTAAGATTGCCATCATTGCATTTTCTCGGCAGGCATAAAAAGCAGACGACTTTTTATGGTTGTAAGGTAATAATTGCATTGAACCTTTTTTGTGCCTCAACATGTTATCTGTTGTTTTTGAAAAAAAGAAGATAAGTTCTGGGCTGGCTGAATTTTTTGGGGTTAAAGGAATATCTTTGAGGGTAATTTGTGTTTGAAACAACAAATTTGCATATAGTTTCGGAGGATAGTAGATGTAAAATTAATCAGGGAAAGATAATGCCGTTTATAAAAAGTTAGAATATTCCTTAACTTTCATTTCTGATCATATTTAATACATCAGCCTGTTTCATTCCCTCTGAAAATTTGCATATTTTTTCTTTTATAAACTATCTATTTCCAGTTTTTTAAATTTTTTTGAACTGGAACTGCATCTCTTATTTTTTTGCATATTCACTAACTTCCATCTTCTTCTTCATCAAAAAATATAGTTTTTCCATTTCCTTTGATTTTTACTTTTAAGATTCGTTTGTTTCAAACCAAAAACAACAGCAAAAAAGAAAGAAAGAAAACTTTTTGTACACACATACTTATCGGGCAAAAGGAACAGGAACAGTAGATTGAAAAAGATAGAAGAAAAAATAGATGAAGATCACTTACTTTTTTTTGCCAAAGAACAACAGCAAGAACCAGCAACAACCCACTCAACTACAAAATTGAAAGAAATCTTGTAAAAAAAATAGGAAAAATGTTACGTTGACACACCTTTGTTTTGATACATTATTTTTGGCGGGGAAAAACATTCATTCAGATTTAGCAACAACCAATATCGAAATTTGTGTTTCATTTTTGAACCTTGTAAATTGACAATCTGACAAAATATTCGTTGACCTTTGAAAATCAGAAAACTTAAAAATCTCTGCTATTATCTTTGTTCTTCCTTTTTTTGTTTTTGTTGTTGAAGGCCAAAAAAATGATGAACAGAGATTTTGAGATCAAACCTAACCCTTTTCCACTCATCTTTTTTGTGATTCTTCTTCCGATTTTTGCCTATTATTAAAATTCTTTTTTTTTCGATGAAAACAAAACACGCTAATTATGGCATTTTTCTCTTTTTCGTTTTTATTAAAAATGGCGACAAAAAATAGCGTGGAAAAAATGGGAGAAAAAGAAGCCCTTCTTTTTTTGTTATTATTTTTTGGCCCATCTCTCTTTTTTAACCTTCTTCAAATCTCCAAAAATAAGAAAAAGATTGAAACATGTCCAAAATTTTTTATTTAAAAATGAGTCTTCTGTTTTTTAGCTTTTTTTACCCAAAAATTATGATTTTAATATTTGCTTTTAATAAATTTATTAAAACAGGAACAATTATCCCTTTTAAAAATGTTTTTTTTTCTCGAAAAAGCAGGTTTTTTTGCAACTTTTCTTTGCCATAAAATTAAAGTATTCCTTTTTCGTGGACTTTTTAAAAGGTTTTTTACAAGCTTTTTGGATCAAAAAGAAAAATGCCGCCAAATTTCTTTGATTTGATTAAAAATGTTTTTGTCCGAGGTTTTAGTGTTTTTTCTCTTCTTTTATGTATGTTTTTTCAATTAAACACATAATGCAATAAAAATAATAATTTATTTTTATTAATTTATGCCTTTAAGGAAGAAAGAAGATTCAAAGAAGAAAAAAAGAACGATAAAAATTTGGGAAAGAAGAAAACTGTTTTAAACACAAAAATCTTTCTATTTTTTGTTTATATTTTTTCATCCCCGTTTTTTTCAATTTTTTGAGCTGCTTCGATGACCTTCTTTTTTTATAGATTTTATTTTCTTGGATGGCAAAAACCTTTTTCTTTCTTCAAAAAGCAGAGATTTTGTTAGTTTATGCAAATTTTTTGAAGCTTATGTCGGCGGCATTAGCTCTTGTCTTTCTTCCAAAATTTTCAACAAAAACATATGTTTTTAGCAGCCGAGCCAGAAAAGATGGCAGAAAAACTACGTTAATCACTTTTGCTTTTTTTGTTTAAAAAGAATAATAAATATTTTGTAATAAGCTTTTTCTGGGATGAAAGAATCTTTTTTTATAGCAGATGTGTCTGTCATTAAAATAGCTAAAATATTTTTTTGATTCTAAAATGAAATGATTTATTTTGGTGTTTTTGTCGGGGATGAAATATTATTTAAATTTGAATAATATTCTTTTTGTGAAAAGAAACAATTAATTAATTGAAAGTGATGCATATTTTTGGTTTTGGCAGAAATCTTGGCATGGTGCCGTTTTCTTTTTTTTATGTGCAGGTGCTGCAGGCAATGGCATATTTTGCCACTGATGTTAATTAATCATGGCAGCAGTATATCCATTTTGTTTATTTAAAAAATACTGTAATTTTGACCAACTTCAACATTAAAGTTACCGTATCTGAACTTAAAATGATTCAGTAGTACAGTATTCAGGCATTGTTTTTTGACCAAAGCTTAAAAAAACATTTAAGTTTAGTTTTTGAGTATTTACATGATTAAATTACTGTATTTGTTCAGTAGTACATGATATGATGCATGATAAAAATATTTTTCATCAATTTTTACCATATTTTAGTGTTGCTATAAAACTATGCCAATTTAAAATCTGACCATTTTCTTTTTCTTTTCGTTCGTTTTTAGGGGTAAAAACATTCATTTTTATGATCATTAACGATCGACGACAACACAGCTGTTGTTGTTGCTGTTGATGTTGGTGGTGTTATTCTTTCGGCGATTTCTCTTTGATTATTTTTAATTCAATGAATGAAAGGGAAAATAAAAACACAAACGATTTTTTTCTTGAATCGATACTGTTTTTTTTGTTATCAATCAGGTCTCTTATTTTTGAATTTTTAAAAACAGAAACAGAAGCAAATGTTGGTAACCTTTAATCCCTTTTTCCGTTTTTCTTTTTTCCTCTTCCCAAAAAGGGATCGTTTGAATTTTTTGTTTATACAATATTTTTTCTGGTCTTGCCTTAAGGAGGATCAGTAGCTGCAGATTTTCTCATATTCTTGCTTTTTTCTCGCGCGCGCAATAGGAATAGAAGAATCTGAACCGATAACCAAAGAAAGAAGGAACTCCGCCTTTTCTCTCTTTTTCTTTGGGCATTTTTACTTTGGTTTTTATTTTATTCCTGTGTTCGTCCCCCGTTTTCTTCTCCTTTTTCTTCTTCTTTCTTTTCTACAAAGAAAAACTATATATCGATGATGATGATGTACTGGCATTCACCCAAGGAAAAAAAAGAAGCGCATTTGTTTCTTTTCTTCTTTGAAAAACAGCAAGCAGTATTTTTCTTTGCACTTTTTTCACAGCAACAAAAGTCAGCTTTTTTTAGACCTTTGCAAAAATTGGAAGAGTGACCGTTGTCTCTCTGTTTCTTTCCTTCGATGAATCAAAATCAAATCAAATCGAATGAATGAATGAACGAGGAAAAGTGCCCTTAAAAATATTTTTTTCGCATCTCCTGCTGAGCATTGGTACTTTTTTTATGTTTTTTGGCACGGGTTTTACCTTGTTTTTTTCATTCTCTCCGTTTTTTTATGTTTTTCTCCCATATTTTTTTAATAAAACGTTTCCGCCCTTTTTTGTTTATCAATTGTTTTTTCAAAATATTGTTTTTAATCGAGACTATATTAGTAATATACAGTAACCAAGCCTACATTAATTTTTTTGTTGTTTCAGATGCGATAATTCCTTAACCTTTGAAAAATTATTAAAACTTTATTAATCCAAATTTCCTGCTTTTGTTTTCTTCAAAAAATATACATTGAAGTTGTTGCTTAATATTTTTTATTGCTATTTTTAATCAAAAATATACAAAAAAATGATTCTAAGATTTGTAATATTATTAATATTTTTTCTGATATTCTATGAAAAATATACTGGGGCTGTCAATTTAAATTTAATTCCTCGACAACTTATTGATGAAGGTCAGTTACAATATATTTTTATTTTTCCGTTATTTTTCATTCAAAAAAATATAAGACTTTTTGTGGTTTTTTGTATTCAACTTTCTTTTTTTGAATTTTTTAAAGTCCCATGATTTATTCCTTTTTTTTAATTTTTGGTAAAACTTTTGTTGTTCGAAATTTTTTCGCAGCAGCTGTTTTGGGGTAAGAAAAATACTTCAAATTCGATCAGTTTTTCTTTTTGCTCAAAAACTATATTTTTTTGTGATGCGCAAAAACATTCATTAAAAGTGGCAGGCATAAAAAAAGAAATAACATAAATATGGTGGGGGGAAAGAAGAAGAAGAAGAAAGTGATACATGCATGCATTTTGGTATACATATAATTTGCCACAAATCAAATTCATTCTCTCTTTCTTTAAATGGAACTTTAATGGTTCTTTCCCTTTTTTTGATTAACGATGATATAAAATCAATACTTAAGAACAAGAACAACCCTTGAAAAAAAACATGTATTCGTACAAATTTTCTGTTGAGAAGGTGTAAAATTTAATATTGTAAGAAGAAGAAAAATTGCAATCGATCTCGGACATTTTTTTAATGCTTTCGTCAAATTTTTAATTTAATTCATAAATTTTAATTAAGCATTTTTAATGCAAGAAAAAAATCAGCGATCCCAAATGATGGCTGGGAAAGAGAAGCCAATAAATTTATGTGTCAAAAAATTTTAGTTTAAAATAGCTGTTGATTTTTTAATAGTTTTTCTTCTTCCAAAAAATCTTCGAAAACTGAGAAAAAATGGATAATTTTAGATAAAATTTCCGTTACATCAAAAATCCAAAAAAACAAGATTGACTTAATTTTTTTTTTTTGCTATTTTTTGGGAAGGATTTTTTTGGTGTTTTAAAAAATTGAAAAAATGAAAGAATACGGAAATGCACTTAATTTTTAAATGTTACCGTTTTTTCTCCCCATTTTTAAGATTTTAAGGATCTCTTTTTCTTTTTTTGGATAGTTAATTTTTATATATTTTTATTCCTTCAAAAATCTCTGTAACACAGAAATCTTAAAAAATAATAATAGTTGTAACTGCATCATTCTTTTTAAAAAAGTAGAATTTAGAACAATAGCATCATCATCTTTCTTTCATTTTTTTGACTTTTAAAGTATCCATTATCGCTTTTTTTCTTTTTTTTCTTCGATTTCGGTTTTTTTGATTTTCAAAAAAGGATATCAAAATTTTTTTTAAGGATTCAATTGAATATTATTTTTTTGTGTGTGAGAAGAACTTCAGAATGAGTGAAAAAGTAGAAGAGAAGAGGATCAGAAATGTATTATTATTTTTGTTCATCATCTTCAAAAAAATATATTTATAAAAAGTTAGTTTGTAATCGTAGTAACAATGAATATGAATGAATGAAAGAGAGAGGAACGAAGAAAAAAAAAGAAGAAGATTGGTTTCAAGTTTCGAGAAAGAAAAAAGAAAATGGTTTGATCGCGCTCGTGTGCGCGAAAAAATATTATCTTCTTTCTTTCATTTTTAAGCTGATTCTGACCATTTATACTTTTTCTATCGTTTTTCTTTATGTTCTTCTTCAAAAATGGGCAACAACAACAAAGATGAAAAAAGCCTTTAAACTTTCTTTTTTCTTTTTCTTCTTCTTTGAGTTGAGAGTGATTGAAGAGGATGAGCAGTAATAAAAACAAAGAGAAAAAAGAGATATTCTTCAATTTCAATATTATTGTGATTATTGTTGTTGTTGGAACATCAATACACAAAAAAAATTGAAAAGCAATCAAAAAAACTTTTGTAACAGATTTTTATTGTTTTTTAAAAAAGCAAATGCAAACACAAAAGTTATATTTACATGTAGATACATGTGTGCCAGAATTTGTAATTTGAACCGCAAAAAAGAAGGATTTGTTTGATTTTTTTTTGACGTAACTTTTTTATTGTTTGTTTCTGTTTAAACACATGGTTTTTGGAGTGCTTGATTGTTTGAAAATTTTTGGTGTTCAACAACTTTTTTGATTATAGATTTACACAATATCATATTTTGTATAAAAATAGAACAATATCTTCTGTTTGCTTAACATAAACAGAATTAGAATAAGATTACATTGGAGGATTGGATTTAAACAATCTTTGCTCTTTCATCCGGAACACGCAAAAATTTGCAAATGTTTGGAATTATCTGAGGATGCAACAATCAAAACAGAGATTTTTGTTATTCTTTCTCTTTTTAAAGTCTTCTCAGCCGGAAAAAGGAAACGGAAAGAATCTTTTTTCTTTCAAGTGAGCAAAAATAATAAAAAAAGATTTTTCGAGTCAAAAACAGAATTACCACTTTATTGTTGCAACTACTCTTTCTATTTTCTTTTTTATATCTCAAAATGGGAAGGGAGGAAAACATCAATGGATAAAAAAACCTTTTTTTATTGTTAATTGGATTTTGTGTTTATCTCGTCTTTTTTCCTTTTTCTTAAAAGGATTTAATCCAAAAAAGCGAAGAAAGAGATGGCTTCAAAAGATGCGCAAAAAAAAAATTTTTAGAGAAAATTTAAAAATGCATTTTTGCCCTAAAAAAATAATATTGCAAAATTCTGATTTTCTAAAAGTCCAAAATTTTGTTGAAAAGATGTTATCGAATTAAAAAATTTAGATTTTTTTAAAAAAAGAGGTGCAGATGTTTCTTCTTTTTTTATCCCTTTTGTTTATCCGAATTAAATCTGCGCTGTTTTTTTGGAGATTGACTTCTTTTTTTATTTTAAAAATTTTGGCGCAATTGAGGGCAAGATTAGGTCATCGCTTTTGTTTCATCAAAAGGGATACTGTAGCTCAGGTCATGGATTTGAGTTATTTTAAAAATTTAGGTTGAAAAAAAGTATACTGTATTGTATAGCTTAAGTAATAGCTTAAATAATTAAATTTTGTTTTTTGCAAATTTAAATAGAGAATAACAGATATATCCATCCATGAGATAACAAAAACGTTAATGAAGTGGATATCGTATAGCTTCTTGCTTGCTTGCCTGATTAAATTATACTTTTCCAAATCAGTGACTTTAAAGAAAGCCAAAAGTAGTCTTTAGTAACTTTTTCTTCTGAAAACAACAAAAAAGAAAGTATTTTTTTAAAAGCTATAAACAAAAAAAAGTGTGAAATTCCCTAAAGACTATCTTTTTCTTAACTTTTTGCTGCTTCAATTCTCATCATTGCATATATTATATATAGATTTCGTCTTTTTGCTTTAAAATTTCTTTTTTGTTCTTGTTCCATCAAAAAAAGGGGACGATAGGGAAAGGAGACGAAAAATACGAGTTTTGAGCGTCGTTGACAAATGTTTGTGTTTCTTGACAACAACAAAAAGAAGGGGGGAAATATATTCTCACAAGGCGCTAAATCCCCTCTCTTTTTTTGCAGTCTTCAACATTTTTTTTGGGACGTCAAAAAATAGAAGAACTTGCATAACGATGTATTCAGTAGCCAGAAGTTAGAAGAAGAAGAAGCAGTGGGGAGAAATATAAAAAACCGATTGTTAAATGCATTTTTAGGCACCCAATTCCAAAAGACAAAAGGAAAAGAAACAAATAAAAACAAAAGACTAAAAAAATCTTGGGGTTTTTAAAAAAATTATTTCTTGACTTTTTTGATAGAAGCATTTCCGTTCTTTTCTCAGTTGGTCATTTTTCTTTTTTTGCATTAACAAAAAATCAGCAGAACCAGCAAAAGCATAAAAAAAGAAGGCACAAAAAAGCAGCAATTAAAAGTCAAAAAAATTGAAGTGACCTTGTCAATTTTGTAGAGTTATTATTTTTTTATTATTAATGTTTATTGTTTTGCGCCGAAACAGAAAAAATTTTCATTTAGTTTTGATTTTTCGATATATATTTTTGTATGACAATATGAGATGAGAGATGAGAGAAAAGAAAAAAGAGAAGCATGAAAAACATTATTAATTTGGACAAAATAACTGTGTTCTTCATTTTGTCTCTCTTTTTTCGTTCCTTCTTTTGTTTATTACAACACAATTCAACCGATAAATTAATTGAAAGAAAAATTAATACAAAAGTGAAAAACAAATTTTTTGTTTGAGCAAAGACTGAAAAATTATACCAAAATTATAGCATTTTTTTCGATGAATAAATTCAATTCAATGTTTACCGTTCCAGGGGTGGTAAAATTTAGTGTCACTTGCATTAAATTAAAAATTTACTGTATTTTTAAGCAAAATAGTTTTTCGTTAATATTTATCAGTTCAATTTCAACTATCTTGTTTACTGTAACTTAAATAATAACATTCCTTACCGTAATAGCTACAGTACATTTCTTGGTAAATTGTAATAACTTAAAAACGATTACTGTAGTCGATAGCAGAAACATTTATTAACAAAAATACAGTAATCTTCTAACTGTTACATTGTTGTTGAATAAAAAAAATCATTGTTAACATTTCAAAAAAGTTTATGTTTATTCTTCAATTCCATTTCCAAAATGATTACTGTAGGCTAAAACTTAGTCATTCAATGACGCAAACCTTACCGTACCCAATTTTGTTGATTATAGTTTTACACTTTTCTTTCTTTTTCTATGCATTAAAATGCATTAAACAAATGTTTAAAAGAAATGGGTTTTTGCAATGTTTACATCCTTAAAACTCTGTTGTTTACTTTTTGGGTTTATATAGTTTTTCTTCAAATTTTTTTATAACCGGAAATGCACGTTGAAATTACTTTTTAAAAAAGTGATGATGATGAGTGATGAAAACTGTTTTATTTTCACACCTTCGAGAAAAACTAGAAGAAAAAAAACTTTATTTTTCTTACTTTTTAAAAAAAGCGTCAACAACGGCAAATGAGAGAAGAAAGAAAAGGAAAGAAAAGCCATTGCGCAAATAATTTTCTTTTCTGTTTTTCAAGTGTTTGATGCATCTTTTTTTTGATGATGATGGGAAGGTGTTGGCAACGACCGAAACATTTTTTTGATTTTGATTGGTACATTTTTTGATGATGGTGTGTTGATTGAAAAATCGATGAAAGCAAAAAAATGGGGGAAAGATATAAAATAATAAAGAAGCAAAAATGAGCAAAAAGAAAGAAATCTAAAAGCACCTAATTTTTTAACACAAAATACTGTTTTTGAATAAATAAAATGCAAAAATTAACATTTTTAAAACAATAAAAAGAACTTGTTAAAACATTTGCAAATTGCAACTAAAGAAAGTTTTGCCTAATTTCTTACAACTTCTCAAAAAAACCACATTCTTTAGTTGAAGAAGAAAAATAACTAAAGCTAATTTGCATATATGTTTTTTGGAACACTAACAACATTAAACTTTTTCTCTTGTTCCAAGAAAATCTGCAGCTTTGAATAGAAAAAAATAATTAAGCCAATTTTTGCAGCCCTTTTTTCCTCTTCAAAAACCACAAATTGTCTAAAAATATATTTTAATTGAAAAACTAAAAAATAAATAAAAGGATTAATCTAATTTTTTGCATCTTTTTTAGTAAATCCAAAGAACCAGTTTTCCAGTCCCATTCGAGAAGCTGATGAATTTCGACTTGTGGATATTGATTCTGATTCAATTGTAATTGGAGCAAGGTAAATGATTCTCTTTTTTTTTTGATTAGATACAAAAATTGTTTTTTACGATTTTGGAAACTCAAAATCCGAAATTGTTGTTTTTGTTGAATCCAAATTCCGTAGTCAGCCTAAAAAGAGAAATGGATCAAATTACAACCTTTTAATCCAAAAAGATCAAAGCGGATTAAAAAATCGGTTTTGAATCAAAACACTTTTTTTATTTGAATTACTTTTTCTGCAACAAATAAAAATTGCATAATTTGACCTCTTATTTTTGATGGCGACGGTAGCGGCAATTTTCTTGGATCTTAAAAGCCATAATAAAACGGATATATAAAATCCGATCAAAAAAATCTTAAAACATTGGCACAAAAGAATGCTAAACAGAGATATATAAAATCCAAGCCATTTTCAGGAATCATGTTTATCAACTCTCAAAATCTTCTCTGGCCCCTCACAATACCATTGAATGGTCGGCTCCGGCCCAAGTGGCAGAAGAATGTTCAATGAAAGGCCGTCCCACCTCAGATTGTCACAATTTCATCCGAGTTGTTGCTCGTCGTCGAAATGGTCATTTGCTTGTTTGTGGCACGCATGCTTTTTCTCCACAATGCCGAGAATATGAATTTCTTCGATCTGAGAATCGCTTCAAATCTCAACGGGACTTTAATGGCCGTGCCATAACCCCATATGACCCCAGGGCAAATTTCACATATGTTTATTCTCCTGAATCAAATGAAATTTTTGTTGCAACTGTTTCTGATTTTAATGGCAATGATCCATTAATTTACAAAAAGAAGATTCCAACTGGTGATGGAATCCGAACACAAAAAGATGATCTTCGAGTTCTTGATCGTAAGCTTTTATCATGGTTACAGTATACCAACATAATAAACATGTAATTGTATTTTTAGATCCCGATTTTGTTGGTTCATTTGCATTCAAAGATTTTTATTATGTATGGTTCAGAGAACGTGCTTCTGAATCCTCTGAAGAACAAATATTTTCAAGAGTTGGACGAGTTTGCCGAAATGATAATGGTGGACCTTCAACAACCCAAGATCGATGGTCATCATTCTTAAAAGCAAGATTGAATTGTTCTGTCGCTGCAGATGTTCCATTCTATTTTAATGAACTTCGTAAGTTGCAGTTTTGGATTACTGTAGTTTGAGTAAAATCGAAATTTTGCTTTTTCCAGTTTTGTTTTTGAAGCAAACTAAATTTAAAAATTTGCATATTTTGTGAGCTAAAATTCTAGATTGGAATTTTCAAAATTTCGACCAGGGGTCGAAAATGCGGCCGGCCAGGCCGCAAAAACTTCGGCCGCGGCCGGCCGCTAAAATTTTTTGTGTATTGATTTTTTACAAAAAAGGACAATTTATATTTTACAAGCCTTGTGCCTTTTTGTTATTTCATCTAATAGTAGTTTTTTTTCATGAAATTAAAACCACAAAACAAAAAAAACTACCGTATTCGTGAATAACGCTTCATTATTTGTCCAAAAAATTTTTAAATTTTAAAAGGAGAAAAATAAAGGCCGGCCGCATTTTCGACCCCTGAAATTTCGACTTTATTTCTCAACTTTTTTGAGATTCTTATGAAAGCATCAAAAATAAAAGCAAAATTTGCATAATTTCTATTTCCTCCCATTTTCAGAATCCATCTCTGAACCTGTACCCCAAAATGATGGTGATGCCATTGTCTATGCCGTATTTTCCACATCCCGATCAGCAGTTCTGATGAATGCTGTTTGTGCCTTCAAAATGTCGACTATTGATCGAGTCTTCAATCACGGCAATTTCAAAACTCAACGTTCCGTTAATTCTTATTCAACTCAAAAAGCTCAAAATCTTCGAGGCTCTGAACGTCCTGGAAAATGTCCAAAAGATTCCCGAAGTGCCGGAGATATTTCATTTATCCTGAAGAATCCTTTGATGTCTGATTTGGTGAATGCCATTGATCAGCCCCTACTTGTTGAAGGCCCTTCAAAACCTGATTTAACGAAAGTTGTTGCAATTGGAGGAGTGAAAGCTGTTGAAAGAAATCAAAGTTATGATGTAATTTATGTTGGACGACATGATGGAAAAGTGATTAAACTGATCAAGACTCCACATGATTCTGTAATGATTGAAAGCATTGCCGTTTTTGATAATCCTCCAACTGGAATTCAAGCCCTTCGACCTTTGTTGGAATCGAATGAGCTGGTAGTGGTTGGAAGTGATCGAGTTGCAAAGATTCCACTTTATCATTGTGATAAACAAACTTCTTGCAGTCGTTGTGTTGCCCTAAGGGATCCACATTGTGCTTGGGATACCGAGAATCTCGTCTGTGTACATTCAAATGATTGGAATTTTGGATCTTTTGTTCAAAATATTGTAAAAGGTTCTTCAACACAATGCCCAGAATCTGCTGGAGATTTAGAGGGATATGCAATCAATGCATCCCCAGTCATGGATTCAACAAAAGAATTTCGGCAACTTCTTGATGAAGCTGAAGATGATGGATTCTCTGCAACAACGATTGCAATGATTATAATTTGTGCAGTTTTAATGGCAACTGGATTAGGCTTTCTGGTAAGCAAATTACCATATTTATCAATTAATTGCATCATTCTTATACATTTTGTATTTTTAGATTGGATACCGTATCTCAAAATGGAGATTTTTATCAGAAATTCAAACGGCACATTCATCTGGATCATCTTCAAATGGCAGTGATTATGATTCATTTGGTCGAGCAAGGCTTACCCGACATGATTCTCTTACAACCACTTCAAAACTTGGTGGTGGAGATTTATATACAATGGGGCCGATGGGGCCAAAGATGTCAGATGCCGTTTCCCTTGTACTTGGACATCATCAACATATCCCTGTTTTAACTTCCATCAGCAATGCCGGCTCTGGATATACAACCCCGCATCATCGACTTGAACATTCTGCTATGCTAATTACAAATGGATCAACTGGTGGTGGATCAGCGGGATCTGCAGCAAGTCATGCCCCGTCCTGTACTTTGCCGAGGGATTACAAAGTCAAAAAAGTATATCTTTAATTTCATAGAATTTTGATATTGTAAATCCTATTCCTTCTTTTGTGCCTTTAAATCCAAAATTTTAAAACACTTTTTTTGTGCCGGTGCCTTAAATTTTCTTTTCTTTTTTCTTTGCTGTTAAATATATCTCTTCATTCTCAGGGTTTGATCTCGTCTTCTTCTTTTTTACCTTGTTCTTCTTTTTCTTGATAAAACTACTGTAGTTTTTTTTATTTTAAACTGCCAAAAAAGATAATTCATTAAAAATAGATTTTTCACTTTGAGTTTTTGTTGCTTTATTTGTAAATATTTGTTTGTTCTTTTTTTACAATTTTCCTATCATGTTTTTTATATGAAAAAAGTTCAAAAAAGTATAATAAAGAAATTATGTTTTAAAACAAAAAGTCTATAATTAAAAACAATAAAATTTTACAAAGTTTTACAATTTTAAATACTGTAAAATTTAATATTAATTTTATCTAACATGTTTTTTACTGTAGTTCAGTCAATACCAAAAATTTTTTCCAACAAAAACAATGATATTCAAATTTCACGGTCCTCTTTTGTTGAAACCTATGCAAATTATTATTTTATTCCGCACTATTTTTCAAATTTCATTTTTTTCAAGTACATTTTTTTCTTATTCATCTTACTTTGAAAACTCCGGATCAAAGTTCACTTCTTTTTTTATAGAAAACGTTTATTTTATTGGAGCTTCGTCAATATTTTTTTAATTAATCTTTGGTATTCAATCAAATTAATAAAAAATGGAACCTTCGGTAAGCAAATTTAAATAAACTTCTTAAACCAATTTATTTAAACTTTTGTAGACTTTTTTTATTGATCAAGAAATCAAATTCAAGAAAGCAGATTTGGAAGCTTTGAAAGAAGATAAAGATTATTCTGATAGTCCATGGTATCGTGTTTCCGATCTCTCCAATGCTGGATATTGTGTTTCTGTTCAACCAAGTAAAAGAAGTAAAAGTTTCCGCAAATCTGCGTGGATCGATATTTTTGTTCATCTTGGACGAGCAACAAACGTTGACGTTGATGTTGAAATTACAATTCAAAATTTACCTTTTTATTTACATGCGAAACAGACCTTTAATGCGAAAAAAGCTTTGGATGGCTGGGGAAAATGGATTTGTACAACTTCTGAATTATTTCATGCCACGAATAATTATTTTACCGACGGAGAAATGACAATAAAGGTTAAAGGGACTTTCAGAATTGAATTGAATGTAAGTTATTCTTCGCTTGTTTCTGTTAAATAACCGTACACTTTTTTAAGAGAATCAGATATCCTTTTGCTGCCCAATGGAAAATCAAAGAAGAAAATGCTCGAAAACGTCAATGCATATTCAGCAACACTTTTAAAGTTTCTCCAAATATTGAATATTCCTTTTGTTTTTACCCAAATGGAAAGGATGAAGAATCTAATGAAGCACAAATGTATCTTTATTTAACACATGGACCATATTCAAAAGTTAATGCAGTTTGGAAGTTTTCTGTTGATTCGGCAAATTTTGTATATGAGATGCAAGATATATTTGATGATCCACGTGGAAAAGGATGGGGTATTGATATATGTTCACCTGAAGAACTTTTTGACCCTGAAAAGGGATATTTTGTTGGTGGTGAATTAACTTTGAAAGTTGCTGGAACTGTTTTGGTTGAAAAAGAAAAAGAACCAACAATTTTGGCATTGGAACAAGGAATCGTTCAAAAAGGATATCATCTCGGAAAGAATTTCACTTTTATTGTTGGCGGAAAACTCATCAAGGTAAGCTTTGATCTTTTTTGAATGTCATTAATACTGTATTTTTTTAGGTACATAAGCATGTTTTAATATCTGCATCTTCTGTTTTTGCTGGAATGTTTGAATCAAAAATTTTGAAAGAAGTGAAGGAAAAGAAGATCGAAATTGTTGATTTTGATTATGAAATCGTTCATGCAGCAGTCAAACTATTGTACAGTTCTTCTTTGCCTCAAACCTTTTATTTCGAACAAATGTTGGATCTTTTACGATTTTCTGATAAGTATGATATTATCCTCATCAAAGTAAGTATTCATTATTAATGATATATTACAGTAATTTAGTAATTCTTTTTTTTCAGGATGCTGTTCAAGAATATCTCATAAAACGTATTTCTCCAACTAATGTTTGCTCATTGATAAATTTTACTTCAATTCACAATGCACCAAAACTTCTTTCATGTTCTCGCGAATATTTGGTAAAACGTTTACAGAAGAAAGAAGCTGTTCATGGTCTGGAAACAATTGACAAAAATGTTATGCTTGAAATACTTTTGTTAGTTGCAACTAAAAATGCTTAAGATTGTGTTTATTTTTCTTTTCATCGGTTATTTAATAAACTTTTTATTATTTATTACAACATTTATCCTTTACAAGACTATATGCAAATCTGAAAAATTGGCGGTACCGTATACTTTAGAAGTTTAAGAAAATAATTGATTGTGGAACATTAAACATCTGAAAAGATACAGTAGTTCAAAAACAATGCTTTTAGCAAAGTGTTCATAAATGCCAAAGCACGCGGAGCTTTTTTGTTGTTCTTCAAAAATTTCTGTTCTGTTCTTTCAAACGTTTTTTTACGTGTTTAATTAAAATTACTGTAACCGTACAAATTTTTTGCCATTGATCGATTTTATTTTTTATCTTTTTTTAGATGACAAAAGTGAATGAAACGGTTTTGATTGAGCCACAGTATGAATATATTTATCACGATGAAGATGGAAATGTAATACCAGTTTATTATCAATATGAAGAAAATGAAAGTGAAAATCAAACTGAAGAATATCAATTTGTTGAAAATATTAAAGATGATGATCAAATGATAGAAGGAAGTTACTTTATTGAAGAAGAATTTGGTGAACCATATACTTTTCAAAGCTCTGATCTAATTCAAACGAATAAGAATCAACAGCAACAACAATTGCAGATATTTGAAAATGAAAAATCTGAAGAACATATTGATCAAATTATTCAAGTTGTTGCAAATGGAGATTTTATTTTTGAAGAGAAACCAAAGAAGAAAGGACCAACGGTAAGAAACTGAAAGTTTTAACAGCTTTTTCTGAAGATTTAAGTTTTAGATGAAAGAATGTGAATATTGTGGTGTCGTGGTTAAACATCCGTCAAAGATTGAAGCACATATGCGAACTCATACCGGTGAACGACCATATTCTTGTAGTTATTGTGGCAAAACTTTTACTCAACGGACTCCATGGAAAAGTCACATTAAGCGGCATCTTGGTGATACTCCATACAAATGCTCTCATTGTTCCAAGACATTCCCAAATCCTTCCACTTGTAAAGCCCATGAAAAACGAGTTCATAACAAGTATGAATTTTAAATATTACAGTATACTTTAAAACAACCCGTTTTCAGAAAGCCAAAATGCATTGAACCTTCTGATGATGTGATTGGCGTGAATATTGCTTTTAAAAAGCCAACTGAAAATGATCAACTTTCAAATTCTGATGCCGTTGTTGAAATAATTACAACAAAAACTGTTAAAGATGGCTCAAGCGAAGAAAAAGAAAAACAACAAGCAAAAGTTTATATTTGCCAAGTCTGTGGTGTGAATCTTCAACATCCTTCAAAAGTAGATTCACATATGCTGAATCATATTGGATACAAATATAAACCGTTTCAATGTGAATTCTGTGATCTTCTTCTTTCATCTGCTTCAACCTATAATGTACATATTAAACGCTTTCATTCAACTGATCGACCGTATCAATGCCAATGGGAATGCGGAAAAACTTTTCATACTGTATCAAATCGAAATGAACATGAAAAAATAGTTCATCATAAACTTAAAAGGTATGATCTTTGTAAATTCTTATACTGTAATAATCTTTTACATTTTCAGATATCAATGTTCTATCGAAAATTGTAATAAACTTTTTACTCGACGATTATACCTTTGTAATCATTTTACAAAATGCCATCCAGATTGGGAATCAGTGCCTGATGAAATGAAAGGAAATCGAGTTGTTGCTGTTCCATGTTCAATTGAAGAAGAAGAAATCTCTCCTGGACCATCTGATTCAAAGCTGCCAACAAGAATTGCACATTCTGATGGTACCGTATACCTTGTGGATATTATTGGAGTATGTCTTACCAGAATCTTTAAATAATTTAAATAATAATAATTTTTAGCCACTTGGACAACCACCATTTCGTGATCCAATGTTTGTTGAAGATGAATATATTAATGGCAATTCTGTAAATAACGGAAACTTTGAAGATACCTCTCAGTTTTTGAATCAGCAGCATGAAATGATAGTACAAAATAACCAAGATTTGGAAAAAGAAATGTGTTTTTAGTAGTTAATTTTTGTAATTTTTTGATGCTTTGTAATGTTGTTGATTTTTTTCACTTTGCTTTAATTTAATTTAACTTTTATTGTAAATAATAACTTTTTAAAATTTTAATCTGTTAATAAAATCTTTAATTCTTCTTAAAAGTGTTGGTTGAGATTGAAAAGTACATTTTTTTGGGTATCCACAATTGTCAGATATTTAAAAAAAACTGAATGTTTTTAAAAAGTAATACTGTAAATACAAAAACAGCAAACCAACAAAACTTTTTTAACTTTTCTCGTTCATTTTAGAAACACAGTATCCTTTGGCGTTTTGTTTATTAACGCCATTTTAGTTTTTATCAAAAAAATTTTCGTTGTCACCCGACTTTTTATTACTGCTTTTAAAAAATTTATACATATTTTTTAAATTTATGTTATTATTATTATTTAATAACCATAAAGATATATCATGACGGAAGATTGTGGTGGTGGAACGTCAGCATTTTCGATTGCTCGAAATCTGCAACATCATCATGCTCAACATCATTATGAAGAAGAAGAACCAATATTTGTTGAACATAATGATGAAGATTTTATTGAAATTAAGCATGATCATGATGGTGATGATGTGTGGGAAGAAGAGGAAGAGGAGCCTTCACTTTTAGAAAGGAGTGAATCTTCAAGTAAATCAACAGCAAATAATCGGGTATGCTTTTTTCCGTGATTATCACAATCTGAGATAATGATAGCCCAAAGATTAGTATTATCTCATCTTCAATCCTTCTATGTTTTCTTACTTGCCTCATTTCTAATCTAATATTACTTTCATTTCAGAAATATACCTTTATTATGCGGCCAAAAGCTCAAACATATATTTGCGATTATTGTTCCAAAGAATTGCGGTACAAATCAAAGTATATTGAACATCTTCGAATTCATACTGGAGAAAGACCTTTTAGTTGTGGCTTCCTCTGTGGTGCATCTTTTACTCAACGTGGAGCTTTAAAGCAGCATGAACGAATTCACACAGGTAATTTTCATTGAATTTCTTCAACATTGATTTTAAATGTATAACGTTTTTGCAGGCGATAAACCACATTTTTGTATGCAATGTAACAAAAGCTTTCGAACTGCTTCGAATCTTAATCTTCATTTAAAAACTCATCCGTCTTCAACTGATTCTGTTATTGCTGGATTTGGATCAGCTTTACGTGATCCGTATTTTGGTGCTCGATTGGATGAAAAACTTGCTTTTGAAGAAGCTGCTCAACAGCAGCAACAGCAAGAAGAAGAGGAAGCTGCTGCAGAAGAAGAATATCTTGAACTTTATGTAAACTTTTGTTTTGTTTTTAGATTCTATATAATTGTGCTTTATTACAGGATGAACAACAACAGCAATCAGATGAAACAAATGAAATAACTCATCGATGGCATGTTAGTCATGTTGCTCAACCTATTGTTAATACTTCTCTTCTTTCGGCTGAATCAGAGCTTAGCCTAGCAAGGTTTCCTGATGGTCGCCTTCAAATCAATGATACAATTCTTGAAGGCGAATATTTCCCTTTGGATGGCATTACGTGCTATTATTACACTCTTGCAAATAATGAAGTCCTTACCTTCTGCTATGATCATGCAAATGATACCCTTGAAATAGTTGAATCTGGTGAAGGTGAAACTGTTGCCCTGGAAGAAGTTATACCAGCAGAAATTCAAGTTCCACATTATGAAGAACATTATGAAGCACCTGCAGGTTAGCATTGGATTGTTTTTTAAGTAATGGTAATACGATAAATCTTTTTTCAGAGGCCTTTGAAGTTTATGAAGAAGTTTTACGTGATAATACTGTTGCCGAGCCATCTACGGCTGAATATGAAGAAATTTATGTTGGTAGTAATGATCCAGAAAAAGCTAAAGAAGATCCAACCCTGCAATATATTATTGATCCTGTTCATGTTATTGATGTTGAACATACAGATGAACTTCAAAATAGCAAAGAGGTACGTTTCTTAAAACTTTATTTTTTATTATCAATTTGTTTTAGTTAATTACTGTAGTTGGTGCACCAGTTGAATTAGATCCTGAATCAGCCGCGGTGAATAAAGCTTTTTATCCACCAACTCGAAGGAAATATCGAAAGCCAAAAAACTTGGAATGGATTATTAATGCTGTCGCCTCTGGAAAGAAGTTGGAAGATGCAACACCGCATAAAAGAAAGAAGCCGACAATTAAAGATTGTGAAATTTGTGGTTTAACTTTGAAGTATCCATCGAAAATTGCTGTAAGCTGTTTTGATAAATATTATTTACGGTTTAATACTGTTATATTTTAGGCTCACATGAGAACGCATACTGGTGAACGACCATATGTGTGTGAAATTTGTGGAAAAGGTTTTGCAATGAATACAACTTTACGAATGCATGTTCGACGTCATTTGAAACAAAAGTTATTTCGTTGCACCTATCCAAATTGCACCAAAAGCTTTGTTAGTGGAGCACTACTCAATTTTCATGTTCAAAATCGGCATTTTACAAGAAGGAAGTAAGTTGTTGCAAATTACTGTATGACATCAGAATTAATGATATACCGTATTTAGATTTGCATGTTTACGTGGATGTGGACTAACCTTTTATTCAAATAAAGAACGAGAACGGCACGAAAAGATTTGTTTTCCTTCAATGATCCATGAAGATGATGATGATAATCTTGAATATGAAGAATTTGTGAACCCTCATACTGGTGAAACAGAAAAATGGGTCTTCAATGGATATGTTTCCGAAGATAATTCATGGGAGAACAACAATAATATGGATAATGCAATCGGGGATGACAATGTACAAATTATTGGAGAAGATGAAGCGCCTTATTAATTGTTAAAACTTCAGGAATTTTCTAAAATATGCAAAATGTTATTTTTTTAATTTTGTTTTTTTATAAATTTTTATTTTTTTCAAATGTTGATGTTTTTATACAAAAATGTTACAGTATACATAACAAAACTTTATTTTTTCAACATGTTCAAACTTCAAAACTTATGATTAAAAAATGAACAAAACCAAAAACAATAATTATTTTCCAAAACTTTGAAATTGTTGAGCCAATTCTTCAAGGATTTGCTTTTCTTGAGATAACGATGGAGAAGGTAAATTGATTTTGAGTAATCGGACAGTAGGACGACCATGGGGGCAATTCCAAGGCTTATCAAGGAATGCAAGACGGCTAACCAAAGTTTGCATTTGCTTCATCTCCAGTTGATCTCCAACCATAACAGATCGTCGACATGCTTTACTCTGCAAAAATGATGATACTGTAATCTTGAAATAGTTGTGAAAAAAGAAAACTTACAGCAAAACCTTTTAAAACTTTTTCAGGACGATAATTTGAATCATTGATATCACTTTCAGATAAATACGATAAAATTTCTTCAACTTCATCAATGCCACATTGGATTCCAATAAAATTTGGAACAAAAGTCATTTGAACACGATTTTGAAGATTAACTAAAAAATAATTGAATAAATTTTATTAAAAAGATATTGCAAAAACATACATTCATTAAATGCAAAATCAAAACCATTTCTAAGGAAAACATCTTGATTATTTCGAAGTACTTGCTCTTGAACAGGAGATAAATGCAAGGTAATTGGCCTAAAAATGGAAAATATAAGATGTACAGTATACCTTTAAAAAGAACAAACTTGATTAACATTTGACGTTTAAGTTTGGCATTTTTGACGTAATTTTCGAAATTAGCTTTTTCTAAAAATCATTAATAATAAACATTATTACCCAAATATAAAAATTACAAACCATCCGCAGCATGTTGATCAACGATAAAAATATGTTTGTCAAGATTGCAAAAGATAAAGGATTTATTGAATTGCCATAAAACTTTCATTCGAGAGAAATCTTCTTTCCTAGAAATGCAGCAATTACAGTAACTTTTTCCACCATCAAAAAGATTTATAGAGCTTACTGAATAACAACTTTTGTATCTTCTTCATTTGCAATTTTTTCATCTTCTGCATCTTCAAATGAAAGATCTTGGAGTTGAGATAAAGAGGAAGCAGCAGCAATATCAGCATCAACAAAAGATTTAATAACTTCCAAAAATTTTTCATGTCCAATTTCAGCTGGTGATCGTTGTTCTTGATGACAAATTCGAATTGTTGCAGATGCTTCTTCTGAATCTGGAATTTCTTTTCTTAAATAACCATAATACCAATCAGGTGGATTTTCAAGCAATTGTTTTACAGGATCACGTTTTGGCATTTTCTCAGCAACAATTGAAATTTCATTTTCATCATTTATTTCTTCTTCTTCTACAGTATCCATTTGATCAGCATCGACTTCATTATCCATTTTACTCGCATGTTTTTTCTTTTTTGGAAGTCTTTCAACATTTTTGTCAACAAAGACATTATCACGTGAGCTACTTTCAAGAATGCTAATTTCATTACCATCATCATAAATAGAATCATCCATTTCTTGTGAAGCATTATTCATGCGATGAACTAATTCTCTTTGATCTACTGTTGGTGAAGAAGAATCAATAATTTCCATTTCTTCATTATCATTTGGTAATGGCGTTGTCCAAAGTGATTGAAATAAATGAGATCCACCACGTTGATTGCCTCCGGCACTACTGTTATGGCTTGTATCAGCTCCTGCAGAAGTTGTTTTTCGTTTCTTTGCCGAATCAGATTTTTGTAAAGCATTTGATGGGGTGGTCGGTAATCGTTTTGAAGGTTTTGGAAGAATATTTGTTGGATTTGGTGGAAGCGTTGAAGCAAAACCAGTCGCGGGCATTCTTTCATTTCGAGTATCATTATTTCTTGGTTGTTGTTTCGAAGCTACCGTAACCGCATCCAATTCTTGATTCTGTTGTTCTTGTTCTTTTTCAACTTGAGACAAGGATTGCTTAATTGACCATGTTGGTGGTAACTTTGGTGAAACTGGAACTTGAGTAGCAGGTTCAGTTTTTGGATTTATTGGAGTATAAGTTCCTTTATCAATGATGAAAGCTTTTTGTAATGATGCTCGAAGTTTTCCAAAAAAGATTGGCTCATCTCGAAGTTTGATCGTTCGTTTATCAGGTGTAATATTTACATTTACTCTTGCTAAAAGAAACCGATTACAGTATATTCAGTATAGGCCCAACAAAACTTACTTGGATGTACGGTAACAAAAAGTACATAAATAGCATAACGATTTTTATTTTGCTGTCGATACATTTCATTAATAACTTTCGAGGCTTCTGGATAATCAACATGTCGTTTATTAACAAAAATAAATTGTCGATCACGAGCATGACTTCCAAGTCCAGATTCCGTTGAACTTATGTAACCATGGATTCTGAAATATAAATCATATAAAACAATTACTATATTGTTAAACAAAAGCATACTGTAAAACCTCAAATTGCCTTTCACCAGCAGTAGTAATATTGCACTGTGTGCGGATTTTTGCATCTGGAATTGTATCAACAATTTCTAATAAATTATCTTTTTCAGCTCGACATCCAAAAATAGTTGAAATTGTATCTCGCAAAGTTGCTTTTCCACCCGGAGTTGAAAGGACAGGAATCTTTTTTCTGAAAAAGTATACTGTAGGTTAAGTAGAAGGCATGTTAAACTTTTAAACACCAACCCTTTGATCATATTTGAGCATGTAAATTTGATATCAGGTCTAGCAAAAGCAAATGCTTGAATTGTATTAACAAGTTTAACAAATTCTTTCTTTGAATTTTTGGAAAGTTCATGTCGACGAACAGGTAAAGTTCGAAAGAGGTCATGAATGGCAACACTGGTCCCAACTTTTCCAGCAGTTTTTTCTTTCTTTTCAATATTTGAAAGATTATAAGTTAATCGAGTGGCAATCGGAGCAGTCTGAGTTTTGGTTGTAATAATCACTTTGCTGAAGGTTGCCAAAGCATTTAAAGCTTCACCTCGAAAGCCAAAGGTTTCAATCTCATCGAGATCTTTCATTTCGCGAATTTTTGAAGTGCAATGTTTCTTTGCTAAATATTCAAAATTCTCTTCAGCAATTCCTTTTCCATTATCAATTACTTCCAAAATATCCACACCATTTTCAGTTAAACGAATTTCTAAAAATAATACATGGTTACGTTACGGTAGGCAACATTAATCTGAGATACACAAACCAATATTAGTTGCACCAGCATCAATTGAATTATCAATCAGTTCTCGACCAGCACCAGCTAAAGTTGTAATAACTTGTGCATTACAAATTACATTCCGAACTTCTTCTGGCAATCCTTGAATTTTGGAGCATGATGGATCGTTGTTTGCCATACTATCTTTCAAATAATGAAATTTAAATGCGTACAAAACAGGTAACAATATTTTAAATGTATTTAAAAAACAATTATGATTAGAACAATAAATGAATTTAAAACAAGTTTTTATTAAAAACGATTAAACAACGATAACTCAAAAACAAAGAACAGAAATTAAATCAACGAAATTCTATGTACAGATAAAGCTAGATTTACATCTTTTCAAAAGTCATAACAAAATCACATTCTGTGCATGTCTTTGAATAAGTATCCTTCTTCTTATTATGTACTTCAGGTCCAAAAGTATGAGTATGTCCTTGCTTCTTCAATACCAAAGGTTTTTCAGCTAATCTCATCTAAAAAATAATTACGAAATTAAATTCAAATACAGTACTAAAACTCAAAAAAACTTACATCATTTCTCATTGTCTTGATTTTCTTTTCAAATCTTTTTTCATTTGCTGCTTCACGCTTTGCTTCTCGAATTTCTTTTGCTTCTTCCAACTTTTCAAGAGAGCCATGAACTTCCAATGCACGAGCTTCCAATTGTGGCAAAAGATAAAGCTTCATATCACCATATCGAGGATTGTGAGGATTCTTTTTTGAAATAAAACGTAGAGGAGGCTTCCGCAAATCCAAATCACAATCTTTCAACAAAAATCGTTCTTTAGCTTCTGTTCGATGAATTAATTTATGTCGATCTTCTCGATCCCGACATGCAGAACAAACAGGAAAATTAAATCGTTCCCAAAGTTCAGATTCTCCAAGTGGAGCTTCACATTCTTGACAATCATCAGGTTTTGCAACATTTTGATAAGCTCGATCTCGACCTGTAATTGGAATACAACGGTTACGATAAGCCGAAAAGTGAAAAAGAAACTAACGAGATTTAAGTGCTTCTGTAATTCGTTCACGACGTTCTTCTCGTTCATCATCAGCTCGACCAAAGCCTCCTGCAGAAGTATATGAAATTTGATTTTCTCTAAAATCAAAGGAATAATTAAATGTGTACACAAAAAAGTAAAAATTACCGATAAAGCTTTTCAACAATTGGAATGTCATTATGATCACCCTTTCTTTTAGACATTTTTGCTGTTGCTGTAATCTTGTTCAGATGATAAAATTGTGTAAAATTAATTATTTATTATTCAGAATCACTGTTGTTGAATAATAATAATCAGAAGTAGCAGATTAAAGTATTGTGTTGAAATTTTTGCAATTTTTTGTTCATTGTTTTCCCGCATTTTAAAGTTTGTCATTCATTCTCTTTTGATCAAAAAGTCCCGCGGAAAAGATTTAATTTAAATTTTAACGGTGAACGAACGTTTTTTTGGTGCTGAAAATTTTTCATCGCTGCTTTTGCTCATCCATTTTTTTCTGAAAGGTTTAATTAATGGTTTTTGATTAGCTATTTTTATCCCTATTTTTTTAATAACCTTCTGTACTCAAATCTTTATCCCTTTTCATTTTTAGTAAAATTCTTTTTCTTCTCTAAGATTATTTTTGATGCAAACGTTCTAAACTTAAACTTCGAAGTTCCTCTTTCTTTCTTCCAAATTTTTATTTTCATCGTTCGTTTTTTGCTGCTGCGTTTTGCTTTCTTTCTTTTTTCATCAATCATTTTTATAAAGCTTGAATAAATCCGATTATTTCTTGCAGCATTTTATCCAACCTCTTGCATCCATGGAAATTTCTCCTCCACCATTTCGGAACCGTCTCTATGGAATTTCTGAAACACCACCAAAGAGTTTTAATCAATCTGATTTTGGAATGTCCATGCCTTCTTCTTCAACTTTGTAAGAATTCTTTCATTTTTGATAATATTGTTAATTTATAGAATTTTAGGAAGTTCAATAAAAGCTTATTACCTCATCATCCATCGCCATATCCTTTGTCTAAACGTAAGTAGTTGTTCTCTTTTATCTTCTCTTATCCATTTCTGTCCATTTTAGCTGTTCCATGTTCATTATCTGCAGATTTACAACAAAAGTCTGCATTTATGAGAAAACTCAAAAGTGCTTTATCATTTTCTCAAAAGCATAAAACTCGAAAAAGCTTTGGTCATGGAGCAGCAAATGCATGGATTGTGGAATCTCCACCATCTTTCTCTGGAACAAATACAACAGCTTGTGAAAGCTTGGATAATGATGAAGTTTTTATTGATGATGGACCAAACGCCTCTTACAATAATGGCTCAACTTTTCATCAAATTTCACCAAGCCCAAAACAGGCATGTCATTTTATTGCTTTTTCTTCATTATTAATGTCAACTTTTACAGCTTCAAGAACTTGGAATGATTACTGTAAGTAAGAGAAATATCAAAAATACAATATCAAATATTTATGATCGTATTGCATTACGTGAAACTAGTATAGCTGCTTTGGAAAAGATGCTTGATTTTGAAAAGAAGCAACTCAAAGATTATCAAAATGAATTGGTTGAAGTAAGCTGTTTCTTTAACTTTTTAATTTTTTGAAAGTTTATAATATTTTTTAGGCTCAAAGTGCATTTAATGAATTATGTGAACGTGAAGAAGAATTGATGGAACTTTAATAAGTTTGTTTTGTTGCAGTATATTTTTTTGTTGTTTGTTTGTTTTTGCATAAAGTTCTCGTTTGTAAAATTTTTTTATTATTGCAAGTATTTCTTTAGTGGCCGAAATATTGCCAGGTTGGAAAGTTATAAAGAAGGAGCAATTACTACCACTTTTGTTTAGTTTAAGAAATCTGTGGTTTTTTTTCGATTACTTGGCCAAGTATTTGTGGCATAAATGGTTGCATGAAGACCTTTAACAAATTTTTAAATATAACTCACTTTCTGAAAAAATCGAGCAAAATGAAAGCATCGCGGACACTCGAAAATTTCAAAATGGGTTTAGGAAGCTGAAATTTGGCATGTAGTATCCTAAGGGGTCAAAAAGGTGTGATCAAAAAAAATTTTTGGTGTCCGGTGCAGGGCTGCTCCGACTCGGTTCCTGACCTCAGTTTTGATCCGTTTTCTACAAATGAGGTATCAGCGGAAAGCCCTTGATCAGGGCTACAATACTGATCTGCTGGAATTTTTATTGACGGTCCCAGCACGAAAATTTCGCATTTTTAAAATTTCAAAGGGGGTTAAGTACCCCAAGAATTCGACACCGCAAAAATTTTTTTTTCTCAAAATGTTCCTTTTTTCATGACTCATTTATTTGTACAAAAAAATTTTCGATTTCGAAAAATTTTCGCGGCACTTTTAACAAAAAACGAAAACGCTCGTTTTACGCAGTTGAATCTTCTTCTTTGTTCTCATCTTTTCCGAAAAATTTTGATCCCTCATTTGTAGAAAACGGATCAAAACTGAGGGCAGGAACCGCATCGGAGCAGCCCTGCACCGGACACCAAAAATTTTTTTTGATCACACCTTTTTGACCCCTTAGGATACTACATGCCAAATTTCAGCTTCCTAAACCCATTTTGAAATTTTCGAGTGTCCGCCCATTGCTCGATTTTTTCAGAAAGTGAGTTATATAGTAATTAAATCTTAAATACAATACAAGCCAAAACAATAATTACAATTTCTAAAATTTAATACTTAATCTAAGGGACAACATGATACGGTAATGTTTTACTGGTATTTTTGTATTTGAACAAAAAAAGTTTATGTTTTAAACATAATTTTTCTTTCATAAAAGTTTCAATTTACAACACAAATAATATCATACAATATCAATCAATCATTTTTACCTTGAGTTTATATTTTTTATCTTTCATAATCTGATTGATGAAAAACAAAAATAACTCACTCACTTTTTTTTGAAGTTTCATTTTTTTCAACCTGTTTTTTTGCCTCCCATTTTTTTAAAGATTGAAAAATACTTTTGCCTTTTTTAATTTTGAGTTTTATTCTTTTGAACTTTCAAAATTTGAAAAAACAAAAGTTTTTCAAAAAAAAGACATGGTTGTTTTTGGAAGTGAGAAATTTAATTTTATAAACAAAACAATTATATTTAAATTTTTAGATTATTATTTTAAATGGAAAGAATTGAAAGAGTTATGCATTCAAAATTTATTGTTATCTTTGACAATTTCGGGCGTAATTGGTGGAATTTTGTTTGGTTTTATTTTGAGAGGTCAAAATTTATCTGAGAATACTGTAACATTGGTAAGGCTTGAAATATGGTGTTGAAGGTGGTTAAAAATGATTGCATTTTAGATACAATTTCCAGGAGAGATTTTTATGCAAATTTTGAAGTTGATGATTTTGCCGTTAATTATTTCTTCGTTAATTGCTGGTAGGTTTGAATTACCCCCAGGGAATTTGTTGGATACTGTAAGACTTGGACTTGTTGATCAGGACCAATAAGCACGATAGAAGATAACACTTCCGAATCAGTTGATCCTCACATTATGGATGTTAAAAAATGCTATTTTTAGCTTTGGCCCAAATGGATTTAAAAGAATCCAAACAAATGGCATATTTGACAATTGGATATTACTGTACCACAACATTTTTGGCAATCCTTGTAAGTTCAATTTCTTTTTTCAAAAACCTCAAAGATTATTTTAGACAGCTGTAATCCTTGTCACAGTCATCCATCCCGGAGATCCATCAATTAAAAAACAAATTGCCATTCAAGAACACACAAACATATCTCCGTTGGATACATTCTTGGATGTGCTGAGAAATATGTTTCCTGAGAATTTTGTCCAAGCTACTTTCCAACGTGTTAAAACTGTTTATTCTCCAATTGAAACAAATAATGTCTTTTCTTTTGATGGTGGAAAAAATGTTATAAATCAAACAACAGAATTTAAGAAGGAAATACAGTATGTTTCAGGAATGAATATTCTTGGAATTATTGTTTTTTGTACTTCTTTTGGAATTGTTATTTCACATTTGGGTGAAAAAGCAAAATTGGTCGTCGAATTTTTTGTTATCTGTGAAGCAGCAATCATGAAAATGGTCGAAATTTTTATGTGGTAAGCTATTTTGGGATTTTGCCAGTCTAGCAACGACAATTTTCGAAGTTTTGGTTTTACGATTTCAAACCAAAAAGCTTTGTTTTTTACTGTATTTAAATTTGCATAAATAATCTTTTTGAAGATTTTTGTTTTATGGTTAGCTTTTTACTGAGAGTGGGATTTAGGAAGCTCTCGTGAGCTATAATAGTAATATCCCCTCAAGTGAACAACATTTAGATTTGCATAAATCGTCGTTTTATGTCTCTTCTGAGCATTAAGCTCAACATCCCCTCAGGGGAAGAATATCAATACCTTACCTGAAGTTACCGAAATTTTGTTTTTGAAAATTTTATCTTTTTAATACAATTAATCCCATGAAAAACAAAACATCTCATTGACTACTGTAACTTTAAGGTTTGCTCCAATCGGTATCGTCTGTTTAATTGCTGGAAATTTACTTGAAGTTGAAAATCTCTCTGACACAGCTACCGTACTCTTTTGGTACGTTTTTACAATTCTCTCTGGACTTTTTATTCATACCGTAATCACCATGCCATCACTGTATTATTTTGTAACAAAGAAAAGTCCAATTCGAGTTGTAAAAGGTGTAACACAAGCAATTGTGACAACTTTCGGGACAGCTTCTTCTGGTGCAGCACTTCCAATTTCAATGCAATGTGTTGAAGAGAATCTTTGGGTTGATCGAAGAATTTCAAGATTTATTCTTCCCCTTGGGGCAAATATTAATCTTGATGGAAATGCTTTGTATGAAGCTGTTGCTGTTATCTTTATTGCACAATTAAATAATGTTACATTATCATTGTCACAAATTGTGACAATCAGCTTTATTGCAACAATTGCATCACTTGGGCTAAATTCTGTTCCCGTTGGACTCGTCACAATTTTAGTGACACTGAATACTGTAGGCCTGCCTGTTAATGATGTTCCATTAATTATTACTGTAGATTGGCTTTTGTAAGTTTTTTCTCGTTTTTCTTAATCAAATTTTAATATCTGAAATCCAAAAAATTTTAAAAATGCCAAAATCGAAATTTCGATATTTTTCAAAATTTTTAATTATCAGAAACTCCAAAACATATATGCAAATTTGCAGAGACCGTATCCGAACTGCAATGACAGTATTGGGAGACGCATATGTCACGGATGCCGTTTCCCACTTCATTAGCAAAGATTTGAAAGACGCTGATCGAAATAATAAATTTCATCAAGATATTCAAGCTGAAATCCGTAATCTCTTTTATCCCTATTTTAAACGGATTATCATAAAATTTAGGGATGCTTGAAAGTGCAGCACATAGTCGTCGACCCTCAAAAGTTTCCCTCATTCTTCCAACCCCACAATCCCCTGCGGCATTTTGTTGCTCTCGAAGACGGCATTCTGAAACAATTTTAAGTCCACATTTATTAAATGCAAACAATCAACAACAACATCCTCTAACAATGAATAATGAAGTTATTGTCACAAAAATTAATTCATCCCTTCATAAAATTAATGAAGTTTAACTCTGCAGGATGATTGTTGGATATGCAAATTTTTTGGTTTTTTCTGAGATTTTTACAACAAATTTATGCAAATTTATTACTTCTTATCACTAACTATTATCACATATCATTGTTATAATTATTATTGCTATCACAAATAATATAAATACCAGTTTTTAAACAATATTTTTTTGACTACCAAGTATAAAATATTTGACTATTAAAAAAACCAATCACATGAAAGAAAGATACATCCAAAAAATGAGGCACAAGGAAGAAGGAAAGAGGATAATGAGGGATAAAGAATTTACATAAATAGATACACATATTTATACAGATATGAGATCAATGAAAGAGCTATTGCAAATTTGAATAATTATTTAAATTAATCCATCGGCTGTGATCGAATCATGTCATGAAGGACGTCATGATGAAGTCGAATTTCATCCAATAAATGCATGGTTGAAGCATTTCGACGTTTTCGAGCTATTGCAACTGCATCTCGAATTGTCGGATAAAAATTATGTTTTGCAACATATTGATAAAATCCACAAGCTTCAAATAAATCTCGAACTGGGGCTTAAATTAAAGAAAGAGGATTAGAGATTACGGTAATTGGTAAAAAGCAAATGAAATGAATTACTGTACTTTGTAAAACTTAGAAAATAATCAGTTACAGTAATCAGAGTTTGGTTACTGTAACTAATATGGCCTTTTAAAAATTATGCTTAATTATGGTAATGCTTAGATTAATGTATTGAGTTACTGTAAATAGTAACACTTTGAACCAATTACAGTAGTTAGAATTTAACTACTGTATCAGAATAACTGTATTGTAAAATACCTTTTGCGGCAGCAAAATACACCAAAACTTTTTTATTTCTCATTTCTGTGAAGACTTCTTTCAGCGCATTCACTCCCATATAATCAACAAATGTAAAACCAGAACAATCAATAACAAAATGTCGATACAGTAAACTTGCAAATGGCTTATCTGGCTAAAATATATAAATAATTAAAACACAGGTATTTTTGCCAAAAGAAATGCAAAAAAATTTTGATAATTTCAACAAATTAAAGCTTACATTAATAAAATCAGAAGCTGATCGAACCGTTAAAACATTTGAAGCTAATTCTTCAGCTTCATCTGGAGAAATTTTGAGTTCTTCTGGAAGGATGCTTTGAGGTGTTAAAGCAGGTTTTTCAGTCTCCCATTTATAAACGGCATGCTCGATACTTGTCTTGAATTTATCAACATTTGTAAAAAGAAGGGGAGAATCAAAACGGAAAATACAAATTCCCTGAAAAATAAAATACAGTATAGTGGTGGTAGTAAATATCAGTATACTGTAGCCTATTTTGTATAAAAATACTGTAAGCTTTTAAAACATTTTTAAAGAAATTTGCATATACTTACATTATGATCCACGACAGCTTTATATCTTTCAGAATCTCGAAAATCATTTGTTCCTTGAAGGGTTGCAAGAAAATGCCATCGAGGAAATTGTGTTCGAAAAACTAAAATAACAAAGATTTTATAAAAGTGCCATAAAAAATCTAAAATTAAACCTGTAGTCATCAAAGCCCAAATAATTGAAACCCCTAATCCAGGGGTCACGTCCCAAGCTACGGTAGCCACAAAACTGACAATCCAAATACTGCAATCAATTTTTGAAACAGGCCAAAGTTTTGGTAAATCCGCAAATTTTTTAATCATTCCTTTCAAAGCCACAATTACGATTGCAGAAAGAACACACATTGGAAGAGTTTCAAGCCATTGTCCGATATATCCAATAATGGCCGCAAGGAATACAGTAGATGCGATCGTAGAAAGTTGGGTCTTTGTTCCAGCTTCAACATTTACAAGGGTTCGACCAAGGGAACATGAAACTGGATAAACTGGGAAGAAGGCTGATAGAGAGGAGGATAGCCCGAGGGCATATAACTCTTGCCCAGGATCAACTTTATATCGAAGTTTTTTGGCAAACATTTTTGCAAGAGAAATATGAACGGCAACAACTACAACGGCAATTGAAAGACCATCAACAAAAAGTTCAGGCAGTTCTGATAGCCTCGGGACATGTGGAGTTGGTAAACTAAAAAATTAATTAAATTAAAATTACCGTAGAACACAATATGTTCAACATTTTGGTTACTGTAGATTTTTTACTTTTAATTCAAAAGTACTTAAAATACAGTAATTTTGAAACAATCCGAATTAGGGTCGCTTATTCAAATTTTTCCTAAACATTAAAAAAACAAACCCAGTTGGAATTGTTTGAACAATTTTCACATTAAAATTTGGATTCAAATTAAAAATTGCTGAAATAATTGTTGCAAAAACAACAACCATTAATTCAAACGGAAGAGGAGTGGCAAGTCGGAATCTCTTCTTTAAATATGGATTTACATAATCTTTTCCGATAATCAAAAATGCAATTGCACTAAATCCCATCACACATGTTAATGGATTCATTTTATCATAATTACTTAAATAAGTCCAAAGAGTTCGAAAAAGATGTCCAGGACCTTCAGCTTTTGAAACACCACGAAGTCCAAATAAATCCTTTAATTGAGTAACAAAAACATGAAAGGATGCCGCCGTCGTAAATCCTGCAACCAGCTGATCACTAAAATATGTGGTGATAATTTCAAGTCGAAGTACAGCCATCACTAAATGAATTATTCCAACACAAAAGGCAAGGGTTGAAGCAGTTCCAAGGGCACAGGCTTCATAAGCTCGTTGTTCGACTTCAATACTTTCATTCATTGAAGAAGGTGTGGCAGAAGGATCAATTCCACATGATTTGGAAACAGCTAATCCGGACATCAAAGCAACAACCGCAAAAGATCCAATTGAATTATGTCTTGAAGTGCCAAAAATCATGTAAAACAATGGCGGAAAAAATGATGTGTATAATCCAACGACCGGCTTGACATTCGCTAATAAAGCATATGCAATTCCTTAAAAATAATATTGAATTTATTTTTTTAATTTTTAGTAAGTAAAAAATTCTCCGTGATTTTGTAAAAGCTAATCCAAGAATAATTTTTGCAAAGAAAATTTGTCCAAAGTTTTGAAAAAGAAAAAAGCGTTTTTATTTTTTCAAAACTTTTTTCTTTCCTTTTATCGCTGAAAAAAGTGCGTTTCTTTGTTTCTCTGTCGCCCGCATGAAACTCTTTTCTTTCGCATTTTTTTGCGTGGATTTTTGTTTCTTTTTTTGTAACAAAAACCAGGATTAAAAGTTCCAAAAAAAGGTACTTTCTAAATTCAAAGCTCTTTTTTTAAAAAGTGGCTTTAAATAAATTTTGGAAAGCTTCTGCTTTTTAGCAGAAGCATATATTTATCAAAAACTTTTTTAATCAAAAGAAAAGTTATTTATAAAAACTAAATACTTTTAGTGTTTTTTTAACTTTGATATGAACCATTTCTCTCATGTTTTGTAAACCGTTTTCCACAAACATTTCAAATGTGTTGAAACATTTGTTTCAATGAAATTAGATTAAATTTATTTACCTTGTGGAACATGCATAACCCCAACCGTTAATCCACCAATACTATCGAAAAAGATGTTTTCTTTGTAATTATATTTGGGAAGCCATTCAAGAATTGGAATAAAGCCAATAATTGTTTGAAAGAATGCCGACATTGAAGTGAAAGGTTTATAATATCTTCGACTAAATTTTGCAGCTTTTCGAATCAGAGTTGGATGATGATGAATTGGTTTTGAATATCCAAATCTGGCATCAAATTCTTCTTGATTCATCGGGGGTCGAGTTGCATAAATTGAATATGGACCATTTGACGAATCATCATCTGAGAAAATCTCTGGACCGCCATGGGCATCTTCAGACATAATTGAAAGGGTTGGAAGAGAGGAGGAATCCTTTTCTGTGGGACTAAAAAATCAAATGATGTTTAAAAAAAAGTTTTATTATTTTTGCAGAATTTATATATTTTTTGGAAAAATATAACAAAACAAATATTAACCAAATTTTTTTAAGCCTCCATCCAAAAGTCATTTTTGTTTTTTGATTTAAAAACTGTTCTTTAAATGTCTGGTTTAGAAATGATCAAACATGTGCGTGAATGACGACAAATAAATAAACAAAGTAATAATAATAATAATAGATTATTTAAGGGTTTCGATCAAAATTTTGTTATTTCTTTTGTTGAAGAAATTAAAATACAAACGATTCTTTGTTGAACACAAAAAAAACATAGGAAAAAGAAATGAAACCTTCTTCTTTTTTTCATTTTTTTATGCTTCTTGATTCAAGAATCTTGAGTCAACAAATTTATAAACTTTTTTGGGGGGTTTGTTTTTTTGAAGACCAAAAATGAAGATGAAAGAAGGAAGAAAGAAAGGCCTGGGGTGAATGAGTCTTTTTGGACTTTTAAAAAAGCAATCATCAATTTTGATATTTTGTAATAATTGTTATTATACTTTTTAGTTTGGTGTTTAGAGTATCAAAATGTTAAATTTGTTTAAAAAAGAAAGATGAAATTAAAAAGAAAAAACTGATTCAACGGCATCAAAAAATTGCATCAGAAGAAAAAAAGAAATACATCAAAAACTAAATGACCAATAGTCCTTTACAAAATTGTTCTCGAAAATTCCCGAAATGTCCGAAACCAAAAAAATGTTTTTTTTTCTTAATTCTTATCACTCGTCCATTTATTCACATTTCCCTTGTCCTAATATACCCGGAGAGTCCATTATGTCCATTCCATTATATTTCCCCCTTTTTTTAATCTCTGTTTAAATAGAAATTCATTTTGGACAATGACAATAATGATGATATTTTCCAACCCCCATCGAAGAAGAAAAAAACCGCTATCAAGATTAAAAACAAAAATTTTTTTGAAACAAAACGCTTTTTCATGTCTATTCAAATGGAGACAAAAATGTGCTGCTTCGAGCTGGCTCCTTTTTATTTAATAAAAATTTTTAAAAGTTATTGTTTTAAAATTTTTTTTATCAGATTTTTATGACATTGAATATAAAATTTGAAAACTTTTTTTATCATGGTATAAAGGGGAGAAAGAAATAGGCCAAAAATTCATTTCGGTGATGATGATGTCTGTTTTATTATTATTAATAAATGACCGTAAATACTATGATAGTATTTCATTTTTTAGATCAAATAACATCAATGAACAATCATCATCATAAGTATGGGAGGAGAGATTTGCATAAATTATTATTAATAGAATTAGTTTATGCAAGACCAAAAAGTATTTCATCAGAATTTTTTTTAAATACGAATATAAACGATTATTATTAGTGGGGGTACAAAAATGGGGAAAGAAAAATTAAAAGATTGCCATGAAAAAAAAAGAAAAATGAGAAACAGCGGGAAATAGAAGAACAAAAAAGGCAAA
Organism: Panagrolaimus sp. LJ2414; assembly: GCA_024447195.1. Taxonomy (NCBI): domain Eukaryota; kingdom Metazoa; phylum Nematoda; class Chromadorea; order Rhabditida; family Panagrolaimidae; genus Panagrolaimus; species Panagrolaimus sp. LJ2414. The sequence continues at coordinate 341,649 of JAMRXY010000046.1, forward strand.
CCTTGGAAGCAATTTTTGTTTACTGCCATTTTTATTGTCTGGTTCAAGCTGTCGTCGCCGTTGCTGCTGCTGCTGAAATTCTTTTCCTCCTCCATCCATTCAATATTCAAATTTTTCTTCTTTTGCACAAAAATAGCGGCAAAAATTAAAGAAGATGATGACAAAGATCGGTTTCTTTTAACTTTTTTCCTGAGCTTTGTTTATAAAAAAAAGCTTGCTTGATCTTTATTTTTTCTTATGAGTTTGTTTTTTTTGCTGCTTGTTGGTTGCTCTTGGTTGCTGCTGCTTGGATTGAGGAAAGGATAAAAAAGAGTTAAACACGCAGCAAAAAGAAAGAAAAAATGAAGGAGAAAAAATAACAGCTGAGAAAGATGGCGGCGGCAGCGTCAAAAAGTGAAAAAACAAAAAAAGCAAAGCAACAAGTCAGTCATTTAAGTCAGTCAGTCAGCTTGTCGAATGTCATGAATCAGACAACCCCACTTTTTTCCTTGGCCTTTTTTCTCTCTCTTATTTATTTTCTCAAGTGCCCGTCTCGTTTGGTTCAGTTCCCGTAGTAATCAATAATTCATAATTTTTAATGACTTCCTTAAATATCATACAGTAGCATACAGTATTACAGTAACTTTTTTATGACATTTTTAATTAATTCTTATCTAAAACTACGTACATTTAATTTAAAAAAACTTATTTAAAAACCAGTAATTTCTATTAATTCTATATCATTTTTGTATTTTTTGACAATTTTATATAGCAAGTTCCCTGTTGGGATTTAACTCAAAAGACAAATAAATAAAGTTTGACGGTTTTTTTCAAAAAACAACAAAAGTTTGCATAAAAAATTAAACCTGTTTAATTCTTTAAAAAAAGCTCAAATATCTTGATACAAATAAATATTTGTTAATTAACTCAAGAAAGAGAAACAATAAACTTTTTTTTAATGAAAAAATAAATAAACATATTTAAAGAATCATTGATACCGAAAATCAAAGAAATCGATGATCAAACATTAAAAATACAGTATGAATTATAAATTAGAAAGTATTCAAAATGTTATCAAAAAATGCCCAGATCAACAAAGTTTTTGCTTCCATCAATGTTCAAAAATTTGCATAAAACAAAAGAAGAATAAAAACTTGAAAGAAAGAAAAAATGAAATCATCACAAAGAAAAAAAAAGTAATGAATTGCTTAATTCCACGAAAAAACTAACCCTGCTTTTTTTCTCATCACCTCTTTATTTTTATTGGTACTTTTTTGGATCTGCTTCAAATTTAAAACAACAAGAACAAAAATTTAAATACGAAAAAGAAGAAAGAAGGGATGCCATTGGATATTGATGAATTTATTTCACGGTTGCTGTATTGCGTTGATACAAGAGGAAAAGTGACAAATGTTCTCAATGATACCGAAGAAATTATACAATTGATTGATCTTGTAAAGTAAGTAAATATTTATATTTTGTGTTTTTTAGTTATTGATTGATTACTTTTTTTAGGCCAAAACTATTGGGTGATCCAGTTATGATTCAACCGGAGCCACCTTTGAATATTGCTGGAGATTTGCATGGACAATTTTGGGATTTACTTCGAATTTTTAAGCATTGTGGAATTCCACCTGATAAGGTATGTGATTTATCATGATTGATTGTATTGATTATTTATCGAACAAGTGATTGATATTCTAATAGTGCTTTCATGCCACAGTTTTCATTACTGTAATTTTATCATCTGCAGTAATCATTTTTCTTACTGTAGTTGGACATTCACTTTTCGCTTTTGGCCTGCTCTAACAGATGATTTTTGTCTAACTAATCTATGCAAAATTATTTTTTTAGAAATACCTATTTCTCGGAGATTACGTTGATCGATCAAATTATTCATTGGAAACGATTTCATTGCTTTTTGCTCTTAAAGTGAGGTAAGTCTTACTATTTGGTTTAAATATTGACCAAATGTGTTTCATAAAGATGATGACATAGATGGTCGTAAAATAGTGAGGATCGAAATGTATCTTTTACGACATTTCTTATATTAGTTAAAGTCATTCGTGATACAAAGTTATTGCTGAAACTAATAAAATCAATTTTTAGACATCCATCAAAAATATTTCTTTTACGTGGAAATCATGAATGTTCTTCAGTAAATTTGGTATATATTTTTTGTTATTGTATTTATCATGTCTTAATTCATTATTTAAGGTCTATGGATTCTTTGATGAATTGAATATTCGATTCAAGGCACCTTTTGGAGAACAATTATGGAATTATTTTCAAAAAGCATTTAATGTTATGCCAATGTCAGCGTTAATTGGAGAAAAGATTCTATGTATGCATGGCGGGTTAAGCCCAAATCTCAAAAGTCTTGATCAACTTAAAAAAATTCCACGTCCATCTGATCCTTCTGGAGCTTCACTACAAATTGATCTTTTATGGGCTGATCCTGGTTTGAATATGCCCTCAGGGGTTGATGATCCATTATTTGGGGAAGGAACTCGAGGTTGTTCACATGCATTTAAGTAAGTTTCTCTTTAATTAATTGATGTAAAAGATCTTGTAAATCTTTGTTTATAGTAAACGAGCAGTTCATGAAGTTTGTATTATGTTTGGTTTGGATGTAATTGTTCGAGGACATCAAGTCGTGATGGATGGATATGAATTTTTTGCTGATCGAAAACTTGTTACGGTATTTTCAGCACCAAATTATTGTGGTGAATTTAATAACAAGTAAGTTATCTTTAAATATATTATAAACACTATTACAGTAATTATTTATTTTAAGAGCTGCTGTAATGCATGTTGAAGAAGATCTCGGAATAACATTTACTCAAATTGATCCATTGAAAGGAAATTGTAAAGCTCGAAAACGACATGACGAAACTGATATCGATGATGATTTGGATAAGCTGCTAGCAGAGGAAGATGATAAAGATGAAAAATTGTAAATTTTCAAAATTCTGTTTAATGTTTTTATAAATCTGTATATCCACTAACAATCTATTATCTTTTCATAAAAAGTATATACAAAATAAAGATAATTTTTACAAATAAGGATTCTTAATTGTCAAGTTGTTAACATATTTTATTGCTAACAGTCTATTAAAACACTTTTAAATAATTATAAATTACAGCATTTAAAAAATTCGTAATTTACTGTAATCAGAAACTTGCACCAAAAAAGAAAAAGTGTTTTTATTTTTTCAAAACTTTTTTCTTTCTTTTTTCGCAATGAAAAAAGTGCGTTTCTTTGTTTCTCTGTCGCCCGCATGAAACTCTTTTCTTTCGCATTTTTTTGCGTGGATTTTTGTTTCTTTTTTTGAAACAAAAACCAGGACTTAAAGTTCCAAAAAAGGTACTTTCTAAATTCAAAGCTCTTTTTTTAAAAGTGGCTTTAAATAAATTTTGGAAAGCTTCTGCTTTTTAGCAGAAGCTTTCCTAAAAAAATAAAAACATGCATTTCTTTCGCACGTTGGAATCAAGCTGGTAGTCACGAATAGCGCTGCTTTAAAGTAAAAACCTGAGCTTGGATTAGAACTTTATGATTTGGTTTTTACATATTCTGAATCAGCAGAAAATTTGTGATCGAGTAATAGAGAGCTTTTTTTAAAAAGAGATTTCATAAAAAATACATTAGCCAAAAACAACCAAAAAACTGACTTTCCCATACAAACCTTTATCATATTTTTTTGAGCTTTAGCCAAAGTCTTATGCTTCGAGTCTTATATATTTAGAATCAGCAAAAAAAGCTTTATCTTGTAATAGAGAGCTTTTTAAAAAACTTAATTGCTATAAAAAGCCATACCTCACTTTATATATGGACACAACGCCAAGAGAACCATAAAACACTGCGACTGATTCCAACGTGTTCGATGTTTTTTCTGTTGCAGAAGCATATATTTTATTTAAATCTTTGATTGGTAGTAGAGTTAATATTTAATTATTTGAGCGAACGTTTTTTATTTTATCTATTGTTTCTTAGTAAAAATTTATTGCTAAATAAAATGGTTTTAAACTTACAGTAACATCTCGAGATCCAGATTTGTTATTGCTTGAATTCAACAAACAGCAAATTATAAAATATAAAAATGAAAAAATATACAATTTCAACTTTTTGAGGTAAAAAAATAGAAAGACAACTATACTAAATAACCCTTAAATTTAATTTTAAATACTTAATCTTAAAAATAAACTTCTTGTTTATTTTAAAGATTAAACGAAGAGAAGGAAGTTTACATAAACTTTTTATCATCAAATAAAAACATGCATTTCTTTCGATGTTTTTTCTGTTACATTTTTTCTCAATTTTCAAATAATTTAAAAACATGAGCAAATACATGTATTAAATCATCATCAAAATAAATAAAAATAACACAAAATGATTAGATTTCAAATGGGTAAAGTAAAGATTAAATTCCAATGAAATTCAGGGTTGTAAGTTCGTTATACTTTGTTTTGATACAAAAAAATGTATTTCTTAAAAACAAACAGATAGCCTATCTATCTGAGATAGGCATGTTGGACGTAGTTTTTTTATTAAGTTTAATCAACCCGATGTATGTTGTGTTTTACTCCACGCATATATACGTTTTCAAGAGCTGTAGCTTGAACGTTTACTGCTTTTTCTCCTCATACTAAACAACAGGAATCTTTTTACAAGATCACACAACCATGAAACATGGTATCTGACGAATTTTATTTTTTGCATTAGTTGCAATAAAAAATGATTTGGTAAATTTTGACTATCGTAAAACTAAAAAAATAATTTCAAAACTCCTGCAAAAAAAAGAATCCCTTAGATCTCTAAAATTATAAATTCATGAATTTTATTGTTCGGTTTTTCATTGATTGATTCGAACCTCAAACATTTTTTGTAAACTTTTTTCAATAATTTTAAAAAAGTGCGGAAAAAATGGTTTTGCAACGAAAAGGCATAAAAAAAGATACGGTTTTTCCCCTGTTCGAAGCAACGTCGATTGCATGTTTTTTTTCACTCATTTTTTCTTGAACGTTTTTTTACTCAAAAGAGTTTTTTCAACGCTATAAATTTATATCTCTCATCAACAACAAAATATGGATCCTTCATCTGGTGATCGCGGTGGATTTGGTTCTGGATTCGGCGGAGCTGCTGGTGGCGCCGGTGGAGCTGGAGAAGGCCGTGGAGGTGGACGTGGTCGTGGAGGACGAGGCGGACGTGGTCGTGGTGGACGAGGCCGAGGTGGAAAAGGTCGAGATGGTGAAAAGGAATGGGTTCCTGTAACCAAGCTTGGTCGACTCGTCAAAGAACGCAAAATCACCACCGTCGAAGAAATCTATCTTCATTCTCTTCCAATCAAGGTTTGTCTATCCTTTACACATTGCATTGCTTCTGTTAACTGTTTAAATACTTTTTAGGAATTTGAAATCATTGATCTTTTGATTCCTAATCTTCGAGATGAAGTATTGAAGATTACTCCTGTTCAAAAGCAAACTCGTGCTGGTCAACGTACTCGTTTCAAGGCTTTCGTTGCTCTTGGAGATAATAATGGTCATGTTGGTCTTGGTGTAAAATGCTCCAAAGAAGTTGCAACAGCTATTCGTGGTGCAATTATTTCTGCTAAACTCGCCATCATTCCTGTCAGACGTGGATATTGGGGTAATAAAATTGGTAAACCTCATACTGTTCCTTGCAAGGTTTGTAATTGGATATTTATATTATTTGTGTTATATTCTATGCATTTTTTAGGTTACTGGTAAATGTGCTTCCGTCTTGGTTCGACTTATTCCTGCTCCACGTGGTACTGGTATTGTTGGAGCTCCTGTCACAAAGAAACTTCTTCATATGGCTGGTATTGATGATTGCTATACATGTGCCGTTGGACAAACTGCAACACTTGGAAACTTTGCAAAAGCTACATATTATGCTATTCAACGCACATATTCCTATCTTACTCCTGATTTGTGGAAAGAAAATGCCCTTGAAAAAACGCCTTATCAAGTTCATCATGATTTCATTTCAACTGCTGCAACAGGACTTGTTCGTCGTCGTTAAATCTCTTTTTGTTGTTTCTTTTTTTGTGATCATTATGTTGTATTAATAATGTTCAGTTGTTTAATTTTTACATAAATCTGTTATTTATGCAAACATTTGTTTTTGTTGAATATTTGGAGTTAATTAAGTTTCTTGCGTAGTTTCGCTTTATTGTTACAGATTGGGAATTGTTTTTTTGTTGTCATCACACTCCAGGTATTTGTTACCAGTCCTTTAGGAATGTCTAAAATACCGTGAAAAATATCACCAGTAATTTTGATGATTTATTTTTCGACTCATTTTTATGACGAAATATGAGGCCTGAACCCTGAAGTTTAACTTCAGAATTCCAATTTCAAAAACTTCTATGGATAATAACACTGATGTTATAGTTGACTTTAATTGCCTATTAAATTGTAGCCGAATAGCCACATAAAAATTATGATTTCTTACCAGTTCAGACAATTGAAAAAAATTCGAGAAATTGCCATGCGAGTGTGTATTTACATTTATAAAAACTTTCACCAGAAATTTAAAATACCCTTTTACTAATCGATGAGAAACGTATTTGGCAAATCTTAACTCATAATGATTTTCGGGTTGTAATGCCATCATTTTTTATTTCATATAGTCTTTTGCATTGCACTCGTCAATTTTTTTTCCAAACAATCAAAAAAATTATTTATAGAAACATCAGTTTTTTTCTGTCATTTTTGCTTTTTCTGTATTTAAGTCAGTGATGAAATATGTTTCTTAAAAATTATATTCCGAAAATAGCGACTCAACAAGTAATTAATTATTTTTTATTAATTCTAAAATTATTCCCAATAAAATATTTTAGAGTGAATTCCTTCGAAAATATCCAGAATTTGATGGAAGAGGAATTAAAATTGCTATTGTGGATTCTGATATCGTTGATAAAAGTTTACCAGGAATGCAAAAAACGACGACAGGTCTTCCAAAAATAATTCATTGGTCTGGTAAACTTTCGTTTACGGTAGATACCTCAAAAATTGTGGAAAGAAATAAGATGGGCTTTATATTTGGTTTAACAGGTCGAAAACTTAATGTAAGGATTTTTTGCATTGATACACAAAAAAATAAACTTGCAGATACCTAAAAAATGGAAGAATCCATCAGATAAATGGCATCTTGGAAATGTTTCATTTAAACTAATTTTTAATATTACGGTAGAAGACGATGGCAAGGTTGATTTTAAATGTTTTCAAAAGCGTTAAAATAATTCAGATTGCAGAATTTCAAAAGAGACGAAAATGAGTTTGCAGAAAATTCGGATTCTAGATTGCATTCATTAAAAGATGAGATTCTTGATTGCATCGTTTGGTTTGATGGAGAAAAATGGCGGGCCTGTATTGATACTTCATTTTGTTTAACTGGATTTTCGAATCTCAAGGAAGCGAAAGTTCTGTCAAATTTTTCCGATAATCACGAATTTGCTTATTTAATTAACAAATCCGTTTATTGTGTTATCATAGGAAAAGACGGCAACGGTTTGCGAATATTTTTTCCTTTTCGAAACCATGGAACTTTAGTGACTCATGTGGCAGCTGCGTATTTCCCGGATGAAGACGAAAATAGTAATGGATTAGCACCTGGGGCTCAAATTCTTTCAATATCTCCGATGTATTCGAAGTACTTAAAACAAACAGTAATATTATAAATAAAATATTTTATTTTTAAATTTAAAAAACATCAATTTGAGATTAAAACGTTAAAGGAGAAGACCCAGCTGAAATAACCTTTTTTAGAAAAATCTCATTGGAGCTGCTTTTTTATTCATTTTTTGCAGCCAGGGCTAAAAATGCCTTAGGCAGATTGGTGACATCTCATCGTGCCAAACTTTAAGTAAAAAATTCACACTAAGAAAAATGTATTCGATAAAATTAAAACCTAACGTAGAAAACCTGGCAGCTTCCCATTAAAATTTGCATAATATTTGCAAATGTAATTTTTTTGGAATCATCGAAGGAATCTGACTCCCCAAACTTTTGACCTATTTTCGGCCCTATTCCGCAGTGAACCAAAAAAGCAGCTATATCGAAGGCGTTTTCGTGTCAAGATGTGCAATCGACATACGCATCAAAATTTTATACCTGGTGAATCTCCTCCTTTAAAACGTTCTTTTGAATCCGAGACACACTTGGGCACTGTGTATGGTCGTGTATGGATTCCATACACAGGGTCGCGGGTCGCGGAAGGGTTGAGAAGAGGGTCGCGGTTGTGGAGACAGAAATCCAAAGGGGGGACCCTTTGGATTAAAAAATCGAAACAATTTTCGGAAAAATAACCCACGTACTCCCCCCTTTGCGATTTTTAGGGTCGCGGATATTTCAAAATTTTTCCATACCCATCTGCCCAAGTGTGATCCGAGAGCCTGACGATCAGACAACAAAACAATAGAAAAAGATTCTGATCGTGAGGTTTTGCATTCGAAAAAACTGTAAAAATTTAAAAAGAGTATTAAAAAATCAGAAAAATGTTGAAAATGTTGTTACATTAAAGTCAAAACGACTTAAATGTAAATCGATTATTTGCAAAATTAAAACATTGTTAAATTTTAGCTTCAAAAATGTATTGAAAAAAAAGTTGAAATCGTAAATATTTCGATGAGTTATCCATTGAAGCCTTCCGAGGATGCCCTCATTCATGAAATAATTAAAGAAATGGTTGAAGAACATGGAATAATTATTTGTCAAGCGGCATCAAACAATGGTCCTTTTTATTCATCAATACCTGGTGTATATTGGCAAATGTCTGAACACATATTTATCATTGGTTCTGTTGTTACAGAAGAAATGGTGCCAAGATTCCCTGAAGCATTAGCAGCTAAATACAAAAACGTAAAGTTACCGGCAGTATCCCATTTTTCATCAAAAGGACCGCTTCCTTCTGGTGCCCGAGGGGTTGATTTTGTTGCACCGGGTTTTGCTGTATCAGATCAACCAACATGGAATCCAAGTGATAAAACTTGGAACGGAGGAACAAGTTTTGCAGCACCAAATGTTGCAGGTTCAATTGCATGCTTGCTTTCAGCTTTAAAAGCTAATAAAATACCGTATTCACCTGCTATGATAAAATTGGCATTGGCAAATACAGCTTTTCTTCCAAAAGAGGCAGATAAATTGGCCTTTGGAAATGGAATTATTCAAATTTTGGATGCTTTTGAATTCATCAAAAAATCATATCAATATTTACCAATGAAATCTTTGGTGCCAATGAATGAATTAAAACAAAAAGGAATTTTTTATGTTTACGATAACATCAAAAATGATGATTCAAATGAATATCACTTTTCGGTAAATATTGAAACGAAAGTGGATGCAAAATGGATTCTAAAAAGTACTTCAAATAACAAAAATTTTGTTAATCATTCTAAAACTCTTTCGGATGATAATTCTTTCAATGTTAAAATTAAAACAAAATTATTGAAAGAAGGAAGAATAAATTATACAGAAATTCATGGATTTGATTCTCAAAATCTCTCACTTGGTCCATTTTTTTATATTCCAATTACACTAATCTATCCTGCTGATACAACTTATTTCACTGATAAAATTATTACTGTAAAACCAGGACAACCGATTCATTTTTTCATAAAAACTCCTTCTGAATCCCCTCGAAGATGCCATTTTACGATTGATTTATTGAATGAAAAACGTGGTAAAGAAATAACATTTGAATTTCATCAGAAGCAATTTATACAATGGAATGAAAAAAATGTTTGCGGTAAAATTTTGATAAAATTTACAGTAACGTCGAAGAAGAGTAGTACTGTATGGTATGATGTCAAAGAAAATGTCAAATATTTTCAACTTTGTATTCATCACAAATATGCGAATGCTTTGAATTTCAATATGCAAATCAATTTTGAAAAAACTGTTTTATGAAACACAGTTGTTTTTTTATTTGTAAAATATAAAAACTTGAATTTTCAAAAAAATTACTTTTGTTTTCACCACAAATTAACTATCTAAAAGCACATTAAAAAAACTTAAAAAACACTCTGTATTTTAAAAAATTTTACCCTTTCAAGACTGCAAATTTTGAAAAAAACAATATCGAATTTTTTTCGGATCATATCAGACTGATATTATTTATATGGGATTAATTATCCGTTTAAGATTTTGTAAAAAAATAATCTATTTCCTACATTGTAGATACTGTAATCACCGATAATTCAATTCAGAAGCAACAAAAATTTATTAAAACTAAAAAATTTAAACCCATAAAAACAAAAATTAAGGCATCGAAAGAATAAACCAAGCGAGTGAAGGTAGAATAAGATTATCTCCAAAAGATAAGGCCGCTTCAGCGAGAGTACAAACAGGAACAGCAATTGCAATCCGAATTAAATCTGAATATCCATTATATGGAACAATTCCGAATCCAAGTAATCCAGCATAAAAAATTCCTTGTCCAATTAACATTGCCATCGAACCTTCCAATGATTTTCGAGTTTTGAGTGGTTTTGAAAGTTTGATTGAACCAAAATTTGAGCCAACAATGGCAGCAAGAGAATCTCCAATTCCTACTGTAGCAATTCCCGCAAAATGATATAATGCCAATGGGCGAGATGGAGTAATAGGAGAAAACAGCAGTGGTAGAAATACACCCAGAATCAGCAAAATCGGAGTTGCAATAAAGGATTCTGATTCTTGATTTGGATCAATGAAAGTTTGAAGATATGGATTCAGAAGGCTCGACCAAGGTGGAGATTCAAGACATCGAAGATGCTCCAAAATAATAAAAATTTGAAGCATTAAATGTGCCGAAAGTCGAATAAATTTTGGATCATAAATAATTCCAGAGAATGCGATCAACCCGATAGTGAGATGAAAGAATTTTCGATGAGTTGTTGTTGCTTTGATTGATTTTGTAGTTTGTAAGGCACAAAAAATAAATGAAGCGAATAAATTGGCCACAAAAAAGAGTAATAAATATGCTCTAAAAGTAGTTTATATTTACAGTAATCTTTTACTAATAAAAGCATACCGTCTAGAAGTTCCATCCCAAACTCTTGCATAACAGTAATACGGTAGTTGATAAATTGGACAATGAATTAAAAAGCTGAGATTCACGAATGCCACAAAAACAACACCAAATAAAAGGAGATTGAGCCAAGCTGAGGTGAATCGATTTTGACCAGGTGTAAAAAGTATTCTTCCGATTACGGTAAATGCAATAGTTGAAATCCATGAAACTAATATCAAAGGACCATCAATAAATTCTACCACCTCTGACATTGCCTAAAATTACGGTATTCAACTATATGTCATTTTGTAATATCAATAATGTAACGGTATTGTGAAATCCATTTACAAAAGATTGACTTCTGAATCTCATGATTCATATAATTATCTTCCATTTGTTATTTTCAAAATCATTAAAAAACATGACCAAAAAAGTAAAGAGAAAGAACACAAACTCTTCTAATTAATTTTGTTATGAAAAGTTGTTTAGAAAATTCTTCAAAATTTATGTAAGAGAATCAACCGTAACCACAAACATAATATAAAACAAAACAAATACATGAAATAAATCCCGTAAAAAAATTCATATACATAAAAAAATGGGAAATTGAAAAAAATTCACAAATATATATTTCAAACAAAATAAATAAGTTAGTGAGCCATAATTTCTTCGTCTTCATCATCAATCAATGATTCTCGATCTGCAACTTCAATATCTGCACCACAGAAAGATGCACAGCAAAGTGAAACAGAATTATTTTCAATTCGTGGCAAAATTTTTTGACGGAACATTGGACCAAAAATGAGATCATTGCTAAAAAAGGATTTATGTAATTACAATCCCGTACATCATTTTTCGAACGCACTTCACTTCATTTCACTTCACTTCACTTCACTTTTTAAGGTCCTAGCGCGAAAATGGTAGGAAGAAAAAAATTTCGAAAAAAAAGCTGCCAAGGAAAAGTGAAGTGAAGTGAAATGAAGTGAAGTGCGTTCGAAAAATGATGTACGGGATTGTATTACTTCAAGCAGTAGCTAATAACTTACTATACAAACATGCCAATCAAAAGCAAAGCAAAACCCAAAAGTTGAATTGCAATAAATTGTTCACCGAATAATGGGATAGAAATTACCCAGATAACCAATGTTCGAACAGAATCAAGTACCATTCGAGAGGTGGCACTCAAACGTTTTGTTCTGAAAAATTAATGATTATTTTAACAGCTTCCAAGAAAGAAACAATGTATTTAACTTACACAGTAACACCAGCAAAGTTGAAGAATGCAATAGAGACGATTGTAAGAGCCAAAGCAGCAAGAATTGTTCGATTATCACCAATTTCTTTGAATGCAAAGAAGATATCTTCGAGACGGCCATATGGATTTGATGAAAAGGTTGATGGAACATGAATATAATACATTGGAATAAGAAGAATTGAAAGAATCACCATTCCAAAGAGACCTTCAAGTCCAACAGCAAGAAGTGCAGGAACATCATATTGCGTTAAATATTTCTGTTCAGTAACCATTTGAATAGCAACAATAATTTGGGCCATAATAATTAGAAGATTGCCAGTAATAATTCCATTTGTGTCATCGGTTGGTCTATCATCAAATACAATATCCGAAACTCCAACAACAACAAGACCAGCAGTAACGATTGACATTCCTGAAATTGGATATCAGTTAAAAGGGTACATAAAATAAGCAAAAAATACCAAGCCATTTATATCCATGAAGACGAGTATTAAGGAAAGCAACAGAAAGTAAACCAGTAAAGATAATTACAGATCCTTAAAAAATTTAAAAGCATTATTAACAAATTTGTAAGATTTTATATTACCTCGCAACATTTGATAGCTTGATGCTGAAGTTAAATTTAAGCCGATGTACATTAATGAAGTTCCCAAAATATCACAAATTGCTGGAGGAAGAAAGATAAAAATATTAATCTTTGGAATAGTTGGTTCAACATCATCTTCAAGTTCTCCAACAATACCACCTTCACCTTCGATATTTCGTTTTCGCCATCGAATCTTTTGTACAGCATAGATAATAAAGAATGCAATCAAACAGCAAAATTCACCAATAAACATACAAATTGCCTAAAAACAGAGGAATGTAATGTAAACAAAAATGATATATAAAAAGTATGAGTCATATATTACAGTAAGCTTTCGTAATCATAAACTTACTTGAAAAAATGGATGATTGAAGGTTGTGCCGTCAACTTTAATGCTATCTGCCCATCTAAAAAGAAAAAATATTAAATGTTTAATGCCAAAACAAAATAATTACTTTGCTGCAATGGTATTCAGAGATCCAGTTACGACCATAAGAACCGCGATCATCAGATTCACCACACGCTTACGATGAAGATCATCAGTCATTTTTCGATGATGCCGTGCTACAACAACCATTTTTGTTTCAAAGTAAATATATTAGAATATTTTAATAGCGACAACAATAAATAAATCGATGAATAATAATCAACAGACAAAAAGACAATTTCATCAAAAAATATATGACTGTGTACCGGTCAGTATAGCTATGAATCAAAAAGGGGCTTTTTTATCATTTTTGAGGGACAAAATTGTAGAAGATCAGAGTACATTTTGTACCAATGTTCTTTAAAGTGGGGCCATTGTTCTTGGGGCTTTAAAAGGGGCTAGTACTGATAAGGGAATGAAAGTTTAAAAGGGAGGGGAGAAAAAGTTTATCAAATGAAAAAACAAAAAAACGTCAATCAAAATTTTTTTGGTCAAAAATCGTTTATGTTTATATTTTTTTAAAAGGAGCGGGAAGGGGCTCCATGAGGATGGATGTTCCTTCCAACAATGTAATCAATGAAAGTGATTGACAGCAGAAAATCTATTAAATGGCAAAAAAAAGTTCTATATAAAAAAAATAACTGATGTCTATCATCAAAAATATCGACATCAAATTGCAACAAAAAGACGAGCAAAAGAAATATCGAACACTTTTTTTCCATTTTGTTTTTTTGAAAGAGAAACACGCGAACGTTGGCAAAATGCGTTAAAAGAGAACACGGTTTGCTCCGAGAATTTTATTTTGTTCTTTTGCTTCTGTTTTTTGGCAGACTTCCAGATATTCGGCGCTAAAAATCAATATATTTTATATATATTTTTCTTTTAAGTGGAATCTGGTACCCGCGAGTGTTGTTAAATTTTTAAATGATCAACTTTCATATTTGATTCACATTTAATTTTAACACACTATCAATTTTCAAAGGTGTTTTAGTTTAATCTAAAAATATTTTATGTTTAAAAATTTAAACTATTTTAAATCCATTAATTTTACCATTATTACTACTTACAATATCTTCTAATAATTAATATTAAAGATATTTGATTTATTTTTGCCGTTCATGAAAGTATTAATTTTGCTGTAATTTAAATAACAAAAAAGTAAGTTTTTTGATGAATTAAATTTTTGCATGCATCATTCAGCTTTTCAAATAATGGCAAAAAATGTTTAAAAAATATGGTTTGCTAAAGGATTTTATTGCTGCAACTTTATTTTTAATTAATTTTTTCCCTCCAAAAACAGCTTCAAATATTTAGTTTTTTTTTGATTTTTCTGTTGCCTGTGAATGTGATTTTTTTAAAAAGACGTTTGTGCAATTTGGAACAAAGAATTTTTTTCTCTCTCAACAACAACAGTGTTGTTTTTAGAATAACAAAATGTTTTTTTTGAAAGAAGAGTTTTTCGTTCTTATGCAAATGTTCTTACCTCTGTTTGCGTTCTTTTTCTTCTGTTGATGATACACTTCTTTGGCAGTTTTTTGGTCTTTTTTGTTCATTTTTTCGCGGGCTCACCCTCAATCATGTTCTTTTACACCTTTTTTTTCATGACATGAAAGGGTATTTGTTCAACAGATTAATCGAAAGAGGATTAAGTTGTTAAACTGTTTTTTTGCGGCGTAATAAAATGATACTGTAATAATTATTTTCTGTTGCTTTTTGCCACTGTTTGTGAAAAAGGATGTGTCAAAAATACAAAATTTTTAATCTGAAAGTTTAAATCTTTGTTGCCTTTGTATTAATCTTATTAGAAATTAGGTTTTTAGTTACCCAAAACTTTGAGTACAGTCTTCGATTACGGTATAGTTCAGATTTCGTTTCTGTGGATATATAAACTTTCACAAAATATCATATTTTTCACATTTAATTCTTGCTTGTTTAAATTTTTGTTCTTTAATCATGGAATCAATGGCCATTGAAGTTAAGACTTAAAAAAATTTGAAGAATGCCCTTGTTTGATAGTTATTCAACAACAACTTTTTCTTCATTTGAAATTATGTTAATCCCGATTATTCTTCATCCTGGTGTATACTGACTGCAGATGACCTTTAGGCAAAACCATAAATATACACTTTTCTGTTTCCTTTTTTCCATCGTTCAGTCACCTGCAAGAAATAAAAGTATGCAAGTAGCAGCAGCAATCATTCGTCTATCTTCTCTTTCCTTTTTTTCTAAATGCCACAGCACTGAAAAAAATATATATGGGGTGGTTAAAGACAGAAAGAAAGTGAGATAGAGATAGAAAAAAACAGTCTTTCAAATTTTTGTATATCGAATAACAAAAAAAATGAAGTCTCTTCTTCTGCTGCTTCTTCTTCATTTTTCCTGCTTCTTTCTTTTTTCATTCGTTTTTTCAAGAGAAAAAAATATCTATTCGTTTTTTTTCTATTTCTTGCAGTCTTATGATTTGTGCTGATTCTTCTTCTGTGAATAGGCATTTGATTTTTGCTGCGAAAAAAGTTAATATTCTTTTGCAAATTTGTTAACGAAGTTTCAACTTTCTGTAATATTATCATTGTTTTGATTCTATCAAATAATTTCCGTTAATCTTTTTTGCCATCTGTTGTACACCTTGGAAACATAGCACGATCAACAAAATCATTTTTTGCGCCATTTGTTTTTATCGTGTGCTACCTTTAATCCTCCTGTCAAATTTAAGGTGACAATCAAAAAGGCATTGCGCCATCCCAATTTTTGACTTTAAGTTCCGAGTTTCCTTGCCCCTCTGCGACATTCAATGTTCACATTTTTTACAATTCTTTTCCCGCTTAAAACCCTTCCATAAAAAAAATCTTTTCCAAAATAACCATTTTCTTTTTCTTTTGGCATTTAAATTTTTTTTTGTGCGATTGAAGAAGAAGCCTTTTATATTTTTGGACGTTTCTCTTCTTTGTCTATTTTTAAAAATTTTTAACCATTGAATTGAAGGAAGACAGCAACGATGTCGTCGTCGTTGATCATCTACTTTTTCCTTTGACTTTTTTTTGTTTTCATTTTTTGCCGAAATAGAATCACTTTTCTTTTTTTGGCTGCCTTTTTTAAAAAATTGTAAGAGACATCAGTTTTTTAAAAAATGAAAAAATTTGATTTTTCTTTAAAAAATTTGTTTATTCTTTTTTTTTTAAATGAATTTGTAAATTGTATCACTTTTTTCGAATATCATATTTTTCACCTTCTGTTGAAGTGTATTTATTACTACGGTAAAATCTTAAATAACAAAATTTTATTTGTAATTTTCAAATCAGATCAATACTTCTTGACCTATGTTTCAAATCGATTTCTTCAATTTTGTTTGCAGAGAAAATCTCTGAAAATAGTACATCTCACTTTTTCCCCTAATTTTATTTTATTATTAATATCAAAAATTTGGTCACCAGTCTTTCCTTTGCCATTATAAATAAACAATCCTTAAATGCCAATATTTTTCTCACTAATTCTTCTTCGTATTTTTTGATCCATAAGTTTGTCTCTTTCATTTAAAAAAAACTTGAATTACAAATTCGTCGTATTTTTACTATTTATTTTATTCTAAAACTAACAATGAATTATATTTTTATGATACAATGGGTTTCGAAAACTTCAACTAATTTTTTCCATATTTTCCCATATTTTCCCATATTTTCCCATATTTTCCCATATTTTTAATTAAACGATTTCTAGAGCAGATAAAAACATAAAATGTTTTGGAATTAATCCATATGGATCTTAGGAAGATATTGGTATGGGTCTGAGCCCCCCTTGACCCCTCTGTCCCCCAGGGCGACCCCGTTCGTCCCCGTGGTTTTAAAAAAACAGGAAAACAGGGTTTTAAAAAATTGTAAAAAATCTGAATTATGTATTTTTGCCTATATTTTGGAGGTTTTAGGGGTTTTTGATCATAGGGAATCCGTTTCTGACCTTTTTATTTGTCCCCCGTCCCCCAGATGTCCCCCAGAATAACCCCACATACATAAATTGTCGAAAAAAACATTTTTAATTGAAAGTTTCGTGGGTCTAGGGGTTTTTGACCATGAGAAGTTCGAATATGACCTCTATTTTTGTCCCTCGTCCCTCTGTCGTCCCCCACATGTCCCCCATAATAACCCCACCTACATAACTTGTTGAAAAAAACATTTTTAATTTAAATTTTCGTGGGTCTAGGGGTTTTTGACCATGGAGAATCCATTTCTATGGTTTATTTTTGTCCATCGTCCCTCTGTTGTCCCCACATGTCCCCTAACATGTCCCCACATACGTAACTTATCCAAAAAAACATTTTTAATTAAAATTTTCGAGGGTTTAGGGGTTTTTGACCGCGGAGAATCCATTTCTATGGTTCATTTTTTGATTTGGCGTGCCACGGCATTTTTATGCCATTCTGTCGCCCTGGTCTTAGTTTTGATGCGTTTTTTACAAATGAGATATATTCTCGTAGCCCTTGATCAGGGCTACCAGATGCACACATTGGAATTTTTATTGATGGTCCCGCCACGAAAATTCTGTTTATCGAGATTTTTAAAGCCAGATTTGGGTTTATAGGGTTTTGACCGTAGGGAGTTCGAATATGATCTCTTTTTTTTGTCCCCCGTCCCTTCTTTACCCCCCACATGTACCCTAATATGTAAAATGTTTAAAACAAAATTTTTGATAAAAATTTTTGAGGATTTAGGGGTATTTGACTATGGGGAATCCATTTTTTAGGTTTGTTTTTGACCCCTGTTCCTCTGTTATCCCCCTAAATGTCCCCCAAAAACCCTACCTACATAAAGTCGTCCTAAGTGGAATTTTCGGTAAAAGTTTATGACGATACTTATTTAAAGTTTAAAATTTTTTGGTAAATAATAGGCATGGACGCGAGACGATTTTTCAGTCCCGATCCCGATCCTTTCCCGATCCCTTCCCGTCAAGCCCGGTCCCGGGACACGACGGAATCAGGACGGGACCGGGATTTTTTTTAAATTTTCAAATATTATAAAATGTAGATTTATAATACTTAAAAGCGGGACTTCAAGTCGCGCGACGATGCCTAGAAAATAACAACAATCATGAATAAGTTAAAATTGATTTTGCAGAAATGATCAATAAAAATACAAATAAACAGTAATTGGTGATAATGAAAATATAATAGTGATACTTGTTATGTTAAAACGGATTTATGGATATGACAGCCAAAGCGACCTAAAAATTATTTTTCGCCCAATCGCGCTAGTTTTGAACTTATATAGCAAATTGACCACGGGGAATAAAATGGTCAACTCCGTTTTTGTTTAGATTATCGTCAAAACTGTCAAAATTTCGGTTTTTTTTGAAAAAGTCAAGGAAAGCATTTCGAAATCAAACGTTCAATCATACCAAAAATAGGTCATAGAAACTGGCATCTATATAACAGAAAAAGTTTTATGTTTACTCCCCTTTTTGGCACCCAAATCTGGCTTTAAAAATCTCGATAAACAGAATTTTCGTGGCGGGACCATCAATAAAAATTCCAATGTGTGCATCTGGTAGCCCTGATCAAGGGCTACGAGAATATATCTCATTTGTAAAAAACGCATCAAAACTAAGACCAGGGCGACAGAATGGCATAAAAATGCCGTGGCACGCCAAATCAAAAAATGAACCATAGAAATGGATTCTCCGCGGTCAAAAACCCCTAAACCCTCGAAAATTTTAATTAAAAATGTTTTTTTGGATAAGTTACGTATGTGGGGACATGTTAGGGGACATGTGGGGGACAACAGAGGGACGATGGACAAAAATAAACCATAGAAATGGATTCTCCATGGTCAAAAACCCCTAGACCCACGAAAATTTAAATTAAAAATGTTTTTTTCAACAAGTTATGTAGGTGGGGTTATTATGGGGGACATGTGGGGGACGACAGAGGGACGAGGGACAAAAATAGAGGTCATATTCGAACTCCTCATGGTCAAAAACCCCTAGACCCACGAAACTTTCAATTAAAAATGTTTTTTTCGACAATTTATGTATGTGGGGTTATTCTGGGGGACATCTGGGGGACGGGGGACAAATAAAAAGGTCAGAAACGGATTCCCTATGATCAAAAACCCCTAAAACCTCCAAAATATAGGCAAAAATACATAATTCAGATTTTTTACAATTTTTTAAAACCCTGTTTTCCTGTTTTTTTAAAACCACGGGGACGAACGGGGTCGCCCTGGGGGACAGAGGGGTCAAGGGGGGCTCAGACCCATACCAATATCTTCCTAAGATCCATATGGATTAATTCCAAAACATTTTATGTTTTTATCTGCTCTAGAAATCGTTTAATTAAAAATATGGGAAAATATGGGAAAATATGGAAAAAATTAGTTGAAGTTTTCGAAACCCATTGTACTTTTTTTTGACATTTTTAAATATCTGTTTTTTTACCGTAACCTACAATATTTTACATAATTAATTTCTTCAGATAATATTTGTTAAAAAATAACAACTTTTGTACCATTTTTGACTCTCTGTTCCCTTTTAAAAAAGTTATATAAAATGTCTGCGATTGTTGATACAAATTTTCTATTTTTACACGTTCAAACTTATCACAAATTGTTAATATTTTTTATTCAAAATAATTATTTTTCAGCCTCCTAAAATTATGTCCTACAACAGCAACGGCAATGGCAACGGCGGGTACCGTAACAATGATCGTCGAGATAGTTACGGTGGCGGTGGAGGAGGTGACAGACGATCATCATCAAATTATGGTCGATCTGATTCTCGTAATGAACGCCGAAATGATGATCGTTACGGTGGTGGCGGAAATAATGAAAATCGAGATCGACGAGATAACAATGATCGCGGCAGAGATCAAAGAGATGACAGATATGATCGAGATCGAAATGGTGGAGGCGGTGGTGGATATGATCGAGATCGAAATGGTGGAGGCGGCTATGATCGTGGACGAGGCGGATTTGGTGGTGGCGGAGGCCGTGGTGGCGGTGGATTTGATCGACCCAGACCATATGACAATAATCGCGGTGGTGGTGGAGATTTTCGTGGTGGACGTGGCAGTTTTCGTGGTGGCCGTGGTGGTGGCGGATTCGGTGGTGGAGGTGGAAGAGATTTCACCGAAGTCGATGTTCGAGACGTACAAAAAATTCAAACTGTTCAAGTTGAACAACTTCCTGCAGATGTTCCTGCCGGCAAAGAATCTACCGTTGAATTGAATGGATTTCCCCTTGATTTAAGCAAGGCAATTAAAATGTATGTCTATGATTTTACAATTACTGGTATTCGACATCCACGCAAAGATAGCAAAGATCCACCAAAACGAATTGAATTGACTCGAAATTCTTCAAATGAGTAAGTATTAAATTTTTACAATTTACCAAATAACAATATATTAATCAAAATTTCTAAATATAATTCTAATTTTAAAATATCCACTGATCACGTTATACAAATGATCAAATTTTTGACCCCCAAATGCGTAACGATCTCTTTGATCTTTGCCGACATTAAAAAAACATTATTTTTTGACCCTATTCATTGATGGCCTAAAAAAGCCCATTTAAAATTTCGTTCATTAATCTTTTTAATACTTTTTAAAAATGCCTTCTTCCTTTTCAGTGCTTCCCGTAACATAAAATTTGATTGCCTTGAAGAAATTTATCAAAGTCTCATGAAGTTGAATTCTGGATTCTTCAAAACCGATAAACCGGGAGTGTTGCATGTCTATGATCGTTCTAAATTATTTTATTGCTCAGAAAATCTTCTTGCTGATCGAGAATATCATAAATTTGAATACGAAACTGTAAGTTCTTAAAATTTAATTGATTAACCATTAATTCAACTACCACAACATTTACTGTAAAAATTACTGTAGTAACTTTTTTATTTTTAAACTAGTAATAGCAACAAATAATTTTAAATTGTTTAATTACAGTATTTTTTTTAACAGTAAGATTACAGTAATGCTTGTTAAGCTTGAATAAGTGTATTTGAATTACAATAATCATAATAATATAACTATTATTTTTAAGAATGAATTGAATCTCACTGATAATGGATATGTTCGAAAATTTGGTCAAATTGAAATTATGATGCAACGAACAGGCTTTGTTGAACCTGCTGAACTTGCAACTCAAACAAATAAAGATGCTCGAACCCGAATCCAACAATACATCGATCTTCTAACTTCTCAAGCTCCTTTTGCAGCACACGAATTTTTCACCTTCGGACCAAAGATGTTTCGAAAAAGTGGAAATACTTCACTTCGAAATGAAAGCCGCTTCGTTTTGAAAGATGGAATTCAAAAGAATACTCGGGTCACCGTTAATGAAAATGGAAATGGCTTTAATATGTTTTTACAACTTGATGCCAAGAAATCTGCTTTCCATGCAAATATCTCCGTCTTGGAATATCTTGCACCAGATTTTCGTGATTCTGATTTACGAAATCCATCTCAACGACGTGCAATTACTGCAAAGCTTCGAAATTTGTGTGTTGAAACAACACATTTACAGTATACCAAAAAATTTGTTGTTGCTGCAGTTTCAAAAGATCCTGCTGATAAGTAAGATATTTTGATTACTGTATTTATCTAATATGATACTGTAATGTTCAATTACTTAACAATATTTGATTTTTAGAATTTTCTTTAAAGTTGATGGCGTGGAAATGAATGTTCCTGATTATTTTCAAAAAACTTATGGTCATAGAATGCGGCATCCTGAATATCCATGCTTAATGGAAACATCAAATTCATTGGGTGCAGCATTTCCAATGGAATTTTTGAAGATTTCTGATGGACAAAGGGTTGCACTTGGTGATATTCAAAAGATTCCAAATTTGGTAAATTTTTAATTATTTCTTCTAATTTTTTTGAACATTTTCTAATTTTGTTGTGTTTGGTTTTAGAATGAAAACATTATTCGAGCATGTCAACAAAAGCCTCTTGAACTTTCTCAAGCCATCAAAGAACTTGCTGATACTTTGGAATTCAATAATTCAAATCAATATTTGAAAAAAGCTGGTGTTCGATTTAAACGTTCTGGACATTTTCAAAAAACAACTGCAAAGGAATTGGTAAGCTTTTAAAATGTTTATATTACTGTAGTAATTTAACATACTATTATTATAGGTTAAACCATCCATTGTCTATTCAGGCAAGCAAATTAACTTAATTGGATCTTCTTGGAAGAATGATGAAAATCGATTCTTGGATCCTGCTACAATTGAAAAGCTTGCATTTGTTGGTTATCTTTCTCGAGAATTTGAGTAAGTTTTTTTACATGTTTTTCTTACAGTAATCCTTTTTTGGGTTACTGTATCTTCGTAATTACTGTTTCAATTGTTTCATTGCAATAATTCTTTTCAGAACATTTCGGGATAATATTTTACAAGCTGCAAGAAAATTTGGATTAACAATTGTTAATTATGATTCTTTTGATCTTCGAAATGATAACTCTTCAGAACTTTCTCGATTATGTGATAAATTAAAAGATGAGGGATTTACTTATCTCTTTTTTGTTTCGGATTCCAAAAATGTTCATAATTTTATTAAATATGATGAAACTAAGTAAGTTATATTTTTGAATTACAGTAATCTTTCTTTACGTTAATAAAAATTGTAACAAATAAATATTTTATGGTTTTTTCAGGAACCGACTTCCCACTCAACAAATTAAATCCAAATCCCTTCGAGGCAATGATACCTTGAAAAACATTTTGTTGAAGGTTAACATGAAAGCTGGAGGTCGTAATCACACAATAACAACTGATCCATCATTGGCACTAAAAATTGGTGGTGGCGGTATTGATCTTTTGTAAGTTTTATTTTCAGAATTTCTAATCGAAAAAATCATAATTTCGATATTTCTATGGCATTTTTGCCTAAATTTTTTCCTCAAAATTAACATTGTGTCTAACAATGCCAAAACGAAATTTTGATTTTTTCTAAGTTTACTAGTATACTGTAATTACATTATAATTTTGCATTTTCCCATTTTTTTAGACGATCTCTTCTTGAATCTTCATTGATTATTGGAATCGAAATGTCTCTTCCAACCAGTGGAAATCGATTTGAAACTGATGTCAAACAAATGGAACCAGTTGTTGTTGGTTATGCTGCTACCGTTGATCGAAATGCAAATGTTTTGTCTGGTGGATACTTTTATCAAGCTGGAAAACAATGCATCGTTAAAGGTAAGACCCTTCCTTCTTCTACAGTATCCAGTACAGTAATAATAATTATGTCATTTTTTATAGGAGAAAGATTGGGTGAACGTGTTATTGATTCAATGAAACTCTTCTATCTCAAAAATCAAAGTTATCCAAAACAGATTATTCTTTATCGATCTGGTGTTTCTGAAGGTCAATTTTTGGATGTCAAAGAACAGGAATCAGATGTCATGAAACAAGTTGTCCATAAATTTTGCAATGATTTCCGAATTCAACCACCAAATGTTGTTGTTATTGCAGTTCAAAAGAAAACCAATAATCGATTATTCCAAGCTGCTGAAGAACTTGAAAAATTCAATGAACATACAAAAGCTTTTGTTCAAAATATTGCACCTGGTACAACTGTTTCTGGAATTGGAACAAATCCTGATTATAAAGAATTCATTATGGTGGTAAGTTTTTAACATTTTAACATTAGCTCATTTATTACTGTAGTAGTTGTACTTTAACATAGCAAGATATTACTGTAACATATTACTGTAATATAGTACTTTAACATATCACTTTTATAATAGTACTTATCAGATTACTGTATTTGATTAATTGGATTTTGATTTTTTAGGCTCAAAAAGCTCTACTTGGAACTGCACGACCTATTGTCTGCACTTTAATTTATGAATATCCATATGATTCTGCCAATATTCAACATATTGAATATTTATCTCATGCTCTTTGTTACATGCATGAAGTTTCATTAGGTAATTTTAAAGTAGTATATTTCTACAGTAATTCAATGTTTCCCTATTTTTTAGGTGTTATTTCTGTTCCTGCTCCCCTTAAATCCGCTGAACAACTTGCCCAACGTGGAAAAGCAAATTGGGTTTATTGGAAGAATAAATATGGAGATTCTGCTTCAACTTCATCCTTTGGATCTCAACGTCTCACTGATGATCAAAAAGAAGAAAACCTTAAACGTCTTGAAGAACATTGTGAAGATTTATCACAATTATTAAAAACTAAATTGGATACCAAATTTTGGGCTTAATTTCCTTTTTTGCCATTTTTATTGCCTTCCATTTTTTTGATCTTTTCTGAGATTTGTCATTTTTGCATTTGTGTTTCTCAGTTTTTGTATTTTACTTTTTCCTGCCTTCTTGTATTTTTTCTTTTATACCAAATATTACTTATTTTTATTATTTTTATTTTAACTGCCATTGTGTCTTATCCGAGTAGAATCATTATTTTGTATTTTTGTGATTATAGATTATTATTACTGTATTGAAAAATAAAAAATATGTAAATTGAAAATATTTGTGTTTATTTGAAACAATTTAAAAAACTTTTCGTATTCTTTTTAAGTGAATTTTGAGACAGTGTTTTTGGTTAAGAAAATTACGGTAACAAACGTGACCGTAATTATAAGCTTTTTAACTCTTATTGTTCGGGTAATTAATACAAAACATTAAATTTAAAATATGAAAAATAAATATTTATTATAAAACTAAGCATAACGATGCTTCTGAAAATGGTGAAACAGAAAAACTATTTCCATTTATCTTCAAAAAAATTGCTTATTTTTTTCTTCGATACTCAGTTGATTATCTCACTTTTACAATTTTGTCTGCTGCTGCTCGATTACAAACGATTTGGGTGGTCTTTTTCAATGGCGCAAAATTTAAAAAATGTCTTAAAAAAAGAAAAGTGGTTTAAGGGATATTCGAAAAAACTTGTTTAAAAAGTTCACACAAATTTGTTTTGTTTCTCTTTTTTCTGAAATATGATTACTGTGGTTCAAAAATGATAACAAACAATTTTAAAAAACCTTGGTACAGTATTACACACATAATACACAAAATTTAATTCTGCCGAATAAAAAATGTAAAAAAATACTGTATTAATTTTAACAAATATATCAAAATCAGCGTAATTAATTGGCATTTTAATTGGTGATAAGATCCCGTTCTCCACAATATGAACCAGGTATGCAAATTTTTGCTAACGAAGATTCTTTTGTCTTTGTTTCTTCTTCAAAGGAATTGCAAAACAGCATATTCTTTTGAAATTCCAAAATTGCGAGATCGTTTTTTATTTTTTCTCTTTGTTTGTTTCAACCCATTCATTTCTGAATCCCTGGCAACGCTGTATTTTGTTACGGCATGTCGTAACAAAAATCGATCACTCAATTGTTTTTTAAATTTTATCAAATTAATTCAAATGTTAATCTTCGAATTTCAAGTTCATTGCTTAACAAAAACAATACTTTGTGAAATTAAATAAATTCTTTTCATAAGTGCTATGTGATTTTTTCCGGCACTGATAAACAGTAACTGATTATTAATAAGAGTAACAAAACTGCAGATATTCAGAAAATTATTTGTTAAAAACCTAAAACCTTAAATTTCTCTTTTTACTTCGGAATTTACAAGTTTAGAACCATACAACAACAAAAAATTACTAAACGCTGTTTTACAAAATTATTTTAACATTGATATTTATTAAATTTATTCAACATGTATTTTTTTCTTTCATTCTATGAATATTTCATCAAATTCGATGTCTTTAAATTTATAATTTTTAATTTTAAATACTTTTTTCTGATATTATAAATATTTATTTAAATGTAAATTTTAAAGATGATTTAAAACTTTTTCTTCCCAGGCATTTTTGAAGGATCAATGCCGTTTTTAAAAGACCACCCATTACGTTTGCAATCTTGAAAATTTTTTGACGATCGTGGTTTGCAGGCTCGGCCTAGCAGCGATCGTCCATTCAATTTCCGAACTTTGAAGAAGAAGAAAAAAAGAGATAGGAAAAAGCGTCGCCTCGAAGAAAAAAATGAGAGCTCAAATTTTTTAGTTTGGCCGCAGCAAAGAAAAAAAGAAGGAAAAAAAGAACTATTTTGCTGCTGCTATATTGGGGATGAGCAAAAATAAGTTAAAAAGCAATTTTATTACTTAAAATTTTCTTGTTATTTTTTTGGAGACATTTTCTACAAGCTATTTTTTCCCATAAGATTCCCGCCATTCAATTCTATTATTTTTTGCAAATTTATTTTAGGTTCAGGTGATTTGGAAGCAATTACAGCAAAAAAATACTAAATTGTTTGCACCAAAAATCCGTTTTTGCTTATCGCATTGTTAAAAATTAAAGATATTGCTTAACCAAAGTCTTTAGTATCTTTGATCTTAGGTATCAATATTTTTCGGAATATATTTTTTTATCCAAGTTTTCAAATTATAGGCGATTGTTTCAATTGAAACGGATTGTCTTTGAAATGAAAAAGGTGAATCATGTTTTTTTGAAAAAATGATGTTCAAATTTAGCCCGCGCAAATGAGCTCCTTGTTTGTCCTTTCTTCATTAACGGACATTTTTGATTTCCTTTTTCCAAAAATTTTTGGATCATTTGTGGCTGATTCTTTTCAAAAAAAAGAAGATCTGAATTCATAAAATCAGTGTCCATATCTGATATGGATGGCATTGATTTTATGTGGCATATAAAAAGCATAACAGCTTCTGGTGCCAACATTATTTTATTGAAGAACATATACAAGTGTTATGTACCACGAAATTTGCATATGCAATCTTTTTACGAATTTATGGTGCATGTTTCCATAGCACTTTTTGGTTCTTCCTGTCTTTTGTTGCGATTTTTCAAACACTTTTTAAAAAAATTTGAAAAGCTTAATTTAAAGAAATTTTTTTCTCTTTTCTGTTAAACAAAGTAAGAGTTTCTTATTTATTAATGAATCAGTTTCTTTAATTTCGTGCCGCATTTAACCCTAAGAGATTGTTTTTTCATCTTTTTTTAAATCCTAAATTGAAGTTATTATCGCAGGATCAATAACAAACCATCAGATTTATTTCTGTTTTTTGATCTTTAAAAAAATTTGACTTCTGTTTTTCAAGTGCAAGGATGACTTACAACTTTGGACCGCATTTTCCTTTTTTCTTTCAAAAATAATCCAATAAACCATCGATAACCAAAAAAACACACACTGAGGTTTGTCGCAATTTTTTGTTTTTTGGCTTAACCAATCTGCGTAAATTTTTTTTCAAAAATTTTATTAAGAAATTGTTGTTTAACAAAATGCTTTCCTTCGTTTTTATGTATGTACAAATACTGTAACCAACTTTTAGATCGCTGTTGAATTTGTCGAAATTTCTGTATCGCGTTATTCCGTACTAAATGATGGTGAAGAAGGAAGTGGTCGCTTGTGAAATAAATAATAATGTAAGAATTCTTTTATAAAATATAAATAAATATAAAATTTAATTTCAGACTAAAAAACTTCAACCGAGCTGATGCGATTAAATGAAAATCGTCAGATTCATTATCAAAGATACTGTAAACTTCTAGTTAATAGACTTTCACAACTTTTATTCGTTGAACCTATTAATGAAAGTAAGATTCTAAGAAACGGTACTTAACAAATTATACGCTAATTGTTTCAGATTTCGCGGACATCTCTGGATTATTTACATGGAAATTTTTTAAACCCGTTAAAGAAAAAAAAACGTATGCGCCGTAAAAAATATTTTGTTTCGCAGCAGTAAAGAAAAAAAAAGACGCTTACTTATTTTTTGAAAATGAGAGGAAGAACAAAAAAAATTTTATGATTGAAATGCATATTTAAAAAATTTGTTTCAACAATAAAACATTGTTTTACTAACAATCTAAATGTACATTGAATAAGTAACTACGGTAAATCAGACAGAAATAGAAATTATTTAAGCATCAACAACAACAAATTCTGCATTGTTATGTCTTACTGTTGGTGGGTTAGAATCAGTAGAAGGCAATTCAATGCTGTCGTATATGACACAGCCTTTGCAACATTTTCGGTAACAACGATAAAAAGCACATCCAAAAATCAATGCATTAAACAATACACCCAAAATCCATGGCCATGGACCATAAAGTAAATGCAAGGCTTCCTCTTTCGTGCATTCACTGTCAAAATCTTTTCCGTCTTTAATCATTTTTTCAATTTTATTCAACATTAAATTTAAATTTTTTTCGACATTTCTCTCATTTGTAGAATGATAAATCTTCCAAAATCCACATTCTGTGAATGTCACATTCGAATCCAATGCAATCGAATATTCTGTAAAACCTTTGGCATTTTTTCTGCTATCAACATGATAAACAAAAATTAAAAATGATTTTTTGCATTCCGAATCCAAATTCCATTTTTTTAGGGTTTCTTTTGCAAAATTTTTCATTCCCTAAAATTATGCAAATTAATTTGCTTAAGCACATTTAGAATTATGAAGAAGACTTTAAAAATTTGCATAAAAAGTCAATTTTAAAAAAATGATTTTGTTACAACGTTAAAAGGGCGGTCCAGGTACTATGTCATCATGCGGGAGAGGTAAATGCACAGGCCGCCTTTGATGTGCGCCAAAAAGTGCCTTTAATGTGGGAGGATAAAGCAGAATTTGATGATGACGTAATATCTAGACAACTCAAAATTTATCGATTTTGAAAAATTCATTGTTATTATTTCAAAAAAGATCGTTTCAGAAAGCATTTTAATTGTTACCTCTTCAGAAGGATCATTGAACTTTTTTGCCAATGCAATAGCCGCGGTGACACCCTTCCGGTCACAAGTTGATCCAAAACTACTTTCATTTTGGCTTCGAGTGACTGTTTCGAACCATTTCAATCTGACAGCTAAATCAATTCGATGAGATAATGACGGTATTACAGTATCCGGATCACAGAGATGATGATATGAATATGCCATTTTACAAGCTTTAATATCTACCATAGGATTTGGAAAATTGCTTTCATTCCAATTGAAGAAGAGTCGAATCAAATAAATTAATATCAAAATAATTGCCGCAAAAACAAGAATAAAACAACTCTTCGAAGAAATTTTGCAATTTTTACTGTTACAGAAATTTACCATACTTTTAAAAGTTGAAAAGGTTGTAAAACATAAAATTTAAGTTTTATTCAAAAACAATTAAATTATTTTCCGACACAGCAATTCTTTTTTCGATTCAAATTTAAAAAGTTTTGTTTAAAAAGAAAAAAGTTGTTTTTGTAGTGTTCTTCTTCTTTTAAAAAAAATTGCAATATTGACTTTTTATATTTTAACACAACTTTAAATGTTGAACATTTTTTTTGTGGGTTTTTTTAACGAAATTTTTGAGTCAAACACATTCCTAAGTTTCAAACTAAACATATTTTTCATATTTCTTACAAGTGCACAAAATACTTAAAAAAACAGTTTTAACTTTTATTTACTTTTCATCGGATTTTTTTTGAAGAAATCCATTTTTCACTGCTTTTTGTGCTTTGTTTTTTCGAATATAAAAGAGAGATACTTTTTCACGTTGTTTTTTGACGTCAATTTTTAAAAACAGAAATTTTTAAATCATGTCTCAATTAAAAAATATATATTTTTAAACTGACAATAAAAATTAGAGATATCTGAAACGTCGAATCGTCGAATCATATGAATGATGCAATACCACCAAGGTCGTAAGGAGAAAAATACAAAATAAATTGCATTTTACTATTGGCAATTTTTGTTCCCTATTATTTTTATAAGTAAAAAAAGGTTAACACATTTTATTTGTTATGTAATGCAACAACTAATTTGATTACAACGTATTTATAACAATAAAACACTCAAAAATTTACCACATTTTTACAATAAAAAAACCCGTACATAAAATTACAAGATAATAATATGAGTAATAACAACAAGAGAGAAAGAGATCAATCAGATAAAAGGCATCCAACCACAGAAGACTTTGCTCAAATTATCAGGATTCATGGCATCTTGAATGAGATTCAATACTTGTTGTTCTGGAGTTAAAACGTAAAGAGATGAATCTCGACCAGCAAGTTTTTCTTGAAGTCTTGAGATTGCAGCTTCTGCAACAAAATGACGGTTGTTTGTTTGTGATGAAACTGCTGCGAAAGTTGAAACAGGATCATGAACCAATGATGATGCAATACCAACAATTACTCGAGCATTTTCACGCATACATTTCATTGTATGTACAGCAATATCCTTCAAATGACCATAAACTCCATCAATAAGTAAAGGGTCAACAAGATCTCGAGTTAATCGAAATGGAATTCTTTCAGGAATTGGAAGTGAGCGTTTACTAAATTCAAAAATCTAAAATAAATTTGATGTTAATATTGGTAAAAGACTTCAAAAACAATCTTACTTGTCCAAGATCAATATGAACCAATTCACCCCGTTTTTCATCTATTAAAATATTATTCAAATGCCGATCACCAAGTCCAACAACATAACAAACTAAAAATATTGTAATTAAACTTCTACAATATATTTTTTTATATTTTCTTACCAATTGACCATTGAGCTAAACTTTGAGTATATCGATCAATTGCTTCATGAAAATCTTTGGAATTATTAAATTTTGAATAAAAGAAGTAACGAAAAACAGGTTGAATTTTTCTGCAAATATCCAGGAATACTTCGGTACTGTTGTAGCCATTTTGTCGACTTTTCATTGTTTGTTGACATTTGATTGCAAGAATATCATTTGGATAATATTGAGCATGTGCACCTCCATCTTTATTATCTCCAATTAAATATGAGCATAGGGATACCGTACCCTCACAGAATTCAATAATTCCACATTGTGGTGATAATGGAATAACTGAATAAGTTCGTAAAGGTGAAAATGAAGATGATGGACGTTGATTTTGTTCCATAATTAAATTTTGAACAGAAAATAACTGCTGAACAAGAGAATCTTGACGTAAATCCTCTCCCTGAAAAAAATGGATTTTTCCAATGCAAAAACAGAAATATAGAAACATACTTTAAAAATAAGTTTGTATTTTTTATCATTTGAACCATAAAAGTGAAGGACTTTTGGCTTTGATAATCCGCCAGCTTCAAAACAAAATTTTTCAATAGATTTAATGGTAATAAATTCTTTGACATCATAATTTCGAGAATCGCCAGGTGGAAAAACTAGTTGAGGTACTGTAGGAATTGGAATTTTTCTCATATGTTCAATATGTTTGAAAATCTTCAATTCTTCAGTCATCTCATATTCTAAAATTTAACCAACATAAAGAAATCTAAATATAAAGGTAAACAAACTTACTGCTATTTGACACATATTGGAAAAAAACAGAATTTTGAAATTCTGAAGTTCCAACTTCAATAAAACATTTATCAGCTTTGATCAAATTTTGAACAATTTTCTAGAAAATTAAAAATGATTAGCTGTAATGAACCAAGAAAAGACTTACAGCAGCATGAGGAGATCGTTTATGACATTTTTCAAATAACTTTTTCAGTGTTTCATGTCTCGGACAACTTCCATGAACATTTGTTGAAGGGTCAGAAAGGTAGAATAAAAAATGCCGTGTTGCAATATATGGATAATCTCCAATTGTTCGCAATGAAATATCTTCAACGACATCACAAATTGGAAGCTTAAATTAATCGCGTTGAAAAAATTACAAAAATACAGTAATCCAAACTAACCTTATCAGAAAAGAGATGAGAAGAAAGAACATTTAAAACCGGAAGCCAAAAACTTGTTGGACAACTGTTGAGATTATTTTTAATCAAATTCATTAGCTGAGTTTCATCAGTATTTTGAATCATTAATGCTACAATCCGATATGCAATTGTTTTATCTTGACTTCCATTGATAACAGCCTTGATATAATTTTCAACACAAAATGTTAAAGATTGGAGTCGACGCTCTTTCACAAGTTTAATTTCATTTTCTTCAACGTTCTTTTCCATTTTGAGGACATGATGTTGGAGTTTTTCTTCACGACTTAAACCTTTTGATTTTGATTTATCTGGTTCAGGAGAGGAGGCACAATCTGCAACAAATTCTTGTTTCAATTTGAAGGCTGATGATTCCATGTAATCTTGAGTAGTTTGATAATTATTTTCAGAGAATATTGCAAGTTTAAGTAGATTTTTATGATAGAGTTCATTCTTTGCAGTCACTGTACAAGCTACCGTAAGATGATTCTGGCAATTTTCAGGTTGAAGTTTTCCAAGTAGTTTATAAGCTCGAGAAACATTTTTTGCAATTCTTTTTGAAATTTTTCTTTTATTGTTTTCAGTTAATTCGGTTAAAAGAAATGCAGCCATATCGGGATCATTATTTGCCACCAAAGTTTTTGCTCTTTCTATCGCAATATCCAATGACATTGATGAAAGAGAAGCAGCTTTTTTGGAACGCAATAATTTTGAAGTTGATTTCTTTGTTGTTAAATCAAAAGCATCCAAAAGTTTCAAGGAAAGCTAAAACCGTGTACTGTAATTTTATAACAAAAAATATATCAAAAACCAACCAATGAAGCACCTTTCTTTCGTAAATTCTTTGATTGATCAACGACAGCTGTGACAGTATTCTCAAATGTTTGTTCATCGTTATCCTCTTGAGAAATATTTGCTAAATGAAAGCTGCACCGTAAAACTCCATCTGGAATAAAGCATGCTCGATTTTGGACCAAATTTTGAAGTAAGAATAAATGCCGGCAACACGTTAATTGAAATGGATCAATGATTGTTTTTGAAGCAATGGTTTCAAGGCTTGAATTTCTAAAAAAAATAGAAAATTATTAAAATCAAGTGTTTTAAATGCTTACAAAAAGTTTGATGTTTTAAAAGTTTTTCCATCTTTATGCTTTTTAATTACAGAATAAAGTTGCTCCCAATGAGATATTGCCCTAAAAATTAACGAAATAAAATAATTACAGTATGTTTTATTAAAACAAACCGTTTAGGAAAAGAAACAGCATTCCCCGGATCATTCCATGAAGAAAGTTGTACCACAGCTTCATATTTCAATTCTTTCGAACATCCAGAAGGAAGAGATCCCAGGGCCAAAAGTGCCTTTGCTTGTGTATCTTTATCTTCGGCAGTGTTGCAAATGCTTGCCATGGCCCCCCAATCATGCTTACATTCAGCTATCAAAGCTCTGGCATTATTCTTTGTTCGAAGATGAAGTGGCATCTGACTCAAGGATTGATAATCTTTTAACCCAATTAATGCATCGGTAATCAGCGTTTTTAATTCTTCATCTTCAATAACTTCAACAAAAGATCCCGGCTTTCTAAAAGCAAAAGATGCCCGATTTTCATTTGGTGAACTAAAAAATAATCGTATTAAAACCAGCGACTACCGTAATCTAAACATACCTATCAATCAATAATTTTAAGAAGAAATATGCTTCTTTAAACATTTTTGCACGTAATAAACATGTTGAAAAAAGTTTTAAATCAAAGAGATGAATATGTTCATAGAGCATTTCAGTTAAATTTACAGCAGCAAATAAAAACATGATTGCATTTTCAGATTCAAAAACACTGCAATTTTTTGCTGATAATCCAGCTTCAGAAGATCCAGTTAAAGTTGTATTCATCAAAGATGTATTCATTGGAAAAGACGCTGAATTGGAATATTGTGTTGCTGTGGAAGGATGTCGAGATTTCATTTTTTCATTATCTTCCATCAAAAGAGAAGAGAATGTTGAATTTAGTAATTCAATGAGGCGTTTACATGATTGTTCATTTGAAGTTTTGAGGAATCGAATTAAGGCAAGATTAGCACAAAGTGGAATCTTATATACCATTGAAAGAAATTTAAACATCCATGGCTTTGATGGTATACAATCTGCAAGATTCTTTAAAATTAATCCGGCATAATTTGACGGCGAAATTTCATCTTCTGTTTCAGGTTCAATGTATTGGCTTAATGGTTGAGATATTTGCATTAATGAAGCACACAACACATCATAAATTGCTTTTGTAATTGATTCTTCATAAAGAACCCTAAAAATTACTGTAGAAAAAGCAACAAATAACAAAAACGTACGTTGGATCAAATGCAATTACAAGAACAAATTCCGGCACAAATGTTCGAAAATCTGAATGTTCTGAGAGAGCTTTCATGAAGAAACGATAATCACGAAGAATTGAATCAATTTGTATTGATGGAAAGAGTACGATAACTTTGGTTAAAGCTGGACGAAGACGTGGAAAGAACATCCAAAATGGTATTACAGTATTCAAAACATCTATGTCAGGTTTCTCTTCCAAATGCTTATACAAAGCTTCCCAAAATCCAAACAACTAAAAAAATATTTAAGTAACAAGAAATTACTGTAACAGGACTTACTTGAAAATGATAACCAGGTAAATCAGGTTCAAATTTCTTTGTTTCAATCTAAAAAATTTTGCCAATTGCAAGATAAAATTGAACAAGAAACAAAAATTACCAAATCATAAACTTCTGTAAGAATAAAGGACGGAACAGGGACATTCAAATTTCGTTCAGGAAACGATATCATTTCTTTGTATGCAATGTATTCATGAAACCAATTCAGCCCTGATGCTTCAACTCCATTTTTGCAATTTTCTTTTAAATCTTGAATAGTTTGAGGAAACTTTTCATAATTATCAAAAAGAATATCAACAACAACCAAAGCTCGAAGTGCTGCAATTTGACTAGCATCAATAACATTAGCAAAATCTAACACAAGTGAAGATAAAGTTTGATCCGAGCTGCAAAAGAGTTACTGTAATTTTAATTAAAATAGCACAAAGAAAGTTACCAATATTTCACGGCATCAAAGAATAGCGATGTAATGATAGAAGCTATATCATCAGTATGAGTACCAAATGAAAAACCATTTTGAAGAAAATGTAAGATTGTTCGAAGAATTATTAATGGATAATTGAGATATGGAGTATTGGCAGTTCGAAGATTAAAGATAAAACAGCGAAGATTTCGAAGTGTTCGAAATATAAAGGATTGATCTTCCCATTGAAGCCAATTATCTTTAAAAGCTGGATCAAAGAGCAAAGTTTCAATTATAGTAACCGGAAATGTAAAAATTGCAGGTGAATATGTGTAATCGACAACAGTTGATTTACCAGTTAATCGAAGATGCAACAAATTGGTCGAAGAATTTGGCAATTTTCTAAAATAAGAATAGTATTTTAGGGACACGAGAAAATCATATCAACTTACAATTCCCATTCATGATTAACAGCAGTGACTGAAGTTCGATAAAATGCAAGAAGTGGCTTCCAAAAAGAAACATATTTGTCAAAATCTGGAATAAATTCCACCAAGAAATCATAACTATGTGACAGTAATCCTTTGAGAATTTCTATCGGTATGTATTCATTTTTCATGTTCTCCAAAGCAGATAAAAACAATCGGGAAAACTGGAGCGGCGTTAAATTTGGGATTATTGCTTCCAAATCATGTTCAGTAAAATAAAACATTGGAAATTTTGATGATAATTCTGCGACAACATTTGGATTCACCAATAAAAACCGTTTTAAGCTATCACAGAATGAAATTGAATGAAGCTAAAAAAAGGTATAAAAAACTAGGAACTTTATTTTTAAAAACATACATCAATGTACCGGCAAATAGCAAAAAGAAATCGTTGATTTAAACATTCGGCCAAATCACTATCACCACCTAATTGAACTTCTTGCTCTATTTCTTTTCTATAAAATACAGTAATTATATTAACGTAACAATGGAGATAAAAGATACATCAGCTGTTTTATCAAAGCTTCATTTGTTTCCGGTTTCAAAACTGAAGAAAACTTGGAAATAATCAAAATTAAATCATTGAATGACAGTATTTCACAATTGGTTGAAATTAGAATATCGATATTCTGACTTTGACCAATACTTTCGGCATCAAGTAATTCTTTCTAAAAATTAGATATTAGTGGATAACGGTAAATGTAAAACAAACTAACGCTCAAAGATACAGTATCACCCCAAAAGAATTGATAACGTTGACAAAGAGGAGAATCAGACTCTTCTGCAATTGCAGTAACAGTGTCTCGTAAATCACTGTTTGTTTGCTCCCAAAGATTTCCAATATCCATCATTTCAAGAATATGTTGATTTTGTGGATTTGCAATATTTCGGCTGATTTCTTTTTCGAATGCCTAAAAACATGCCAAAATTCAACCCGATTATTTTGAAAAACAAGATACCTTCAACAAATCATTGCAAATTGGTAATTCAAAAACCTTCTTTGAAAAGCAACAAATTTTCCATAAAAATATTTGTTTTTCACCAAATTCTCCAGATTCCAAAAGACTTTCCCATATTTCTGATAAATAATTCACCAAGCAATCAACAAGCAATGGAATTGAATTTTCAGATGAATGCGAAATTTTTTCATCTCTGGTAATCTTTTTTGTAGCAATACAGTACATTTCAGCTATCATGGATTCAAAATTATTGTTTTGCAATATTGTTTTTTCTTGTCGGCAGCAGATTTCATGGGGATGATAATTCATTATAGCCATAAGAAGATCATCAACATCAGCATCAAATGGAGAGAATTTTAAAATAGCAAAGAGTAGCTGAGATCTGAAGGTCCATTCTGGACAGCTATTCTGTTGATCAACTCGGAAAGAAACTCTTTCATCAAATTCAAATTTCGTAATTACAAGATGAATAAGATCCAATGCTGGCTTTGAATAAACACTGAATTGAGCAATTTGAAAAATTAAAACTTTGAAAAGATCATCTGGTTTAGCAGTTAAAACTTCTTCATCTAAAATTAAAAGCGTGTGACTTTGAATCAGCATTAAAAGCGATTTAAAACCTACAGTAATGAATGATCCCAGAAAGAGCAATGCAAGCAGCTTCTTGAATAGCTGGAATTTGTAAAAGTGAAATTGCCCAATTCCAAAGCTCATCGTAATCTGCTGAAGGAATATCCCTTTTATCAATGAGACAACTACCAAGAATACGCATAAAAAGTTCAAGCTTGTCATCCCTAAAAAATACATTAGATTACTGTATTTATGTATCAAAACATTAACAAACTTTTTAAGAATTTTTCGATTTACTTTAACCAAATCTAAAACTAAATCATCCAAATCTTCAGATCGTAGCCGATGTCTCCATGATGTCACAAGTTCAAGAATGATTTGAAAATGACAATATTGTCCGT
This sequence comes from Panagrolaimus sp. LJ2414, assembly GCA_024447195.1. Taxonomy (NCBI): domain Eukaryota; kingdom Metazoa; phylum Nematoda; class Chromadorea; order Rhabditida; family Panagrolaimidae; genus Panagrolaimus; species Panagrolaimus sp. LJ2414. The sequence goes on from JAMRXY010000046.1 coordinate 379,050, forward strand.
CGTTGACAAGCTGGGATAAAGGTGACAAAGTTTTAGCTTTTTTAGCACTGCTTGGTTGTGATAAGATTGAATCACCAATTCGCAATGAATGCTTCAAGAGACAAACACGACTTAGAAGAGGTAATCGGCACTTGGAGATGATGAATTTTCGTCCTGATGATAAACCTTTATTTGATTTATCTTGAATTTCACTCATAAAACGATCATAACATTGATCAACAACATGTGAGGCAGCTTTAAGATTCAATGAATTTAATTCACAATCCGGATATGAAAGAATCAAAATATTTTCAATGAAGCGATAAAGTGATCCCTGAAAAGAACATTGTAAACCGTGACAAAAGCCTAAAAATTCTTACATGGTAATCAGAATCATTAACATTTGTATAATAACGATCATCTTTTCGAGGAGATGAAAGTTTAGCATCATTAGGTCCAACAACACAAATTCCAGAGACAAGTTCTTCAGCCAAATGATAAAACTTCTCCAACAAAAAATCCCGATGTCTTTCAGAATTATTTTCAATTAAAGCATTCACAACATTGAGCAAAGCCAATCGAGTTGGATCTTTTTGTTGCCAAGCAAAAGTATCCACGAGATCAGCGATACTAGCAATAATTGGTTTAATTTGAGTAAAGAAATATGTTGAATGAATCTTTGGAGCGATATGTGCAATAATATTAACCAATTTACAACGTTCAGTTTTATTTCCATTTGAAAAAGATTGCTTGGAATAATCCATTAAAAGTTCCCATAAACCTAAAACGAAGTTTACTGTAGTACCGTACTTTCGAAGAAGATAAACATACTTTTAAATTTTCCAAAATCAAGATCAATGGGAGGATATATTGAAAAGACATCAGCAATTAATTCAAGTGTGGTAATCCAAGATGCAGTACATGGAGAAGAGGCACTTCGAAGAAGATACATATTGCTAAAGCAAACCGATAATCCTTCAATCAAGTCATCAAAATGAATATTTTGGGATAAAACTAAACAAAACTATTAGCTCAAAAACTCAAAAACTGCAACACAAACCTTTGCATTGAAATCTGATCATAGAAGAATAAAGATCAAAAGCTTTGAAGTGATAAGCCGTAGATTTTTTATTAGCATAAAATTTCTTTTCATTTTCACTGCATTCATAGCTTACAATGTGGGTAAGATTCTTCATCACCTCGGGATATCCTTCTTCATCATTACAAAGTAATTCTCGTAATGGTTCATCATCAAATAGTTGTGCAGCTTTTGTTATTTCATCCTGAAAGAATAGGTTTCAATAATATCGGAAAAGGAATGCTCAAAACTTACATATTTTTGTGTAACCTTTTTATCATAATCTCCAGAAGCTATACGATAGAGAGAATCTTTGAATTTTTCAAGTTGTTCCGTCATTTTTTAATTGTCAAAGATTGTTTTGTTCTGGAAAACTTTTTGTATGTTTTGGAATTCCAGTTTTGTTGAAAAAAAAAACAAACAAATTTTAAATTTCGCGCAAAAGAAAAAAAGAAGGAGAGGGAACACTTTGTTTGAACACACTTTTTTCCTTTTTTTCTTCAACGTTGAACAACGAAAAAAAAAGTTTTTTAATTTTTTGCTGCTGCTCCAAAAATTTGTACATTTTTATCCGTGTTATTTTTTCTTCGTGCTTTTTCATTGTCAATAAAATATTATCAGCAACAACAGAATTTTTATGCTTTTAATGATGTGTTGTAAAAACGGTGATAAAATTCCTTCACCCTGTTTTGTGCGTTCAAGAGAAAGTAATACTTTTGCAGAAATGATTTTTTGGGTTTACTGTATTTTTTGTATGCCCGTATTGCCATTTTTCTTAAATTTTTTGTTCTTTTTTAGTGTTTTTTCTTGAATCTTTCATCGTTCGTTTTATATTTGATCTCTTTGTTTTTCTCTTGTGTTTCTGCACAACTAGGAGAAACCAGCGGCCTAAAAACAGTTCTAAATTTCTTATTTCTTTTCATCTTATTAGTTTACCGTAACAACAAGCTGTAGTTACATTTGCTTCTCTTTTTCAAGCTCTCTTTTTCTAAAGTATCGACAGTCATTCTTGTAAGTGACAGGAAGATTGTCATAATTGTGTGTATATATTTCCCTTATCCACAATAATACCCCAACAAAAATATACAAGTATTATTCAAGAACATTTATTAAAAATCATGATTACACAATTAAACAAGAGATCTACAAATAGAGAAAAAAAATTATTCTTAATGAGCATCTCGAACATCAGCAGCCTTCACAGAATTCAGAACTTTCAAAAGATGGGCCATAGCATTTTTTCTTAATTTAACACTTTGTGCTTCAAGTTCATTAACCTTCTTTTGATGATCATCAAGAGCATTATTGATTTTTTGAAAGTATGTCAAAGTTGAATTTTCGGTTGGGACATTCTTCACCTTTTGAATCGATTCACCAAATGATGAAGTTGTGTCAGCAACATAGGTTTCTTTGATCATAAGTTTATTTTGATTTGCGTCAGCCAAAGTTTCACCAGATCCAGTTTGTACATTTGCTGCAGCGGATGTTGATGCCATTGTTGGTAGTTGATAAGCAGAAAAAGAAGATGAAGAAGAGGTGTTAGTAAAAGGTTAACCAACAACACCGATGAAAGAAAAGGCAACAAAAAAAAGTTAAGAATTTGTTCAACAAAAACATTAAATTTTTGGGAACTCTCTCTCTCGCATTTTTTTTCGTTTGTGTTCGGGAATTTTGTCGCGATCTTTTGTAGAAAGTTTGGCGGTTTTTTAATTTTTTTGGAAAAGCTTTTGAAACGTTAACGGAATATTCCTAGGGTTGTTCATTTCCCTCTCCCGGGAAATTCCCGGGAAATTTCCCGGGAAATTTCCCGGGAGATTTCCCGATTTTTTGCGGGAAATGGTTCTGATTTCCCGGGAAATCTACAGTAATATTTTATGTTTTTACATTAAACATTTAAAAACGGGATAAATATGCAATAAAAACACTGTAAATAGTCAAAAATGATTAATTTGAGTATTTAACGGTCTTTTTATAGGTTATAAGGTTAATTTTGGTAAATATTACTGTAGCTTGGAATACTGTAGCTCCGGGAAATTTCCCGCCATTTCCCGGGAATTTCCCGGGAAATTTCCCGCCTTTTTTCGATTTCCCGGGAAATGAACAACCCTAAATATTCCGAATCCTATTTTAATCTTGCATATTTCTAATATTTTTGGAGTTTTGCCTTGGATTTTATTAAAACTTATACTTTTTTGTTACCAATGGCTTTTTCATGACCTTGGGAAAGATGTTTATAAAAAATTAATTTCAAGCTTTCATTCGATATTACAGAGTTTAAAAAAGACACAAAAAATATTTGTCTTTCTTTCCTTCCTTTTATCTTGTTACCGTAACCAAACCTTATAAATTCGACTTTACAAAGACCGCGTGTTAACATTCTATGTCGAAATCGTGCATAATTTTAGCTCGTAAATTTTATTTTGCAATTTTTTTCTTGATTTAACTTTTTTAGCATACTTTCATATTTGCCCTGATAATAAAAGATGGATGAATTCTTTGCTCGTCGTTTAGATAACAATAATATGATGGTATGAACTTTTCTATTTCAGTGCCTCTCTTTAATCCATTTTATTCTTTTAGAGAATTGCTCGAGATTGGCGTCACCGCTTTCAAACTAACAAAAAAGGTTCTGTTGTTGAAATTGTAAAATTCTTTGTTAAATGTTGTGGAGTTGAAATGGATATTCAAGAAGATGACATCTTTGATGAAGAAGCAAAAATGTAAGTTATTTGTTATTTCCAACCTTAATATTTTCGTTCTCAGAAGCGAATAGTATCATATATGTCTGGATATGTATTCCTTTTTGTTGAATATTTTAAAAATGTTACCTTTTTTTAGTGCATTGGTTACTCGAATTGAAGATGAAATGCAAGGTAAACCTGAGGTTCTTGCAACTGGAGAATTATCAACTCATGATTTTCAAGTAAATTTGGTTCGATTCTTCACTCAATGGACAAAGGTTGTCGTTCCGGAAGTTTTCGTTGATCCAATCTGTGAAACATTCTATGAATTTTTGGTTGAATTAAGTGAATGCAGTGCTCAATCTGTTCGTTTAACATCTACTCTTGCATGTACGTTTCCTTTATCTCATTTTCCGTGTACCGAAATTTAAGCAGAACTATTATGTATTTTTGATACATGGTTTCCATTCTTTGCCTCATACAGTATCCTTAACTGCTAAAGTTCGAAAACACTTATTTCTAGTGGTCTTGAATATGACGGTCGTATAAATTTGCGACCAAGATTGATCACACTATGATAATCTATCGATTGATATCCTTATATTTTAGTGGTAAAGATTGGTACTCAATTATTGTCATCTTGTCTTACTCTTAGTGGTTCACGTCATTTACCTGAACTTCGTGGCTTTTCCCGTGATATTGTTTCTCGAGTTTTTTCACTTCGATACATGTATGTTATATTATACCCTTCTCTTTGATCTTCATTTTACCTAACCTCTTTTTCAGTGATGGAAGTTGGCGGATTCGTTTAGTTATTATGAAAGAACTTGCTTATTGGTTTGAACATTATTCAAATGCTATTTCAACCGAATCCTTGCTCAAATATGTTTCCACTAATCTTACTGATCCAGCAGGTGCAGTTCGAACTGAATGTGCTGGCATTTTAAATGAATATGTTTCACGAATTCATATCATGCCGGACTTTCTTAAAACTATTTTTGAAAATAAGAAGAATGTTCTTATTCAAATGACTTTTGAAACAAGTCATTCTCTTTCTTGTGCTGCTTTGGCTCTCATCACAAATGTTATTACGTAAGCTTTTGCAACTGTTTTGCTGTATATATTCAATTACGTTTTAGACTTTGTCCTGAATTTTTTGAAATTGAAGATCATAAAGCTGTTATGATGAATATCTATGATCCCGATGCATTGGTTGCTAAGTAAGTATTTTCAAACATAATCGATAACTTTTCAACAACGAAATTTTTAAGGCAAGCCGCAAAATTCTTTGTTGCAACTTTTCCAACTTCTTTGGAAACAACTATTCAAAAAATTGATTTCCTTATTACATATTTCCAAAGTATTGAATTTTGTCCTGAAATTCTTGGAACAGTTTTTTATGGTGAATTTGAACCATTATCTGATTTTGGTGCCATTGCAAATCATATTGTTGAAACTGAAGGTTATTGTTCTTAATAGTTTTTAATGGCAACGCTTACAGTAACATTTTTTAGATCCTCAAGTCGCTTTAAATTACTTCAAACTTGCAACTTATGCTGTTTTGGCACTTAACAAAGAAAGCACTGCTCCAACCGCTCCAAAGCGAAAGAAAAGAAGAGTCGATGGTGTTGAAGAAGATAAAACAAATTTCCTTCAAGCTTTTCAACCATGCATTAATAATATTATTGAAAAGGTACGGTATTTTTCAAGACATATTTTTGGAGTATTACTGTAAGTATATTTTTTAGTATGCTCAACTTAGTGATGATTGGACTCTTACATGTGGAATCTTCTTGCATGTCTTTGATTTACTTGTTGAAATTGAATTACCTGATTTATAATTAACTCTGTTTTTTTCTTTTGTTTGTGTTTAATCATTTCTCTTTTTATTATTGTTGTTTTTCTTTCAATTGTTTGAGTCGTGCAGTTTTATAAACTTGCTTCTTCATATGTTGAAATTATTACTCATTTGTTTGTTTGAGTTTGACAATCAATAAATTTCAATCATATATTTTTTGTCAATATATTTTTTTTTTATGTACCGTTTTTTTTTTTGGCTTTTTTTATGTACCAGTTCGATAATGCAGAATTTAGAAAATTGAATAAAAATTATTAATTTCAAAGGTAAACGAAAAAAATTATATCCAAGCGTTGGATATTTTTGAGATGTACAACTTTCAACAATTTCTTCTTTTTCATTGCTGGTGCAATTGCTCCTGGCAAAAATTTTTGTAGATTTATTGGAATCAGTTTTTGGTGCAATTTATTTGGATTCGAAAATGAATTTTGAATTTCTTTGAAAAATTTTGTCTTCGTTGAAAAGGTTGAAAGAATTTTAAAAATTTAATAAAACATTCCCTAAAAACTTTAACATTGCGTAGTCTGCATTTGTGATACTGTATTTTTAATGCATTGAGAATTTTGTTTTTGAGGAGAGCATTGTTGTTTTTTTAACAATAAAGAAATTGAATAATAAAAAAGATCGGGCTCAGCCGGTGATCGAAACCGGGACCTCTCGCACCCAAAGCGAGAATCATACCACTAGACCACTAAGCCGTGGAATTTCGGCGGCAAAAAATGAAAGATAAACTTTGACATTTTTTTTTAAAAAATGAATGAATCAACGATTATTTTTCTTTCTTTCCTTCGGACGATTCGGGAATGCATTTTCTTCATTCCATTTTTCATCAAATCAAAGAAAGTGATTAAATGAAAATGTTGAAGATGAACGATTTTTGGATGGGATAAAGATAGGCTGAGTGGTCTAGTGGTATGATTCTCGCTTAGGGTGCGAGAGGTCCCGGGATCGATCCCCGGCTCAGCCCGAGATTTTTTGACAATTTGTAAAGACATTTTCTGCAAACGTATTGTTTTACTCCTGCAGTATAAAACGTTTAATGAATTTTAAAAACTGTAATTAAAAATATTACGTTTTTAATTACCGTTACTTTTGAGTCAAAAAAGTTGACTTTAAAAATTTTTTTAAATAAATTATACAAATTTTTTCGAACTCAAATTACTTTTTTTATTTGAATTTTGTAATTATGATGAATCATTTTCTCTTTTTTTGGGAGTGAATAAAATTTTTATCCGGGATAAAATAGGTAACTGTAACAACAACAATGAACACAAAAGCTCCTCATTTTTGAACCAAATACGCAATGAAGGGGAACAAGCAAAAAAAAATCCCGAGATCAGGGAACAAAAAATGAGGATGACCTACCAACCGGGTGGTAATAAGCGACTCTCCTCCTCCGGTATGAATAAAAATGCGGGAAACTTTTTTTTGTTGCGCATTGCCGCAGCAGTTTCAATTTAGTCATTTCCGTTGAATCAGAAAAAGAGAGGGATCAAGAGGAGGGGGGAAGCGCAGACATAACAATTTTTAATTGTATTGTTTGGATGAATGTTTTTTATTCGGATGTTTGAAAAGAGTAATAAACCTCCCCTCCCAAACAATGGCACAAATAAATCCGATCGGAAATGATGATGACGGAATGAAACAAAAATGGGAAGAAAGGAAGCTCATGAATAACAACAACAATAACAACAATAAAGAGGTAAATTAAAAAGTTTTATTTTATACTTTTTGGGAGAAATTCATCTTCTCTCGGGGCATATTATTAGTCATTACAAAATTTTGAATAAAATTATTTTTACTTTTTTTTGTGTTTGAACGTGGACTTTTTTGGTATTACTAATAAACACTTGAAAAAAATCCTATTTTTCTTGCCGATATCTCAGGTTATGAAAAAATTTGAATAACCTGTGAATTTAAACAACAAAGTGAAAGCCATCATCAATGGCGGCGGCGTCGACGGAACTCACTTACTTGAGAAATTTTGCGCATGTGAAAAATACACTTTTTTCCCTTTTTTTGCAATGTTTTCTTGAGAGTTTTTTTACTTGGGCCTTCCTCGATCATCATAATCAAAAATTGGACAAAAGTAATTTTTGGTTATGACAAAAGGGTGAAAATCGTGAAAAGGAAGAAGTTTACATAAATTTGAATATAAACGATTTTTGCAAAAAATCTGTCAATAACAATATTTTTTTGATCTATGAGGAAGGAGGATTTCCGGCAGCCTTCCCCCCAAAAATGATGAGATTTCACTAATTTTTTTATTCACCAGATGTGTCAAATTATTTTTGGTGTTGCAAAGTTGTAAAATGATTTAACAACTTTTTTTGCCTTTTTTATTTGCTGCTAATTTTGACCTTTTTTATCTTTGAAAATTTCCAAAGCTGCTAAAAAAATAAATCAAAAAAATGCTATAAATGTTTTTTTATATTTTTTGTTACACTTTTTTAATTAAGTTCATTGAATCGAAAAAAGAAAGAAAAAAACGAAAGTTAATCAGTTTTTTTCTTTCTTTGAAAAGTTCAAAGGATCTTTCCCGCCATCGAGAACACCGTTGAATCAGCGTGAAAAAAGGGTGGAAATAGAAAGTGAAAAAGTGGAAGAAAGAAAACAAGGCCAAGATTGGCTAATCCCCGTCATCAAAAACTAATAATAACCATTCTTTTTTTGATTCGGTTGTAAATGTTTGACATTTTTTTACACATTTTTTGTCACAAAAATTTTGTGGTCATTTTTTCTTGTTTTTTTCGTACTGTACAATCTTTTCTTAAAATTAAAAATTTTTTTAAAGTCCATAAAAAAAAAAAATCTTCAAAATCTTGGATTAAAAATTTGCATTATTTTTAAAAATCCTTTTTATCTTTTTCTTTTCCTTTCATTTTTTTCCGACTCTTTTTTTGAATCAGCCGATTAAGACCTGTCAAAAATAACAACAAATTTATTCAAATTTAATTGCCTTAAGTGGTCAACGTTTAATAAAAAAAAAAGAAAATAAGTAACTCCCGTAAAATTGGCCCCAATTTTTTTAAGGAAATGCAGGAGTGTGAAAAAATCCGTGAACTTGAAAAAAGAAGAAAAAAATGTTAATTTCGCATCCAAAAAAATGTTTCTTCAAAAATCCTTATTTTTTGTTTCAGTTTTTTGTCAATCTTCAAAATCTTCAAAAATAATATTTTCAGATATCCAGAAATTTGATTAAATTGGCAGAAATTTTCTTCTTGGACTTTTTTGAACTTTTATTTATTATTTTTTCCATGGATAATCCAAGAATTTTTTGCTATAAACTTGTTTAAGAAAATTTGTGTTTCAAAAATGTTTATTATTAAATTTTTATACTTTTGTATATTTTATATTTCGTAAGTTTTAAATATACATATTTCTACAGTAATTCATGTTTCTAATTTTACAGTTATGTATACGGTAGTCCACCATTCAGGGAAGCATCTTCCACAATTCTTCCACATTGCAGTTATAATTCAATTATGGAAGGTCAAATTGAAACTGCTTCTGATGAAAACAGTAATGAAAAAGGAACAACAAATGTAACGGGTTCAATAATGTTTCATATGTCTTTGAATGAAACGGCTTGTATCAAGCTTGAAACAAATGGATCCCTTCCTGGACATGTTGGATCTGCATCAATTTTGCATTCCGTTGAATTTCTTCGTCTTGAACATCATTACAGTATCACAGGAAAATATCTCTTTGGAATTCCTTCAATATCATTTGATTGTAAATGTGATTGCGCCGGAGGGGATCCAATTTGTACCTTTGAGGAATATTATCACAAGTAAGTTGTTTTTTATAGCCTTAGGGGATGGACAAAAAATTGATTTTAATCAATAAGGAATTGTCCAGATGTGATTGGTGGAGGTCAAGCAAAACGTGCACCTTAAAAGCGGCAAAGATCAAAGGAAAAAGTATGAATGGGGTTCAAAAATTTCTAAATTTCTGCCAACCACAAAAGTTTGAATTTATTAGGCAAATAAAAATTTTAAAAACTAGCTTCGGCATCAAAATTTTGATCTAAATTGAACGAAAATAGATTTTCATTTGAAGTTTTCAGTCATATTTTCGAATAAAAATTTGAATATTTTGGAAATCAAAACCTTTCTGTTTTATTGTCTCCAAAAATATTCTTTAACATTTTAATTTTTCAGAAACTGTACTTCCTCCTCTGCTGCCCCACTTTGTTATGCCTCATTTTTGCCATTTCAATCAAATACCGGCTGTTTTTCCTCTCAACCTTCGGCGGTCTGTTGTAAAATGTCCATAAAACCACATGAAAATTGGATGTTTCAAGCAATAACAATTAGCCAACCTTCTACCGTACTCGTTTTGAGATACCGTATCTTTGAGAAGAAAGTTAACCATCGAGGCGGTTGGAAAAAAAGTGTCGATGAAAAGATCAATGTTAGCTTAAATTCTGGTGGTGCCAAATATGACCTAAATCGAGAGCATAGTATTGAGCTTATTGCAAGTGGTTCAAGGCCACATCGACAACTTGAACCTGGAAATTATTTTTGGCAAATTGGACCTGGGATAAATGAAAAGCCACAACTTCGAGGAAAAATTGGCATCAATGATTTTAATGAAACAAGTTTGGAAAAGCTTGGTTGGTTTCGAATGGAAGGAAATGCTTGGACAATAAAGAATGGACTTGGTCGAATGCCAAAAGCTCAACATATTCAAGTTAAAGATTGCAAGGCACAAAGTTACCTGACAACTTTGGATGCCGAACAATTCGTTTTGGAAGGAGCAAATGATAAAATTTTAAGTTACAACCTTGGATCCGCGATAATTGATGATCCATGGGTTGGTGGAATTGAAATTGGAAATCGGGCTGTTACAGTTAATCATGCAGAAGGAACAAGTTTACTATTAACCCTAAAGGCAAAAAGTCAACCCCGAGCTGTTCATCACATTTCACAATTTAGCACTTTTAATGGAAGTATTCAATTGGATAAAGATTCTAATAGATTCTTGAATTTAACATTCTTGGTAAGTATATTACTGTAGTGATATGGTGATATGCAAATTTGACTGTTTTCGGGAATTTTCTTTTCGAGGTTTTTTAAACAAAAATTTAACAAATTAGAATATATTTTGGTTTACTGAAGTCATCAAAATTTTGAAGTATTTAAGTTACCGAAATTGAAGAAATTGTATAATAGCTATTTTCGATTTGGGTCAATACAGTAGCCCTTTGACCTACAGTAGCCATTATAACAAAAATAATAATTATTACATCACTTTTATTTCAGGACACTCGAGGCACTTTAATTGGACAAGTTTTTTCCTCAGAATCCCGGCAACAAATGGATATCGTTTTTTCAATTCAAACCTCTGAAAATATTGAAGTCCATTTTAAAGCGATTGTTTCCCTGCCATCTTCAATTGATTCTCGCCGTTATGTTTGTATTCATGCCTCCGGGGATCTTGACTCCCAACAATGCCAATGGCTTGAATATAAAGCTGACCCATTGAATGAGAATCGAATTGCACATCGATGGCAGCAAGCCCATTCTGATTGTAACGGCTGTAATGAAAGAGGCGTGGATTTATTTCTCACTAATCTTGATCCGAGGCGATGGTTTGATGGCCTTAATTCTCCGGCAGAAATTATGATGTGTGTTTTTGAAATTTTACTTGGAATTGTATTTTTTATGGCAACAATTGCACTGTGTACAAAATGTTTTATTCCACTTACAAGGTGGCTAATTTGCATACCAAAAGTACCAAAGAAATAATACAGAAGATTTTTTTTGTGTTGTTAAAGTTTTTTAAACCAAAGATTTTTTTAAATTTAATAAAAATTGTACATTTTATTTAAATTTTTTTAAACCCAATTGAAAAAACTGTACTTTTGCATTTTTTTATTATTTGTTACACCTGATATCTGAAATGTGTCCCAAAACGAAAAGAAACGATCGTTTCGTTTCAAGATTCAATTCATGAATCGTATTTAACAAATAACAACATAATTAAATATTATTTTATGAGTCACAGATTTATAAGTTTCTTTGTTGAATGTACTTAAAATTTTTGCAAGCGATTGATTATTATCAGCTGTTAAAGAAACAATGCAATCTTGAACAAATTCAAACTCTTGCTTAATTGTGGCCGATTTTGAATTTCACTTTTAAGTTTAAAAATACTGGACGACGTAATAAATCTTTATTTTTTTGTCACATTCCTTCTATTTCATTTTCAAAATAATAGCTTATCCAAATTCCATAAATGTATGGGACAAAAATAAGAAGAAGTGCAACGAACCAATGCACACTCATTAATTTAAATTTTAAAACATTAATTTCGTACTCCATAAAATTTGCCCATTTAAAAGGTAAAAGTGCTCGAATAATTTTAAAGTATATTAAAACCATAATTAAAAGAGCAGGTCCGGTGATTCGAAGAGATTTGTAAAAATATTGATCAATTAAAAAATAAATTTTATCAATATTTTGAAACATGCATTCTGAGTTTTTATTCTTTTTTTCCATTTTTAGCTTAAGTTCTTCAACTTTCCTACGATAAAATGATGTTGAATTTTGCCACTCCTTCAGCATTATCTAAAACTTTTTCATAATTTTATGTTGTAATCAATAAAATTTTAATTTTAATACGATATTTAAAAAATAAGTTGACTTCATTTTGATTGAAAATAAAAAAATCTCTTACCATATCGATATTAATTAAATCAGTTTTTAAATCTTCACCGATGTAAAGGGAATATTGAGAAAAATCCGAATAACAGGGTTCATTAATTAATAACTTATAATTTTTTTCCAACATTGTAAAGTTTACAGTAGCAGTAGAAATTCGTAAAAAAGATGAAATAATAGTAGGAAAAGTTAAACACCAAATAATTGTCCAACTTATTCGACGACAAAATTGCTTAACTGTTGTAACTCTTTCATTGCAATTACATAACGGTGTTTGCTTTTTCAGCATTTTTATATCCGCAAAAAATATAAAAAGTTTTTTCACTACCTTTTTGCAGGACTTGTGAGACACAAAAAAATTTTCCAAATCGATATAACCCTTAAGAGAATTCTCCTGTAGTGCAGCCTTAAAACAAATTGTCACTCTCCCAAAAAATTTAGTTAATGACCTTTTCTTCTGAGATTTTGTACGCAAAAAATTTGCATAATTGTTTGTCATTTTTAGTGATAGCTGAAGACAATGTACAAGAGGTTATTACCCTTGCCTCTTCGAAAGAACTACAATTTTTTGAACCCTAACTTGAACCAATTTAAACCTTTTCTGAACCCAAAGTTTTTTATGCAAATTTCACAAATTTCATAATAAATTTTAGTTTTTTTTAAATTTTTTTTATTTCAAAAATTCAAAAAAGCAATGGATATAAAAGTTCAAATTAAAAAAGAATTTGATTATACAGAAAAAACTATGACAATCTTTCACAAGTTCCAAGATTGTCATCACCAAAACCGGATTGCAATTTCGATCAAAAATATCAACAAAGAAGAAACGGATTAGGCAATGACATCCTGGTTTCGAAAGAATGCAGAAACATCGTAGATCCAATTTTACGCCACATGCTTATGTGAATATCCGTCATTTTTTAAACATATTTGTGATTTTTATTAAATTATTTGTGCAGCTATTTTATTCAAATTTACTTATTATTTTTAAATTTTTAAAGATACAAAAACCTTTACTTTGGTAACCGAAACGTATAAATCAAATCAAATCAAATCTAAATCTCCAAGCAACATTTTCAATCAAAAATTTTTTTTTCTTTCAAACCCAACGAAAACGCAACGTATTAAATTTTCTTCTCCTTCTTTCTTGTTGCCACGACAAAAAAAATTTGTTCAAAGCTTTTCTCTCGCTCTCTTTTTCGTTTTTCTGCCTTCTTCAAAATTAAAAATCTTTGGCTGGTTAAAACGAAAACGTCGTGGGTGGTCTTTTCAAAACGGCATTGATACTTCAAAAATGCCTTGTAAGAAAAAAGTTTTAAATCATCTTCAAAAATCATCTTCATAATGTTGAAAAAATTGTGTTAAAAATTAAAGATTATAAATTTAAAGACATTGAATTTGATGAAATATTCATAGACTAATGAAATACATGTTGAAAAAAATTAATAAATATCAATGTTAAATGTAAAATAGCGTATAGTAATTTTTCGTTGTTGTATGACTCTAAACTTGTAAATTCCGAAGTAAAAAGAGTAATTTAAGGTTGTAGTAAAGGTTTTTAACAAATAATTAAGAATATTTGCAATTTTATTATTCTTATTAATAACTTTTAAATCTATGTTTGAGGAGATTACAAAACATTACATTCTAAAAATTATCCGATGACATTCGTCTATACATAGCTTAAGGTTTATTTAAGTTTCAAAAAGTAATATTGTTGTTATTATTTAACACTTAATTTGAGATGTGAACACTTAAATTTGACCCACTTGCCCCCAATACTGGTTATTGCCCTTGCCCGCTTCGAGAAAACTTTATTTTTGACTATTCACTTGAACGCTTTTAATTCAAAATCTTTTCTAAATTCCAAGTTTTTTATGCAAATTTTACAAATAAATTTGGTTTTTAAATTTTTATTTCAAAGATACAAAACATCAATGGAAATAAAAGTTACAAAAAATGAGATTATACGAAAAAAACAAATATGGCAAGATTTATCTTTTACCAGGCTCAAGATCATCATCACTACCAAGGCATTGCAGTTTCGATCAAAAAGATCCGCAAGAAGAAAAGAGAGGAAGTTAAGCATTGATACGCTTATTTCGAAAGAATTCAGATGTATCATATGTCCAATCTTGTACAATTTCTTCTGGATTTGGATTTCCACCAGCTTTTGTCATTGCCTTGTACATTTTTGTTCCACGTTCAGCATATGCAGATGCAACATAAACCTATAAAAATTTGCATATATCAAAAGTTAATCGCAAAAAAAAATTAATAAAATCTTACAGGTGAAGGAAGAGATGTTGGAGAATTGACAATTTGATGTCCAAAACATAAATAATATGTAAAATGTTGAATGGCATCCATGCCAGCATTTTCATTATCATTGTGAAGGATAGTATATTTTGGAGTTCGAGCTGTTCCTTGAATTGTTGTATGAGAATTGAGGAAGAATTCTGAAAATTTAATAATAATAGATTATGCAAATTAAAAACACAAAAACAAACCATTGATTTTAGGATGGACGAGTCCAGTATCAACAACAACACCAGGTTGAATATTTTGTCGAGATGTTTTATCAGCTGGATTTGGATTGGTTTTGTAAATTCGAGCAACATTTGAACGTTGTGGAACAATTACAGTAAGTGGAACCTTTCGACCAATAATTTCAACCATCTTCTTAAAAACCAATGGAACTTCAAAACGTTTGAGCTGAAAAAATATACACATAAGTGAAGGGGTACTGTAGATGATGAAGTGATAAAACTTACAAGAACAAAATCACCATCTGAAGATCCATTGAGGAAGAGTAACATTGAAGAAGGAAATTGCTTTCGATTTTGTTGAAATTTGTTAAGGGTTGATGCAATAATTCCAGGAATAAGATCAAGAATTTCAGATCGATGAGGATTACTAAAAAGAGGAATATGCAAATTTTAAGATCAAATTTTGCCGGGTCAGTGCTTTTTTAATTTTGAACTCAAGAGTTTTGTCCCCAAATATGATCAAAGAAAAATGCCGAAATTGGACTTTTTAATCAATTTTTTGTGATTCGGCTCAACATCAAAGTTGGGATAAAAACATACTTTGGAAGATGATCACCAATAAATTCCATAGGATCAAGACCAGTATTTGCAGCATATCCAACAGCGGATAAAGAAGTTGAAGCAGAAGCTCCACCACGAGCCCGTTGAACATCATCAATTGGACCAGAATGTGAAAGGGCAATTCCAATAACCAAACAATCCTTTCCAAATGCATCTTCAATAAATTTTTGCTCATGTTTGATGGAATAATTTGTGCCACCCAATTTAGGATTGGTTTTCTGAACGATATTTTCCAAGGTTGCTGTTCCATGATGAATGCAATCATTTGCAACTTTTGAAGTGATATTTTGAGTTGCAATTTCATATTTTCTTTCAAGGCATTTCAATTCACCTAAAAATTGTAAAAATTACAGTAATCTTTCCTAGTCAATATTAAATTAAGATAATCCGATCAAATGAATTTTTATGTCTGAACTGCAAGGAAGTCAGCAGCATTTTTTTTCGGAAAGGACCGAATTCATTTCGAGAGCGCTACATGCCTTTGATCTTATACCGATAGCGGTAAAAGATCAAAGGATTTCTCTCATTTTGGAAAAGGCATATGTTCCTGCTAACATCTTTGCTTGATCCGAATACATTGAGAATAGGGTCGGATTGTCTTACAGTAATCAAAAACTATCACAAACCTTGCATATCAATTCGAAGATCAGAAACAACAACCAAAAAATCAATTCCTTTTTGTTTTCCTTCTTCAAAAAAGCTTTCAAGACCTCGTTGACCAACAGATCCAATCATGATAGGAATTTCAGGAATTACAACGCCATTAGTTTTGCACATATTGTAAAAAGCTCTTTGAAAATCAGGCATTTTAACATCAATGGCATTTCCATATCGAATTAAACCCCATTGAGAAGTTTTACCAGATCGAAGAAATTTACCAGCAGCTTTCCAAATGCCATCACTAAAATTTGCATATTGTAGGGGATTAATTAAAATGTTAAGCTTACTCAGCAGGAACAACAGTTTTGTCAGCGGCATAAACGATATCAGGATTTTCAAGAATCCGACCTTTTACTTTAAGATGGGGGCGCATTTGAATTCCATCTCGTTCTCGAATTAAATCCTTTAAACCCAAAGCATCAAGGAAGCCTCCAATTTCTACTTTTTGATCTGCCGGAGGTAGAGCTGAAACTCTTACCATATCAGCATCTACAAAAAAAATTTGCATATTTTACTTGAAGGATATATGAAAACATTACCTTCAAACGGGGTCATTCGATTCTTTGGAACTGGTTGATTATCATCAATCAAGGCACATTCCATTGGAAGTAAATCAGTCTTTCCTTTGCCTCGAACAAGTGGAGCATCAGGATATTTAAGTTGAACATCGTATTTTTCAGCAAAATATTGCATTACATTTACTTCTCCTCCTTCTTGGACAGCAAAAGTCATTGTTCGAGCGGTATCTTTTGAAAGGCCCATAACTTGAAAAGTTCTTTTTCCAGTCAAATGTGGATTGAAGACATAAAGATTCTTGATTTGATTTTGCATACTCATATAACTTGAACGATCTTCAACATTGAATCTTCGACCAACAAGAAATTCAAGGATTGTTTGTTGTCGATAAAATGGAGTCTTGACTGCTGAAAAAATTGCACATTTTTTTAAAATTATGAACTTCTAATTGTTAAATTTGAAAAACTTACGAGCAATGAAAAGGGCAACATTTGCATTATTTCGACCTTTTGGACCTTCAATCTATAAAAAGAAATAAATTACAGTAATTCAAGGATTACGGTAATTTCAAAATACTTACATATTTTGCAGATTTTTTACATCCAATTCCCAAAAATTTATCTGATGAAAATTGATTGCATCGATTAACAATTGATTTGCCCATTGATTTTTCTGGAGTTACAAGGTACATTTTTCCACCTAAAAAATCAAGGATACTGTAATTGTGAGTAATTTGAGAGAATGAATTTAGTAAACATGGCTTAGAGAAGCATACGGTAGCACAACATTTTTATGCCGGAGATACTGTAATTGAAGTTAACAAGTCTTCTAAAGAATCTCGGCAAGAAAATACAGTACACCAAAAACCTTATTTTTAATTTTGTTTTAAAACTAGTTCTAACACATTGTAATTTAGCATACGGTAGATAGGGATTTGCCTATTTGGGATACGGTAATAAAACGTTTTTTGTTCAAGGATAAAAATGTCTTAAGATTTTGCATACCTGAATGGCAAACAATATCTTCTGGATGAAAAAGTGCAAATTGAGAAGTTGCAAGTTCAATGAATCTTTGATGTGCCCGATCAAACTTTGATAAATCGGAGATTTTAGCCATTTCCATATCATCTGATGTAAGTTGAGTATCAGTTTCAGATTTTTTAATAATAACATTCACTTCAGCATATGATTGAATTGACATAAAAGTTGGATGTCGAGTTGGATCAAAGGTAATATGAATTTCATTATTGGCATTATCAGGTTTAAGTTGTGTAGTTGCCATTAAAGTTGATTGAAGATCATAATAAAAAGAGATATCAGGATGAAAGATATCTGGTCGAATCTTCTTAATTGCATTGAAGATATCTCGGCATCGAGTTTTACGATCTGTTGCAACTAAAAAAAGGTACATGGGTTACGGTATGTTATACACATATAAAGAGATATTACCGTAATCATCATTTGATCTTTTGGTGAAAAGGATTGGCTTTTTTGTACGACCATTTCGCCATGCTGACATTTCAATATGGTATTGATAAAGGGGGAATTTTTCAATTGCAACCCCGAAGGCATTTGTATGAAAAAATTCTTCTTTTTTGCCAACAGTTCCAGGGGCCATTTTATCTTCAAGAATTGGATCACCTTCTTGGATCTGAAAAATTTGCATAAAGTTAGTCTGATTGCATATGCAATTTTTTATGTTTGATTTAGAATTTTAGAAGGTAATGTTATATGTTAATAAGGGCAAATTCGCACAAAGTTAGTAAAGTTATGTCTATATGCAAATTTTGATGTAGTTGGTCTTCAATTCTTTGTTAAAATCTATCAAAGATACTTACGCTGTTTTCTTTGAAATGTTGTTCCATGTCATCCTGAATTTTGGTACGTTCTCGACGATTATCAATATTAACGTCTTGACCATCAAGAATGCCTCGGGCACCACCTCCACGACCACCACGATTTCCACCTCGGCCACCACGACCTCCTCCAGCACCTTCACGTCCACCTGCTTGATAATTATCACTTTGACGAGGACCAGCAAAACCTTGACCATGTGGATAAGCATTATTATCACGTTGATAGTAGCCACCTCTTGGATCAACACCATATTGTTGATGCTGGGGCCCGGGACGATATTGTTGTTGATGCTGTTGCCGTTGCCCACCGATGTAATGCGGGGGTACTCCACCGTATGGCTGTGGACCACCGCCATACATTGGGCCAACTCCATATTGTTGTTGTGGGGGTCCCATTCCATATTGTTGTTGTGCTGGGCCAACTCCATATTGTTGTTGTGGTGGTCCATACTGTGGCCCATAGCCGTATTGTGGTCCAGGGCCATATTGTTGGCTATTGCCATATTGCTGACCACCGTATTGCTGTGGTACCCCGGGATATTGCTGGTTGCCACCATAATAGTTATTATTATATGCCATAATTATTAAAGGGGTTGAAGAGATAGTTGTAACTAAAAATTTTAAAACTTTTTTAATGAATCGTTTTTGACACGGGATAGACAAAAAACGATATCGAAAAGAAAAAGAAAAAATCTGTGAAAAAATATTTATCGTCAAAACTTGTAACTTTAAAGTTATTTAGTTAGAATATCGGATATAGAGGAATTAAAAAATCAAGTATTTTGTAAACCTTTTTTTTCGAAACAAAATCAATGAAAATTTGTGATTTACAAGCACAATTAAGAATGAAATTATTTTTTGTCGAATAATTTTTTTTGGGTTGAGATAAGGGAGATAGAAGATTAATAAAGGGGGATCAAATTACAAGAGCTGATTTCAGCATCTGGTGATTTTGTAATAATTTTCTTTTCTTTTTTTTGATCAGAGCAAGGAAAAAAGTGATGACCATCTACTTCGATGAAAAAAAGAAGAGTATTCGAAAAAAAAGAAAAAGAAAGGTTAATGCTTGGTGCTCTGGAAGAAGATGGAATAAAATGGAAAAAAGAAGAAGCAAAAATAGAGAAGAAAGAAAGGCAGTCTACTTCTTCACTGCAGTGATATTCATCTTTCTTTCTCTTTTTCGAAGGTGCTCACACTTTTGCCATCTTTTTTTTAACCTTTCAAAATATCGAGGCAAAAAAAGCAGAAGCAAAACAAAGAAAATGCAAAAACATCGACAATTGTGTAACAATTTAGAGTCAGAAAAAAACCCAAAAATAATGTTTGATACCTAAGAAATTCTTACGCAATAGTTTTTGAAAAGGGGTACTATTTTTTTGCTTCACATCGGGATTTCGAAATTAGTCTATAAACATAAACACAAAAGTAAATGTGTTTTTATAAAAAAAGATTAAAAACCTATAATTTTTTCGTTATTAGCAAAAATTGACCGCAGAAAATTAAAGCATTATGTTCAATGTTTTCGCATTTTTATAATGCTATCGCCAGCGGCATCTTTTGATCATCGGCAGAGATTTTTGAACTTTTCCAAAATGTTGCCGCCAACGCCAAGATGGTGGCTTGAAAGCACTGACTAGGTTAAAAAAATTATATAAAATGCCTTAGATCAGATAAGATGATGATTAAAAAAAGTGTTTTTGTAAATTTCGGGTTGTGTCTGGAGAACATCTTTTCAAAAGTGAGATATTGAAAATTGAAAAAAATGCAAAAAATTCAATTTGGATTACTGTAATGAAGAAAAAAAGAAGGAAAAATTGACAAGAAAATAGTTGAAGATTTCAACAACTTTGGAATTTTTGTAATCTTTCTTTTGAGGAACAAAATAGATTCTAAACTTTATTGAACATAAATAGTATTTAATATAAACTATAGATAATAATTAAACTACAAGAAGACAAACTATTTTGTATAATATTTTGATTCAACGAATGGCATCTTTGATACAGTAATTTTCAAAGTTTTCTTTCCAAAATCAACACAAAGTTCCTTTCCAATTTTTGCATCAACTTTGTCAACATAACCAATTGCGACATTCTTTTCAAGGCATGGTGAAGGGCATCCACTTGTAATAAATCTAAAAAAAATTGATATGTTACAGTATCTTACACGACTGATAAACAACTCACCCAACTGCAGCTTTATCCAATGGATTCATAATTGGAAGATGTTCACGAGGAGCTCGACCTGCATCAGCAATAAACCCAACTCGACGTTTTGCATAATTCTTTTTTTCAAGTTGTTCAACAATTTTTTCAGCCCCAGGGAAGCCTAATGTTTGACGTCGGCGTTTAGCTAAAATTACATATATTTTAAAAAGAATAATAAACTACAGTAATCAAGTGCAATAATATAGATAAAACTCACCAACAACAAAAGCTATTGCAGCTTCAACAGGAGTTGTATTTTCATTGATATCAGATCCATACAAGCAAAGACCAGCTTCAACGCGAAGAGCATCACGAGCACCAAGACCAGCTAATTTTGCATTTGCATTTTTAGATTGTAGCATTTTTTCAATGACATTTGCAGCTTGATTTTGATCAATTGAAATTTCAACTCCATCTTCACCAGTATATCCGCAACGAGTTACCCGACAATTTGGTACACCAAATACAGTACCAATGGCAGATTGCATAAAATATAATTTGCTTAAATCAATATCTGTTTCAGCTTGAAGAAGTTTGACCATTTCAGGACCTTGAACAGCAATCAGACCTCTACCTTCCAAAACTTTAATATCAACATCTTTTCCATTACTTCGCCATTTTTGTGCATTCTCTTGAAGATACGGTAAATCTTTATCAATACATCCTGCATTTGTGACCATATAAACAAATCCTTTATCAGTTTTGGAAAGAATTAGATCATCCCGGATTCCGCCTTTTTCATTTGTAAATACACTCAAGGCTCCAGTATTTGGTTTCATGCCTTCAACATCTGCTGTGGTTAAAGATTCAAGGAATGCAATCCTAAAATTGTAAATTCAATAAGAAAGTAAATATGTTAAGCCGATCGCAGTTTGAATTTATAGACTGAATAAACTTCTCATAGCAAAAAATGGTATAAAAACTTACTGATCTTTTCCAGAGATTTCAGTTTGAAGCATATGGGAAACATCAAAAATGCTAACATGCTTTCGAGTATGAATTGTTGAATCTTTTATTGATAAATCTGAATACCTAAAATGCATTTATGGTGATTAAATATGTTGAAGATAAGTATAAAAAAAGCTTACTGAACAGGCATATCATATCCAGCAAAGGTAACCATTTTTCCACCATGTTTAACATGAACATCATGAAGGCATGTTTTCTTTCTATAAAATGTTTATTCTTTCCAAAGTCTTAAAAAACATGAAAGCAAAAACTTACGCTGAAGCTGCTGCTGCAGCACTGCTATAATTTCTAAGAAGAAAAGCTGTTGAAGTTTGAAGTAATCTCATTTTTACTACAATAAACTTTTATAATGTTGCAACAGCTGGAATAAAAAATCAAATTAAATTTGATAGTACAAATTTTAAACTGTTTTAAAAAATTGGCAAGATGTGAAGCAAATCCGCGATAATTTTCAACAACTTCAAAAAAAGCAAGATCAACGTTGATTTTGAAGAAGAAAAAAGTATGTGTTTGATTTTTGATCAAAAGTATCGTGATTTTTTCTTATTCTCGTTTAATTGCAGTTTTTATTATCACTACAAACACTGATATAAAAAGTATTATGACTACGACCAAAAACGATTGAGTTAGTTGACAGAAAAAATGGGAAAGAAAGACGTTTTTATATTTTTTTGCACCGAAGAAAAACCTTTTTTAAAAATAACAAAAACGATTAATCATGTCTGAGATCATTGTTGAGTAATTTACTTATATCAATTAAAACTACAGAATCATTTCTGGTACTGAAGAATATCATTCCTTGAGATTCTGATATTTGATAGAATTTTGGTTGAATCAAGCTTGAATTTTCTGGTTCTAAAAGTGTTGAAAGAACTTTCATCGTTTCATTTGAGCTTGCTTCTAGGATACTGTAGAGCTGATCAGTGGTAAAGAAGAAAGTATGACCTAAAAATTTATTTATTACCAATGATATTAAAATACTATCACGTACATCGATGACAAGAAATTCCCCAAATATTTTCATTTATTTGAAATGGAACATTTAAAATTCCTGTTGATTTTGGAAATATCAATTTTTTAAGAGGTTCAATTATAATTTTTGAATCTTTGTAAAAAACTTTTGTAAAAATTAATGTTTGAAAATATCCACCAAAACACCAAATATCGTAATTTTCATTTTCGCTCTTCAAAATTATCGGAGTTTCAGAAGTAGGAGGTCCAGAACCAGAAGAAATTATTTCACTATCCTAAAGTTTTGAATTACAGTAATCCATACAATAAATAGTCACAAACTTGATTAGCTAAAATTATTTCCCCTGGGGCACAAATTCCAATAACAGAATTCTTCCAAAAAAATGCATTGGTAAAAATTGGATTTGAAATTTGAAGTTGATTCAGAATTAATAAACTTTTCTAAATATTTAAAAATCTCACAAAATTGTACAAGAATAGCGGGATCAAAATTTCGATAGTTTTTAAAAAAGTTATTTCAATTTTGATGTTAAAACTTTTGAAATTTTGATTCCGCATTGTCATACTATATCTTACCAGATCGACAATAACAAATTCTTGCAGTCCAGGAACATAAATTCGATCATTGAAAATCAAAGGTGTTCCACGACATGAAGTATTTAGAAATACAGTATCCACCTTCTTCGATGAATGATGAATCTTCCATAAAATCTTTTCCGTTGTAATAATAAATATATTTTGTTTATCATAAAAAATTGGACATTGAATTTCACCAGTAATTTTTATAAAATGTTTAATTGTACCATTATTTTCAATTTTACATATTCTTCCAATACTTGAAGCTAAAACATGGCTTACGGTATAATAATACTGATTACGGTAGAATGCTGTAGAAAAATGATAAATGCTTAAATATATGAACAAAAATACCGTACCAATAAATCCGCATAAATTCCAAAAATTAATTGCTGAAACTTCAATTGGACTTCCAAGATATTTTTTATCCAATATTGTTCCATCTAATTTCACCGTAAACACATCTCCAGCAAATGATCCGAAAACATAAATTCTAAAAAAATACATACATTAATTAAAAATATTACTCCAAAAAATACCGTACTTTTCGACATCACCCATTTCAACAACTGAAACTTCCACACATGCGTCAGCTTTAAAACTTCTTTGCTCAAAATTCTTCACTTCCAATTCTTGAATAAAAATATTTTCACTTTCAAAGATTTTTGTTTCATCAAAATTTAAAAATAAAAATCTTGAAAGATCCCCGATTGTAAATGATGATGCTCGAATATGATTTAAAAAATCCAAAGGTGATGGAAAAATCTTTGATAAAATTGGTTGAATAATTGTTGCAAGTTCAAGATACTGTAATGAATCCAATCCAAGGGTGAATAATGGAGTTTCTGGTGGAAGTGATGGATCAATATTGAAATCTTTTAACAATTCCAAACTGCTTTTGTGATTTAATTTAATGAATATTATTTTTTCAATGTCAATTTTACCTAAAAATAAAATGGGTTACTGTAGGGCTATTTAAAAAAGTTGCATAAAAGATTTGTTTAAAGATTATTCCTACCATTTTGAGTAGTTTTGAGTTCATTATTGTAAATAGCAATGATCCGAGATGGCTGAAGTCGAGACGGAAATGTTTCAAAAATATCTGTTTTAATTGTTTCTTCGATCAAACTCAATTCATTTTTCTCATTTTGAAGAACAATAATCACAAGTGCCGATGGAGTTTCAGATTTCAGCACATTTATTACATCGAACTTTAAAAAATATTTCTCCAAAATATACTGTTGAATTTCATTTGAAGGTTTTAAACCTTTGATTTTTTGCTAAAAGCTGTTATTCAGTTTTGACAAAATTAATGTTTAAAAGCATACTGTAGCTCTTCCAGAAATAAAAATTTCACCATCTTTTTCATATCCAAAATCACCCGTAAAATGACGGTCACCATTCCATTGAAAATTTACAACACATTCTCGAATTTTCGATTTGATAAAAACTTTTCCATCTTCTTCAACTTCAATTAGCGAATCACTCATATTTGATCCGATACAAGTTTCAAGATTGCTTCGTCTAAAATTAAATAACTATTTTATTATTGCAGTAATTAAACAAAACTTAACCATTTTAATGATACAGTAATCGAAATGTAAAACTTACGGAAATTGAATTGGTAAAGATGAAAGAGAAGCCCAACATGAAACTTCTGTAACGCCATAAATATTGTATAAGTTTACTGTAGTTTCAGAAGTGATCAAATGATTCAAAAAAGAAACAGGAAAACTTTCACCACCAATTAAAAGATTTTTGATAGGAGAATTATTTTTAAAAATCCATTTCAGCTTTTCTTTTGACATCATCATAAGCTTGGTTGGAGTCGTCTAAAATTGGGATTACGGTAATTGGGGAGTGTTGAACAATAAAAATTACCTGCATAAAATCAATACTTAAACCGTTGAAATATGACGGCATAGAAATGTCATTTGGTTTATCCCAATCAAATGGTGGAATGATCAAAGTTGTTTCTGCATCGATCGCCAACAACAATTCCAACAATGAAGGATCAAAAGATGGATGAGTACTCCAAAAAATACATTTTTCACCATTATTTTGATTATCCGAAAACCTTTCTTTCATTTCTTTAATATTTGAATCAATGCATCTTTTTGGAACATAAACAGTTTTTGGGTCTCCAGTTGTTCCAGATGTTTGAGTACCGTATGCAAAGATTAATCCTTTCGTATCAAAAATTGAAGAAAGTGGAGTCAAATTTAAATTGTAAAAATAAAAACATTCATTAAATATTCGAATTTCTACAAAAACAGCCGAACCTTCGAGTTTACAATCCGAAATAATTCCACTGACACAAAATCTTTTTGCCATTGTCCAAGCATATTTCAAAGGATCAAATTGAAGATAAACGAATGGAATTTCTTGTTCCAATAATTCCATTACAGCCGCAACAAATCCCGGTGATTTTTTCATTGCTATTCCAATCGAGCAACCTTTATATCTTTCAAAATGCCGTCGAAAACATGTTCCATAAAGTTTCAAGGTTTCATTGTTAATCGATATTAGCTCATTATCAACTACAGTAACTACTTTCAAACCCGTCGTTTGCGACATCTACAAATAAATCTATCAATTACAGTATACCAATAAAATGTAAAATGTATATTATATGATTTTCAACAAGTATCAATCAAAAAAACCCGCTTTTCATTAAAAAAGAAATTCATAACAAAAACTTAACAACAATAAACAACAAAATTAATAATCAATTCTAAGAACATTATATCGATAGCAAGAAGTCCAAACTCGATGAATTTTCGTTTTTGTGAAAGCTCCATTCTTTGAATCAGATTGATGAAAGAACACTCGGCTTGCTCGTAAATGATTTAATGCCATTGCACACATAACACATGGTTCGAATGAAAGAATAACATCACATTCTAAAGTAAAAAGATTAACATGATATACCAAAAAAGAGAAAAGCTTACCAGAAGCATAATACTGTTCAGCATCGTTCAACTTTGCTAATTCTTTTGCAGCAATCATTATAGCATGAGATAATGGAATATTTGAATCACCAACAGCTTTCACTAAAACTCTATCAATTTTTGGATCATAAATTATACATGCTTTTTCATCTTCAATTGACTTTAACATTGAATAATACCTTCCAGCATCTGAATCACTGATACATCGATTCCAAAACAGTTTTTCATTCTCAACATTTTCAACAAATTTCACAGGCCACAGAAGATTCGCTTTCTCAAAATGTATCCTTAGTTCAGACGGATTCTCAGAGACTTCTTTGAAATAGATTTCGATTTGATTTCCATAATCTTGTGTCAGCTTTGATTGAAGTTCTTCAACATTTAATGAATCAGCTGGACCAATTAATAAATGCTTTTCATCATTCACTCTTTTGAGGTGCCGATATTTGGATGGTAATTCTGGAAGATTTTTAATTGCTTTGCAGATATCTTTCTTATTCAAGCCTTTGAGGATCGATAAATTCACTGTTGAAATATCGGTTAAAAATTCGCGATCAAGAGAAATAAATTTCAGAGTTGTTGGAACTTCATCAAAAGCAGCAAGCTTCTGTATCTTTCGAGGAGGAGAATCTAGATCAGAGGCAATGCTTACAGAAGACATTCAACAACAAAATCATGAGTAATACAGAAAATTTAAAACAATCCCTCAAAAATTTATGAGCAGCAATATTCTTATTAGCATTTGAACACAGTTTGCCAAGATTCCCAAAAGATTACTGTCAAAAACAGATTTATTCAAACATACAAAAATATTAAATTATTAATAATTAAAAATATTAAATTACAACAGACTAAAATAAAGAACTATCATCCATTAAACTCGTGGAACAGGCGGATAATTAAAGGCTTCATCATCTTCTTCAGTGTATAAGGTATCCTAAAAAGTATGCATCATTATCAATTTGTCAAAGGATAAATTTGTTGAAAATAATCCAACAATAATACAAATGTAAAAGAAACATACCCGAAAAGTTTTTGTTAATACTGGAGCAGCTGTTGGTAAAATGAAGCGACCTTTTGAATCAAATTCATAACCCATTTCAGCGAAGAATGATTGAAAACTACTTTTATCATATCCATATTCTTTCATTAATCCTTCAACATTTGTTCCAAAATAACTAAAATTACAATAAGAAATTAACACAGCAGAAAGAACAAAGGTGTTATGCAACATCCATCAATGATCAATACATTGCTGTTTCAATATCCACAAAATAATTAAACCATACCCATTGAGATCATAAGCAATTACTTCAGGTTTATTCCGGAATGCAAGAAGATTGTAAATTTGTTGAGAGATTTCTTTTACCCTTGGATCATTTGCAGATAATGCTAAAAAGGGATAAAGAGATTATTACTGATAGAGAAATAAAAGAAAAAACTTACATTTTACATCATTATTATTATTGTTATTGTTGTTGTTGTTGTTGTTCTCCAAAGCGATTTGATTATCCATTGTTTTTATTATAACCAAAGAATAAAGTTTAATTAAATGCTTTTAAAAAAGATAGTTCAAAAATGTTTGAAAGAAGACAAAAATGAAAGTTGCTGCTGCTGCTTTGAAGAATTTTTTGTTGACGAAAAAAAGGAAAAATTTTAGCGAACTTTTTTTAAAAAATTTTAAAAAGAAATGTTCGCTCGCGTTTTTTTTGTTCGTGGTTTTCGAGATAGAAATTTTTGAGATGTTTTTTTCTTCTTCTAGCATTAATGTATTACAGAAACTTTGAAAAATTTTTTTGGTTAAAATGAAATTTTGTGACACGACTGGGATCCCAACAAACAAGTTAAAAAATCACATAAATATAATTATAGTAGATTTGAATCAATCATTTGATATCTATGGTTGAGATAATATGTAATAAAACAAAACTTCATCAATCTTTTTTTTTGAAAAGACAAAGTTTTTGGGTGAAGGATGATACTGTAATAATTTATCCGGTTTTCTGCTAATTGAATTAATTGTTGTTGAAGTTCTGTATTATTAAACATTGAATGTAAAAAATATGACTTTTGTAAACAATTTACTTTTTTTCTATTTAAACATTTTAAAACCCGTAAAAATATACAATTTTCAAAAGCAATTAAATTTAAGAATATTCTTGAACAAGTTCAAGAATCGTTGAATATAATCCACCCCCGCAGGCAAATAATGCAATAATAATTAAAGAAGAATTTCGAATCATTCGATAAATTATAGCTGCCATTATTGATCGCCTTTTTGATGAATTTCCAATAGCTTTTTCATATTTTTGCAATAAAATTGGCAAAAATGTCATTGTATCAATTAAGGATGGATATATGAAAGCCATGAAAATTCCGGCTGTTACACCAATTAAAGGAATAATCTCTTCTAAATTTGGGATTCCAATTGCCAAAGACATTGCAATAAAAACACAAAAAGTTCGATAAACAAGTTCGTAACGAAGGGATAAAAGTTTTTTGGTTGAAAATTTTGTTGAAAAATATTGTCTTACTGTAGGCCAACTTAAATCCACAACAACAAAAAATTGTATTGCAAAACTCAAAAATACAACAAGGGTCAGGCAAAATTTTATGATTGAAAATTCTCTGAAAATTGTTAAATTATTTAAATTTAAATATAATTGTTACAGTAATTTTCTACAGTAAGTTTTTGTATACATGTATGTGAAATTATTGTAGATTGCATGTTAATTTTTTCATTCTACAGTAATTTATAGGAATACAGTTAAATATTTTGATTATCCAAAAATATCAAATTACAGTAACCCTAATTATCATAAAATGGAAAATTCTAACCGATTACAGTACCCATAAACAAACAATAACTTACACATTATTTGGCAAATTTAGGGTTATTGAACCTTTGACTTGATTTCCGTAAGTAATAAAACCAAAAAATCCACATGCCGCAAAAATTATGGTAATTAAGCTCATTCCAGTTGATAATACTCCACATGTGCTTAACATATCTTCAGGGTATTTAAGCTTATTTTCCATTGGCAACAAAATTGCTTGTCCTTCAAAGGCATACAAAATTGAGCCTGATGCTGTCATAATTCCATTAAAATCTGTTATTCCAGGTAGTTGAGAAAGATTATGCGGTGTTCGAATTAAATACTAAAAAGATATATCTTTAACAGACGGTCGCATAATTTTCGGTGGCATCCTGAATCATGATAAGAACATAAAATGTATTGCATCAGGATAAATCAATCTTAACAAAGACAATCGCTGCATGACCACATTAAAAGGATAATGTACGGGGAAATCTTAGATTTTTAAAAAGTTCGAAAAAACGGAAATTTTTCTCTGACTTGGAGTAAAAACTATTGTAAGGCAATCCGATCCGAAACCCAAAATATCGGATCACGGATCAATCCGACATATTACGGATCGGATCAAGGGATTGAAAACGGATCGGGAAATCACACGGATCGGATCACGGATCGGATTGGCGGATCGGAATAACGGATTGATCCGTCTGATTAACTATAAAAACGAAGCAAAATTCTGCCGAAAACGTTTTTACATGAGTTACAAAATGTGAAGTAGTAGTTTTAAGAAATTTCAATTAATTTAGTTGCATTTTTAATGTTTGAAAACAAAACAAGAAGAAGAAACAAAAATATTTCAATGTTATTTTTGCGTAAACGGATCAGAATTTTTTACGGATCGGATTAACGGATTGAAACGGATTCAAAAAATCCACGGATCGGATTAACGGATCAATCCGTCGGATCGGACCGGATTGCCTTACAATAGTAAAAACCCCAATCTTTTGGGACATAGAAAAATAAAAGGCTTGGTAGCAACAACCAGCTGCCTAAAAACACGAGACATTTTTGCTTTATTTCTTTGGGATTTTTACTCATTATTTTTTTGTTATTTCGAGCTTGTCTGTCAGTTGCAATTGTTGTCTAGCGTTTTTTGTGAAAAAAGAAGAAAAATCATTGTCGTTTGTTTGAATTTTTAATACATTTTTAAAATGCTACAATTGTAAAAAAATCTCCACCATTAGAAGTTACCCAAACAGAGGAATGCAGAAATGAGGGAGGCAAAATCAGCATCCTGCGGTGGATTTGCAGTCATTATTTAAAATATATTGAGGAATTATGTTCTGTGAGATCTTGGTTAAAATCAGCACTTCGCACAAACTTATGAAAAAAGAAGATTTATTTTGATTAAAATTACAGTATCAATGCTAATAAATTCTTCATTATTAGCATTGATACCAAGGCCGTAGAGAGGGGGGGGGGCATTTGGGCACGTGCCCCCCCCCCCCCCGAAACTAGGGAAAATCCTTTGATCTTTTGCCGCCGCCGTGTTAAGGCGGCAAAAGATCAAAGGCGTGCCCCCCCCCTTGAAATGAAAATGCCCTCCCCGAAATTTTTTTCTGCCTACGGCCTTGATTGATACTGTCATAAAAACTGCTTACAAATTTAAAATTTTCTGTTCATCCAGCGCCGCAATGCATATTTTTGAGTTACAAAATTTTTGGGGTAAAACGATATTTTTATCCATTTCACAATTGTTTGTTTTATTTTATCCATTTAGCGCTTTTGCATTTTATAATATATTTAAACAGAAATTTGTTTTTTTGATTTCTTGAATATAGTTTATTGTAGAAATGTATGAATTAATTAATGTATTATCACTGAGTTTCATGTTTTGATTTGTACAATATATGGGACATCCATGATGAAAGCATCCCAAATATTTCATTGCGTATATTGATTTATAATTTTCGTCCAAAAATAATTCTTTTCATAATTGTAGTATTTTTAAAATATATCAAAAATTCAAATAAACGACTTTCTATTTTTTACAAAAAAAATCCAGCAGCAACTATCAAGCTCGAAAAGAAAAAAACAAAAACGAATACTAAAATGAGAATTCTTCTTGTAAAAAAATACTAAAAATTTTTTAGTCTAAAGCGAGAAAAAGAAATAATCACGAAAATGTTTGTTTTGATTTTTATCGTGATAATCCTTTTTTTGTTATGGGAAAAATAGCCAGTTATCAATGTTCCGGAAAATGTGTTTTTTTCTACATTTTTAAGATTCAAAGATTTTCAGTACATTACTTTTCTTCACAAATATAAACACAAAAAATAAAAATAAAAACTAACTTGAAAAACATAAACCAAACAAATGGTCATAAAAATATTTCCAATTGTTGAAAATACTGCTATCCCTTTTAAAGTTCGAACAAAACTGACCAAACAAATTGGAACAAAAAGTAGTAACAAAAAAGTCGATAAAGGTGCTTCAAAATTTAAATATTGTTCTGTTAATTCTTTTAAATGTTCACTAATAAATACAAAATAAACTCCACAAATTCCAATTTGTAATGCCACAATTGTTGCATTTACTGTAAACCTGAAAAAGAGGAGAGATACTGTAGTTATGCAAATTTTTAAAATAAACCAAAAATTTGAATCAAAATTTCGACAGCAGAAAAACTAATAAATATTTTGGTTTCAAGAATTTTAAAATAAAACAATTACTTTGCTAAATATTTATATTTTTTAATCCATTCAAAACTGTTATCACATGCTTCAAGCATTAAATCCCCATAATCCAAGGGGATGTCATCCTTTTTTCGAGATAAATATTGTGAACATTCAACTAGCTGTTGCATTGAAAGTTTTGTCAAAATCCCAAAAACAAAAACTAATCCAAAACCCATCCAAACTCCAGCTTGTTTAAATGCCGCAGGCAAAGATAAACATCCAGGTCCAATATTACCTTTCATAAAATTTATAAGTGTTACATTTGCTCTAAAATAATTTGCATATGGCAAAATAATAAGTTAGATAAGCTTACGATAATCCTTTCTTCCTTTTAATTGGTCGATAAAAAGTTGGATCATCAATTTCTGAAATGGGTACGGTAGTGGCAGTTGAAGAAAGGCCATCTTTATCAAAATCTTTTTCTGTCACAATTGAGAAAGATGAAACCGGGGATGGCGTTACCGACATCTATTAAAAAAATATGGTTATTTTTATGAAAATGAGGTTAAGAAAATTGCGGAAATAATGGAATTTTGAATGTCCCAGATCAGGGGCTTAAACAAAAACGAAAAAATTCACTTAAAATTAAGAAAAGTAAAAAAATACAGGACATGTTTTTAAACAAAAGCAGAAAAAAAACATAATATCAAAGTTCAAAAAATGATTAAAATGATAAAAATTTATGTTAAGCTGTGTTTTTTACAATCTCTTTATTGAGTATTGAGTATCAGACGAACAAAACGTCTATGACCCTCCTGTTTTTCCTCCATGAAAAACAATAGAAGGAAAGAAAAAGGAAACAGAATTTTTTCAAAGATAAAAATTTAATGCATGTTTTTTATAGATCACAATAGACAAAAAAAGATAAAAAAGAATTATGAGTGTGAAACAGCAGCAACCAACCCGGAAAAAAAGGGACAAAAAAATGGTTGGAGTTCACGTGAGAGGAACGTCTTTTTTAAAATTGTCACAGCAACAACTATGATTCTGAATATGAAGAAATATGCCTGGTAAAAGAGAAACAATGGATAGATAAAAAAAATTCTTAAAATAAAAATTAATTTTACAAGAAAATATATTTTAAACTTTTATACGGTACTTTGATTACTGTAACTTTGAACAAAGAATAGAAAAGTCAATTTTTCTGGATACTTTTAATAAGAAAGTTTTTTTTTCTTTTTTACTTCAATGAAGCAAAAAAGTACCTAAAAACTATGAAACACATTCACACAAAAAGAAAAAATATAACAAAAAAATGTATGAACACTAAATTCTTAAAAACCCTTCATGTACCAGTTCTATAAAAATATGAATGTTTCATTATTAATGTTCAAATGAAAGTAAAAAAGACATCAAAAATCATTCTTTACAGGGCTGTCCGGGATCCCGGATCCGGGGTCCCGGAATCCCGGATCCCGGCGGTTTCTCCAGGATTTTTGTCCCGGATCGGAATCCCGGATTTTTGGCCGGGATTTTTCGGGATTCCGGGACTAAATTTAATATCAAAACCTTCAAAAAAATCAACTTTTTTGCTTATTTTTAACCATTAAATTGAATTTGGCCCTTAAAAATGGAGCATTAATCAAAAATTTTTTTAACCATTTTAACGCCAAACCACAAATATCGAAAATTTTTGTGACTAAGATGTTTTCCAACATTTTTTACATTTCAAACAAGTATTTAAAATCTATTATTTTTTATCAAAAACGACTTTTTTGTGATTTTTAGCGACAAATTTCTGCTTTATATTGCAAAAATGTCACATTTTTTCATTTTAATCTTAAAAAACACTGTAATTTTCAAAATCCCGGAATCCCGTCCCGGATTCCCGGATCCCGGAGGTCGTCCGGGATGTCCCGTCCCGGATCCCGGATCGGCCAAAAAAGCGAGTCCCGGACAGCCCTGATTCTTTATAAAAATGGATTTTTCAAGAAGATCAATTTCAGAGCGTAAATCAATATATAAAAATAAAAGTGTTACTTTTTGCTTTTGATTTATTCATTCCAACCCGTTTTTTTCTCATTTTACGTTTGAACCCTCTCAATTTTATTTTATCTCTAAATTTCACTTTTTTCAAATCACGTTTATCTCTTTTTTTTCCCACCATTCCATCATTAAAAAGAAACGCTTTTATTCATTTTAGTCAAAAAAAAGCAAAAAAAAAATGTTAGGAACAAAAAATTTAAGCTAATGACAAAAAATTAAAATTAACAATAAAAATTAGTTTTAAATGATATTTCCATTATTAGTTTTAAATGAGGGAATCTGACCTGAGATAATACCCTGATGTTTGGGTATTTTTATTTTTTGTTGAGGTACAAAAATACAAGTATAAGAAATCTGAAAATATAATTTAAAAAAGGCTAATTGCAATTTTCAAGCTTAAAAACGAAAATCAAAGAATAAAATTGAAAGAAGCAAAAAACCATTTGAAATGGATTGAATCATTGGCGTTGACGAGAAAGATGGGTCTCCTTCTTTTTCAATGCTGCTTTTTTGTCGAAAATTTTCAATTTCTTTCATCGTAATTGCAATATCGGACCATAAAATATCATCAGAATTGCATCCATTCTTTCCTTTACAACAACAAATTTTTCCTTTTGATGGAATGTCATTATCCTTAAATATTTTGGGTACTGTAGTATTATTAGTGTAATTGAAGCAAAGAATACTGTAAAGGTTACTGTATCTTTGCATCACAGTAATTTTGTAATGTACTGTATGGTTACATTATCATAACATCACACGGTAACCATATAGTGCAATTACAGTAATACAGGGATACAGTATACAAATTTATAAAAACTTACAACAAATTCAATATCCAAACAAACTCGGATATCTTTTCTCGAAAATGGATTTGCATCAGCCTTTCCAGCAGCAGCAATTATTTCATTGCATCTTGGACTATCATATAATGGATTGCTGTAATGCCATTCAGTATTATTTTTAAATTCCTAAACATTTAACATTTATAGCTACAATATCCCTAGTAAAAATTAATATCTAATGATACCTCATCAATTGCTTTAATTTGGACATGTTTCAACAGGGATCGAGATTCACAACCTTTTTGGATTGTTGTTGCTCCACCAATTTTGTCCTAAAAATGAATAAAATTTTTTGTCAAAAATTATCCAAATATATTTGAGTTAAACTAACAGAAGAAATAAAAGTGAAACACCATTCTTCACTGCAATTTCGATAAATTAGTGTATGCTGATCGGGTAAATCTGTTGAAAATGTGCATTCTTGGGTAATATTTGTTTGTGGAGCATAATCAACTAATAAAGTATTGCAAAGATGCTATAAAAAGACAGAACAATTTTTGTATAATTTTAATAAATTTTTTTAAATACTTTTTGCTTTTTTAGCTCTTTTTGTAACACAATCAAACATTAAAAACTATAATATTAATGTAAAATGTTTATCAGCTTCGTCATATAATTACAAGATACGAAAAATTGTGTTTAATAATTATTTGAGCATTAATCGTATTAACGAACTTAATATGTCGTTTAACGTCATTTGAAGCTATTCAGCGTTGAACTTAAAATTGTTTTGAGACGAAATAAAACATATTAAGAGAGGAAAGCGGGAAAAAATAATTTTCAATGGGTCATTTTTGAGCGCGAAAACGTTGAAAACTAAGTTTAAATCATTAATTTTCTATTTTATGTTTTATATTTTATCGTTGTTATGGTTGTTTTCAAGATTGTATTCCCCCTTAGAAGCATCTGCCTTATTAATGTCCTTATTAAAAGCATTCTTGTTTAAGATGCGCCTTTGCTATTACGGAGATTTTTAGAAAAGCCCAGAAGTAGTCGGAAAATAGAAAAGAAAGTAATTCTAGGCTTAAATGAACCATAACAAAAAATCGTATTTGAACTATTGGTCATTTAATCTTGATTAAGCGTTTACATTCATCAAAGCTAAAAACTTTTTGCTACGATTTTTTTGCTGTTTTTCACTTTTAGCTCCGAATTAGCTTTTTTTCCATTTCTTTGCTAATTCGGACTCAAAGAGTCTCTGCAAAAGCTTAAAAATACGTTATTTTACATTTAATAAATTCACTTTTGCTTACAGTAATTACCTATGATTCTTAAATTTTGGATATCCCATTTCCTCCCACAAGTTCCGGCTTTAATTCGTCTTGATTATTATATATATTTATTTCTCTCTTTTCATGTATCCTACAATTGATACGTCACACAAAAGGATTGTATCTTAAACTTTATATCATATTTAATACCGTAATTCTTTCAGCTAACTTCTTTTAACTAACTCCTCTTACATTTGTTCACCTTCAAGATGATGAATGCTGATCAACCTCAAGTTTACTACAATGTAAGGCTATATCTTTACAGACTTCTTATTAAAATAATACTTTCAGAACTTATTCGGTGATGACAATGATGACCTCCAAGATGAAGGACAAGAAAAGGTTGCGGATTATCGGTCAACATTAGAAAATTTTCGTCGATTCATTCGCGAATTTAGTGCCGGTGGCTTCAATTACAAATATCGGTAAGCTTTGTTAAATCTCTCGCATGCTTGATTACTGTAATATTTTTTAGGGAACAACTAAAAAAGAATTATCAACTTGGTGAATATTATTTGGAAATTGAATTTGCTGATCTTAAGCAGTTTGATGAAGAATCTGCCATGAAGCTTAAAAATTCTCCTGCTCATTACATTTCAGCTGTAGGCTTTCTTTTTTTGCTAGAACTTGAATAATGTGAACACTTTTTTTTAGCTAGAAGCTGCTGCCAAGGAAGTCGCCGATGTAATTACCCATCCTCGTCCAGAGGGAGAGAAAGATGTTCATGATATTCAAATTATTTTAACCCTTTCTGGAGAGCCTACATCAATTCGTAAAATGAAGAGTACCGATGTTTCGAAGCTTATTAAAATTTCTGGGATTATTGTTGCGGCTTCACAAGTCCGATCTCGAGCTGTTAAAGTTACCCTTCAATGTCGAACTTGTCGGCATACAATGAGTGATGTTGAAGTTAAAACTGGAATGGAAGGATTCCAATTACCTCGACAATGCCATGCTAATCAAAGCGGAAATGGACAACGTTGTCCTCTTGATCCTTATCATATTGTCCCTGATAAATGCATCTGCACAGATTTTCAAACTTTAAAACTTCAAGAAACCCCCGAAGATGTTCCACAAGGTGAAATGCCACGGCATATGCAACTTTACATTGATCGATATTTAACTGATCGAGTTGTTCCTGGAAATCGTGTTACGATCACCGGAATTCTTTCCATCAAAAGACTCTTTAAACAAAAAGGCGGAAAAGCAAATGATAAAGCAATGACGGGAATTCGAATGCCGTATATTAAAGTTACGGGCTTTCATGTTGAAACATCTGGCACAGGACGTTCTGATCAATGGCATTTTACCCCTGAAGAAGAGCGACAATTTCATGAAGTTGCAAAACGTCGAGATGTCTATGAATTAATTACAAAGAGTATTGCCTCTTCAATTTATGGTTCAGAAGATATCAAAAAAGCTATTGCCTGTTTACTTTTTGGTGGTTCTCGGAAACGTCTTCCTGATGGTCTTACTCGACGTGGTGATATCAATGTTCTACTTCTTGGTGATCCTGGTACTGCAAAGTCACAGCTTTTAAAATTCGTTGAAAAAGCTTCTCCCATTGCTGTTTATACTTCTGGAAAGGGCAGCAGTGCCGCAGGTCTTACAGCTGCAATTATTCGTGATCCACAATCGGTAGGCTTGTCTTACAATAATAAATTTTTTGTTGGGTTGGGCTGTTTGGAAATTGTGTCATCAAGAACTCTTAAATCAAGTCCATAATGACTTAATTTTTTTTTATTAAACCGAAATTTTTTGCCGAATACATTCGGGAAAAGATTTCAAGCTTTTTTAAAAGATAAAGCCGGACCGCTGCAGATACGTAAAACCATTCAGAGCTTTAATTTTTGTTGTCATCTTCAATCTACCCTAAATTTTCTGCATTGGGTTGGAAATACCCTTCTGTCCTTTAAACAACTCTTTGATGACTTGGTTTCTGAACAACCTAATTTTTTTGTTAACTGAATTTATTTGCCGTGTAGTAATCAGGGCCAAATTTTTTAAAAGTTTGATTCATATTAATTAAATTATGAAATACCGCTCCTAGGTCTAATTCTTGTTACCATTCACCTACGAATACTGTATATAACATTGTTGCTTTTTTCAGCGTTCATTCATTATGGAAGGTGGTGCAATGGTGTTAGCAGATGGTGGAGTTGTTTGTATTGATGAATTTGATAAAATGCGTGAAGATGATCGTGTTGCAATTCATGAAGCAATGGAACAACAAACTGTAACTCATGGACATTTTTTTTTACAGTATCTAATTTGTTTTTTTATAGATTTCAATTGCAAAAGCTGGTATTACAACAACTCTAAATTCTCGATGCTCCGTTTTAGCTGCTGCAAATTCAGTCTTTGGTCGATGGGATGATAATAAGGGTGAAGAAAATATTGATTTTATGCCAACAATTCTTTCTCGATTTGATGCAATTTTTGTTGTTAAAGATACACATGATCTTCAACGTGATGCTGTAAGTATTGGGTTGAATACTGTAGCTTTTGTTAATTTTGCATTTTTAGACCCTTGCAAAGCATGTCATTTCTGTTCATATGAATGCTGATCAACATGTTTCTCAAACTGAAAATGATGGAGAACTTTCATTGGAATTCTTAAAGAAATTTGTTGCATATGCTCGTGCAACCTGTGCTCCTCGACTTTGTGATGCTGCAAAAGATAAACTTTTGAATAATTATGTCAAGATGCGAAATCCAGAAAATCATGAAAATCATCACAAATCAAAGAAGATGCCAATGATTCCAATTACCATTCGTCAACTTGAAGCCATTATTCGAATGTCTGAAGCTCTTGCAAAAATGGAATTGCAACCATTTGCACTTGAAAAGCATGTTGATGAAGCAATTCGACTTTTCCGTGTTTCAACCCTTGCTGCAGCAGAATCTGGAGAACTTGCTGGAATTGAAGGTTTCATGTCAAATGCTGATACATCAACCTTCAATCGAATTGAAAATCAACTTCGTAAACGTTTTGCAATTGGAACATACGTTTCAGAAGATTTGATTGTAAATGAATTCGTTAAACAAGCATACGATGAATCAATGGTCAAAAAAGTTATTGGATATTGTGTTCGTCGAGGTTTAATGATTTACAAATATCAACGAAAAATGCTTTATCGTGTTAAGTAATTTTGTTTGTATTTTTTGTTATTTCTGCAGTACCTGGGATTTACTGTAACATTTTTTCTATTTTTATTATTTTTTCATTTTTCTCTTTGTATTTTATTTTCATAAAAAATTGTTTTAAAAAATTAAAAACTTACACCTTTGTTACAGCAGCAAACAAAATCCCCATTTAAGTCAAAGCATCCGGCAATTTGAGTTTTTCCATTTAAAGAAGTTTGATTTTTACAAAATTCTTTATCATCACAATCAAATCGGCCACTTGATTTGTCATGGAAGCACCAACCTCCAAAATCGGGAACTTCACAAATTCCCTAAAAGTTTAACAGTAATTACGAACTACAGAGTGGGATACTGTATTTTTGTTACCTTTGTTGTATGAGAACAAAAACGGCTTTCAACAATGACTAAAATAACAAACAACAAAAATAATACAACTAAATTTTTCATCTTTTTAAACAGCAAATAACTTTTATTTGAAATAGCTGAAAGAAAATACCCAAAAAGAGATGGTTGCTTTTTTTTTGTTTAAAAGAATTTATTAAAGATGCATAGACTCATTTTGAATTAATTGTCGTCAAGTTGGTTCTTTTTATAAAGGATGCATTTATTTCCACCCTCTCCTTTTTTTGTCATTATTTATTTAAACATGGTTTTTGAGAAAGAAAAAAGATAGAAAAAGTTGTAAAAATTGCACCATGAAATGTGCCATTTAAAGTTCAAGGTGAAGATCAAGTACGGTAGAAAAAAATCCAACAAATAGTTAACACACACTTTATTCTCAAAATTACAATTTTGAAAGATTTAATAAATCTTATTACCTTTTAACAATTTTATGATGATTAAAATTGTTGTCGCTTTTGTTGAAAATTTGGATGTTCTCGAGAAGCTTCATATGATGGTGGAGAAATTGCATTTAAACGAAGTCGAACTAAAATATAAATTTTTCGTTTTTGTGTCACTGAAGTATTTATTTTTAGAGAGAACATAACACAAAAAAGAAGATAAAAACTACTGCTACAGTAACCTTACCGCGATGATAGGTAACATAGACATAATAAAATGCAAAAAGTTGAAGCATTAAACAACAAGATACAACGACAAAAACTGCAAGAAAAAGTTGTTCAATGTTAAACAAAAGTTGTTGAATATCATGTTGTGAAATGGTTGGAGTAGAAGGAGCCCCGTAATGATGGTAGTGATGACGGCCGATCATTGTTGCCTCAAAAGAAACAAAATGAAATATGCCAAGAAAAAATGGGAGTATTTGTATCATATCTTTTCAATTTTGAATAATGATGAAAAAAGCTTTCAAAATTGTCTAATGGCTTCTGGTGCTTGTAAAAAAAGCAATCTAAACATTAAAAAATCAATAAAAAATACTTTGTAAAGTTTTTTGTCGCACTTGTGTAATTTATATTTTGTGTCAATTTAAAATCTTCAATCTTTAATAAGAAAAATTCAGAGAAAGAACATCGTGATTAACCTAATAGAGTTCATTACAACACAAACAAAGGATATTGATAATCTACGGTAATCATTTTTATTGTAGTTTTAAAAAAGATGAAACAAAACATTAAATCCGAGAAATAAAAAGTTGTGTATTTTTTAAAATAAAAACAGAGTTAACAATTGCAGAAACAATACAAAACTTAATAGAATGAAATTTGATTGATTTATCACATATAAATTACGTTAAATATTATTTTTTGTTAAACAAGCATACGATGAATCAATGGCAAAAAAGCAGTATAAAAAGTTTCACATATTTTGTATATTAAAGTTTTATAACATTTTGCTTATACTCTATCTGATATAGTTTATCAAAAAAGAATTAATTTGGAGTAATCGCAGAAAAAATCATGAAAAAAAACAAATTTTCCAATGATCCAATGCTCGATAGCTGCAACTCACAATGATTTTTTCCCATGGAAAATAGGAAAGAAAAAAAACATTCCTCAATGGTAGAAGCTTCGAGAACGAGAACAATTCATCCCGAACATTTTCGTTGGCGCGATTTTTGTGTTGAACAAAAAAAACCTCAATACTTTTTTAAATCCAATTTTTTTAAATTTTTGTAGGACTAAAAATACTCGCTTCATTTTTCCTGTTTTTTTCTCTCTCTCTTTTTTTTGCTCCTCTACTTTTTTTGATTATTTTTACTTCTTCTTTTCTTCTTTGCAATTTTTTGCAGATTTTTTCATCCTTTTTTTGCTGCTTCAAACGGTTTTGTTCAAATTATTGGTAATCTTTTGCCTTAAATATTTGTAGTAGAACTTTTCCGATTTTTAATTTCTGTACCATCATCTGTTAGTAGCTGCATTGAAGAATACATATATTTTCACATCCATCACTTTTCGTTTAATTTTTTCCCTTACTTGCAGAACGAGAAGTTTTCTTCATACTCAAAAATGTTATATCCTGTAATGTATATATTCCCAGATTATTTATTATATACTTCGTGCACTTTTTTTACATATTTTCTCGGATGCGTTGATTTCCATTTATGTTGTTGTTTTTTTATTGCGTTAACTTTATTCTTTCTCCTTTTTAGTTAGCTCAAAATAACATCAATAATGCGCTACAATAACAGTGATCGACGTGATAACTTTCACAGCAGCAGCGGCAGTGGAGGTTATCGATCCTCTCGAACTGGCTCCGGTGATTCTGTTAACTCTTCAAGCAGCTATAGTTCCCGTCATGGTTACTCTTCTCAAGGTGGCAGTGGTGGTGGCGGCGGCTATCGTGGTCGTGGAGGACGTGGTGGTGGTGGCCGAGGTGGTGGATATGGTGCTCCTGGGGGCCGATCTGGTGCCGATGATTCAACTACAAGTGGAATCCCATCTCATGAACCTGGCCTCTTCACAATTGATGAAATCGAAGCTCTTCCCGAAGTTCCTGCAAAAAAGGAATTAACTGTTCGAACAAATGGTTATGAAATTGATTCCTCGAAAGCTAAAGTTGCCTATCAATACGATATTCGATGGACTGGTGAAAGCTCAAAGGGCAAGACGTTCGATATGAATACTCAGACTAAAGATGAGTAAGTTGTCTGTTATAATAATGTATAAAAAAGTGTTTCTAAACTTAGCTTTTTTAGCGTCAAGTTCCAAAATAAGCAACGTGCACTCTTCTCTGTCTTCTATAAAACGCTCCATGAAAATAAAGTATTCTTTGGTATTCATGACGGTGATGAACAATATTCATATGATAGTGGATCAATGTTCTTTACTCAGCAAAAATTACCCATGGAAGAAAATGAAGCTCGTACATTTGAACTTCCAGTTGTAAGTTTTCCGTAATTATTTACATGTGTACCTTACTATAATAATTTTTTAGGATAAATTTGATGAAGACGCAAAAGATTACTACCGCTCCATTGTCAAAGCTTCTTGTGAAATCAAACTCACTCGTGTTATTCGTCCTGATGAACTTAATGGTGATCTTGAAAATGATCGTCCTGCTATCCAATACCTTGAATTGGTCTTCAGTCAACAGCAACGAATTAGGTATTTTTTTATCCCTCGTGCATACTGTAGTAGTTAATTATTTTAGTGGAAATTACCTTTCATTTGGTAACAAATTCTATGATAAGGAAAGCAATGAACCCATTGATCGTACTCCATTGGTTTTGAAAGAAGGTGTTACCAGAAGCATCCGTATCATTGGTGAACCCGCTGATAAAAAGTTAATGGTACAAATGGTTCCCACTAAAACGACATTTTATGATGCTCGATCCGTTGAACGTCTCATCGAACATGCAATTGATGATCGAATTGATAATATCTTTCGTGGCAACAAATTGAAGTTGGCAAGTGATGCAGTTAAAAACCTTTGCTTTCGTACAACTCATTTGGAAAAAAATAAGCCAATTATTGCTGCTGGAATTTCTTCTGATCCTGCTGAAAGAATTATGTTTGATCTTGATGGTACCGAAACTTCTGTTGCTGATTATTTTAAACAAAAGTATAGACTTCGTCTTCATTATCGTCATCTTCCTTGTGTTATTGAAAAGAAAGGTAAAGATAAATTCTATTACCCAATTGAAGTTCTGCGGATTCCTCATAATCAACGTGTACCGAAAGCTAAGCAAGGAAATGATTTGGTAAGATTTTTTTCTATTTGTATTTTACAAGTTC
Source organism: Panagrolaimus sp. LJ2414 (assembly GCA_024447195.1). Taxonomy (NCBI): domain Eukaryota; kingdom Metazoa; phylum Nematoda; class Chromadorea; order Rhabditida; family Panagrolaimidae; genus Panagrolaimus; species Panagrolaimus sp. LJ2414. The sequence goes on from JAMRXY010000046.1 coordinate 422,069, forward strand.
ATATTTATTTTTAGAATGCTTTGATTATTCGAAAATGTCAAATTCTTCCTGCTGATAATGTTGAAAAGATTGAAAAGCAGCGTGCTGATGCTGAAATTCTTAACTCCAATGATTTTATCAAGAATTCTGGTGTTCGAGTTAATGCTCGCCAACTTGTTACAACACCTGCAAAGCAATTTGCTCCTCCTGCGATCGCTTTGTTGGATACCCAGAAGACTTTGAATTGTGGTGTCTTTGGTATGCAAACCAATGACAAATTTATTCAACCTGCAACAGTTCGTTATTTGGCTTGCATTCTTGCTTCCAATGATCTTGATACTCTTCGTGCTGAGTAAGCTTTTTTTATGATAAATATTCTATTAATTCAATCAATTTTTAGAAATTTTGTTAAACAATTTCTTGTTCGTCTTGAATTGTACGGCGTTAAAATTAAACGAAAAAAGTATATCGATTGGACTCAACCCAATCGTGATTTTGATCGCCTTGCTGACCTTGCTAAAGAAGATTTTGATTTTGCTTTGATCATTGGTAAGCTCATTAAACCTTTTGTGTTATATATTACTTTATTTTTAGGTGATACTGATCAACTTCATCATGGTATGAAACATATGGAACTCAGTACTCGATTAACAACTCAGCATGTTAAAACTATGACTGTCCAAAAGGCAAATAATACCCTTTTTGATAATTTGGCTTTTAAATTTAATTTGAAAGCTGGTGGTCTTAATTGGTCAATTTCAACTGATCCTGCGCATATTGAACAGCTTAATAATCGTGATCTCTTGTAAGTTCTTTATATTATTGGATATAATCATAATGTTTGATTTTTAGGAAATCATTGATGCAGAATACTCTTTTCTTTGGAATTGATTTGAGTCATCCTCTTGGCCGTTCTGATCCCAGTCTTAAACCTGAGCATGTTGATCCAAGCTGTGTTGGATTCGCTTCAAACGTAAGTTTTCAGATACTGTATACTTTGTATATAATCTTTTTTTATTTCAGTTATATCGTGGTCAAGCAAATATGTCCAAAGGTGATTTCGGCTACCAAGCTCCACAAAAGACTATTGTTGATCCAAATTTACTTGAAGCTAAATTCACATCTGCTATCAATGCCTTCTTCCTTAATAGCGGTGGATATCCAAGCTGGATCGTTGTTTATCGAGCTGGACTTTCTGAAGCTGAAATTGCAAAGGTTTGCTTAATTTTTGTACATGGAATCTGAATAACCTGTTTATGTTTTAGATTCAATTAGAAGAAGTTCCCGTCTTGAAAGCTACCATCGAGAAAATGAAGGCTGCAAATGCTGAATTTAAAGCAAAACCTGTCAAGCTTACTGTAATCATGTCAAATGAAAATAGTAATTTCCGCTTGTTCAAAGAACAGATCGATACACGTGATAAAGCTCCAATGCAAAATGTTCCTTCGGGTGTATGTGTTTCTGAAAAGATCGTCTCTCGTCGTGTTCCATCTTTCATTCTTGTTGCTCAACGGGCTTTGATTGGTACTGCTCGACCTGCCGTTTTCCATGTTCTTGAAGGTGCTGATGCTTTTCCTCTTCACCATATTCGCTGGGTAACATATTGTCTTTGCTTTTCACATGGCATTGTTTGTTCACCTACAAAACTTCCTGGTCCATTGGTTTCTGCTGCTGATTTGAGCAAACGTGCTCGCAATAATTTCAAGCAACATAAATATAATGGGTGAACTTTTTTCTTATTTCTTTTTTGGTACTTATTTATTTCATTTTTCAGCAATGATGATGTTCAAAGTGTTGGAAGTGGAGATTCTGCTCGATACCGTCAAGGACAAGGTGATATCCTTTCTGAAGAAGAAAAGAATGCAATCCGAAGCAGAGAAGATGCGCATTATGATAATCTCAATAATGTCCTCAAAGCTGCCATTGAAGAAGGCCGATTCTGGGCGTAATCTCTGTTCATATTCTGTTTTTTTCTGTTTTATTTGAGCTTTGCAATCGTTTATTTTGTATATCCTTTTTTTCTGGTTATGTATCTCATCTGATTTAAAAAAGCATACCTAGCTCAATAAATATTTTCATTTGATAACCTTTTTGAATGCATTTGAATGTGGACTTGGGAAATTCCCAATTGGAATTTGTAGGAGAATGTTTAATAAAATTGTGAAAAGCCTATTCCATGTCTTTCTAGATAGTTCATGAGTCTAATCATCCTAATTATTTTTTTCTTACAGTAACCGAAAATGTTAGGTATCATACGACATACAATTTTCTTCTCCACATTTTGTAAATTTTTACGCGATCGATAAATAGTTAGATTATGCGTTTAATTATATTACGTAATAAAATTGAAATATCCGGATTACTCATAATTCGATTACATAAAAAAGAGTTGTACAAAAATCAAAGAACGCCAACAAAAAATCCAAGAAAGAATTGGCGCGAAAAATTTGAGTTAAAACTTTTTTTTTCAAGGCAGATCAAATTTTTTGTTGTTCAAAAATTTCCATCAACTATTTTTTGTGCAGTCTTTTTTAACCTTTTAACTAACATTTATAATTAACAGCAAGAACAATGTCAAAGTATTCTGATTATATTGCTTTGGTGGATGAAGATTATTTTAATTTAAATGATATTATGGCAACTCGAGCAAATATTCCATGTGAATTTAAGCCTGGAACTCCATCAGGTTTGGTTTTGAATCTTTTTAATAACAACTTAAAAGTAGTTTTTTAGAATTCTTTCGTCTAATTGGACAGCAACCTCCACAAACAATCTCTGAAAGAGGTTATAAAACTGAAACACCAGCATGGATTATTTGTACACTTAAAACTCAAACTATCATCTTTAAGGTAATATTATTACTGTTTAAATGTATATGATGGAAAATTAAATAAATATTTTAGCCTCAACTTCCAAAAGCTTTTACCGAAAATACAAGAAATAGTTTATTGGCAGCTCCAGAAGGAAAGAATCTTGAAAATCTATCCCTTCATTTTTACCTTTTTGGTATTCGATTAGCTTTGTAAGTTTTATAGTTATGCTCGATATATCCTGGACAAAATCATTTTATCATTATTCACTTTTACAGATTGATGGAAGGAAAAACTGGTTCAGAAATTGCTTATGCGCTGCTGAGAATCTTTGAACTTCGAGCTGGATGGATTTTAAAACTTGCTGTTGATGTACATTTTTCTTCTTTTCTTTCTAAAATAACTAATATCCATATTTTTTAGCCCGTCTTAAAACCTTTAATGCTTGATTTAACTGAAAAAAGAATATTTTATAAAGCTCAACAAAGTGAAATTCGTACAATTGATTGGTTTCATCGAAATAATAAAGAGAATCAAAAAGTTTCAAGAAAAAGAAGTCATGCAGAAATTTCATAATTTATTTATTTTTACCTATTTTTGTTTATATTTTTTGATATTACTGTAAAAATTGTGATAAAGAAAGTACAAGTACAAAGAAGAAGGCTTTATTTCTCATTCTTTTCATTGGGATTATAATTTACCATAATTTAATATAAATATATCAGTTAAAATAGACGTTGAAAGGCATTCAGAGATTGATAATTACAGCATCTTGATAAGTGATTTAGATTTCAATATCTCTTCCTTGTATTGTTGGAATGGATCCTCGCCTGCTCCAGCCACTTCATCATCACTTCCTTCGCCATCTTCAATTTCTTCAGGTTGTAAAAGAACTCCTCCAGCAAGCATTGTATCAATAGCAAGTTGACGTTGAGCATCCCGCATATGTGAAAGATAATACCTTGAAGCAGAGTTATATCCATCTTTTACAAAACCAGTAAATTTTCGTTGTCCACTTCTTGTTACATCACCCTTGAGGGCATCGGTACCAGCATACTGTCGACTAATTGCATCACCATTATTTGCCCAGACTTCTTTCATCACTCGAACAAGGGTTTCAGGAGCTTCTTCATGCATTGGAGAAATTAAACCAAGTCGACGAAATTGTGAAATTGCAACAATTTGAGATATTGCACCTTGAACAACATTTGTCCGGTCCTAAAAATGCAACAAATATTTATACAAAGATTACGTAAATTATATATTTACCAAGCAATCAATACAATTTGTTCGGATTACACCTTTTTGCTTCAGGACAACTTCTCCAGATTTATCAATCCAACAGTAACCAATTTCAGATAATTTATCTTTCAGCCCTGCCATTAAATCAGCGAGTTTATGAAATTGAAGAGCTCGACAATGAAAATGAAAATCAAATGAAACATATCCAAGATCGGGGGAATCCATTTCCAAAATATGCTAAAAAAATAATATTCCATCATAAGCATACTGTAGCAATACATAAAACAAGTACCTCCAAGAAAGATTGAGCAATACAAAGTTCTCGACCCGCTTGATTTACCAAATTCACTGCAATCACCGGTTTACCGTATTCATCAATTAATTTATTCATATGCTTTTTAAAAAATGGAAAAGATTCTTCAAGTTTTTTGTCAATTGTTAGCGGAGGACGATATTTGTATCCTTTCTGGGACCAAAAAACTGGAACAGAACCACGAATTTGTACGAATGAAAGTTGATGACCAAAAATATCAATGATTAGCTCAGTTTCAACAAAATTTGCAACATTTCCTAAAACAACATGTTGTATTTTGTGAGATATAAATATTTTAAGCAAACCTTCATCATCAATTCCTCTTCGGAGATATCGAGTTCCAGCCCGTTTTGTTGAACGTCGAGATATTAGGGTTAACGTTAAATCAGTTGGGGCAATATCTTCTCCGTCAATAAAAAGCGACTTTTGTGCAACATATCCTTGTACAACCGGAACAATCCATTCATCTTTTTCTATTGTAGTTTTGTCTTCAAAGATATCCTTCAGTAAAGCTTTATTCCAGAAAAATACATCATTATACTCCTTGGATAAAGCGGATCTAAAATAAATCCTTGTGTAAAAAATATTAAAACAAACAAAAACTTACTTTTGTAAATTATTAGTAATATCTCCACCACCAGTTTCATAATAAAAATCTCCATTATCATTAAATAATCTTAAAATTTCATCAACAACTTTTGGTTGTGGAACAGGAGGTTTAAATCCAGATACAAATTTGATAATTTGTGACTTTTTAATCTTTTCAATATGTTTCGGGGAACCACTGGTAAAATATGAGACATCAATTTGATATTCAGGATCAATTGGAAGTGCAGTAATTCTTTCAATCTTTCGAATTTCTTTTGAAGAACTTTTTCGAGCTGCAATTTTTGTTGATTGTATAACAGCAAGTAAAAAGATTGAATCTTCTATCACTAATTTTCCAAGTACTGCGTCAATTTCACCAATGCAATGTAGATCAGCAGAGGATAACTCTAAAAATATACGGATATTAGTATATGAGTAATAATGGATAAAAAAAGTACAAGTAAAGGTATATAAAAATATAAAGGTTCTTCAAAAAATAATATGACTCACCAGCATGTCCAACAATATTTAAATTACCATTTGTTCGAGAGATTCGTAGAATTGATTTTATGCATTTTGCAAAGTAATAATTTTTTGAGACAAAAAATTGCATTTTTTTTAATATAATGATGGTGTTAATATAATGTTGTAATTAAACAAATAAATAATAATAGTTAAGCTTAATAAGAAAGTGAAGAAGAAAGGGTTAAAATTGAAAATTGTGGTTGTTAATTTTTTTTAGAAAAAATAAAAGTGAAATGACATTTTTTACGCGTTGAAAAAAACGAAAGAGAAAAAGTCACCACGAAAAAATTGAAAAGGAGAAAAAATTAACGTTGCGTGCTTTTTGTTTGTTGAAGAATAATAAATTCACTAAATTTTATGTCTGTTTGGAATGTTTACTTATGTTTTTTTACCTTTTTGATTCTAAAACATCTGTGTTTTGTTAATACCGATTCTAGTTTTGGAAGATGAAAGAAGTGTATTTCTTTCGCATCTTTTTCACATTGAATTCACATAAATTTGCATATATTTTGGATTTTGATAAGCTGAAGGCATAAAAGTCAAAATATCGAAAACTGGATCAAATTTATCCAAATCATATTAAATTAAAATTACTAACTTCATTCATATTGTAATTATTAAATTTATAAAGAAAGCTTACACATTTTTAAATTTTAAAAATGCCTGCAGGCTTGTTGAATACTTTCAACACGGCATTCTTTTCCTTTCTTTGTTTATTTTCCTTCCAGTTGGAAAGCTAATAATTTGTGAGTTCACAGTCACGTGTTATCGAGACGTAAAAATAACTAAAAATAACAAATCCCTTTTAATTATTTTATATAAAATTTAACTATTTATTGCAATTCCAAATTTGTTTCAACTATTAATCATATCGTGTAAATATTTCTTATGATAGCTTTTATTTAAAATACTGCATAAAATATTTTTTAAAATGGCGAAAATTTTCAGATCAATTTATATTATAATATCGTATTCCAATTTTTATACTTATGTCGACTGTAATACAGTTTATTATTTAGCTTTATCAAATCAGAATCTTAATAATAATGTCAAAATCAACTTTAATAAAAGTGGAAAATAGTAAAATTGGTGTTGAAAAGATACCGCTTCCAAATGGATGGTAATTGTTTTACCGTATCCATGTTGTCTAAAAATATTAATTATTTATTCAGGGAAATGCGGTACGATTCTTTGGATCAACCATATTATGTTGATCATAAAACAAAAACTACAACATGGATGCATCCATGCAGTGAACCATTACCCCCAGGATGGGATATGAGACGGGATCCTCGTGGACGGATATATTATGTAAATCATATTGCTCGAAGAACAACATGGGAGCGTCCTACAAATTTTGAACAAAAGGTCTCAGAATTTTTATATCCATTTCATGAAGATTCATTTGGTCCTCTTCCAAAAGGTTGGGAGAAATGTGAAGGTAAATATTTATTTATTTAAAATACATTGTTAACAAACTGTTACAGTAATCACAATCATTATACCGTAATAATCGTAATAAGGATTACGGTAATAAGAAAAATATTTGTTAAAAATTAATTTTAAAATGTGCAATTTAAACTTCATTGATGAGATTACTGTGGTACTGCCAATGCTTAAAACATATTTTTAAAGATTGAATTAATGTTACAAAATAAATATTTTAGATCCAAATACCCATCGAATATATTTTGTTGATCATATTAATGGTAAAACACAATTAGAAGATCCAAGACCAAGGAAAGATCAAGGCGTGCCATTTGAGGAAAAAATATTCAAAGCATTTTGTAGCAAAGATCTTTGATTCAAATTGTTAATGTATTTTTGTAATTAATTTTCTATACTCAGGGATACATACATTATTCATACATTGACATATGTTTTTATTATAAAATTATTCTAGTCAGGAAATAAGAGATTTATCTCTAATTCATATTTGTGCCAATAAATAAAATCATAATCATTAAAATTTTCGGTCACACATTTTTAAATTTAAAAACACAATATTTTATATTTTTTATATGATAGTTTATCATTTTTTACAGCTATAAAAATGATAAATGCAAAATTTTAAAACAAATCTTTAAATTACCGTAATACAAAACTTTACCCAACTTTAAGGCTTTGACCGATGATGACGTCATCGAATATTGTTTTTTCTCTTCGTCATCACATTTGCTTTGATCGTTGCCGCGCCTTTATGAGACAATCATTTTTTGACTGTTCCTTTTAATCTCTTTTTTTGTGATGACGACATCGCTGGACAAAGCCATACTGTACTACTTTTTGAATATTTACAGTAACCATACTGTAAAATCTTTTAAAAATTTCAGGTGTTTATACTTTTATTTAATAGTTAAGAATTTAAAAGTAATGAAAAAGAAATATTTAATTCTTTGTAAACAAATTTAGATCAAATTAAAAGCAGTTTTAGTCATTTCAAAAAAATGAAAGATATTTTTCAAAGAAAACTAAAATTCTTTTCACTAAATTTTTGCGACTTTTGTGAAACTTCGAAGTTTTTTTTGATTGTTGAAAAGCTACAATTTAGAATGTGACGAATTTCTTTTATTTTTTAAACGCTGCCTTTGTTTTTTTCCTCATTGTCCTCGTCATTGGACATTGGTGATATTCAATTCAACAACAATAAAAAAAACAACAACAACAACATTTTTTCTTGGCAGCAGCTGAAATATTGTTGTTGTTGTAAAAAAAGTAGCTGAATATTAAAAAAAGAAAGAAATTTGGTGACATTTATTTTAACATTTTTTACCTTGTTTTAAAAAGGCTTTCGTTTTTGTTTTAAAACAAGGTAACGAAATATTAAAGAAAAAAAGGGGGTAAAAAAACCTGTAATTAAATAAACTTGTATTTTTTTATATGTTTGACTGAATCGTTCGCAGGACATTTTTCTTCTTCTTCTTTTTAGTTCATTTAACTGGCCCCAAACATTTAAAGACAAAGAAAAAAAAGACCAAAAATTGATTAAGGATGAAAAAAGAAAAAAAAAACTAGCTCATGTTTCTTTCTAACTTTCTTTTTTCTTCGCGGCGTCGGTGATGCTTGAATCAGAGTTTTTTTGTTGAATTTTTATTTCGATCAATATTATTGGTACAAAGAAAAAGAAAGAGAAGTAGTATATGGACACAACTACTTCTACTTCTAAAACTACAACCACCACCACCACCATCAGCATCAAAAACTAAAACGAACCGATTGTATTTTTTTTTAAAGGGGGAGCTACTACTTGCTGTTGCTGCTGTCAACATAGTCGTCGGGTGGTGTCATGTTGAGTTTTTTTCTTTGTTTCGTTGAATTGAATCAATTTCATTTCATTCCATTTTTCTTCCATTTTTCAAAAAAATTCAGTTCAAAAAATTTTCCCCCAAAAAAGAGTTTCTTTGTTTGCGCGTTTTAAACAAAAATGTCGAAGAATATTTAAAAATCGATTTTTATTATTTTTCATCTTTTTTTTCTCGAAAAACGTCATAATTTTAAAAATTTACAATCCTCTTTTTTATGTACTTTTAACCTTGCCTCGTTCCCTTTTATTTTCCCATCAAATCAATTCTTTCTGTTTTTGTTTTGCGTCTTTTTTAAGCTTTCAACAACTATTTTTTTTGACACTTTTCAAACAATACGTCACAGAAAAAAAGGACCGACCCAATCTCATTTTTTTACTCACTTTAAACAATTCAAAGAACACTTCCAAACAAATTGTTATCGAATAGCTAGAGGGGACATTGAATCAATGCTCTTTTTTGTGATAGTCTTTTTGTGATAATACGTTAAATAACTAATTTGCATAAAAGCAGAAACCGTTTTTAACATGTATAAAAGTTTAAGTCTTTTAAGATTAAATAAATTTTTTATAACTGATCAAATATGATCATTGATTGTTTTTTTATTGTTTGGGAAATGTGTTTTTAATTCTTTTTTCTGAGTGATAAAAAGATAACGAATGAAAAGTTAAAGTTTGTTACTGTAATTTGTGGTTACTGTAATGGCTTTTGCTCTAAAGTTCGTTTGAACAAGATGAAAACGAATTTGAATATTTCTGAATTTGGTTTAAATTGAGATCAAAATATCATCATAGATGTTTTGTGAACTTTTAAATTTTAAAATCTCTAAATATTCATAGAAAACAAAATTATGCTTTATTCACTGAGTTCAATTTGAGATTTTTAACGATTTAATAAAATAAAAGCTTTATCAAACAGGACGACAAAAATCTTTTTTAAAATCACAAAAATTGCTGTCGAACGAAAAACAACAAAAATGTCTACGATAAATTTGATGGAACGGTTCAGCTTTTACTCTTTTTTGAGCGATCAGAAAAAATTTGTTCAGCGATGTTTGAACCATAGCTAAAAAAATGAAAGTGAAAATCACAGATTTCAAAACATTTTTTTAAAATAGAAGCCCAAAAGTATTGCATCATTCTTATTTCTTGTCGCAAATATTTCATCTTACTCTTCTTTTAACGGTTTTTCGCCTAAAATTACTATGAACTATTTTCGTTAGTTTGAGAAATTTTTTGCAGTTACGTTTTTTGATTTAATATAAAACTGATGATAGATAGATAGATAAAATTATCTTTGATATTCCTTATTTGACAAACTATTGTGTGCCGAAATAGATGATAATTAAGATATTTTAGATGTCAACAGCAGAAGATGAGTTGTTGTCTTCAAAAAAGAAGAAAAAGTCTTTTTTGAATGGCAATTCTCGGGGTGATAATGAAAGTCGATATTTAAATTTTAATTTAAATCAAAGTCATAAATGTTCAAATATCCCTGATTTTCAATTTAAAAGCAAATCAAATAATACCAAACATTTTGGTAATCATAAAAAATTGCTGCAATCTTTTAGCCGCAATGTTAATTTTAATAGGATTACTGTAATCAGTTAAAATTTGTTCAATTAAGATAAGGTCATAGTTAGAGCATATGCCAATAAAGGACTGCCGCAATATTCAAATTATATCAGATTCTACTGTTTTTGAAAATAAAAGAAGAACTTTCACAACAACAAAAAATCATCAGTTGTCAAAATCTTTAAATTCCGTCATTTTTGATTCTGAAGTTGGTGTTGAAAAATATGGGCTGAAAATTGACACCTTTTCAAATTCAAACAATAATAGCAGCAGCACCCTTTCACTTCATATTGCAGCTTATGAAATTTCTATCGAAGCTACTACCACCACTGTTGAACCAAATTGGAATAAAATTAAAAATGCTAAAATCATTTCAACTCCTTCAACACCATCAAATATTCAAGTAATATAAAATATCAAAAATGGCAAATCTTTGTAAATATTACTTAATATTTGCAGAATGTGCTTGAATTTCCACGAATGCAGGAAGAAGAAGGAACACCGGAGCCAGAAGTGATGCAATTTCGAGCATCCCAACGATTACGGAATCCGAATGAATCGGCTACAGAAACAAATAATCAACAACAACAACAAACATATCAAAGAAGATCAATTTTTGGAACGGTTGCAACTCAAGGCGTTCAACAAATTCGTAATCAACTTTCTCGAATTCAATCTGCACCTGGTGCATTTGGGTAAAAATAGAATTTTTAAATAGCTGTTGGAAAAACATTAATAGAGAATATGCAAATTGAAAAAAATTGAAAAACGTTAATAGAGAATATGCAAATTTTTAGAAATAATTTTAACATTTTTTTCGTTTTTATTTTTTCAAAAAAGGAAAAAAAGTTTTCTTTGAAGTTATCGATAAAAATATCGTTTCAAAACAGTTTTTTATTATCACAAAAACTGTCCTCTAGCTATTCCATAACTTTTTTGAAGCATATTTTAAACATTGTCAACTGCAAGTTATTGGAAATGGATTGGGTCGCTTTGAAAAAAAAGAATGTTTGTCCAGCATTCCCATCCTTTTTCCTGATTAGTCACGTTTTGCCCCGATAGTGTGCGTATATAGATTTCTCTGTCCCCTTCCCTTTTCATCATATAATATTTGTTCTTGTCGATTTTTTTCGCAGTGTTTAGGCTTCAAAAACTTTTTCAACACTACGTTTCTTTGTATAACTGATTTTTTATTATTTTATTATAGCAGAACTTCTTCCATGGCTGGCGATGTTTCTACTACAAGCAATTCAAAAAGTATTCTTCAGATTACTAGTAAGCTAAAAAAACAATTAAGAAATATAATCCAACATATTAAAATTTAATTTTAGTTCTTGGTGCAAAATTAGCTACTGGTTTTCTTGCAAAAAGTAAAGATATTTTTGTTGAATTACTTGTTGATAATGAAGTTCCAATTCGAACTTCGATTAAAAAGAAAACTTCAAATGCACAATTTGATGAAACCTTTTCTGCTGCCGTTACCGAAACTTCTGTGCTAGAATTTAAAGTATTTGAAAAATCTAAAATTATGGAAAATACTTTATATGCTTCAAAAACGGCAAAAATGTCTCATTGGATTCGAAAGGAATCAGATAATGGCAATTGTAAGCATTTTTTAATATTTTTTACATCTTTTGAAATTTTGTGATGACGTAGGAGGAAAAAATTATATAACTTTTTTAAAATTTATAGTTTCTGCTTCAAAAATTACATTACATGCAACAGGTAAAGATAGCAGTAAAGCAGCAGAAATAAAAATAATCGTTAATGGCCGTGTGGAGACAACTTCAAGAAGGCGGAGTGCAGCTGCTAACCGGACAAATGAAACGCATAATGGTGAAGCTTCAACCTCAAATGGTGTTTCTGTTAGGTAGCTACCTTTTTTTGCACTTTTTTTAAAAATTAAAAAACCCCTTTTTTCTTTTAAAGCCTAAATTTTCCCTATTTTTCATTAAAAAGTTTTTAAATTCTTAAAAAATTGAACACAAAGGAACTATAAAGCGTTTTGTATTTTATTAAAAGCGAAGAATCAATAGTCCAAAAGGTGACATGAGTCATCTTTTTGTTCAAAAAAACAAACAGACTTTTTCATTTTAAATAGGTTTTCCCTGTATTAAACCTAAAATTACTTTAGCTCCAATCGTGCCAATGGTGTTCCAAAGCCACAAAATCGTGATACAATAATGCCACAACCAACTTCCACAACAATTAACAATGATGAGCCACTTCCTGATGGATGGTAAGCTAAAAAATTGTGCTTTTTACGCTTAGTTATGGTTAAGGGAAATGCGCCATGATCCACTTGGTCGAACATATTATGTTGATCATACAACAAAATCTACAACCTGGGAACGCCCAAGCAATCAACCCTTACCCACTGGATGGGATATGAGACGGGATAATCGTGGACGTGTATATTATGTTGATCATAATTCACGTACAACAACATGGCAACGTCCAACTGCTGAAATTATTAATGCGCATGATCAATGGCAATCAACTCGTACAAATGCACAAGAAAATTACAATGGTCGCTTTTTATACCAAGCTGGTGAAGATGCACTTGGCCCTCTGCCTGAGGGATGGGAACGTCGAGAAGATCCAAATACACATCGGGAATATTTTGTTAATCATGTTAATCGTACAACACAATGGGAAGATCCTCGAACTCAAGGAATGCCTGATGCTCCATTACCTGATGGATGGGAGATGCGTATTACAGATCAAGGGGTTCCATTCTTTATTGATCATGTTAATCGTCAAACAACTTACAATCATCCAAGAACTGGTAAACCACTTGGACCTTTTGGTATGCAAGGCCTTCAAATGTCAATGGATAAAACATTCAAATTCAAAATTGCTCAATTCCGTTATCTTTGTTTAGTAAGAAATTTAAGCTTGTTGAATTACAGTAATCTTCAACATCTTCTTTTTTAGTCAAATTCAGTACCAAATCATGTTAAAATTACTGTTTCTCGTACCAATCTCTTTGAAGATTCATTCCAAGAAATCATGCGCAAGAATGCTGTTGATCTTCGGCGTCGATTGTATATTCAATTCAAAGGTGAAGATGGATTGGATTATGGTGGAATAGCCCGGGAATGGTTCTTCTTACTTTCTCATGAAGTCCTTAATCCAATGTACTGCCTTTTTATGTATGCTGGAAGCAGCAATTACAGCCTTCAAATTAATCCTGCATCTTTTGTTAATCCTGATCATTTAAAATATTTTGAATTTATTGGTCGTTTTATTGCAATGGTTTGTTCAATATAATTATATTGAGTTAAACAATTATGCTAATTAATTTTAGGCTCTCTTTCATGGCAAATTTATTTATAGTGGTTTTACATTGCCTTTCTATAAAAAAATGCTCAATAAAAAGGTTACTCTCAAGGATTTGGAATCTGTTGATACAGAATTTTATAATTCAATTACTTGGATTCAATCAAATGATATTGACGGTAACTTTATAAATATTTACGGTAATAGATATCTAAGGTTTTAAAAATTTAGAATGCCAAATGGAGCTTTACTTTGTTATTGATTATGAATTACTCGGTGAAATTAAACATTGTGAACTTAAAGAAGGTGGAAAAGATATTGCTGTAACTCAAGAAAATAAAGAAGAATATATTGAATTACTTGTTGAATGGAGATTTAATCGAGGAATTGAGCAACAAACTAAAGCATTCTTCCAAGGCTTCACTTCAGTATTCCCACTTGAATGGTTACAATATTTTGATGAACGTGAACTGGAATTACTTTTATGTGGAATGCAAGAGATTGATGTTGATGATTGGCAACGAAATACTGTATATCGGCATTATGCACCACAATCAAAACAAGTTATATGGTTTTGGCAATTTGTTCGTTCATGTGATCAAGAACAACGTTCAAAATTATTGCAATTTGTTACTGGAACATGTCGAGTACCTGTTGGTGGATTCTCTGAACTTATTGGTTCAACTGGTCCTCAATTATTCTGTATTGAAAGAGTTGGAAAAGATAATTGGCTTCCAAGATCCCATACATGCTTCAATCGTTTGGATTTACCACCTTACCGGTCATATGAGCAACTAGCTGAAAAGCTTAAATCTGCAATTGAAATGACTGAAGGATTTGGTAATGAATAAAAACTCAACCATTTCATTATCTTAACAAATATATATTTTTGGCACTTGTCTCTTTTTAACGTGGTATTCGATAATGCTTTCAAAAAATTATTTTTTTAAAAGATTTTTTGGATGTTACAGTTTCAAATATTACTTACATTGTGTTTTTCTATAATTAAAATTTGTACATTTACTTTATTAAAATTTTAAACTTGTCAACTTTTATACTGTAACTGACATATAAATCTTTTATTAAATTGATAGGACTGGTTTTAGTCATGTTTTCATTTTCGCTTACTAATATATAAAATATTACGTATTATAATTCTGTGATAAAACTTCAAATGAAATATGTAGTTTTTGCGAAAATTTTTTTCTTGCTTTTGTACAGTTTTTTTATTAATGAAACGTGCTTAAATTTTATCTTAGTGTCTTTAAGAAACAAATAAAAATATATTATTCATTTTGTGCCAAGGAAATACAAATTTCTAGTCGACATTCTTGAGAAAAATCCATTAAATGAGTTTTACCAACGACAACTTTTTTGCCAACCTGCAAAATGAAATCAATTAAACTCTGGGAGCAAATTTACTTAAATACAAGTAACGCACTCTCAGCAAAAAATCTTGATTTGGTCTGCATTTTGGCTCGGTTGTGATCACTGCTAGTCTATTGAAGCAAGTAGACGACAATAAAAGAGAGCTAGTCTTTTTACTATAACTTGTTTTTGCAATACTTTTTTATGTCGGTGGAAGTTAAATATTTTATTTTAATTTATATGTAATAAATAAAAAGATGGATTTAAGATCATAAATTTTAAAACGTTTTTACTTCATAACAAAACTTCGATAAAACGCATCTTAAAATTCTTTTCCTTTTTTGTGCTATTTTTAACAAAGCATCGTAACATCAAAGGGAAAACTCTTGACACGATACTTTCCCTATTTTTTGCCTTTTTATTACAATTCGTTATGTTCTATTTTGTTCTAAAATAAAAATTGAGATCTATATTTATAATTTCAGGAGTATTTCAAATTTATTTTCGTCCTACAAATCTATAATTATCTTCCAAAATGCCAAAGAAAGGTGCTGCCCCCGTTGCAACTCCCCAAGTAGAAAAATCTGAAGACGAAATTAAAAAGACAACAACTGACGATGGCTCCTCATCTGAAGATGAAGCTGCTGGTCACGATGAAGTTGTTGAAATGACAGAAGATCAAAAGCGATTTGCCGAAGCTGCTGGACTTGGTGATCAAGTAATTTACATACTAATCCTTCCACAATAAAGCCCCCTTTTTAGGTTACTGAAAAAGGAGCAAAACAATCCCGTTCTGAAAAGAAAGCTCGTAAACTTTTCAGTAAACTTGGATTAAAACCCGTCACTGGAATTTCTCGAGTATGCATTCGTAAATCAAAAAATATTCTTTTCGTTATCAACAAGCCTGATGTCTTTAAAAGTCCTGGCTCAGATACTTACATCGTCTTTGGAGAGGCCAAGATCGAAGATCTTTCACAACATGCACAACTTTCCGATCTCGAATCCCTCAAACCTCCAACCCTTGCTCAAACTACTGCTGAACGTAGTGTTACTAACCAACCTATTGCTGAAGAAGAAGAAAGTGAAGGAGAAGAGGTTTGTTTAGTCACTTATAAAGAATGAGTTTAAAAATCTGTTATTACAGGTTGATTCCACTGGGGTTGAAGAAAAAGATATTGAACTTGTTATGTCTCAAGCCAGTGTCTCTCGCTCAAAGGCTGTTCGTGCACTTAAGGATGCAGATAACGATTTGGTCAATGCAATTATGAGTCTCACCATGTAAAGATCTGTCAGATACAAAGTTTTTCATTGTTGCTTATGTACTGACTTTATTGTTTTATGTTTCAAAAGTTTATATAAATGTTGTTCAACCAAACGCATTTTAGTTTATATTACGGGGGTCTTAAATCCGCCTAATGTACTTATATTTATAGTTCACCTATTTCCTTTTTACAAACAAATGTGCTTCTAGGTTGGCTTAGGTTTTGCAAGTTCAGAATTGTTTAATATTAAGTAAAAATGCCAAAGAAAAGTGCTGCTAAAGTTGCAACTCCACAAGTTGAAAAATCTGAAGACGAAATTAAGAAGACAACAACTGACGATGGCTCCTCATCTGAAGATGAAGCTGCTGGTCACGATGAAGTTGTTGAAATGACAGAAGATCAAAAGCGATTTGCCGAAGCTGCTGGACTTGGAGAACAAGTAAGCTAACTGCTACAGTTAAAAGACCTAGTTAAGAAAGATAAACATTTCAGGTTACCGAAAAAGGAGCAAAACAATCCCGTTCTGAAAAGAAGGCACGCAAGCTCTTCAGTAAACTTGGATTAAAACCAGTCACTGGTATTTCTCGAGTATGCATTCGAAAATCAAAAAATATTCTTTTCGTTATCAACAAGCCTGATGTCTTTAAAAGTCCTGGTTCGGATACTTACATCGTCTTTGGAGAAGCAAAGATCGAAGATCTTTCACAACATGCACAACTTTCCGATCTCGAATCCCTCAAACCTCCAACCCTTGCTCAAACTACTGCTGAACGTAGTGTTACCAACCAACCTATTGCTGAAGAAGAAGAAAGTGAAGGAGAAGAGGTAATAACATTTATGACGTATTTATCAAATTACTAAAATGGACCGTTTTATAGGTTGATTCCACTGGTGTTGAAGAAAAAGATATTGAACTTGTTATGTCTCAAGCAAGTGTCTCCCGTTCAAAGGCTGTTCGTGCACTTAAAGATGCTGACAATGATTTGGTCAATGCGATCATGAGCCTTACAATGTAATTTTTTGAAAGTTTCAAAGATATTTTTTGATACTCATAAACGAGTTTCCTCTGTTTTGGTTTTCGATTATGCTACTGCTTAGAATAAATTAATAAGTAAAAAGATAAACTACAAACAGGAGTCAAATTCAATTAATAATAGACACATACCGAATTTGAAATATTTTTGCCCTGATTATCTACAGTACTCATATAATGACAAAGCAAAAGTAATCTCGTTTTGCTTGTTTTTCTAATGCATGTATCCCAAAAAAAACATATGCACCTGGTAGAACAAATTTTAAAAAATGTATGCTTTTGTTTTTTTAAACATTAAATTATTAAGTTTTTGATAAAAACATAATAATGTAAACTTTATTAAACATGTACAAATAAAATATTTTTGTTTCAAGAAAGTGATTTCACAAAATTAATTTGCATATTGAACTTCAAAGTGCTCATATATTTGTGATGAATACAAAGTTGAAAATATTCGATATTTTGTTTAATTTCGTAACAAGTTGTTTTGCTTGTTTTCTCTGCTAAAAGTTTAACCATTGTTATATCGTGTACGTTGTATTTCTGTTTCCATTCATTAAATTGTTTTTTTCGAAATTCCATTATTATTTCTTTATCACTTTCTTCTTTCAGTAAAGTAATTTCAGTGTTGCATCTTTGAGGGGATTCAGAAGGAACTTTTAAAAAAAAATAGGTTAATTGACTTGGTTTTACAGTAATAATTTTACCATTAAAATAGTTTTCATCTGCTGGATAGATTACTGTAATTGGAAGATAAAAAAATGGACCAATTGAGAGATTTTGAGAATCAAATCCATGAATTTCAACATAATTTATATTTCCTTCTTTCAATAATTTTGTTTTAATTTTAACATTGAAAGAATTATCATTCGAAAGAGTTTTTGAATGATTAACAAAATTTTTGTTATTTGAAGTACTTTTTAGAATCAATTTTTTTCTAAATTCAGTATCAATATTTACGCCAAAAACATGATCATTTAAATCATCATTTTTGTTGTTATCGTAAACATAAAAAATTCCATTCTGTTTTAATTCATTCATTGGCACCAAAGATTTCATTGGTAAATATTGATATGATTTTTTGATGAATTCAAAAGCATCCAAAATTTGAATGATTCCATTTCCAAATGCCAATTTATCTGCCCCTTTTGGAAGAAAAGCTGTATTTGCCAATGCCAATTTAATCATAGCTGGTGAATACGGTATTTCATTTGCTTTTAAAGCTGAAAGCAAGCATGCAATTGCCCCGGCAGCATTTGGTGCCGCAAAACTTGTTCCTCCACAAAGCTTATTTTTAATGGACTTCCATTTTGGAAGATCTGATATAGCATAACCCGGTGCAACAAAATCAATCCCTCGGGCACCAGAAGGAAGCGGTCCTTTTGCGGAAAAATGGGATACAGCCGGTAACTTTATGTTTCTGTATTGAGCTGCTAATGCTTCAGGAAATCTCGGTACCATTTCTTCTGTAACAACAGAACCAATGAAAAATACATGTTCTGAAATTTGCCAATATTCCCCAGGTATTGACGAATAAAAAGGACCATTATTTGATGCAGATTGACAAATAATTATTCCATGCTTTTCAACCATTTCTTTAATTGTTTCATCAACGCGGGCATCCTCGGATAGTCTCAACGGATAGCCTGATGAAACATTTACGACGTCCACTTTATTTTTAATGCATTTTTGAAGCTAAAAATAATAAACATTGTATTATCTAATTTTTAAAAAGTCTTAATATTACAGCTTTTTTTAGAGCACTCCATTTAACCGCTGATATTGATAGTATCTGAGCTCCAGGCGCTAAACCATTACTATTTCCATCTTCACCAGGGAAATATGCGGCTGCAACATGAGACACAGAAGTTCCATGAGGGTGAAAAGGAAAAGATATTCGCAAACAATTTCCATCTTTTAAAATATTAACACAATAAATGGATTTGCCAATTAAATATGCAAATTCATGACCATCTGAAAAATCTGTCAAAACTTTTGCCTCACTAAGATTTGAAAATCCTATTAAATAAAATGAAATATCAATGCAAGCTCGCCATTTCTCCCCATCAAACCAAACAATGCAATCAATAATTTCATCTTTTAATGAATTAATATCGAAATTTTTTGTAAGGTGCTCTTTTAATTTCTCGAAATCCTAAAATATAAAATTGTATCAGTATTTTTGAAACCATTTTAAACAAACTTTGCCTTCGTCTTCCACCGTGATAATGAACAGGAATATTAATGGCCAACTCCCTACATGCCATTCATCAGAGGGATTCTTCCAAGTTTTTGGAATCTAGAATATTCATTTTATCATATTGTATATCTTTGAAAAAAATGTATTACCTCAAGCTTCCGTCCTGATAAACCAGTTATAAAATCTTTTTCATTTCTTTCTACAATTTTTGAGGTATCTACAGTACTCGCGGGCTTACCAGACCAATGTATAATTTTTGGTTGTCCCGTTGTTGTTTTTTGCATTCCGGGTAAACTTTTATCAACGATATCAGAATCCACAATAGCAATTTTAATTCCTCTTCCATCATATTCTGGATATTTGAGAAGGAATTCTCTCTAAAATACTTTAACAAATATTACTGTAAAAAATATTATTTATAAATTACTTGTTGAGTTGCTTCTTTTGGGATAAAATTTTTAAGGGACATATTTTAGAAACTTGACTAAATTTAAAATTACGAAGGCAGTGCAAAATAATAGAAACAATCTGCTATTTCCAATAATTTGTTTTCACTGCTTTTTCGGATCGATCATTTTATGGCCCTATTAAAAAAATCAAATTAGTTGCTCTAGTTGTCGTCAAATCATCCCTCTAGGGATGAGAATTCTGCCTAATAATTATCCCGTTGATTCTTTTACGAGCAAGGGGAATTATAATTGAATTTACTGTAAACAAGAAGTCCCTAATAGGCATAGCCGAGGGACCATTTTACAAATCCCGTCCCGTCCCAGACGGGACGGAACTAAAAATGTGGTCCCTGTCTTGGTCCCGTCCCCGGGACGAAGACATTTTTCTTAAGCTTGCCTTATCCCCCCTTTGCAAATTTTTTTCAATCCGAAAAAATCGAGTCCCTTTAAGGGACGGGACTAGGCGGGACTAGTCGTCCCTCGACCATGCCTAGTCCCTAAATTACTAAATTGGATTGAACATAGTAGTCGTTTACTTTTTGATGAATAAAAAATTTGTTACACCATTGAATCTAAACAACAGGTGTCCAAATCACCGTGATAAACTTATTTTATCGTGAGCTTGTTAAAATTTTTATTCCTGGTAAATCTTAGTTTGTTTGTAAAAGTTCAAAAACATCATTTTTATAAAACATAAATTTATTGAACATTTTACAAATAAAAAGCATTTGTGTTTTATGGAAATAATTCCACAAAATTAATTTTCATGGTGAAATTTAAAATGCTCATATATTTATGGTAAACACAAAGTTGAAAATATTCCACAAATTCTTCGATATCATACCTTACAGTACCCTTTTTTACTGTTGATGAAAATTTCAACAAAACTTTACTGCTGATTTTTTCGTTCCGTAGAATAAATTGATCCTGACGAAATTCCATAATTATTTCTTTATCACTTGTTTCTTTCAGTAAAGTAATTTCAATATTGCATCTTTGAGGGGATTCAAAAGGAACTCTTATGAAAAACTGAATCGATTGACATGGGTTTACAGTAATAATTTTACCATTAAAATAGTTAACATCAGCAGGATAGATTACTGTAATTGGAAGATAAAAAAATGGACCAAGTGAGGGGTTTCCAGGATCAAATCCTTGAATTTCTGTATAATTTATTTTTCCTTCTTTTAATAATTTTGTTTTAATTTTAACATTGAAAGAATTATCATCCAAAAGAGTTTTAGAATAATTAACAAAGTTTTTGTTATTTGAAGTACATTTTAGAATCCATTTTGCATCCACTTTCGGATCAATATTTACGCCAAAAACATAATCATTTGAATTATCATTTTTGCTTTTATCGTAAACATAAAAAATTCCATTCTGTTTTAATTCATTCATTGGAACCAAAGATTTCATGGGTAAATATTGATATGATTTTTTAATGAATTCAAAAGCATCCGAAATTTGAATAATTCCATTTCCAAATGCCAATTTATCTGCCCCTTTTGGAAGAAAAGCTGTATTTGCCAACGCAAATCTAATCATGGCAGGTGAATACGGTATTTTATTAGCTTTTAAAGCTGAAAGCAAGCATGCAATTGAACCTGCAACATTTGGTGCCGCAAAACTTGTTCCTCCGTTCCAAGTTTTATCACTTGGATTCCATTTTGGTTGATCTGATACAGCAAAACCAGGAGCAACAAAATGAACCCCTCGGGCACCAGAAGGAAATGGACCTTTGGATGAAAAATGGGACACAAATGGTAAATTTAGGCTTTCTTCAATACGCAATTTTGACTTCATTTCTTCTGTAAAAACTGAACCAATGATAAATACATGTTCTGAAATTTGCCAATATACACCAGGTATTGATGAATAAAAAGGACCATTATTTGATGCTGATTGGCAAATAATTATTCCATGTTCTTCAACCATTTCTTTTAAAGTTTCACCAATTGTTTGTGTCAATGAAACACTCAAAGAAATATTTACAATGTCAACTTTATTTTCGATGCATTTAAGAAGCTATAAAGTAGTATTAATGAAACGTGAAACATGAATAAAAGGATCGTCCAGAAATCATATGACCATGATCGAAAGGGTAAACTAAATTGGCCTAATTTTTAATATTACCGTTGGTTTTATATTCTTCCAATCTCTTGCTGATATTGAAATAATTTGTGCACCCGGCGCTAATCCGTTACCATTTTCATCTTCATCGGGGAAATACGCGGCTGCCACATGAGATACAGAAGTTCCATGGTTTTGTAAAGGGTGAAATATCTGTAGAGAATTTCCATCTTTCAAAATGCTAACACAATAAATACATTTGTTTATCAAATATGCAAATTCTCGACCATCAGAAAAATCTGTTAAGACGTCTGCTTTTCTGAGATTCGAAAATCCCGTTAAATAAAATGAAGTATCAATGCAAGCTCGCCATTTTTCCCCATCAAACCAAACAACGCAATCAATAATTTCATCTTTTAATGAATTTGGTCGAATATATTGTGCACCCGGCGCTAATCCGTTACCATTTTCATCTTCATCGGGGAAAACTTCAAATCAGAAATTCCAAGCAGCTTATCTTGTAGAAACATTTGTTTACCCGTTAAACGTCCTTCAGTTTTAGCTTTCAAAGCCTGTAAAAAAAGTTTCAATCAATAATTACTAAAAGAAATCAACTTTTTTCGGGAGTCCCAAATAAAAATCTATTTTTTAACTGCGCAAAAATTGGCATGCAAAGAAATATCGGGGGAAAAGAAAATGCTGTTGCTGTACGCAAATGAGGCGAAATAAAAAGAAACGACATCGCCGAAAATAAGACGATCGCAAAAAGAAACGGGGCAAAAAAAGAGACGTTAAACTATTTGATTATTGAACCATTTAGTTTGTTGGCTTTTTTAAAAGGCAAATATACAGAAACATTATTTAAAAACATACCTTTTTCATAGCTTCTTTAAATGGTCTCATTTCTTCTTCAAATTCTTTCCGCCATGCCGCAAAACTTTCTACCGTAACCTTATCAGCTGAAAAAAAGGAAAATTATTTTTTAAACAGTTACAACCTTTGATTTTGTGTTTTTACGAGACTTTTACAAAAAAAACAGTTAAAATAATTTGTAAACCACTTTGAATTTGTTCACGTCAAAAAATGAAAGGTCCTTTAACTTTTTTTTACTGAGTCATTAAGTAAATTTAAGCGCCCGTGATACAGAAAAAATATATTGAACTAAACAGCTATTGTTTTTAGGTATTAGGTAACGTTGAGCAAAAAAATTTGTGCAAGCGTTTAAAAAAACAGTTGTAAAAAAAAGAAAGAAACGAGTTTGTTCGCAGACGTGAACAAAGTGGTTAAAGATTATTGAAGCACAAAAGCATTCATTTGCATATATGTCCTACAAACTATGAACCAGAGACAATATTACAAAATGATAGAAATTTTCGAAGTCGTAATATTCGATTTTCCAATATTAATGTAAAAGCATACCTTCATATTCTTTAAATGCTTGTTCTTCTTCCTTTCTTCGAGCATCCATTTCAGCATCCATTTTATCATTAGCTGTTTTCTTTACAAGTTTTTCCAACTTATCCTTAAAAAGAACACAAACAGTTACAATCATTAATACAGATTAGATTAACTAACAGTTAGTTCACTTGCAACTGCATAAACCATTGGCATCCCCAAATTTTGTTCAGCAATTGAATTAAGTTCTTGTAGCAAATTATTGTTGGCTTCTTCATTGAGACCTTCGGTTAAACCTTCAAGAGATAATTCTGGTAACACATCTGGATATTTTTGAGGCAGTTTAGCAATCAGCGAAACATCAAATAAATATTCTGGAGCATAATTATGTTGAGCACCTTCCTATAAAAGTGGTGGAATTTTGTAAAAGAGATGGAGAGAAAATAAATCAAAAGCATGTTTTCGTTGCTTTTGTGGCGGGGATGGTGCAGTTTTTATAAAACATAAATTTATTGAACATTTTACAAATAAAAAGCATTTGTGTTTTATGGAAATAATTCCACAAAATTAATTTTCATGGTGAAATTTAAAATGCTCATATATTTATGGTAAACACAAAGTTGAAAATATTCCACAAATTCTTCGATATCATACCTTACAGTACCCTTTTTTACTGTTGATGAAAATTTCAACAAAACTTTACTGCTGATTTTTTCGTTCCGTAGAATAAATTGATCCTGACGAAATTCCATAATTATTTCTTTATCACTTGTTTCTTTCAGTAAAGTAATTTCAATATTGCATCTTTGAGGGGATTCAAAAGGAACTCTTATGAAAAACTGAATCGATTGACATGGGTTTACAGTAATAATTTTACCATTAAAATAGTTAACATCAGCAGGATAGATTACTGTAATTGGAAGATAAAAAAATGGACCAAGTGAGGGGTTTCCAGGATCAAATCCTTGAATTTCTGTATAATTTATTTTTCCTTCTTTTAATAATTTTGTTTTAATTTTAACATTGAAAGAATTATCATCCAAAAGAGTTTTAGAATAATTAACAAAGTTTTTGTTATTTGAAGTACATTTTAGAATCCATTTTGCATCCACTTTCGGATCAATATTTACGCCAAAAACATAATCATTTGAATTATCATTTTTGCTTTTATCGTAAACATAAAAAATTCCATTCTGTTTTAATTCATTCATTGGAACCAAAGATTTCATGGGTAAATATTGATATGATTTTTTAATGAATTCAAAAGCATCCGAAATTTGAATAATTCCATTTCCAAATGCCAATTTATCTGCCCCTTTTGGAAGAAAAGCTGTATTTGCCAACGCAAATCTAATCATGGCAGGTGAATACGGTATTTTATTAGCTTTTAAAGCTGAAAGCAAGCATGCAATTGAACCTGCAACATTTGGTGCCGCAAAACTTGTTCCTCCGTTCCAAGTTTTATCACTTGGATTCCATTTTGGTTGATCTGATACAGCAAAACCAGGAGCAACAAAATGAACCCCTCGGGCACCAGAAGGAAATGGACCTTTGGATGAAAAATGGGACACAAATGGTAAATTTAGGCTTTCTTCAATACGCAATTTTGACTTCATTTCTTCTGTAAAAACTGAACCAATGATAAATACATGTTCTGAAATTTGCCAATATACACCAGGTATTGATGAATAAAAAGGACCATTATTTGATGCTGATTGGCAAATAATTATTCCATGTTCTTCAACCATTTCTTTTAAAGTTTCACCAATTGTTTGTGTCAATGAAACACTCAAAGAAATATTTACAATGTCAACTTTATTTTCGATGCATTTAAGAAGCTATAAAGTAGTATTAATGAAACGTGAAACATGAATAAAAGGATCGTCCAGAAATCATATGACCATGATCGAAAGGGTAAACTAAATTGGCCTAATTTTTAATATTACCGTTGGTTTTATATTCTTCCAATCTCTTGCTGATATTGAAATAATTTGTGCACCCGGCGCTAATCCGTTACCATTTTCATCTTCATCGGGGAAATACGCGGCTGCCACATGAGATACAGAAGTTCCATGGTTTTGTAAAGGGTGAAATATCTGTAGAGAATTTCCATCTTTCAAAATGCTAACACAATAAATACATTTGTTTATCAAATATGCAAATTCTCGACCATCAGAAAAATCTGTTAAGACGTCTGCTTTTCTGAGATTCGAAAATCCCGTTAAATAAAATGAAGTATCAATGCAAGCTCGCCATTTTTCCCCATCAAACCAAACAACGCAATCAATAATTTCATCTTTTAATGAATTTGGTCGAATATATTTTTCATTTGCATTCTCTTTCTTTAACCCTTCGAAATTCTAGAATTTTAATTTTTAACAATTTTTAAAGCCCCCCTTTTAAACCAACTTCGTCTTCTACTGAAATATTGTAAATTAATCTAAAAGGCACACTTCCAAGATGCCATTCATCAGATGGATTCTTCCATTTTTTAGGTATCTACAATAGTAATGTTTTGTGTATCAATTCAAAAAAATCCCTACATTAAGTTTTCGATCTGATAAACCAAATATAAAATTTTTCTTATTTCTTCCTACAACTGTTGAAGTGTCTACTGTACTTTCGGGTTCACCAAACCAATGAATAATTTTTGGAAGACCAGTTGTTGTCTTTTGCATTCCGGGTAAACTTTTATCAACAATATCAGAATCAACAATGGCAATTTTAATTCCTCTACCATCATATTCTGGATATTTGAGAAGGAATTCTCTCTAAAATAATCTTATTAAAAATTACTATAAATTTATTATTAATTAATTAATTACTTGTTGAGTTGCTTCTTTGGGGATATAATTTTCAAGAGACATATTTTATCGCGGTTTGATTAAACTTCCAAGACAGTAAAAAGTAACAGAATTAATGAAAAATCTTATTTTGAAAAAATCAAATCAATTCATCCCTATAAGGATGAGAAATATGCCCAACAATTTATTAAGTTATTAATGAAACTTTTTGAATTTGCCCACAAACGAGAGAGTTGTATTTACCCTCCAGGCTTCGTTAAAGAAATGGAATGGAGGGTTAAAAGTAAATTTCGGTCGACTAAAAAAACCCTTGATAATCACTAAATTAATTTTAAAATAGATAAATTCTATCTGTCCTCATTTATGCTGAATTTATTGTGTAAAGATTATTTAAAAAAATGTACAACGCAGAACTAAAGGAGATAAAGGTTAAAATAAGAAATCCAAATGTAAAGAAATTATTTTATGCGTTTGTGTTTTTTAAAATTAAAAAAATAACCGATGTTCTGAGATATTTTTTATCTTTAAAATTTTCACAAAAACTTCTTGCTGTTCAAAATCTTTTAAAAAACCCACAAAAATGGTTTTGCCGCGAAAGCATGAATGAAAAGGATACGGTTCTTTCTTTCTTTGTCGCAGTAGCCCGATTGCATGAAAATTATTTTTTTACGGCCGCAATTTACTCACATTTTTTTAATTTCAACAAGTTTTTTAGAACGTAATTTTATTATTATTCTGTTCAACAAAATATGGCATCTGTAGAATCTGCTAGTCGTGTGGAAGAAATCGTTGACGTTGATGATGATGCTGCTGCTACTGCTGAAGAAGGTGGTGTTGTCGAAGGACCTGGAGTTGGCGGAAATGCTGCTGGAACTCGTGCAGAAAAGAAAGCTCGCAAGCTCTTCAGCAAACTTGGCTTAAAACCCATCACTGGAATTTGTCGTGTATGCATTCGTAAAGACAAGAACATCCTTTTTATTATCAACAAACCTGATGTCTTCAAAAGTCCTGACTCTGATACATACATTGTTTTTGGTGAAGCCAAGATTGATGATCTCTCTCAACATGCACAATTTTCGAACCTTGAAGCTTTCAAACCACCAACTGTTGCTCCTGTTGCCGCTGTTACCAATCAACCTATTGCTGAAGAAGACGAAGAAAGCGAAGGCGAAGTATGTTTTTATTCTTAGCATGCTTTTAATTAACTTTTTTATTTTTAGGTTGATGCTACGGGTGTTGAAGAAAAGGATGTTGAACTTGTTATGTCTCAAGCAAGTGTCTCCCGTTCAAAGGCTGTTCGCGCACTCAAAGATGCAGATAATGATTTGGTCAATGCAATTATGAGTCTCACGATGTGAAGATGATCAGAAGATATCAAATACCGGTTAATTTTTGTTTTTTATTGTTTATAAATGTGTTATTGATTAGAATAAAATGCTCTAATTAATTTTGTTTGGAAGAAGGATGGAACACAAAACACAGATTTAATCATTTAACCTTGATTGATTCATCGAAAAAAGCAGGTGGAAGAAAAGAATTTCTCTTTTTTGTTTCCCCAACCACGAGTACAACATTTCCTCAAGCTGTTTTTACGTATAAAATGTGAGCAGAGGGGAAAGTCGTATGTGTTATTTCTTTTCTAATTCGTTCTTCTCTTCTTTTTTGCTTTTGGAAGTTTCTCTCTCTTTCTTTTTGTGGAATTTTCTATAAGAAACAACTGACAAGAAAAAGCCCAACATCTTTTTGGAGATAAATGTCCTGAAAAAGGGGATGTGTTTTTCTTCTTCTCTTTGGCATTGCCCTTCGTTTGTGTCGCGTTATGGCTTTATTTTATATCAAAATGTTTAAGACCCATTTAATGTCTATTTAAAACTTTTGATGTTTTAGTTTATACGGATTAAAAAAGTCTGGGCCTTTTTTATTTTTGTTACAGTATGGATCGAATTCCTCCACCACAACGAAAAATGACTTTTTATCAGCCAACCGATCGTAAGTTGTTTTAATCACTTTTTTGATATGATGTTTATTAAATTCTTGTAGCTAAAATAGTTTAATAATTGTAGCCTAAAATCTTGATGCATAAAATAGCATGATTTTACTAAAAAATTTGATAAGCTTGTTAAACCCGTAGAATTTTTGTAGCCATTGTTTATTACACTTTGATGCTATCAAAACAATATTTTAAAAGTCTATAAACATTATTTTTTCTTTATTGATTTCTCTCCCTAAAATAATTAGAACAACTTTATTCATTGAACCAAACACGAGAAAAAAATTGATGGTTTTTTTCTCGTCGGTCAAAATCAATTCTTATCTATCAGCAAATATGAAAGAAACCTTTTATTAGAAAATAACAAAGAAAAAAATCGTTAAACCAATGTTAAGCACTTGATATG
Organism: Panagrolaimus sp. LJ2414; assembly: GCA_024447195.1. Classification (NCBI taxonomy): domain Eukaryota; kingdom Metazoa; phylum Nematoda; class Chromadorea; order Rhabditida; family Panagrolaimidae; genus Panagrolaimus; species Panagrolaimus sp. LJ2414. The sequence goes on from JAMRXY010000046.1 coordinate 450,664, forward strand.
ATTTTTTCATTGTCTCTTTGCCTTCTCCTCACTGTTGTATGTTTTAAAAATTTTACGTGAAGTAAATATTTTTTTCTCTTTTCAAAAAACCTCAAGGAAGAGCAAAGAACCTCGAATGCTTGATATGTTGTTCTTTGTGGTGGTACTTTTTTCGTCGTCTTCTTCTTCCTAAAAACAACATCATTGAAAGAAGGGAAACAACAACTTAGGTCGTCGTTGACGAGACATGCCATCGTTGTTGTTGATGTTGCTGCTGCTGTTAAAAAAAAGGAAACTTTTCGGACGACGACGACACGCTTTCCAGCATCGTGGTTTTTATTTTTCAATTCCCCTTCCTTATATTTTAAAAAACGTGATAATACATTATTTTAAAATTTTTAAACTTTTCCAGAAGGCTACTATTATCCCATTAATTTTGCTTTCGTCATCTTTGTCACGATTTTAATGATAAAAATACATAAAATTTCTTAATCATTTTAATGTATTTAAAGGTTGAAACATAAATATAAAATTGTACAACCATGCATTGATGGTTGTTATAAAATCTCAACCGTTTAGAGTGTCCAAAAAAACGTTTTTTCTTCAATGCAGTTCAGGGTGTAAAAAATATAAAACCACCACCCTGTCCGTTTTTTCTCTTCTTTTCCCCCATGTTGTTGTTGTTTTTTTGCCCACCACTTTTTATATTATCATAGAAAAGCAGCATGTTGTTATATACTTTCTCCAACAGCAACATCAAGCTTTTTTTGCAGCCTTTTTTCTTCTTCGTTGATTTATTTTTAACTTTAAAAAAAATTTAAATGTTTCGATTTTTTACGGAATAATAACACTTTATAAATTTTATACATACTTTTCACATTTTTGCATATCTCTCTCTTTATCGAATATAAATGATTCAGGTTTAAAATAAAACATTCTTCAAACTTGGTGGATAAAATCTCAAACATTTTCACAGCAAGGATGATGCATACCAGAGTTCATTTCCGTAAGCTTTCATATCTTTTTATTTTCTTAATTCCATTGTTATCCTTTATCTTTCATTCGGTCACTTAATTATCAGCTTTGACAAGTTTATTTGGGGGTTTTTAAAAGGTGTACAAAAATAATATTAAAGTTTTGAACTTTAATTAAATTTAAAACTAGCATTTTTGTTACCTTTAACACCTGTTTAAAGTTAAAAATAAATAAATTAATGTTTCTTCAACATTAAACTACATATCTGCATATATATGTTTTTCAGATAGTAGCCGTGAACAAGTTCGAGTTCCAAATGTGATAGCTTTGGTTGGTTTACCTGCTCGTGGCAAAACTTATATTTCACATAAATTATGCCGGTATTTAAGTAAGTTTTTATTCCTTGCTTTCATTGAATTAATTATTTATTTTGCTATTTTTAGATTGGATTGGAATAAAAACTCGTGCCTTTAATGTTGGAGAATATCGTCGAAAAGCCTGTGATTTTGCAGATGAAGGAAAATCTGAATTCTTTAATCCAAATAATCCAAGAGCTGTTAAGATCCGAGATGAATGTGCCAAACTTGCAATGGAAGATATGGGTAGATATTTGGAAAATAAGGAAGGCGAAGTTGCTGTAAGTTCTATTTTAAAAGCACCTGTTTATTACTTTTTAAATATTTTTTTTAGATATTTGATGCAACAAATACAACTCGAGAACGACGATCATGGCTTGTTGATTACTGTAGAAAAGAAGATCGAGATCCAAAATTCAGAATTTTCTTCATTGAATCAGTTTGTGATGATCCAGAAATTATTAATTCTAATATTGCTGTAAGCATTAATTTTACAAATACAGTACTTTAATATTCTTGAATTTTTAGGAAGTTAAAGTCTCATCTCCTGATTACATCGGTCGAATGACAGAAACTCAAGCAATGGAAGATTTTTTGAAACGAATTGAAAATTATAAAATGCAATATGAACCATTGGATGAAGTATGTGATTGTTATTTTTGGGTATATACAAATAAATATATTTTTTAGGATCTTGATGATGATTTAAGTTTTATAAAAGTTATTAATGCCGGTCGATCTTTCTATGTTCACAATGTAAATGGTCATGTTCAATCTCGGGTGGTTTATTTTTTGATGAATATACATTTGTTGCCCCGTTCAATCTATCTTACTCGGCATGGTGAATCTGAATACAATAGAATCGGAAGACTTGGAGGTGATTCACCATTAAGTGAAAATGGTGTTTTATATGCACAAAAGCTACATCAATATTTTGAGGTACGGTATTTTAAAACAGTTTGTAATACGATTGAATAATTCGGTATGTTGCAGAAAGAAAATGTTCCCGGAGATTTACGAATTTGGTCATCACAAAAAATTCGAGCTGCTCAAACTGCACATAATTTGAAGGATCTTGCTGCACATGTTGAATATTGGAAAGTTCTTGATGAAATTGATGCTGGAATTTGTGAAGGACTTACATATGAAGATTTTCAAGCTCGATATCCAAAACAATTTGCTGAACGTGATCGAGATAAATATCATTATCGTTATCCAAGTGGTGAAGTAATATATTATTCAAATTCTTAATTCCATTTGCTTCATATATTACTGTATTTTAGAGTTATGAAGATCTTGTTGCTCGTTTGGAACCAGTGATTATGGAATTGGAGCGTCAATCAAATGTTTTGGTTGTATCTCATCAAGCTGTACTTCGTTGCATTCTTGCATATTTTGATAATAAGAATCGTGAAGAGCTACCGTATCTCAATGTTCCACTTCATACTGTAATCAAATTGACTCCAAAAGCTTATTCCTGCCAAATAGAAATGTTTAAATTTAAAATTGATGCCGTTGATACTTATCGAGCAAAACCAAATGAACCCGTGGTTAGTTTAAAATCTTCGAAAAAATAATACTAACATTTATTTTGTAAATATTTACTAACCTTTTTAAAAAACGATTAAATGCTTCTAACATTATTTTTTGAAAAGATTTTCTGATGTTATGCATACTTTTTATAGTGGGAAAACATTGGGGGTACAACTTTGTGCCATTCTCCATAGTTCAATTTCATTATTATTATTGCTGCCAGTTTTTTACAAATGCTATCACTTCATCATCATCCTTTTTTGTATATTATTATTCATTCATCCATTATTTTTATGTATCTGCCCAAATCTTCTTCGTCTTGCATATATTTTTAGAAATTTTCAACGCCTAGCTTTTTTGGGAAATATCGGTGGGTGATAGTTGTTGTAAATTTATTTTTGTGTTTGGTGCTTGCTTTTCGTTGTATCCTTAGTTCTTCGGCTTCTTTAAGTTTACTTTTTTTCGTTTGATTTTTTTTTTTGATCATATTTTTTTTCGTTTCTTTTGTTAATCTTTGTGCTTGTGCTTCTTCTTAAATCGTTTTGTTTACTATGGAGTTAATTTTAAATCTCATTATTACCCTTAGAAAATTTCAAAGAAGAACAAAGAACGAAATACTCGAGTTTGAATGACAACAAGCATCAACAGCAATTGCTAGCAACTTTAAAACGATTGATTACCCCCTTCCGCACTATTTTTTTGCAGTTTAATAAAATAGGGACTTTGCTTTTTTATATTTTTAACCTTTTTGCACTTTGATTTTTGATATGAGCTTGATTTGGGTTACGGTAGTTTTATTTATTTAAAAACACGGCACTAATTTTTTATCAGTGATTTTTAACCGATGTATTTGATATTAATTTTGCACTACTCTACAATAATAAGACTAAATTTATATATTTTTTATATTTCAGAAGATTCCAACAATCCTTCATGGAATTACGGCATTACCATCTCAAAATAATTCAATTCAAAAAGAATGTGCAAATGGCTTCTTTCCAATGTCTGCTCCAGATGAGGATTACGGTGATGGAAGCCCTGAAATTTCTGACGCTGCTGCGGCTGCTGTTCCCCCTCATGGACTTATTGAAGATTTTCATGCTCCAAGATTTGTTGTTTCCCAAAAAAAATAATTTTATTATTTAAATACTTTTGTGCCCTTAAAAACTTTTCTTTTTTATTTTGTTTGCTCAAATTTGTTTTAATTCCTTTTTTTTATTATCTCTGGGGGGCTTATGTTTTTGCTAAACTTTTGTTGTTTCTGACGCGGGCTATTTTGTATTTTATTTTGAATTTTGTAAACTTTGTTTTATATTTCGAAATTATATATTAGAGTATATATAAATTTATTAATTTTTCATTTGGCCTTGTTTATTGCTGAACCACAAATATTTTTGTCTGTTTTGGAACAGAAACATTTTATTTTTTAAAGAACTCTATTTTTTGTGTCACATGATCCACATGAAATTACTGTGATTCGGAATCTACCCTGTTTTTCTGCAGTTACCTACTATAATTGATGAATTAATTAATTCATTTTTTACGCCACTGTTACCAGGAAGTTTTTTTATTCACAAAAAGTTACAAATTACAAAACACAACTTTTTTTTTGCAAATTAATCAAATCAAGTTTTTGTAGCTATCGAATGAAACATATTGGTGCTGACGTATACTGTATCTTAAGCATACAGTAAATTAAAAATGCAATGATATTTTCAAAAAAATAAGATTTCTTAAAAATGTTACCATATTTTTTCATTCCAGAAAGTTTGGTTTCAGAAATTTGTAAACAAAATTTTCGAAATTTAACAAGGTTTTCAGAAAAAGTAGTGTAACGCAAAAAAAATTTACAATTCTAAAAAAACCAAAGCACATGAAAGGGAATCCCTAAATTATCACTTTTTGGTTTGTAAAATGTGTGATGGCCTCCTCGACTCTGTTCGTTCCATCAACATCCTTTTCCTCATCGAATTTGACACTTTGTGTTTTGCGTGATTCTCCATTTTTTGTATGCATTATTTTTTTTAGTTGTTGTGTTTTAATCAACTAAATGAATGAAACCTTGAAAATTACCGTAATTTTCATGTTTTTTAAATTCACTTCCGCGTTTTTTTGATCAATTTATTTATGTACAGTATACTTCTAATTAATTTATTTACGTGTTTAGGATATGTCAGAGGTGGTAGAATTTATTGATGGTCCTTTAATATTAGTTTCATGGATTTCAACGATTGCATTTACCGTAATCGGAAGGATACTTTTTACACCTGGTCAAAATCGATTCAACGCTGCGGGGCTTAATCTCCTTTTATTTGGTGTTGTTTTTGTGGCATTCGAGAATCTCAGTTTTTTAATTCATCGTCCAATTTATCAGCTACCGTATTACTGTTATGCAAGAGTTTGGGATGGAACTTATAAACGGTATGCTTTTATTAGTAAAAGATTACTGTAAATATTAACTGTTTTTAGAGCATATTTATTATTATTTTTCGTTGCCAATTTATTTGCTTCATTTATTTTTTGTGCCTTACAAACTACAAAATCAATCAAAGCAACAACAACTCATCGAAAATTCTTTCATCTCACAATTGGGTTAATTGCCTTCTCTGGAATTATTTATGATCCAAAATTTATTCGACTTTCGGCACATTTAATGCTTCAAATTTTTATTATTTTGGAGCATCTTCGATGTCTTGAATCTCCTCCGTGGTCGAGCCTTCTGAATCCATATCTTCAAACTTTCATTGATCCCAATCAAGAATCAGAATCCTTTATTGCAACTCCAATTTTACTGATTGTGGGTGTATTTCTACCATTGTTATTTTCTCCGATCGCCCCATCTCGCCCATTGGCATTATATCATTTTGCTGGAATTGCTACAGTAGGAATAGGAGATTCTCTTGCTGCCATTGTGGGCTCAAATTTTGGTTCAATAAAACTTTCAAAACCATTCAAAACTCGAAAATCATTGGAAGGTTCGATGGCAATGTTTATTGGACAAGGAATTTTTTATGCTGGATTACTTGGATTCGGAATTGTTCCGTACAAGGGATATTCAGATTTAATTCGGATTGCAATTGCTGTTCCTGTTTGTACTCTCGCTGAAGCGGCCTTATCTTTCGGAGATAATCTTATTCTGCCTTCACTTGCTTGGTTTATTCTTTCTATGCCTTAGTTTGTGTTTTTATGGGTACTGTATTCTAAATTTTGAATTTAATAAATATTTGATTATTGAATTACAGAATCGCCACAGTTGTCCAAATTTAGGTATGCCATCATCATCATTTACTATATTTTTAAATGATACTGATTAACAATTCAAAGATGTTGAGTTAAGCCGGCATTAATCGACATCCGTGGAAGACCAGCCAGAGTCATGATGACAAAGATTGCAAAATCACAACCGTCGAAGAAGCCAAAATCAATGAAAAACAATTCTCAATCTGTAACAATAAAGCGAAACTACGCAAGAAACTTAATTAACCCCAAATATTCAACAAAAACAAATGTTTGCATAAATAACAGATTTATTTAAAAAAATAAACAACTGAACATTATTAATACAACATAATGATCACAAAAAAGAAACAGCAAAAAGAGATTTAACGACGACGAGCAGGTCCAGCTGTAGCAGTTGAAAGGAAATCATGATGAACTTGATAAGGTGTTTTTTCAAGGGCATTTTCTTTCCACAAATCAGGAGTAAGATAGGAATATGTGCGTTGGATAGCGTAATATGTTGCTTTTGCAAAGTTTCCAAGTGTTGCAGTTTGTCCAACGGCACATGTGTAGCAATCATCAATACCAGCCATATGAAGAAGTTTCTTTGTGACAGGAGCTCCAACAATGCCAGTACCACGTGGAGCAGGAATAAGTCGAACCAAGACGGAAGCACATTTACCAGTAACCTAAAAAATGTAAAAGAATATTAATATTATATTTGAACAATGAATTACAAACCTTGCAAGGAACAGTATGAGGTTTACCAATTTTATTACCCCAATATCCACGTCTGACAGGAATGATGGCGAGTTTAGCAGAAATAATTGCACCACGAATAGCGGTTGCAACTTCTTTGGAGCATTTTACACCAAGACCAACATGACCATTATTATCTCCAAGAGCAACGAAAGCCTTGAAACGAGTACGTTGACCAGCACGAGTTTGCTTTTGAACAGGAGTAATCTTCAATACTTCATCTCGAAGATTAGGAATCAAAAGATCAATGATTTCAAATTCCTAAAAAGTATTTAAACAGTTAATATGTCAATGTATAAAAGATAGACAAACCTTGATCGGAAGAGAATGAAGATAGATTTCTTCAACGGTGGTGATTTTGCGTTCTTTGACGAGTCGACCAAGCTTGGTTACAGGAACCCATTCCTTTTCACCATCTCGACCTTTTCCACCTCGGCCTCGTCCACCACGACCACGTCCGCCTCGTCCTCCACGACCACGTCCGCCTCCACGACCTTCTCCAGCTCCACCGGCGCCACCAGTAGCTCCGCCGAATCCAGAACCAAATCCACCGCGATCACCAGATGAAGGATCCATATTTTATTGTTGATGAGAGATATAAATTGATAGCGTTGAAAAAACTCTTTTGAGTAAAAAAACGTTTGAAAAAATGACCGAAAAAAAGTCATGCAATCGACGTTGTGTCGAAGAGGGTAAAAACCGTATCTTTTTTTTATTCCTTTTCGTTGCAAAACCATTTTTTACGCACCTTTTTTAAAATTTTTGAAAAAAGTTACAAAAAAAATTTAGCTTGAATTTTTCGTTTGAAGTTTCAATCAATGTTTATTTTTTTTTAAATGTCATTAGATAAAATTTATGAATTATAGAAATCGAAATTGTTTTTACAGGATTATGTTATATCCTTGGTTAAAGACAAGCGATAAACAATAAATAATATTTATTCCAGAGCAGAATAAACTAAGACAAAGTACAAGATAAACTAAAAACAGAGTGAATCGAACGTCTCTTGATTTAGGCGAGAACGTTCGAGAAGACAAACGAACAACTACGAAGATGTTCGAACAGTACACGAAATATAACACTCAGTCAACGAAGTGTTGGTTGCGAGACACAACGCCAAAAGAGTATTATACAATACAATAGAAATAATCCGACAGTATACTGTTAGATATGAAATAACCTGACAGTATACTGGTACGGATACAACATCCCTCCCCACTAGTTTTAGAGTTAACCTTAGAAGACAAGAGTTACAACATTTTGAACCGACTTAGTTTTAGTATAAAAAGAACAAGATTACATACATGTTAGGAGTGATGTTAATAGTGGCTACCGGTTTTGTAATAGGGTGGATATTGCCTCCGGCTCGACGACTTAATGAGAGAGTGTCCGGATGCAACGCTTCTTACAGCCACCAAAGAGGGTACAGTAACACCGACTATTAAACATCCTAACAATTATGCATATCTTGACATAAAAATAAACTAAAGTGATAGAAAATGGAGTAACGTCTTATCACTTAACAATAAAACTATACTAACCCCCTAATGATATGATTTGAGAGCAGGATTGACTTTCAAACGATCAGGAGCATTTCTTGTACGTTGAGACCGACGAACTGGAGAAGGTTGAGGAGATTGAGCACGAGGTGAAGTTGGTTGTTCAGCAGGTGAAGAACGAGCAGGAGTTTCCGTTGATTGTGTTGTAGGAGATTGAGACCGACTAGCAGGAGTATTGACTTCTGGTTGTTGTTCAGGAACAGGAGGATCATCGACATCATCATTCGCAGGGATCGGCAAGTATCTCTTCATAAGTTGATTTGCATGCCTTCGATGAGTTTTCCCACGTTCATCAAGAACATCATACATACAAGATCCACGAAGAGCAGTGATTGTGCCTTCGAACCATGGAGTATCACCATCCTTCCCCTTCCGAGCATAAACTAAATCATTTACTTGGAACCGACGTGTTTTAGTGCCATATTGTTTACGAAATTGTTCTTCCATTTCATAATCAGGACCAAGAGTTTTAATGACTTGTGGACGAAGCAGATCCAAATCCGTTCGAATTTCACGACCAATATGTGCCATAGAAGGAGTGACACCACCAGGAGTAGCTGTTGATGGAGTTGAGCGATATGAAAGCAAAAAGGAACGAACGCAAGCAGCAACATCCATATTGGGACCATGACGTACAGCATGCTTCTTAATGAACCTTTTTACTATATCAACCGACCGTTCAGCTTGTCCATTTGATTGAGGATGATAAGCTGGAGAACGAACATGCTTGATTCCCTTTTCTCGACAGAATGATTGAAATTCTTCGGATATGAATTGACTACCATTGTCAGAAACGAGCACACGAGGAATACCATTATCAGCGATATATTTAGATAATACTTCAAGAGTTGTTTTCGTTGAAGCAGTTTTAAGAACACCGACGTCAATCCATTTGGAATAGCTATCCACGATAACTAAGAACATGTGATCGAGCATAGGACCAGCAAAATCAATATGCACACGATCACCAGGATTCATTGATCGAGGCCAGGAAGAGAGATGAGTCTTGGTTGGCATCTTTGAAGTTTGCATACAGGCATAGCATGATTTTACCATATTTTCAATATCTTTGGTAATATTTGGCCAGTAAACATGTTGACGTGCAAGTTGTTTGGTTGCTGTAATACCACTATGACCGACGTGAAGTTGTTCCAATACTCGAGCACGAAGAGATTCAGGGATGTATACTCGATTTTGCATCATCAGCATACCTTTAATTTCCGAAAAACGAGTATCCGTGGAACCTTTAAGCAATGACCGACGAAGTTCTTGAGCAAATTCATCAGCTTCATATGCTGTTGTAATATCTTCAGCTGTGACCGGCATTAGTGCAGCAACATGATTGATAACAGCGTTCGCGGCAGTAGTTTCGTCCATGTCCAATTCTTCTTCGAACAATTCAGGAATTGAACGAGTTTCAGCAATCAGACGAGATAGAGCATCAGCTTGACCAAATTCAGTGGTACGGCGATATTGAATATCAAAATTGTAGCTGGCAAGGAATGTAGCCCATCGATGTAAACGATTTGCAGCAAGAATTGGTACCGACTTTTTGTTTCCAAAGATCGACAATAGTGCTTTGTGATCTGTGAGCAAAGTAAACTTTCGACCTTCAAGGTAACGATGGAAAGTTTTAATAGCCATTACCAAGGCAAGACCTTCTTTCTCAGTCTGAGAGTATTTGCGTTGAGTTGAGTCCAAAGCACGAGAGAAGAATTGTACAGGCTTTTCAGTACCATCTGGATGTATATGAGAGATATTTCCACCGACTCCATTTTGAGAAGCATCAGCAGCGACGATAATAGGCAATCGAGGATCATAATGGGTAAGCATGCATTCTGTAGCCAATGCTTGTTTGATTTTGGTAACCGACTGTTTTTCAATGGAGGACCATCGCCATTCAGCATCTTTCTTGAGCAAGTCATCAAGTGGTTCACGGAGATCACGAAAGCTTTTGATGAAAGGTTGGTAATAGTTAACCATTCCAAGGAAAGATCGGAGTGTAGATACATCTGTTGGTTCTGGCATATTTTGAATAGCACGGACTTTTTCAGGATCAGGACGACTACCGTTTCCATCGATAATCTTTCCTAAAAAGCGTACAGATGAACGGAAGAACTTACACTTCTTTGGATTAAGTCGAAATCCCCATTCCATGATTCGACGAAGAACGGATTTTAAATGTTCCATATGTTCAGCAATGGACCGACTGGCAATCAGAATATCATCAATATATGGACCAGCATATGGCATATCATTGAGCATATCTTCCATGACTTCTTGAAAATCACTTGGAGCAGTTTTGAGTCCTTGAGGCATTCGACCAAATCGAATATATTCAGATCCAGTGGCAATGGTGACATATTCTTGACTTTCTTCATCCAATTCTAATTGATGGTAGGAATCAGAGAAATCCAAGACAGAGAATACAGAGCAGTCACCGACGTTAGAGAGAATTGTCTCTGGTAATGGAATAGCATAGCCAGGTTCTTGCAGACGTTCATTGAGGCCTGTAGAGAAATCCACAACAAACCGATGACGACCATCGGGCTTCGGCACAATGGAACACGGAGAAGCCCAATCTGAGGTGGAGACTGGATAAACAACTTTTAATTTCTTCAGTTGTTCCACTTCTTTCTTCAGGATGCCCGCAGCATATAAAGATGGACGTCTAGCTGCACAGCGTACTGGAGTAACACCAGGTTTGAGATATTAGCAGATAAAACTGAAATAGAACTTACTTTTGGTGTTGAAGTATTTTGTGACCGACTGGAAGGTTTGGCAGATTGATGAGAATCTCCATGAGCAGCAGCAGCTTTCTTCTTTCGGCATACTTTTTCAATGTGTCCCTTGTTGTTGCAGTACCGACAAACAGCATCACGGAATTTACAAGTTGTTCGATCATGAGCAGCACCACAGGAACCACAAGTTGTTGAAGTTGGTTGCTTCCTCCCTCCCTTCTGAGAGCTGCGACCAGCAGGCTTCTTTGAACGATTTTGATTTACAAAATTCACCGACGAATTTGTTGGGAGTCTTTGTTCACGTTGAGTTTGATAAGCAGCAGTCATAACTTGATGGCATCTATCCAAGGTTGTATCAGGATCAGCATTCAGAAGATTCAGTACTTGAGTTCGGAAACTATCAAGTCCTGGTTCACGCATTCCCATAAGTGCAACCATAGTTTCCATCTGAGTATCTTTGAAGTTGGCAGGATCACAATTTGCAATTTGTTGACGAACACGAGAGAGGTATTCAGCAATTGGTTCATGTTCAGGACCCTTCCAAACAGTATTGAAAGCGGCATATCGTTTAGCAAAGAGTGATTGTGTAAAATCAAAGAGACCAATCATTACCGACTTTAATTTATCGAAATCATCATATCCACGAATCTGAGCAGGAAGCAAACCACGAGATACTTTTTCATACGTCAGCGTATCTAAAGCATTGACTGTTAGTGAGACTTTTTGCTTACCTGTGAGAGTGTGAACATCGAAGATATTTTCAATTCGTTCCAACCATAAAGCAGCGCCATTTGGTTTTGCAGGATCACCGACGAATTGAGGTAAAGTTGGTAATGTTGGAGCTTGAGGCGTTGGAGCTGTGTGACCTTGAAGAGCTTGAGCAATTTGGTCAGCTTGTGCAGCTTGAGTAGCTTCCAATCGAGCCAAAGTTGCAGTCAAAGCATTCAGCAAAGCAGTACCATCCAATGCTGAAGTAGAAGCAGCAGTATTTGGAGGAGTAGCAGTAGGAGAAGTTGCAATTTGTTTTGGTGGCATGTTTGCAGAAAAATATTAATATAAAGTTACCGACGTAAATTATATCACTATTTTCACCAATGAGCATAGATAAGAATTAATCTCGTCACCACTTTGTTATATCCTTGGTTAAAGACAAGCGATAAACAATAAATAATATTTATTCCAGAGCAGAATAAACTAAGACAAAGTACAAGATAAACTAAAAACAGAGTGAATCGAACGTCTCTTGATTTAGGCGAGAACGTTCGAGAAGACAAACGAACAACTACGAAGATGTTCGAACAGTACACGAAATATAACACTCAGTCAACGAAGTGTTGGTTGCGAGACACAACGCCAAAAGAGTATTATACAATACAATAGAAATAATCCGACAGTATACTGTTAGATATGAAATAACCTGACAGTATACTGGTACGGATACAACAGATTATTATAGTAAAAACTACTTTGCTTGCTGTTTGATTGTAATTATTTTTAGAAAATGTGTTGATTATTGTAATGTTTCTCTTAAATTATATTTGGGTGTTTCGTGTTTTAATTTTTATACTACATCTAATTCTTATGGTTTATTCTTTGATTTTTACATTATTACCAGTAATTTGACTACAAAACTGTAGAACATTCAATTTCTTTTTCAGTTTTCTACCGCGATATTTTTAATGATACTTCTGATAAAAAAAAAGAATAAAAGTAAAAATGGGAGGAGTAAAGCTACAAAAAAGACAGAGAAATTCTGCTGATCAACCCCAGTTCAAAGTTCTTTAGCATTTTCATATGCCCTCTGAAGGTTTGTAAAATTTCAATTAAAAAACTATTTCTCCTTCCTTTTCTGTAATAAAAATCATACTATTTTTCATTCAAATTGACTAAAATCTAAATGAACACCGTAATTTTTCTCCTTCGAGAAAGTAAAAGATGAGAGAACCTTCACATCATCATTCATTTTGTTCTGCGGTATTTTTTTATCACCAAAAATGATTTTTTTTGTCGACACAAAAAAAATTGGAACCTTTGATTCCCCAAACTACAAAAACAAAAACCTGAATTTTAACAAAAAATGATAAATCAAATTCTATTTTTTGAAACGTCAGATTTTTGGGGGTATTCTCTTCTGTTTTTGATTGTTTCAAGGAGAAATGATGGAAACAGAGAAGAAGAAAAGGGAAGGCGAGCCCCCAAAAAAGTTTGTGAATGACAGTAATTAAATGAATGGCAACTTTCCTTCCTTCTTATTTTGTTTTGATGGCCACTATTATCATTACCATTACATCACTTCATTAAAAATTGGGTTCATCTTCTTCAACTTTCCTTCCTTCCTTCAAGAATATAATCAAAAAACTTTTCCATTAATAAATCACAAGATTTTTATGGGTGGAAAACTTTTTTTAGTGCAAAACACAAATAAAAAAATATTTTTTAATTACTGTTTGGCTTTCCCCATTTTTCTGTCTTTGATGTAATAAATAACATTCCATCTTTCTCTCTTTTAAAAAATATTGTTTGTAAAAAAAGAGGTGGGGGTTTACCTTTTTTTTAACAATCGAACGAACCCGTCAACGACAAAATATCAAGAAAGAAACTTCCTCATTGGCAATAAAAATAAATTTAATTTAAAGATCATAAAGTTCATTGAGAGTATATAAATCGAACGATTTGATTCTTATTATTTCATAAAAATAATTATTGTTAAATTAGCTGTGGTTTTCCTTCTTTTCAAAGTTTTTTTGTGAATCAGAAAAAGAAGAAGAGAATTTAATTGGTTACTTTTTTGTATTTTCACAAATCCTCTTTCAACACATACATAGATAGAAGATATATTATATCTCCAAACAAAAATGTCTGTTTCAATGATGCCTAATTATTTGTTCAATAATAACAATAACAACAATGCAGATGATATTTTGGATTATTGTTGTAATAAAACAAAAAATATGTCGTTAGATTTCTCTAAAAATTCAACTTTTACAAATAATTTCTTTAATTCAACAATTAATTATGCAGATTTGGTTGCATTGGTAAGTAATATTTAGTTGGGGTAATATATACCGTAACCTGTTAAATTAAAACTTGTTACAAATGTTAAGGTTTTTAATACCGTAACATGAAAAAGACATTTTTACCGAATTACGGTTATCATTACCGTAATCCGTAATTTAAATAATATTTTTTAACAAATCCCAAAGTGTCATAAAAAATTTGCATAAATAAAATTTATTTAGATTGACCCAGACAATCATGAATCCTTGACATTTCACGACATTCAAACTCGAACAATAAATTTTATTCAAAATTTACAAGAAAATGGCGTGGTAAAAGGTGATATAATTGGAACATTTTGTGGAAATTCTGCAGATTTTTTGATTTTCTGTTTGGCAGCAAATCAAATGGGTGCCATTATTTGCCCGTTAAATCCAGCATATAAAATTGGCGAATTTGAACATTATTTTTTACAAGCAAAAGTTAATTGGATTTTAACTGAAAATGAATACATCAAAAAGTTGAAAACTTCAAAAGCTTTGATTAAAAGTGTTAATGTAAGATTTTAAAGAAGGGTACTGTAATATACAGTAATATATTTGTTCTTTACAGGGAATAATTATGTTACCAAGTAATAACAATGATGCAACAGTAAAGCCTAGTCGGCACACAAAAGTTGTCCTTCAACATTCTGCAGCTGCTGCTACAGTAACCAATGTTGAAACAGATGAAGGAAATAATGAAAATCGAAAAAGTTTTATTTGGCCAAATTCTGATGCTTCTGAAGATGATGATGCAATGATATTTTTTTCATCTGGAACAACTGGCCCCCCTAAGGCTATTGTTTTGAGTCAAAAATCTTTGAATGCTTACATCATTCTTATGAAGTAAGTTTTTTGGATTACGGTAATTTCAAAATCGAAATTTTGATTTTGAAATTTTGGCATTAACGACATATAAAAATTTGCATAACAAATCCATTGATTTTTAGTACCCTTAAAAGTGATCCAAATGAAAGTTTTGTGACCCTTTCAAACAAGGATACGGTATATGGTGTACTACCGTATTTTCATGCCGGAGGACTTTTAACAACTTTACTCATGCTTGCACAAGGCGCAAAAGTTTTAATAAATCGTCGATTTCATGAAGATGAATTTCTTGAAAATATTTACAAATATGAAGTAATTATTTTAGTTACTGTACCATACAGTAATGATAAAATTTTAGGTATCCGTGTTACTTTTGGTTCCACCAATTCTTGAATTCCTTTGTTATGCTCCAAAAGTTGATCCTTCAAAACTTTCAACAGTACAGTATATTTTTGTTGGAGCTGCAAAAGTTCGACCTGAGCATGAACTTGGAGTTATTAAACGACTACCGTATTTGAATAAAGTTTTACAATGTATGTATTTTTTGGGTTACTGTAATTTTACAGTAATTTTTAAATATTTTAGTATATGGATCAACAGAAGCTGGAGTCCTCGTTTTTATGATGCCCCAAAAAGTTTCTTCAACCAAAAATGGTTCAACTGGACTTCCCCTTCCAGGTGTGGAAGCAAAGGTTTCTGAATCGCCATTCTTGGAATATTCTGCCAATTTCTCCTATGGCGAATTGCTTCTAAAAACTACAACCCAAATGTCTCGATATTTGAATTCTGACGACTCAAAGGATTCAGAATTTGATGGAGATGGTTTCATGAGAACTGGGGATTTGGTTCGAGTGGATTCAGAAGGATTTTTTTATATTGTTGGAAGGTTGAAAGAATTGATAAAAGTTCGAGGATGGCAGGTATCCCCATATGAGTTGGAAGAAGCCCTCAGAAATCGATTCAGTGAAATCATGGATATCGGGATTGTTGGACTTCCGGCTGATTCTGATGGGGAACAGCCTACGGCGGTTGTGGTTCTAGCTCCAGGGACAATGTTGAGTGCTGGAGAAATTGAACAATATGTTGAAGGTAAGTAATTTTTAAAAAATTTTTATAATGTAAAATAGGTATTTTTTACATGGAAATTTTGACATCAGAATCTAAGAAAACTAATCAATAAACATGAATTTTTCAGATAATTTTGTGAGCTATAAAAAATTGGTTGGTGGTGTTCATTTTGTTGATTCCCTTCCAACTTCGCCTTCTGGAAAGCTAGATCGAAAAGAACTTCTTCGATGGCTTCTTGATTCACATACTTATGATGAAGATGAAAACTAAAAATTCATTGATTCATTTGAAGAGCAGCTTTAATTTATTTCTGTAATTAAATTTATTTTTTGCTAAAATTATTATTTTTGTTTCTTTTTGTTTTGCCTGTTGATCAGACTGTTTTGAAAACTGTAATGAATTAATTCAAATGTGTTTGTCATAATTTTTAATCAATAAAAAAGTTATCACAAAAAAGAAAGAAATGATCTTAATTTTCTGTAGAAAAGCCAAAAGCAAAATCGTCGGAGTCAAAAAGGCGTAAAAATAAATATTATCAAAAGCCGAAATTTTAAAAGCTTATATTTTTTGTTATCAGTGAAAAGTATTTCCCCTCTCCTTCTACACCGCCATCAAAGCGCAGAAGCTAACTGCGTCATCTTTGTTGCTAGCTTACAATAAATTTTTGTGTTGATTTATTCGAATTGATTTTTACTTTTTTATTCCAACATAAATAATTAATATTATTATTACTGTAAAATGACGAATGTGGATTTGAAACAGCAATTAGAATTAATTGATTATTTTGGTCCACTTGTTTGTGCTTTAATTTTTGCAATTATTTTGGCGTTCATTTCTTTGACATGTTTGAATTATTGTTGCGTTTCACCAACTGATGATTTGACAAAAGTTGAAGAGGTACGTTCTTTTTAAAACCAAAGTGTATTTTTGGCAAAAACTTACTTCACTAAAACATGAACAATTTATCAGTTTTGAGGTTTTGGGAAAGCAAAATTCAGAAAGAGTCTGTCATTTAGTCCAATGATTTGAATGCTATTCAGTTTCAGTTTTTCGATTTAAGTATACCGTTTTTTGAATTTGAATAAATTTGTTAAAAACTTTCCATTCAAAGGTCGCAAAGGCGGAATTTTTTGTTTTTTTTTCAATTAATTAATTTTGGTAATTTTGATTCGGATTCTTCTTTTAATTTCCGGGTTTTATTTGATAGTCTGAATAACACTATTCAGATCTTACAGTATCTAATTTCTGCTGAAATTGCTCTAAATCATTTCATTTTGTTATAATTAAATAAAATAAACTGTTGTTGTTTTAGTGGGGATATGCCCATCATATGCATTTCAAGCTTGGTCCACATCGTGAAAGTGTCATTGCACGGCAACTTCAACCGAAATATCAAAAAGTAGAAATTTAAATTTTTTTGAATGAATTAATTTCAATTTTGTCCCCATTTTCTTTGTAGTATTTTTATAAAAATTTTATTTTTAAATATTTCAATGTTTTATTTTAATTCGTAATTTTTATATTTAAAAACGTGTTTAATTAATTCAGAAAAGTTCATTCTGTAGCACCAAAATCCAATTCATATTTATTTTTTCGTGCCATTCTTAAATTTATTTTTATTAAAAAAAAACAAAAAAAACTTATTTTGTATTGTTTTCAAACATTTGCAAAATTAATTTAAAAAAATTATTTAAAAAAATTAAAACAAAATGGAATCATTCATTTTTTTCAAATCCAATTTTTAAAACAATTATTTTAGCAAAACAGAAAAAAGCGAACAATAGGCAACCGTATTCTTTCCCATTTGGGGGTGTTAAAAGAAAAAAATGAATATAACAATTATAAATTTTTGACCTTTTGTTTTTTATTTTAACGTGATTTTTGTTTTATTAAAACTGCACCAAAAATGTAATATTTTGGAACCCATAAAAAAGCCCACATTCATTTTTCAAAAAAGGTTTTTAAGTGCAAAAATGGAAGAAAAGTACATTTATATTTTTATCTAAAAAAAGAAAAATAAAACCACGCTTTTGTGGGAGTAAAGAAAAATGGGTAATTTTTGGTTTTTTTACAATAATAAATTTTTGTGGGGGAAACAAAAGAAAGGAAGAGGCGGAAGGATGCGGGGGAATCCTCCTCCAAAAAGGTTTCTAACATATGAGTTTATCGCTATTTTTATGTTTGATATCAAGAAATTTTTTTAATGAGAGTAATTTTCGAAAAAATAAATTATTAAAATTAAGGCAGATCAAGCTAAAACATTGGAGAAAGTAAAATAAATATTTGCACTCTAATATTTTTTGCCAAATAATCCAATTTTTTGATTGGTGAAAGAGGAAAGTGGAATTTAAAACTTTTTCAAAATCAACATATTTATTTTCATAAATTTTAGTTTAAAGCCAAAAAAGTATTGAAAAAAACTGTTAGGATATGTCACAAAAATTTATTACACAGATTTTTGAAAGCTTGGATTCTGAATAATAACTAACTCAAATTTTTTCACTTTGAAATTCTGAAGTTTTCAACTTTAACTAATCTTGCCAACTTTTTGGTTCAAGTCTGTTATTTCAAAAAACATACAACCTTTTTTTTCTCTTTCTTGCAAACAAATTTATCTTTTTAAAATTTTTGTTTGATCCCACTCAATTGAAATAATTGGCGGAGAAAAGAGACAAGTTTAAAATCTCTCTCTTTCTATCTTTTTTGTTGTTTGTTTTTTTCTTTGATTAACAAAAAAATATCAAAAAAGAATCGAAGTTCAAAGCGCAGGTGTGTCGTCGTCTGTCGTCAAAAAAATCATTTTCAAAAAGAAAATCTCATTTTTTGCTACAAGCATTCCTTCGTTTTATATTTGATTCAAATTTAAACAGTTGTTGTTGTTTCAAAAAAAATCTTGTGAGAAAAGGATTCTCATTTTTTTAAAAAAAGACACGAGATGAGAGATAAAAAAATAAGGTTAAAGCAGCAAAATTATTTTTGGTGGTTTAGAAAAAAGTAAAGGGATTTGGGCAATGAAATGAACAGGGATATATTTCAATCACGAGGGATAATAATTCTCTCCCTCTCTTAGTTTTTACCTTTTTATTATCTCCTGGTGGTGCTGCTGTTTTTTTTTTGTTTGAACGAACCCCGAAAAACACAAACAACATAAAAGATTTTTCTTTCTTTTCCATCTCGATTTTTGCCATTCTCATAAAAAATTTGTAATGAAATAAAAATGATGATGAAAATGTTAATGATGATGGTGATGAGGTGGATAGATTTAGGTTAATACACTGATCTTGCAGATTTGTAAAAGGTTGCTGCTGCATTTTTTATTTAAAATAATGAATGGTGAATGACAAATATATTTATTATATATTAAATATTGAGTTTTGATTGAAAAATCGAAAAAATAAATGTAGTTTCTGTTTGTAGATTTCGATAATCTATTTTACAAAGGCTCAATTTTTCTATCATTTTTGATCATTTATTTTCATCAAATCATCACGTTTTTAAATTTTTTCGATTTTTGTAATTGCTTTCAAAACTTAATGATTGATAATTTTTTAACGTTTTTTTCTCTAATTAATTATAATTATTTTGCTGGTATTGCACGAATCTTTTTTCACTACAAACCTACAGTACCTTAAATAGATTACTGTAGCGCTGCGATCATTTTCCCTAAAATTACCCTTCGAGGTTTTTAAAGTTTTTTTATTACTACAAATTTTTTGATGATTCATTATCACATTTTTCTTCCTCTCTTTAACCTTTGTTTACAACACAAATTTTTTTTATTGGCATTTTTTGCATGTGTTTTTTTGTTGTTTCTTTTTTGCACCTTCAATTTCATCCAAAGTCTTCCTCCTCCATTCTTTTCAGTTTTTCATTCGTTTATTCAATCATTTTGAATCCTTTGTTTGGCTTCTTTTCTTTCTTCTTTTTTGAAGAAAAAAAGCAATTTTCGATCAAGCCTTTTTTTTGTTTCTTTCAAAAACTTTCCCATTTTTGTGTGAACTTGAAGGAAATGAGAAGGACTACATTTTATTTCATCCTGAAAAAAAGTTGGACGAAGAATGAAAATAAAATAAAGAAGGCGCAGTTTTTTTTTCAATTTTTTGCCACCTGATTGATCCTTCCTTGATCGTTTTTGGGCCTGATATTTGGGAAAGAAGGAGAAAGCCTTCCCCATTTTTTAACATTTTTTTTATAAAATGCGCAATATTTTTTCACGTAAAAAATCATACTTGATTTTCAAAGTCAAAAAGCAAAAAAGCAAAGGAAAGAAAAAAATGGGAGGCGGTGGAGGCGAAGAGAAAAACCAACAAAAAACTTTTCTCTCATTTTTTTCACGACCACCAGGAAAGTTGAAAGTCGACCTTTCTTCTTTTTTCTCTTTTTTCCCCCCTCAATTTCAGCCACAATAAAAAAAATAATAATATACCCAATTGAAACTTTTTTTTCGTGAGTTCAATTGTGTTGCAATTTTTATGAATTCTTTTTGTGTGAATTGTTTTTTTAAAATACTCTCAATATTTTGTGTTCAAATTTGCATAAAAACTGTATCCTTGTTTACTTATGCTTTTTAAAAATCAGAATCCGTTATCGTAAAGTATGTTTTCTGTTTTTAAAACAGTCGCAACAAAAAATTTGCATAAAACCTGTATCCTGGGTTTATAGATACTTTGAAATCAAAATTTAGGTCTTTAAATTTTTAATGTATAGGTTTTTAAAAACCGTTGAAGCTTACAATAAGCTGCTTACTTGGATTTTAAATAAAAATTTGCATAAAAGCAATACCCTTTTGTGTACTGATTCATTTCAGTACAACTGAACTCCTTTTATACCATCAAAAAGAATCCATTTAAACCTAAAAAATTTTAAAATAGAATTGTCTCCTTTTTCCTTGTTTTTTTTCATTTGTTCAAATCCAATTTCCTCCTCCCAAATAAATATAAAAAACAGCAAAGAAGAAGATGAAGCAAATATATTTTTTTTGGTTGGCCCCACGCGGCGGCGGCGGTGGCGGAGAAGAAAAAAAAACAGCCTCATCATTCCTTCATCAACAAACTCCCATCTCCTCTCCCACCCCATCCCCATCCCTATCCCCAGCAGCAGCAGCTTTAACAACAAAAAAAAGACGAATCTAGGGACGTGCAAGCAAAAAATAAATTTTGTTTTTAATAAAATATTTTTATATATTCATATAGTTTCACGTCTTCTGAATCCGATGGTGAAATTATTTTTTGTTTAAATTCATATGCGTCGAAATTTCTTCTGATGCTCCGGCGAGCACTTTTCCTTTTTTTGTCCATGAAAAAAATCAAAAGAAAAGGGCCGCCAGCTGCTGCGTCTCTTTGTCCGAGTGGGATGCGGCGGTCGCGCTCAAAACGGACATGCATGGATCGACCGCATCCTGCAACAGAAAAAATCTTTCAGTCGCATTAACTTTAAATTGCAATTAATAACACTAAAAAATATATTTAAAAAATATTGGGGCATTTTTATGTTTAAAAAATAATAACAATGAAAAATTTCTATGGTCATTGTGATTTTATTGCATTGTGTTTTAGTAATTTTCTATTATTTCCAGATGTGAGCTACGGAAACAGCTTTTTTTGAGTTTTGTATTTCATAAAATAATATAAATCTGTTCATTTAAATAAACTAATACTTTTTTTACTACCGGAACTACTATTGGCGCCACAATTTGGTCACAGGAGTGTCATGGCGCCTCCTTGAAACTTGAAAAAAATACAAAAAATGCCAAAAGTTAATGGCAAAAAATGCAAAGAACAAAGAGATGAATGGCGTCGTTTTAAAGTTTGCCCAAGTTGCGGCTCGTTAAAGAAAAAAATGACTGTATCACATTGATGTTTTTTGCAATAAAATGAGAAACATGTTAAAAATGCTTTTGTAGATTTCTGTTTTTCATTTTTTTAAAAAATATTTGCCAGATTCTACGCTTTATTTATGTCAGTATTTTACTCTTATATTTTTGTTTGTAAAAATACTGTAACTGCTCCAAGACACAATGGAAAGTGTGAATCTATTTTTGGACTTACAGATTGGGATTTCAAACATGCTCCAAACAAGCGTACTGTTGTAAGAGAAGCAAAAATTTTGGCAACAGTTAATAAAGTCTTCGAATGGTTTGATTCAAAAACACCAGAAGAAAAAGATAAAATAATTCAAGAAGCTATTGCCGCAGCTCCTGTACTTGAAGCTGATGCTGCAGCAGATCAAAAAGCACTTGAAGATGAAACATGGAAAAGATTGCTTGAACAAAAAGATGCCGATAAAAAAGCAGAATTAGTTAAATCAAGGAAAGAAAAAGAAGCGTACATTAAGGTACAAAAATATGGAGGGGAATAGAAAACTGCTGCTTCAATGAATGCTGCTTTACAATCATTTGGCACTGAATCAAAAAAGAAAACGGCTATTATCGATAATCTTCGTTACCATAAACTTGTTTTAAAAACTCAACCATCTAAATCCAAGCTTTTTACAATACCAGCCAATGGCAAGCCTAAAACTCTGGATGTTCTTAAAGATAATTTGAGAGCTTTGATTACACTTGCACAAAAAATGAGCAGAAGAGAGTGATGATGATAATGAATTTTAAAACTACAAATCTTGTAAAATTTTGTTTTTAAAATGCTTTATTCATTTATATTATTGATCTCAATATTTGATTTGAAATAAATACTTCTACCAAAATTAAGCTTCTTAAATTACACTTTAAAAAACATTTTACATTTGTTACATTCAAATTAATTCAGGAAAACACTTCAACTAATTAAAATGTGTAAAGAAAACATAATAATGCTCTTATTAATTTTTATTATTTGTTAACAAAAAAAGAAACGAAATATTATTTTTTTGAACATAAAAATGCTCATATATTTTTTAAATATTTTTTTTATGTTTTTAATTGCAATTTTAAGTTAATGCAACTGAAAGAATTTTTTTGTCCGAGGACGCAGTCGATCCACGCATGTCTGTTTTGAGCGCGACCGCCTCATTCCACTCGGACAAAGAGGCGCAGCAGCTGGCGGCCCTTTTCTTTTGATTTTTTTCATGGACAGAAAAAGCGACTTTTTGTTGCAAAAAAAAATTGCTTGCACGTCCCTAGACGAATCCTTTTTCTTTCAAAAAAAAAAGAATTTTTTTGAAGGTGCTTCTTTCTTTTTTTTCGAAAAAAACGAAATAGCGCAAAACCACCCAACCTTTTTGCCATCACCATCATCATCGTTATTCCTTTCTCTATTTTATTTTATATGTATTTTTTTGCTCCGACCTTCTTCTTCTTTCTTTTTTTCTGTTTTGAATGTTTGTCTTTGACATTTATTCTTTTCTATTCTTTTTTTTCAAACAAAAAAAAACGAAGAAGAAAAAAGCAGGAGAGGGAAAAAGCACAAAAAAAGTGAAAACGTGGAAAAAATTGAAGGAAGAATTTTTCTTGTTGCAAAACATTTGTTAAAAAGAATCTTTTTTATTTGTTAACTTTTTAAAAAAATATTTTTTTAAAAATGATCTCCTGAAAAAATCAATCAGTAAAATTTGGAATTTGTAAGATATGGCGATATTCAAATTTTAGTCTTTTTCAAGAAGAAAGTCATTTTTTCCGCAAAACTATGAATCGTCAAAATTTTCCCAAAAATTGTTTAAATTCTAAAAGTTCTGATTGAAAAAGAAAAGCATCAAAGATTTGTAAATTTGCATATTACTTTTCCATCTACTTCTGAACATGCCGTCCCAAAAATTATTACTGTTAAAATTTTTTGACCGTTGATTTTTTTGCGTGTCTTTCGTTTTCGTTTTTTTGCCGTTATATTTTTTTATTAGGTCAAATTTCAGTTTTTTTTTTCAATTTCCCCTCTTTTTTCTCTCTCTTTTTTCACGTCATTTCGTTTCCTGCAAAAAAAAATAATTCAGAATCACTTTTTTTTCGGCATTATTATTTTCCAATATATATTTTTTATGGATATATTTTCTCTGCAGCCAGGGCAATCAAAAATTGAAATAACGTCAAAAAACGTAAAAAGGCATTTTTAGGAAAAAGGAAGAAGATTTGACAATTTTTTTGGCATACTATCATATCATATATAATTGCTTCTTCCTATTAATTTTTTTGTGGATTAATTTAAAAAACTTAATCCTTTTGATGTTGCCATTTTGGAAGAAGAAGAAAAAGATTGTGACTTGATTAAATTTAAATGAAGTTTAAAATTCTTGGAAGCTACAGTTAATCCGATTAATAATCTTTTTGTCCTTGTATTTTTTATTAACGAAATTTTGTATGCAAAAAATTAATGTTGACGTGATTTTTTTGTCTTCGGGAAATGGCAATTTTTGATTTTTATAGTTTTTTGAAGTTCAACGAAACTATAAAAAATATTGAGATTAAATGTCTGACAAGTTTTTTGGTTCAATTACAGAATTTTTTCGATCGATATGCAAATTTCAAAATGAAGATAATTTGCATATTTATTTACTTCAGAATCTAAAATACTCCGAAGTTCAACAATATTCTTACTATTTTGTTTTAAAGTAAATTTAACACCAAAAAACTTGTCAGTCTTTTTAAACCTTGATTTTTTCTCAAAGTATCCCTGTTACATTTTTATTTGATGGAACTTTTTAAAAAAGCTTCTTCGCTATTTTTTTCATTCAATTTTCACATCCTTTTTTTTCTCTGTGCTTTTTGTCGTCAACAAGTCTTAGTCATCACTATTGTTCTTTTTTTTGTATTTTTTTTGTTAATGGAATAATTAAAAGGGGTCCCTGCTTTAAAAAAATAAGTAGCTTTGATTTTTATACTTTCAAAAGTTTCAAAAGGGACACCTTTAATTATGCATTCACCAGTGTTGTTTTTTTTAATATTTAAGAAAATATATAAAAAACATTAAAAAGCACTTTTAAATGCTTTTTTCCTTCCCTTTAAAAAAGGGGTCTTTAAAAAAGTGAAAATGAGAGAGCAAATATCAGATGTGTATGTGTGAGAAGAAACTGTATATTTCTATATTTCATAACAAATAATAATATAATATTATTTTTTTAAACAATTGTGGGACACTTGAAATTTTTTTTCAGTTTTTAAAAATTCTGGATGACTTTAAAAAAGAGGGAAGTTTATTTTTTGGTTGTTTGTTTCTACTTTGAAAATGCTGCTGTTGCTTTTGAAGTCCTTTTTTGTCGTTTGAGATGTTTCAAATCCCCCCTTTTTACTTTTAAAAATGCACAATTTTCCCACCTTTAAATTTTAAAAATGGTAAAAAATTGAAAATTCTTTCTAAACTTTGTTTTTTTGTAAATTTTTAAAAATCTTTGCCACTTCTTTGTTTTTTTAAATCCCTCGGCATCCCACAACGAAAATATTATATAAGGCATGATAGTTTTCGTCATGAGAAAAAAAGAAAGAAAAAGCGGGATGACAAACTTTTTTTTATTTTCTCAAAAAGTATATTTTTAACGGAAGCTGCTGTTTTTTTTGTTATGACATAAACACAATTATTATTTTTGTCCTTATTTATTTTGTATTATTAAAAAGAAGTGAAATGAATAGCAGTAATTAACATTCATCAAAATAATCAACAGCATATTCTTTTTTAAAAAAAGTGTAGTTCTTTTTTTCATATTCTCCTTCACAATCTTAAATCTGATGCCAAATGCCATGGCATGAAAAAGGCAATGGAAAATTGTACTTTCGGTCTTTCTCTTCAAAACTACCGTAATCCGCTTTGGAACAAGGATATTTTCTTTTCTATGGTTTCAAAGCAGAAGAAAAAGTGTATGATTAATTTTAAGTCTTTTTCCTTTTTTCTCTCTCTCAAACACCACCTTTAGTCTTTTTTTTTTATTTTTTTTTATTATACAAATTGACGTCAGATATATGAAAGCAAAAAAAAAATTTTGTGAGAAAGAAAAAAAACTTTGGTGGTCCATTTTTTTCTTTAGTTAAAAGAAAAATTTTTGTCACCGCCTTTTTTGGATTCTGTGCTTTATGTTTTTTCTTAAAACAAAAAAAAACAAATACAAATATACACCAGTTGCCGGGCCCGAAAAAAAGCCTAAATAAAAAGGGAAAATGAATATAGGGGTCTTGAGAAAAAAAAGAGCTGAAAATAAGAATATGTGAAAGTGAGAAGGAATTCCATCGGTTTTTTAACTACCTTCAAGGTAGAAAATATAAAATATCTCCAACAAAACCAGTAAAACTCCAGGGTTTATATGGATTAGATTAAGCTAAAGTCGAAAATATGCAAATTTTGAATTAACCATAATTTGTATATTTCTGATTTTGGCTTAATCTAATCTTCATAGCTCAAGGATACCGGTATATTTGTTTTTTGTTTAAATAAAAAATCTAAAGAACATAAGTCCTACTTGGGTAATAGCAGAGGATTGCTCACTTTCAAGAAATTTGCATAACTTTTGTTTTTTATATTTTTATCCCTTTGGCTATAGATATGCCTTTACCAAATAAAAAAATGTACTATAAAATATAGCCTTCTTCATGATGATGACACCACCAATCCCCGAAAAATGCCTTTCTCCAAATCCCCCCATTTTCTTCAAATCCTTCTTCTTCTTCGAAACCATAAAATTCGCCTTCCAAAAAATATTCAAAAAATGAGGAAAGAATTTCCGCGATTTTGCACACTTTTTTTTTCTTCTTTGAAAAACGCTTTTTGAAAGGCAACAAAAAAAACGTTGAAACTTTTGTTAAATAATATAAAATTATATTTGTGCCTTCAAGTGAAATAAATAACTGACGACAAAAAAATGAGAGAAAGAGAAGGTCTTTGGTCAAAGGCCACCAAAATGACTTTTCATTTTCGAATGTTTTTTTCAAAAACAAAATAGAAAATTTAATTTTTTCAAAAAACTTTTTTTGCCCTTTTTTCACATGGAACATATGCCCTGTTTTTGTCATCCAAAAAATATATAGCCTGAAGGGATACTTTTCTATAATAAAACTGTGTTTTTTTTTTCGTGAAAAGTCTTACATCGAAAATTTTTGACTTTTGGCTAAAAAAGTTGCCTCTCTTGGGTTTTTTATTATGCAAATTTTCGCAGAAACTTGCACAGTTTTTGCTTTGTTTTAAATTTAAATTTGTATTACTCATGCTTACGTCATTTTTATCTCAAAACGAAAAGGTTATATTTTTGCGTAAACGAAACCTATTTTAAACTTTTAAACAATTCTAATAATAACTAAAATGTTTTACATTCAAAAAATTCTCTTATCACGAAAATCTTTAATTTGGATACCTAAAAATAGCTCATTTTTGACCCTTACGAAATACGTGTATGTACAAAGACTACATCATATTTAATAGTTGTAAAATTGTTTTTTAATTAAATTTTTTTGCTCTTTCTTTTTTTTACCCAAAATGACTTTAAAAAAGTTATTTTTGTGCAATTTTTTAAATTAACAAAATGTTTATTTATTTTTTTTGCATCATCTTCTTCTCTGACGTTATTCCGGAATAATTTATATATATGCTATTTTTATTTATAGCATAGATATATGGATAAAAATAAAACTAATTTACATTTATTTAGTTTTTTGTTTCTGTCTTCTTCCTTTTGTTCCACTTTCGCTTCTTCCTTTTTTTTACTTTCGAAAATGACGTTAGTTTTTTTTTGTTTTACGGGAGTTCATCTTCATTTTCTTGTTCATCAGAAGAACAAGAAGATATAATAGGCTTTGGCTACGACTTGAAGGCATGAGAAAAAAGAGAGAGAAAAGATGAACCTGACCTTTCTTCTGCCTTCTTCTTTCATTACTTACTTTTATGCGTCTTCAGAAAAAAGATGAAGAAGCCATTTTTTCTTTTTTTCTTCCTTTAATACGTCAATTTCCCTCTTCTTCTTTCTTCTTTTCTTTTATCATTGACGTTGAAAAGAAACAACTTTTTTCCAAAATTCTTTTCAAAAACTTTTCATAGTTCTTTTTTTTTCCATGAGAGAGAAAGATGAATAATAAACGGCAAAAATGCCCGCTTCTTCTTTTTTAAAGTTTTTAAATATGGGTTAAAAAGCTTTCCCTTTTTCAGAAGAAGAATATTATGCTTTGCTTCACGGACGACGTCAGAAAATAGTTTTTCTTCCTTTTTTTCTTTCTTTTTCTTTTCTTTTTTTACAGGTGGTTTCAAAGCCGGCCATCTTTTTTTCTTTCTGCTTTCGTACGCTTGTTTGTTAGAATTAAAATGCCATTGCACTTTGCCGTTTTCTTTTTTCAAGTTCTGTTTGTTTTTTGGTGTCGATTTTTGAGTGTTTTTTCTTTCTCTTTTTCGAAAGAATAGTTTCATTTTTTTTGATGATGGCAATTTATTTAGCTGTGTCGAAGTACTGTATTTGAACCCTTTTTGAAGCATACTGTAGCTATATTCGAAACAACTTCAATTAGTAATATTTTGTTGTAAACTTGCATTCCAAACCTTTGAAGCATACTGTAGTTTTAAAAAACTTTTCTTTCGCATTTTTTTGGTGACGTGATTTTTTGTTTAATTTGTTTGTTTTTTTTTCTTTTTTAAATAATGACCAATTACTGTAAGAAATAATCTTTTGAAGCGTAATTTAATTTTTGAGTTTATTAAATTTGTTGAACTTTTAAAATTTGTGCCTATTTTAAGTTTTTTTTGTGTTTTTAGATATTTTAAAACTTATTTATTCTGCTTAAAATGTTTATTAAATTTTAATCGTAGAACTTTACAACTTTTTTAAATATCCATGTTTATCATTAAATTTAAATACCGCTGCTTTTTTAAAATTTATAATCAAAAATCAAATTCATAAATAAATTATACCGAAATTAAAATTATGCTTCTGAAAAAAATTATTAAAGGAATTTTAATTTTTAATAAGCAGAAAAAATTATAATAATAATTTGAAGAGATTTTTAATTTTGTATCTTGCTAAAATAAAAATCCCATGACCGAGTCCATGAATAAAATTGGATTTCCTTGAATATTATCTTTGCCACCAAAGTCCAAGGCCAATCTGCAATTTTTTGGTTTGTAAAAAGTTTAAGAAAATTATTTAAACATTTATTTTTATTAATTTAATTTCGTTTTTTGCTTTTTAAATTTTATTTAAATTCCATTTAAAAGGTCGCTTTTCGGAGATTCCTCTAAAAATAAATGATCCCGTGGGGGACATTAAATTTTGACCTTTGCTCAAAAATTATTTTTTATGTGGTTTCAAACACGAGAAAAAAAGGTAGCAAAAATGCCGTGAATATTTTCTTCATTTTTATTTGACGTAGGAAATTGAAAAAGAGAAGGAAGGGATTGCGAGAAAACGATGAAAGAATTTTTTCTTCAAAAAAGCTTTTTTGGAACTTTAAAAATTCGTATGCTTTTTTTTATTGTAAAGTTTGTTCCAAAAAAGTCGGAAGAAAAAATCGGTGGCGAAGTTTTTGTAAATATATTTTTTTATGTTTTTTTGAAAATTATCGGATAAGAAAAGGAATACTGTAATATTTGTTGATATTATAGGTATCTTAGAATGATTGATAAATATTATAGGATTATGGTAACTTAGAATTTATAAATGACTGACTTTAAGGAGGCAGAAAACAGGAAATCTTTTTAAACATGTGTGAATTTGGTATTTTTAAATGTCGTCAATATATCCATTTTTGGAAAGGATTTGTATTTTTAAATTATATATTTTTAAACAACCGTAAAACTTAATCTTTAATGTTATCAAGCTTATTTAAATATGTTTGTTTTGATTGAATATTAAACTCTCTGATATTGGAATCAAAATAGGTTCAAAAAGTATATTTTTATTAATTTGCATACTGATCTCACTGTATGCAAATTTGATCCCACTGGACCCAATTCTTTCTTTCAACTTTATTAAATTTTCTTCCTCATTTTTAAAAATTACTGTAACGTCAAAGTACAAACCCCGTCCAACAAAAGTTTATATAATTGTTCTCTGTTTCTTTATAATTAAATTAGCATAAATATGCCAGACTCTTCCGCCAAAAAAACTTTAAAAACAGATAATTAAAAAACATTTTTAATTTTTGAACCCTTTTTTTTTTAAAACGACAACATTTTTTGACGTATTTTTCTTTCTTTTTTTACAGACACACAAATTTTCATCTTTTTTTCAAAAGTAATATTTATCTGCCCATTTTAAAGTTGTGTGCCAAAAAGTTTCATTTCCAAAAACTTAAAAAAAAGTACCTCCGATAGAAACTGTCAATTTTCAAAGTTTTAATGAATACTTGGAAAAAAATTTGTTTCAACTGTTTAAAATTCTGGTGTTTCATTTTTTCAAAAATTTTATTTTCAGTTTTTTGAAGCATAAAAAAACGTGAAACTTTTTAAACAATAAATTTTTATGTGTTTTAAAAACCGATAATAATTTGTATTTATTTATTTAATTGTGTTAAAATCATAAATAAGACTTGAGGAGCTTATACCGATTATAATGCCCTGAGGCAAGTAAGTGAGTACCTTTAACAATGACAACAAAAATTATAATCTTCTTTTTTGCGTCATTCATCTCCTACCGTAATCCCCAATGCCGTTATTTGAAAAGTAATTATCTCTCTTTCTTTCCATTTATTTTCTATTGTTTAAAATGTGTTTTTTGATAACTACAAAAAACCTTTTTCTTTAAAATAATTAAAAAAACCTTCCATTTTCTTCGTATGACTCCACCTCAATTATTAATGCTAAGATTATTATTATTATTTTTATTACTGTTAATTCATTATTATATCTCTTTTAACATTTTATCAAAAGAAAGAATGAAAAAACGTGTGTATGTTTGTTAATCGGATTTATCAAATCCCCTATCTTCTTCTTTTTCAAACACATAAATTAGATAATACATGAATTTTTGGAAAAGAAATATTGTTTCCAATGAAAACCTTTGAAGAATTAATTTTTTAATAAATTTCGTTGAATTTTGACATTTTTTTTTCAATTTTCTCCTTTCTTCAAGTGTTTAATATTAATCCTCAAAAAACAAAATCTCTTTAATGTCTTTGACGTTTTTAAATTTCTTTCTTATTCTTTGTATTTTTTTTCCTTTTCCAAAAAACAGCAGCACAAAAATTTTGAGACAACAAATTTTTCTTGAAGGCGGGGCATTTTTATGCGTGTTTGTGTGATAATTATTTTGTATTTAATAGTTTCAAAAAATTTATGAAAATTTGTATTCATCCATTCAGATATAAAAAAGAAGGATTTATTAAAGCTTACTTATTTTTTTCAGAGTTCGAAGTTTTTTGAATAAATTTTGATTTTCAAAAAACAATATTTGCATAGCCTAAGCCTCTTCAAAAGCCTTAGCAGCAAACCTAAACCAAAATGGAGGCTTCAACGTCATCTTCATCATTGATATCATCATCAAATACAACCCCACCCCGGCTGCACCGAGCAAATCGACCTCTTCAACTTCCAACCGTTTGTGTCAATGATATCGGGCAACAACAACATCAACAAAATTTGAATAATAATTTTACGGCTGCTGTTGTGGCTGCAATCTCTGCTGCCGCTTCATCACCCCTGACATCACCGGTGTTTATTAATACAACTGAAATACCTCCATCAACATCAGGACAAGGAATTGGACCTCAGACAACATTTCATGTAAGTGTTCTTCTTCTTTAATTGTATAATTTCATTATTCATTGTTTGTACTCCCGCCTCCTTTTTCTTTTTTGTTACCCTTTTAAAATCACTGATAACATCCTTTTTATTGTCATTCTTGCAGGTCACACCCCAACAACAGCATCAACAGCAGCAGCAACAACAATTTCAAGATTTACACGCATTTCGACTTGCTTCTGGTGGTGCAACTTCTGCAATGTTACATGAGCGATGGTTTAGTGATTATCGGCATGAGAGAACTTCTTCATCGTCATCAGATTCTGGGATTATATTTCAATTTAGTCCACCTGGAGCTTCACATCTTGGACCATGCCCTTCATCGGCTTCTTTATCCATTTCCCCTCCAGGGCTATCCCCGCTACAGTTGGATTCGGCCTTCTCAACCCCGACTCCATCTTCATCAAGCCGATTCCGATCACATTTTACCTTTGATCATGTAATGAGTCCAGTTCGAAGAAAGAATGATTCTTCAGCTTTTGATTTATCTTCGTCCGTTTTGGCCGCCGCTGCCGCAGCTGCAAACCTTCAACAACAGCAACAACAAACTTCTGCTGCTGTTTTGAATGAAATTATGAAACGTGCCTCAACCGCTTCAACCTCATCTTCATCAGGGATTGCATCATCTTCATTATCAACGGCAGATTTTGAAGAAGAAATTAAACGAAAACAAGAGGAATTCGTTGCTGCTGCAAATGCCGCCTCTGTTTCAAATGCCCTCTTTCAACCACCCATGAAAAGTCCAGTCTTTCGAACTGAATCTCTTCCAGCTGTTCGATTTCCCCTTCAATCAGAAGTTGAGAAAATGGTAAGAAATTTGCATACTGTGGAATTGTATCTTGACACGAAAACAAAATAAATGCAAAATTTTCGTGTTAAGACTTTTTTAATTGTTTGTTTTTTCTATAAGATTGTATATTCAAATTTTTAGATGCAAACTTTCTATTCCAATCAACCCCAACAACCTCCACCTCATCCACATCCACAACCGCAATTTTTACAACGATCTCCAGTTGTTCGAACCTCGTCTTTGAATGTTTCGTCCCCGCCATTCTTTCAACCCCTGCCATCTCCCCTCAATCAACAAATTCGTCCATCATTTGGTTCTGCGCAATCTGCCTTCCGGGCCCCTTCATCCTTCCTCTCCCAACCTCCACCATCAACACCATCAGCAACAGCAACCCTTCCACCCCCGCCTTGCCCAACCATTCTCAAAACTGCACCATCCCCGCCACAAAAGCAAAGAAAAAAGACCAAATCTTCAACTTCACCAGTTCCAGAAGAAGAAATGGATGAAACAAAACGACAATATTTTTGTACCACTTGTAACAAAGATTTTCGACGTCCTGATATTTTGTCAAGGTAAGTACATTTCAGTTTTAAAGACAAAGACAAAAAAACTGACGACAGGTCACGTGCCAGCTGGCAGACGATAAAAATTCTTCCATTTTTTTCGGAGTTGAATTTTATTTGTTGATAAGGACACCCTTCTAAACGCCTCCATTTATTTTAATCATCGCGCCATTCTTTTCTTCCTTCTTTTTTAACTAACTTAAACTTCCATTTTTAATGGCCGATGCTATAATTCTATAATTGAATGATTGACCTCAAATTTCCCCCTTTCTCTTTTTTTGTTATCAAAAGAAGACGCATAAACAGCAAATATTTTCTTTTTTTGAAAGCAAAAAATCAAAAGTTATCACCAAAAAAATAATTTTGTTGCCAAAATTGAACAAAAAAGGAGTTGCCTCTTTTTTCAATGACAAGAAAAACCAGCTGCTTTTGAAACAAAAAAATACAGATTTTATTACAGTTTTTTCGAAAGGGTTACTTTATAGTTTGGGGGGGGGGGGGGGGGGGGGGGGTTAAGATTCCTAGAATTATGCAAATTTAATTATGCAAATTTAACGATAAAAATTTGCATATCCCGTTATTACAGTAACCTGCCAATTCGTAATCCAAAATAGCTTTTGAAAAGTTTTTTTAGAATAAATACCGTAATCAAAAGCAATATGCAAATTATTTAAACATAAATCTCTTCATAAAATCAATACTTAAAGAGAATCTCAATTTTTTAGACATTTACGCCGTCATACCGGAGAAAAGCCATTTGGATGTAATGATTGTGGGCGATACTTTTCTCGTTCGGACCATCTTCGGACACATCGTCGAACCCATACCGATGAAAAGCCATATGAATGTACAGTATGCTCATATAAAGCTGTAAGAGATAGATTATATCTTTACCGTATCCGTTACCATAATCTATTTTAGCGTCGTCGAGATGTTCTTACCCGGCATATGTCAACGAGGCATCAAACAAAAGCTGAAAGAACATTCTTCCCAAGACAAAGAAGATGCATCAGTGAATCCTTGAATAATAAAGCAGCTTCGACATCAACATCAATGTCAAATATGTTAAATAATATTAAACAAGAAGAAATCATAAATTCTTCACCAAAGCGTCAAAGATATTCCACGGAAATTAAAACGGAAATCCTTGAAACTGATCCAGAGCTGGAAGATGACGAAGAAGAAGAGGATGAAATTATTGATGTTCTAAATATTGAAGATGATGTTGTAATTGATACTACTGTAACAGAAGATGGTAGTGGTAAAGTTAAAAATAGAATTGTTCCAAAAATTGAAGATTCTCGGGTTGTTGAATTGTAATTATTTATTGATTGTTTCTATTACAATGATTTTTGATTGATTTTTATGTAAATTTTTTATTTTAATTATGCATTGATAGAAACTGTACATTTTGTACATATTTTAATTTGTTCCTTTCTCAAATTTTAATTATTTATCCGGTGTTTCTTTGTTTTATTTTCCCAATGACTTTTTACATTATTAATTATTTAAACTCGGTGTTGTTTCTTTCCTTCTTTTAATTAATTATTATTTAAATTTATTATTACCACATTACTGTAGCTTTTGTGTTTTCAACAAACAAAAAAATCAGGGTTCCACCAGCTCTTTTTTTGGTCTCTCTCATCTTTTTACGCGGTCTTTTTTATATTCAAATTTTTGTGTTTCTTTTTTCTCGGTGATCTTCAAAGTGTTTAAAATTTTTATTTACTACAGTAAAAGTATAAAATAACATAATTATAAAAAATCGTTAATAAATAAATATGTTTTTGACCCCCGTTTTTTTAATATTGTTGGACATGATTAATGTGTAAATTTTAACTAAAATCAATTGTAAAATTCTCCACCATTATCGATATCGCCTTCGGCAGTTTTTCCAGAATGTAATTGTTTCTTCTTTTTCTAAAAAATTAAGAGCTTTAAACCGAGAATTTCTTGATAAAAAAATGGATTCTGACTTCTTCAAAATTTGGTCTTCAACTTTAAAAAAAACTGTTTAAATTTCTAATTTGAAAAAAAATTACCCTATTTCCCATATTATCAACAGCAGCTTTAATATCCCCATCAATCCCAAAATCATGATTTTCTCCATTTTCTTCTTCTTCATTATCAGCTTCAGCAGCAACATCACCATCTCGTTCCTGATCTCCTTCTTCTTCCTGTGATACGGTATTATCAAATGATTGACCCTTTTTTGGTAATTGCAATTTTACCAAAGGTTGTCCAAATTCTTTTTGAGAATTTTTTCGGTAAAGATTATACAAAACTATGAATACCGTAATCGAAAATAGCATAAACGTTATTTTAGGTTTTTTAATTTTTTTACACATTTTTCTTTCCAGCCCAACAAAACAATCAATCAACAGATTTAATAATATTACTTGAAATAAATGTTTCAGATAAAATTGATTTTAAAAAGAAAAAGGGATAATAAGATTTGAATAAAATCGTTTTCTTAAATCTGCTGTTTTAAGATTGCATAAAAGATAAAAGCAAACTCGCTGAATTCAATTATCTCTTTTGTCGTAGATTTTAGGATGTGTAATAATTTGCATAAAACCAATTCAAACTAATAATTAGTACAATTTTATTATTACTGGCATAAACAAAATCCACCGAAGAAAACAAACTGATAAACAAATAAGGCGGAAAAAAGGGAAGTTTAAGAGATCACCGGTAAGTGATTAACAACAAGAAAAAAATAGAAACAAAAAAGAACTGTACATTTCATAAAACTGATAAATGCAAGAGATCATTTTTTTAAACAAATTAACCATAAAACAACAAAGAATATTGCCTATTAAAAGCTAAATTTAAGGTTAACTAATGGCATTACTGTCAATGATTAAGACTTAAATTTAACCATGAAGCAACATCTAAACACAAAAAAATAACAAATTAAAGAAAAAAGATGAGACCAAAACATGGAAGTGCACGAATACAGTGTTGAAGCAAGAACAAGTGATAATAATGACTATGTATTGAAAGGAGATGAGAAAAGAGGTAGGCAGCGCTAAGATGAAGAAACAACTGTATTGCCAGAAGAAGGTTCTGGAGGTTGTCGTTCTGAATGTTTAACATTTTCACCATGTCGATGTCTAATTGCTGGTGAAACGGATGAGCTGGAATTCTTCGATTTTTCTAAAATAACTCAATCATCTTCAGATTCAATTTTAATAATAACAAACTTGCCTTCATCATCGGTTGGAGAATGTCGCATTGCTTCTGCAATTTCGCTATCATTTTCTTCATCAATATCAACTTCAAGCATTGTTGTTTCAACTGGAACTGTTGTTCTTTCAATTGTTCCATTTGTTGCTTTACTCAAAAGTGTTGATTCACTTGTTCCATTACTTAGAAATGTAGATCTCGAAGAAGCATTGTTATTTGCAATTTCAGCAGCTTTCTTAATTCGATGGGCAGCTTCTCTTTTTCTTCTTTTGTTCATATCTTCAAAGGTACTAGTGTTGCTAACATTATTCTCTTCATAATCATCACCATATAAAAGATCAATAATTCCAAGCAGCAAATATTTCATACATCGAAGGAATTGTCTTAAAAGATATTCAAGAATTCGACCACAACCATAAATTGCACCAAATGTTAAAATTAATATAATAAATGATTGCCAAGTTGGAATGTATTGCATTGGATCAGTTGGGCCCATCATCTTGAAAGATGTCTCTAAAATAGTGTTGGAATAAATATTAAAAAATTTTTAAAAATAATAAAGATGTTAGGAGTTCGATTGAGATTATAACGAGTGGATATCTCGCTCAATCTCACCCATGAACTCCTCTATTTTTATTGCTTCACTTGACGGCTGTCCAGTTTGATGTACAAAATTCTGTCAGTGCTTTTATAAGGAAGCGAACCAGCGACTGCCAGCATGCAAGTCTAACGCACTCACCACTGCGCTATCGACGTAACATGACAGGCGCTGCTAGATTCAGTCAAAGAAAGAGATAAAAAAAAAGAGCAAAAAAACTAACCTGATGGTAATAAAAATTAATTAGTTATTTATTATTGATATTAATTAGTTATTGATGATCTTCTTCAATTAAAAAATTAATTTTAACTTTCTTTTCAGTTTTTGGTTCATGCACGATATCAAAATGTTTGATTAATCCAATTGCTGCGATGCCATAAAGTAAACATGGAATACCAAAATTTGCAATTGTAATCAATTTGTACAGCCGATTTTCAAAGGATAAATCTTGCACAGATCGTTGTGTACAATGATATTTGATGTACGGGTAACACCCTGTTCTAAAAAAATAGATAGAAATTAAAAAAGTGGTAAAAGAGATTAATAGTAAAAAAAGTATTTCACGGTTCATGTGTTCAGAACACGACAAACAAAAAAAACACGAAAGAATTTAAAATTTGTTAATCCACTTAAAAAACACATTTTTCGCACTGATTTTTTTCTAAATAAAGTCAGACTCTCACGGTGTGTCGAATCCTTTAAAACTGTCCAGTCTGAAATTTAGGGAACACTATGTTTTTTGTGAAATTCCATACAAAATTTTTAACATGAAATTTTGAGCGATTGAAGCTATCTAAACGATTTCTGTTGGCATATTATTTTTTTTCATCATTATATCTAATAGATTTTGTATGGATAGATCGTGAAACGCTTTAGTTTTAGTTTAATTCAAGGTTTACAATAACATTCAGTGGTGCGCTTGTGTTCCCCGGTTTTTCTTTCTTCCTTTTCTTCTTTTCTTCGTGAAAGAAGGAGAAATTATATATAATCTTTAAAATTAATTAATAATTTTAACTAAAATTATTATTATAATGATTATTAAATACTTTATAAGTATCACACAAATGTGATAAACATGTTAAAGCAGCAGATTGTTGATTCCAGCTTCATCAAATAAGGTTGGTTGTGTCTTTGGGTTTTATATATGTATTTATCTGTATTGTTTTAGGTTATTGCTGTTGCTTTATCAATTGTGAATGATTGCTATGGTTGTGATTCATCTAATTCGTGCAACTAAACTACTGGAAGAACTTCA
Organism: Panagrolaimus sp. LJ2414; assembly: GCA_024447195.1. Lineage (NCBI taxonomy): Eukaryota > Metazoa > Nematoda > Chromadorea > Rhabditida > Panagrolaimidae > Panagrolaimus > Panagrolaimus sp. LJ2414. The sequence goes on from JAMRXY010000046.1 coordinate 488,740, forward strand.
AACTTCAATAATATTGCTTGAACTAACTGTTTTTCGTGAAGAAGCACTTGGATATTGTCTTGCTGAAGTAATTTATTTTATTATATGCTTTATATGTTAGACTATTTCAGGAAACAGAACGTTATACATGATATTCCAGCTGGTGGTGGCAAACTTGCTTCAATGCTCCAGCAAATGTTAAAGCTGCTTCATTTAACATATGGTATACATGTTCGCAGATTCTTTGGTCACTGATACTTAGAACTCTTCCACTCTGAATGAAAGCAAAAAAATATATGTATGGTTTTTCTCAACTGATGTGTATTTGTATAATTTTGTTGATTGTTATAATAATAAACATAAGTTGATTTGAATAACTGGGTTACAGTATCTATAACAATTCGAATAAAACAGTTTAATCACAAGTTAACTTTATTAAGAATATCTTTTAAAATACAGACCAATATTTAAACAAACATAAAGAAATAAGATTACGATGCCAGACAGCTTTTGCAATTGAAACATGTTGAAGAAAAATATTTACAGCTTCTTGTTGTTTCTCATCATCTTTTGCTTGACGATCAGGATCTATTTGAGAGATATTTAGACGGGGAAGAGGCGGCGACAAACTGGATGAAGAAGCTGCAGAGAGAAGAGTTGTAGATCTTGTACCTTTAGTTGACTTTGAGCTGCTTCTAGCTCATTTGAAGATTTAATAAGTGATGAATATCATTGATTCAGTATTACCATATCCATGCTCATTGATATCCTATAAAGATGAAATATATAATTTGTAACGTATTAAAAATAAAGCAAACTTACTTGAATCACAACCATAGCAATCATTCACAATTGATAAAGCAACAGCAATAACCTAAAACAATACAGATAAATACATATATAAAACCCAAAGACACAACCAACCTTATTTGATGAAGCTGGAATCAACAATCTGCTGCTTTAACATGTTTATCACATTTGTGTGATACTTATAAAGTATTTAATAATCATTATAATAATAATTTTAGTTAAAATTATTAATTAATTTTAAAGATTATATATAATTTCTCCTTCTTTCACGAAGAAAAGAAGAAAAGGAAGAAAGAAAAACCGGGGAACACAAGCGCACCACTGAATGTTATTGTAAACCTTGAATTAAACTAAAACTAAAGCGTTTCACGATCTATCCATACAAAATCTTTTAGATATAATGATGAAAAAAAATAATATGCCAACAGAAATCGTTTAGATAGCTTCAATCGCTCAAAATTTCATGTTAAAAATTTTGTATGGAATTTCACAAAAAACATAGTGTTCCCTAAATTTCAGACTGGACAGTTCAGCACACCGTGCTCTATCGAATTTAAAATTTGCATTCACAAAAAAACAGGGCAGCAGCATTAATTTATTTTTTGGTTTTGAACACCCAAAAAATACTTAACTATGCACGAACATTAAATGATTTTCATCAATCATAATAAATTTTTAGCAAAAAAAGGAAACTTTAACTGTTCTAAAAATTGCGATAAATGTCAAAAACAGAAGGAAGGAAAGAGAAACAAAAACGATATATCGGTGATTTCAACTTTTTTGATTTTTGGGTTATCTTTGGTAGGTGAGAAAGGAAAAGGAAAAAGTGTGGCGCAAAAGAAAATTTATGACTGACGGAAGAAATAAATGATAAAGACTTTGTTAGATTTATTGGAATCCGCCACCTTTAAAAAAAGCTTTTGACAAATTGTGTTTAAAACCCGAGAAATGTTAAATTTTAAATTAAGGGTGGCAGATTTTTGAAAAACAAAATAACAAAATTGATGTTCTAATTAAAAAGTAGCAACATTGATATAATCATATCAATCAACTTCTCTTTTTTCTTGCACTCATATATGAGAAATGTGAAACAAAAAAATAAATCAATGCCGAAGGTCAATTGTTGCAACACTAATAATAATAATCGAAAGAGAAAAAAAGAGAAAAGAAAAGGGATGGATATCGTTTATTTATAACAGCAGCTTAACGGAATATTGCCAGACCGTCAACAGCAACTAACAGAAATGGTTCAAAAACATTAGCAACGAAAAATGCTTTTAAAAACCAAAACCGCATTTAAAAGACTGTAAAAAGCAACGTCGACTAAAAAAACTTTTTACGAAAAAGAAAAAACTTTTAAAAAGTTCGTTAAAAACCTCACAGATGTTATTACGAAACATGAAGGAAAAAAAAGAACAACTGACGTGGCAAATTAGAAGAACACATACTTGAAAAAAATGAGTTTGAAATAAACAATAAGAAGATAAATGAGTAATAATGCGTTGGCACTCGTTAATGAAAAAAAAGAATGAAACAAAAATACACTGTTGCAGCAGCAGAAGCAAATGTTCTTTTTCCAAAGTTTGTTTTTTACTTGAGATTAAAAAACGTAAGAAAAAAAGATATAATAACAAAGTATACAAAGAAGAAGAAAATATGACACTACACACTTAAAGATGAAGATTGATAGCTTAAGTTCTTGACAAAAATATCCGGTAATGTTCGTGACAAAAACTAATTTTCAAAAAAGAAAACAGATCAAAAGTTATGCAAAAAATATGTTTTAGCATAGCTTTTTTAAGAACAAAAGCAAAAGAGGAAAATCCGATGAAGCAAAAAAACATAAGAAAAAACTTCTTCTTTTCAGAAAACACAATTGGAGCAAGGCAGGAATCGACTATTTTCCCTTTTTTTACCAAGATGGATTCAAATAGTGACAGAAAAGCCATAAATTTTAACACGAATGCAGAAAATGGGAAGAAAGAAAAAAACAGGCATCTAGGAGTAACAAATCGAAATACGAAAATATTCCATTTTGAAAAAAGAAGAGAAACGATCAAGGTCATTGCCATTTTCAATCGAGGGTCCAGAGCTTCAATTCATTTTTTTCAAATAACGACACAGTGAAAAACGCAAAAATTCAAATTTCGAATTCAAAAATTTTAAAAATATACAAACTGAAAGAAGAGGAGCAAAAAAATAAAGAGGGAGGGCCATTTCCCCTTTATGCTAATAAATTTTTAAAAATAAATAAAATTAACCAAAACAGGATTTGAACATTAAGAACAACATTGAAAAATGACTAAAGAAAACACATGAAAAAGAAGAAAAATGTTGCGTTCAAATTAATGAACATCAGAGAAAAACTAACTAACTACTTTAAATAGAAGGGTATCTTTTTTATACAAAGTACACATTAGGGACTGCTGCAGCTGCTGCTGTTATAATGTTGACAAACTGATAAGGTGAACAAATAATAGAATTAACCGTTTGTATCAATCAAATCAAAACATTTCAAAAAATAAATGATTGAGACAAGTCCAAAGATGGCGGTCATTTAAAAACGAGTATAAAAAACATAAAGTATTTTTTAAAACATCTCTAAAAACACTAAAAAAGGAAAGCTCATAAAGATACGCCTTTATTTTTCAATAATAAAGTTATTTTAGAGGTTTCTTTGCTGCAATAAAAAAAACTAAAACTGCTGCAAAAATGGAGAGAAAAGAAAGAAAAACTTTTCAAAAAATACAACAAAATAGAAATAACAATGTTCTTTGACGACAACGATGGCGATGATGATGATTGTCCTTGCCATATACAAAAAAAATCAGAGAAAAAGAAAAAACACAGCGATCGCAAAAAAAAACACGGAAAACAACAAAAAACTTTTTTATTTTTCCGCAATCCCAAAACAAAACAGCTGGTGGAAAAAAAAGAGAAGAAAAAAAGGATAATACCCACACCAGAACAAGAGTTTAACGAAAAAAAGTTAAAGCAAATAAGTAAAAAAAGTCTCATAAAAAATAGCGTAATTACCCTCATTTTTTCAAAAACAGAAAAAAATCCTTATGCAACAAATTGCATAACACAGAATTGAAAAAAGAATTTTAAAGACGCGCAGTAAAAAAAGATTGTTAAAACACAAAGCCTGAGAAAAATCCAGGAAGAAAATAAAAAAAAGTAAACAAACGTAAAAAAACCATCGTAAAAAATTGTGTGAGAGAAAGATAGAATCAACATTAAAGAATTCGAAAAAAACCGTTAAAAAAGCTTCTAAAAATTTTGAAAAAAAGAAAATTCTCGAACGAAATATCTCGAAACGAATGTTTGAAATACAAAAATTTTGAATTCCTATTATGAAATTTTGCAAAAAATTACAAAAAAGAAACTTTTTAAAACAATATTTTACGCATTTTTTCTGCGTTAAACAAATTAGATGATTCTCTCTCTCTTTTTTGTTGCATGATTCCTTTTTATATTTTTTCTTTTATTTCTTTTTTTTCGAAAGAAAAACAACGATTGCCGCCAGCTGCCTGCCTGAAAGTTTTGGAAGTTGCTGCCGACAGCCGGCGGCAGCTTTCAGCTAGTTTTCGTGTGTCGTCGTTTTTCGATGTTGGCTGCAGAAAGAGAAAGAAAGGATGCATATTTTTCGTTGCTGCTTTTATACTCTTTCTTTCTTTTGTTGAAAGAAGGACAAACTATTCGGGCAACTTTTTTTCCCTTTTCAAAATGATGAATGGAAGACATACTTATAGGACATAGCACTTTATAGAAAGAATTCACGACACACATACACATACTTTTTGTCCCCTTTTAGGCATGCATCCAACACACTCTAAACAGACAGACATACCAATTCTGGGCAACGAGTTTTTTCATGTTGTTTGAGTTTAGAAAAAAAGAAGGAAAAAAATGGGAGAGAGGAAAATTTATCTTTTTCATGTATGTGTTTTTGCACCAGCATTCTTCTTCACATCAAAAGAATCACCACCACCTCTTTTTTGAGTGTTCACTTTTTTCGATATTTTTTCTCTCCTCGTAAAAAAAGTCCAATCCAAAAATGTGCAAATAAGGGGTTATTTTATAATACATTTGTAAATATACACATTTTATATGTATTTGTAACCGAGATTTGACATTGATACTTTCATTTCCTTCCTATTTTCTTTAAATTTAAAATATAATCCCTTACCTTAGAATATGATAGTTTCTTCCATCGACGGCAAAATTAAAATGTTTTTCTCCAAAATGATCATCTTGAATTTCACTAAAATTATTTCAAAAAACATTAAAGATCATTTGAAAAAAGAAAGACTAACCGATATGCAATAAAATATGATGTCCAAGAGGGATACTGTCGTTTTCGAATATACGCTGCTAATACATCAGAGCCCTTTGGTCGTCTATGGTATGCAAAATTTAAAGTTCGATAAGGCCAACAAAAAATGTAATAAATTAATGATGGCATTTCTGTTAAGTGAATTTTGTGTTAAAAACAGTAAACTATATATTTAATGAAAGGTATTGCTTTTATGAACACTGATCACAATTTTTCATTCTTTTTAAAAAGACACATATTTTTACAAAAATTATATAAAAAAATATTTAACGAAAAACAATACAAAAAATAAGGGATAAATAAAAAAATAATAATAAAGGACATAAAATAAAATATATGGTAAGTGATAAGGCCATTTTTCAAATAAATCAAAAGTGAGACAATTAAAGATACGGTAGAAAAATATATATTTGTATAATTTAAAGAATCAAAAATGAATGATATACAATATGTTTTGTAGATTGAAATTTAGGTAGTGAAAAAAATATATCTGCATGGAATCTCATTTAGCTGCTCTCTTTCTTTTTGCTTTTGAAGTTTAAAAATCATAAAATAATAATTAATTTCTCATTTTGTCATCAAAATATTGCGTAACTTCGTCTTCTTCGCTGTCACTGGCTTGATGATATGGCTTTGATGGAATTGGTGGTGCAGGTTGATTTCGAGATGTATTGTGACGACTTGAATTTGGGCCGGCTGATGATGAAACTGAACCCATTGATCGACGATTCGTTGATCCAAGAGAATCTGTGCCAGATATTCTAGGACGAGTACCACGTTGCAAAGTATTCCTTTGATTTGCAGGTTTTATAGCTAAAAAAATAAATTTACAGTAATAACTAAAATTATTAATATTTCACTCACTTATAATAAGATTATGCGCATTGGCCAACATCATATCTGTTACTTGATCAAGGGTTTTACCATGTACCTAAAATAATGCATTGTAGTCATGATTCTAAATGACACATAAATAACATACATCAATGCCATTAACTTCAATTACTTCATCATTAACGCCCAAAAGACCCGAGGATTCTGCAAGTCCACCAGCAACCAATCGACTTATAAATATTCCACTAACTTTTTGTGCACCTTGTGGGGTCAATCGAACAGCTGCACCTTAAAAAAGGGTATTTAATATATATTAAAATCCACAGTATCTCCATCCTTACCATCTCTAATAAAAAATCCAAGAACTTTATCTTCACCATATTTGCATAGCCTCACTCGGCGATGAGTTTCTGGTACAACATCCACATCAATAATGGCAGAGACTTGTCGAAAATCTTCTGGATTTGAAATATTATAATTTCGACGATTTTGTTTTGATTGAGCATTGCTTAGAAGAGATGAAATTCCTTTTCGTTTTCGATCAATTGTTTCTGTTCCATACCCAAATTTCTCTTCCCATGATTCGCCCTTTCGTTGAATAAGCAGCCGTAAACATGGTTTACTTGATTCAAATGATTTTCGAAAATTCTTAAAATACCTTTTTCAGTTTTAATTTAATTAAAAAAAGTGATTCCTTACCTCATCATTTGTAATTGGAAGCAAGTCACCCAAATTACTTGTATAACAAAGTGTAAATGGAATATTATGTAATAAATGTAAATCTCCAATTCTATTTCGAAATTGATTAAATGTAAGCAAACGTTCAGGATTTAAATCCAATGAAAATCTTCGAAATTCTGAATCAAATTTTGATTTTACAACAAGTTTTGAGGGTACTCGAACTGATGAAGTATTTGAATGTATTCCACCTGAAGATGAATGTCCAACAGTTCTTAATCCAGTTGAAGACGGTGATGACGAAGAAGCATTTGAACCCGGGGATCGATTATTCCATGACATTGCCTTCTCTGATACTGATGAAATTAATCAATCGAAGAAAAATTTTGTTGATTTCTTCAACACCTTCGTAATTTCTTTTTCTTTTCTCTTCTTCTTCTATAACAATATATAAATGTAATTGATTTTGAATCAGTTTGTAGCAATGAAAAATTAAACACACGTATTTGCACAAAAGCTTTTTAACGCGGAAAAAAAGGAAAACTCGAAAACAATAAAAAAAATTTCAACGTTAATTCAGGTGGTTTTTTAAACGTAAAACTTTTTTACGGTAAAAGATCAAAACAAAGAAAGATAAACTGTAATCAAAATTACAGTCGGCAGCGAAAAAGCAAGCCATTAAAAATAGTAATAATACAAACACATTAATAAATAATTTAATTTAATAATCTTAAAAACATAAAATATAAAAATTCAAATCAACAAATTATTAATAAATGTTTCACAGGATTAATCTTCATCGGAGTCAGGCAATTCAACATCATCCTAAAAAAATTAAAATTGTAATAATATTTCACTTTTTTACATGGAACCGTTATAACGTATATCAATCTTAAACATGAATGTACCAAAAAAGGGAAAAGAAGAAGATGCTTTTGCTTCTTCATGAAATGAGTCATTTTATTTTCTTTTAAAATGCGAGTGGGAGGGTTCTTTTATGGAATAAAAAAGGGTGAAGGAAAGAAAACACATGGCTTACCTGAAATAAGCTTTCATCAACTTCAACACCATCCACAACAAGTTTATCATTGAATTCTTCAGACAATGGTTGATCTTTATCATTTTCAATCAACTTCAAATCAGAAATTCCAAGCAGCTTATCTTGTAGAAACATTTGTTTACCCGTTAAACGTCCTTCAGTTTTAGCTTTCAAAGCCTGTAAAAATGAAATTCAATCAATAATTACTAATAGATATCAACTTTTCTCGGGAGTCCCAAATCTATTTTTTTACTGCGCAAAAGATTGGCATGCAAAGAAATATCGGGGGAAAAGAAAATGCTGTTGCTGTACGCAAATGAGGCGAAATAAAAAGAAACGACATCGCCGAAAATAAGACGATCGCAAAAAGAAACGGGGCAAAAAAAGAGACGTTAAACTATTTGATTATTGAACCATTTAGTTTGTTGGCTTTTTTAAAAGGCAAATATACAGAAACATTTTATTAAAAACATACCTTTTTCATAGCTTCTTTAATTGGTCTCATTTCTTCTTCAAATTCTTTCCGCCATGCCGCAAAACTTTCTACCGTAACCTTATCAGCTGAAAAAAGGAAAATTATTTTTTAAACAGTTACAACCTTTGATTTTGTGTTTTTACGAGACTTTTACAAAAAAACAGTTAAAATAATTTGTAAACCACTTTGAATTTGTTCACGTCAAAAAATGAAAGGTCCTTTAACTTTTTTTTACTGAGTCATTAAGTAAATTTAAGCGCCCGTGATACAGAAAAAAATATATTGAACAAAAAGCTATTGTTTTTTTAGGTATTAGGTAACGTTGAGCAAAAAAATTTGTGCAAGCGTTTAAAAAAACAGTTGTAAAAAAAGAAAGAAACGAGTTTGTTCGCAGACGTGAACAAAGTGGTTAAAGATTATTGAAGCACAAAAGCATTCATTTGCATATATGTCCTACAAACTATGAACCAGACATAATATTACACAATATTAGAAATTTTCGAAGCTGTAATATGAAATTACAAATATAAAAGTAAAAACATACCTTCATATTCTTTAAATGCTTGTTCTTCTTCCTTTCTTCGAGCATCCATTTCAGCATCCATTTTATCATTAGCTGTTTTCTTTACAAGTTTTTCCAATTTATCCTAAAAATGCACACCAACAGTTATAAGTATCGACACAGAGTATTTAACTCACAGTTAGTTCACTTGCAACTGCATAAACCATTGGCATCCCCAAATTTTGTTCAGCAATTGAATTAAGTTCTTGTAGCAAATTATTGTTGGCTTCTTCATTGAGACCTTCGCTTAAACCTTCAAGAGATAACTCTGGTAACACATCTGGATACTTTTGAGGTAATTTAGCAATCAAGGAAACTTCAAATAAATATTCTGGAGCATAATTATGTTGAGCACCTTCCTGTAAAAGTGATGGAATTTTGTAAAAGAGATGGAGAGAAAATAAATCAAAAACATACCGGTACAGTTGGAAAAGTAAGCTTAACTTCAACATTTGGATATTTATTACAAACTATTTCAAGTTCATTATTATATACTGATCTAGAAATTACTGATTAAATAGATAAAGATAGAACAGATATAACATACTCTAACACCATCAATTCATTTTCTTGCTCTTCTTTTGGATCCATCTTTGATCAGGTTTTTAACGCAATGTTTTTGTTGATAGAAAGAATTGAGATTAAAGCTTGAATAAAGTTGGTGTAGCACTAATAACAGTAACGATCAATTACAGGATAGATGAAAGGTAATCGATTTTATTTTTTTAGAAAAGCAAAAGATTGGAGAAAAGTTTCTTTTTTTCTTTTAATTTTTCTTCCATCAAAAAAAAACGCAACCAAACGATCCAGATCCGTAGATTCGCTTCAAGAGAATTTTGTGTCAAAAAAATGTCAACGCGGAAAAAAATTTCAAATGTTCAAATTTTTATGTTTCAACTTTTGATCACAATTTTTATGCCTTTAAACTGTATTAATTTTAAAAACATGGATCAATCAATTACAAAAAATTAATACCAAAAAATTTATGTTTGTTGTTCAAAAACCTTGCATGTTTTTCATTGTTTGCAATGAAGGAAGAAGGACAAAAAGAGGTCATGTTTAAGTTTAAAGAAAGACACAAAAAATGCCAATTAGCATCAATTATTCTTTAACGAATTGCTGGGGTAAGACAAAGATATTGAATAACAATGTCAAGTGTTTATTTGCTAAATAATTTTTTGGATGTTTTTGAAGTTTTTCGATAATTTTTAATTCATTGATTACCAGAATTTTGGAGATTACTGTAAATAAATTTCTGTATGAAAGAAATGTTTTTACAAATTTTTTTCTGCTAAAATTTAATAGAATCAAAACTGGAAAAAAAAGAATGTTCGTTTTTTAGGTTGATTAAGTCACATTTTCTACAGTAACTGCAACATTTTTTTGATTACTGTAATTAGTTAGACATGTTCAAAAATTATTTTATGTTTGAAAAATTGTTTCGTTCTTTTTTCCTTGTTTAAGCTTTAAAAAGAGGGGGTAATGTTTTATGACAAAAAAATGCATTTGGTTTTTTTTGGACCTCAAAAAAGCCTTCAACAACGATTTTTTTGGGAAAAAGCAATTGCTTTTTTTCCAAAAAAACCCTAAACAAAAATGTTTTATTTTTTGGAGGAGGAAATTAAAACTCTATCTTTTTCTTTGAAAAAAAGATGGCCTGTTTTTAAGGGTTTATTTTTTAAAAGTCCAAAATTCGATTTATGTTTTTTACTGTTAAAAAATTTTATATTATTTTGTCTTTCTTTTGTTATCATGTTTTGATAGTGCCCATTTTAAGTAAAATATTTATTAAAAATTAAAAGATGGAGATGATGATCGATTACGACCCGATCGAAGAAAAAAAGTAGAAGAAGGAGAAGAAACAGGTGAGAAAAAATTAACGAACGAAGACGACAAAAAAGGTTTTACGATACTTTTTTTTCTTCTGTCAAAAACCATCTTTTTTTTCAGATATTTTATTTTCTGAAACCATCATTTTTTTTATTATTTTTTGATGAAATTGTCTGATAAAAAATATCATCATTTTCAAAAAACTTTTTTAATCTGATAAAAAATTGCGAGACGTGATTTAACCTTTGTCTTTAAAAAGTATAAATATTTGAAAAATACGTTTTTTTGTTTTTAAATCAATGTTGTTTTTTGTCCTTGACTTTTTAAGTACTTTTCGATATACATACATTTATATATTATATATAGGCAGGTAGGGAGCATCATCATCATCAAGAGTCGAGCAGCAACCTCTAAACGGTTTTTTTTGACCAAAAACGGAAAAGATGCTGCTTTTTTTTCGGGTGTTTACTTTTCCTTTTATTATTTTTTTGCTTTTCTTTTTTCTTCTGAAGGTTTTGTCTATCTCCATTCAAATCGATGTTTTACTAAAGCAGAATTTATTCCAAATTATCATTTTTTTAAAATTTTTATGTATTTGAAGCATTTGTAAAATGATGGGATGATTGTTCATTTTAATAGCCTTGAGACATTTCTTTTGTTATTAAATTAAAGCAGACAATTTTTGACGGATTGATTGAATACCATTTTTATGTAAATGATTTTTTCGACAAGCATGCTCACTATTTTGGTGTTTGCTTCGTTTGCTTTGACGGGCAAAAAATTCTGTTTATTTTTGTTCAATTTGATCCTTTAATTATTTTTTCTTTCTGTCATTCTTAATTTTGCCCATCCAGACTCTTTAAAAATTAAAAAAGTGTTTAATCTTTCATTTTCGGCACTAACAAATCTGTCATTGTTTTTGTCAAAATTATGCAAATAATGAATCTAACTATTTTTGCCGAGTCAAAAAAAACGTTCAAAACAAGTTCTTTCAGTTACGATAACTAATCGATTTTTTTCGTGAAATTTTTAATACCAAATTTTTGAAGAATGATTATTATTTGTAATTTGTTAGAAAAGTTTTTGGTTACTATTCTGTTTTTTTCAGCCTTAACTTTCTCTAATTTAAAATCAATGGAAGAATTAATTGCAGCAAAAAATAATATTTCGGAATTTTTAATTGCTTTAATGTCCATAGATTCCACGACTGGAAAGGAAGGAACCCTTTCAGTTGCAATTAAAGAATTTTTAAAGCATGAAGGTTTTAATATTATTGTTCAACCAATTCCATCACATCCTCAGCGATTTAATATTCTTGCAACTTGGGGACAATTTGAAGCCCCTGGCCCAAGGATACTTTTTAATAGTAAGTTTTTAACACAAAAATTACTGTAACGGTACTGTAAGAATGTTGCTCTGTTTTGAACTACCGTAATCAGTATTCGAAAATATGTAAATTTTTAGCTCATTTGGATACGGTACCACCATTTATTCCACCAAAGAAGGATGATGGAAATATTTATGGAAGGGGCTCAAATGATGCCAAAGGCCAAATTGCATCCCAAATATTTGCCCTTCGGCGTTTAGTTGGTGAAGAGCCACATTTAGCTTCTCATTTGGGGCTGCTGCTGGTTGTTGGAGAAGAAACTGATCATATCGGAATGAAAGTAAGTTTTTCTTAATAATAACAAAATGTTGGTAAATTTCGATGGTGAAAAAAAGATTTTAAGTGCTGGAGGGCTCCTTTTACTTTAAAAATTTTTGTAATAAAAAATAAGGTAAAAACTAATTGTTTTCGTTTTATCAAAGGGCCCTGCCACCACCGGCATCCTTTGATCTTTGGCAAACGTCTTTAAACTTTTTGAAATGCCGCCGCTACCGGCACGTTGGAGTAAGAGCACTAAAAAAACGCACGGCTTACCTGAAAAATAAGCTTTCATCAACTTCAACACCATCCACAATAAGTTTATCACTATAGTCTTCAGACAATGGTTGATCTTTATCATTTTCAATTTACTTCAAATCAGAAATTCCAAGCACCCTAAGGGGCTGTCCAGATATGACGTCACATAAATGGTTAAAAAAATCTCGATATTATAAGATGTCATATCTGGACAGCCACAGGGTCTTGTAGAAACATTTTATATACCATCAAATCTTTTAGAAAGAATTAATTAATTTTATCACTTTTTATCAAATATTTTAATAAAACTTTGGAAAAATTAAATAATTTTTAGTATTATTTTTCTCTAAAAACTTTATCCGTTTTCCTACTGTATCCTACGAGTTCTACGAAAAAGTACGAAAATATTACTGTAGCCCTTTTTTTAAACAAAATTTTCAAATACGTAATAGTTTTTTCCACGACAAAATTCAAAAAAATGTATTTTTGCATTTAACAATTTTTTTGCTTTTCTTCGGTTTTGAAAAAAATAGAAAACTTGTGACATTTTCAACTTTTTTTTCGTTTTTTTCTCACGCGGTTAAACTTAACCGAAATAAGAATACATCGCTACCGTAATCCCTTGTATAATGATGACACTATGAATGAGTGAGTGTACCTAAACACAAAAAAATATTATTCTTTTTTTGCAGCAATTTTTTATTTGTTAAAAGAAAAAAAAATTAATTAATTATTACAAATAATTAGCCACCTTTTTTCTAAGAAATAATATTGCGAGTGAATATGCCCATTGTCATTGTCATACATTTTGTAGTTTTTGTTGTTGTCGTGCCATGGCATTTTTCAAAAATAACAAAACACTTTTAAGAAACAAAAAAATGTTGTTGAAGTAATCGAAAAACAACTTTTATAGTTTTAAATTATTTTTTTCTTTAAATAATTATGAACCTCATCTTTTAATAATTTGTTGTTCCAAAGATCAAAAGAAGAAGAAGAATAAAATGAAGAGGATTCTATTTTAGTTCTTTTTTAGGAATTTTTAAATTATAATTATAATTACTTTTTATTCATTTTTGTGTAAAAACGACAAAAGTGGAGGAGGTATTTCAAAAATTTTGAAGGCACTTTTTTTAAAGATGAAGATCAAAAACTGCTTTTTTTCATTCATTTTTTAAGGAGGCGGCAGTTTACGTAATTATTTTTCCCTGATTTTTAGGTTTGTGCATGCAGCACAAACCTGAATCAGGCTGTTGCGACTCCAACTCCGGAGTCGGAGTCGATGCTTTCAAAACATCAAAGAAAAAGTGCCGCCGGAGTCAACCAATCAATCGACTCCGGAGTTGGAGTCGGAGTAGACAAAAAGTAAAAAGCACATCCCTGAACCTGATAATCAGGGTCTTTTTGCCGAGGCAAATTCATTCAAATTAATTTTCGTTACGAGACCCAAAAAGAATTACGTAAGCCGCCGACAGCTTTAAAAAAATTTTATTCGCCTCTGCACTTTTTTTATACAAAAAAATTAATATGTTTTTGCAGACATTCAAAAAATCGTAATTAATTAATAAATTAATTAATTATAGGAAGCAAATAAATTCATTTTAAAGCCCGAATATTTAATTGTCGGTGAACCAACGGAAATGAAGTTTGCATCCATTCAAAAGGGCGCTGTTAAAGTAAGACTTTTTTTATTTTCATTCATGTGAAGAAATTTAATTGCAAATTATTGTTATATTTGCTATTTTTAAGCTGAAGCTAAAAGCTGACGGAGTTGCAGCACATTCGGGATATCCCGAGTTGGGGGAAAGTGCCATTGAAAAGTTGCTGGATGTTTTGGAAGATTTACGAAAGCATCAATGGCCATCTGATCCAAATCATGGTAAAACAACAATGAATATTGGCTTGATTGAAGGCGGGCAAGCGCTCAACGCTTTGGCGGAAGCTGCTTCAGCTTCAATTTTCTTTCGAGTTACAAATTCTGCAAAAGAGTTGTTAGAAACCGTGAGAAAAATTGTCTCAAACCGGGTAGAAATTGAAGTTCTCGGTTTTAATGAACCTGTAATTTTAACAAGTGGGTGAACCTTCTTCTTACTTTTAATTTCAAAAATATCCCCTTAGGCTATAATTATATTTTTCCGCTTTGCAACAGCAAGCAAGAAGAAAATGACAGTGTTTTTGCTTTAAAATTAAAAACAGATAATAATTGCATATTACTTATTAATTCTATTTTTTACAGAGCCTCCAACACCATATGAAACACATCCGGTTGCATTTAATACAGATATACCGTATTTTGATTACCGGAATCATTTGAAAGGTGCTTTCCTCTTTGGTCCAGGTTCAATTAAAAATGCTCATTCAAAGAAAGAATTTATTCCGATTCAAGAGTTGGAAGAATCTGTTGATGTTTTGGTGGATTTGGTTAAAAAGATTTTAAAGAGATAACATATAAAACGTAGATTACTGTAGGGGTACTGTAGCTTGTAATAATATTTTTAATAAAATTTGCATAATTAAAATTCATTAAATCACATTTTTTTTAAAACATTTTTGGTGGCATCTTAAAGGTTTTTAAAAATTTGCATATCACTAAAAACAGCTACTGTGCAAATTTTCTAAAATTTATTTTAACCCCGAAAAAGAACTGTTTCTTCATTTCACATTAAAATTTGCATAATTCTAAAAATAGTGTAATTATTACATTATTTCTAGAATTTGTAATTACAGAAATTTTGTTAACGCAAAAGAACAACTGTTTCAACATTCTTGAACAAAAATTTGCATAATAAAAAACCGACCTACAGTACCCAAGTTCCTTTTTTTGTATGTGCTAATTTAATGTTGCCATTTTGTATATGTTATAATAATAATCATAATTTTAAATTGACGTGTATAAATATATTTATAAGCATAAATAAAAATTCATATATCTTTTTTCGGGTTTCTGTTTTTCACATGCTCTTTATTTCTCTCTCTTTTTAATAAAATACAAAAACAGGTGTTGTTAAAAGCAATAAATTGTAAAATGCCACCAAAAAAGTAAAGAATGACGAAAACGCAAAATTCACAAATTTTTCCATGTTTCAAATGCGTCTTTTTTTTTGAACTCAAACTTTAACTCTTTTTTGTTTTACCACTTTTTCAATTTTCCATGAAAAAACCAAAATCGTAAAATTTTCTCACGGATTTTCATTTTTTTTTTATTTGAAAAGTTTATTGCTGACGTTTTAAAAATACTAATAATCATAATTTTAATTTTAATTTCACAAAGTTTAATTTAACGTCTACAGACTCCTTCTCAAAGCTTTTTTTTCTCACACGGAAATTTACATAATGAATATTACGTACGTGTATTTTTAGAATATCCGCATTTACGTTTTTTCTTCCATTCAAAAAGGACTTCAAATTTTGGGGGACCACAAAATTACAATTTTTTTTGTTGCTAATTTTGTTTTGTTTTTTTGGCATTTAAAATTAATTATTATAAATATTTTAATTCAATTCAAAAAATTATAAATGACACGCGATTTTAAACTTTTTTTTCAAAGGGTTGAGAATTTTCGTCATCAACAAAAAAAAACAGATTTGACCTTATTTTTTGAGGTTTTCATTGACGATGGTGGTGTTTTTAAACTTGAAAATTAAAAATAAAATCTCGTGCTAAAAATTTGTTTCATTTATTTTCTTTTTTTAAGGTACAGTATTTTTTTTGTAAATGTAGTTGGAAGAAAAAGGAGGGTTTTACCTTTTATTCGAAGGAGGAGGGTTATATAAATACATATTTGACATTATATAAAATAATATTCAACATAAGCTTTTTATCACATTCTGTTATGCATGAGTTAGATTTTTCTTAATTAAAAATGTCAGAGTTGTGAGGTTTTGATATTACAGTTGGGCATCATTATTCAATTTTTCTTTTCGAATTCAAAGTTATGAACCATTTTGCCATAACTTATGGCAAAACTGTTTTTGGGCATTTATGGTTTAAACCATGGCTTATGATGCAGCTTTTGAAGAGAAGCCAACTAATATCAACTCCAAGAACGTCAACAACGTTTTATTTCGGAGGGGACAAAAACCATTTCAAGGGATCTTGTGTCGATAGCGGTAGACGATCAAAGGATTTTTAGAATTTCGGAGGGGCACAAGATCAGATGTTGTGTCCTGTATATACCTATGATTTACACCAAAAAATAGTTTTACCATATAACTAACTATGAACAGTGTTTTCATGCCGTCACCGCCGGCGGCGCTGCGGAGGTAACTCAATTTTTGCCCGGCGGTGGCAGCGGCAATTTAAAAAAACGGAAACACTGACCATGAATGCCAAACGAAAAACCGAAGACGTAATAACTAAGGATGACCGTGGGCCGACAGAGGCCAGGGTTCTGATTCCACGCGCCGGACTTTGAAAAAATGGACCCGTAGTCATTCTTAATGATAACCGGATTTGATTCAGGAGTTTTTGCAATCTGCATTTGTTAGTTTTGATTCTAAGATCAACATCCCGCCAACATTGAAGAAAAAACTTCAAAGTTTGAGTTTTAAAAGATCAAAGGTGCCGCTTTTTCGAATCACATTGACAAAAAATTTTTAGGCCTTAACCTTTGTCTACTGTAGCAAGAATCTTTCTAATTTTTAAAAACTGTCACGTTTTTAATAAATCCGACTAATCTGTAGTCTATTTTTGTTGCAACTATTCAAGCGGAAGATGAATGATTAAAAAAAAGAAGACAAACAATCTTATTTTTTAAAAAACAATGCTTTAAAAATTGTTATTTTTACCTTTTTCTTAATTGCCACTTTCTCAATTTTTCCACTCCTTTACATTTTTTTGATATTGTTAATTATTACTTACCTCCTCTTTTTTTGTGGTTAATAGTAATAATAATATTGGAGGGGAAACAGTATATATTTTTACAGCAAATTGTAAAAATATATACCGTTTCCATAGTGTATGTGAAAAATTCATTGAAGGGAAAAAAAGAAATTACCTTTTTCTGCCACGCCCATTTTCTTTTTTTGAACCCCGAACTTCGACAAATAACAAATAAACGCCATTGGAAATGCCAAAGAAGGTAACAGCAGCAGCAGCAACGGCAGCAGCAGCAAGAAAGTAGGTTATGCCTAAAAAGAGAGTGGAAAGAACCTACTTTCTTTTTTATGTCGAAGGCGTCTTACCTTTGACACTTACCTTCTTTTTTTGGCAACTGTAAGAAAAGAAAGAAAAGAAATTACTTGACTGCTGCGTTTTTTAAGTAATAATTTTCTTTTCTTATTTTTTTCCTTTTTTCTTTCTAGTTATTAGTTAGTGTTAAGAGCAAAGGTAAAAAAAATGCGTAGTTTTACTTTTGAAAAAAATTGTTTATTTTTTCGCGAATAATTTTTTCTTTGTTTCGCAAAATCATACTATTATGTTTAATAAATATTACAGTAATAATTTTAGTTCAAATATTTAAAAAAAAGAATATTTTGCAAATGTCAGATATATCAAACCTGACAATTGCAGCATTATTTTCACGGGAAATTAATTTTTCTGGTGCAGAATTGGTGGAATTAGGAATTACACTTGTGGCAGAATTTTTTGGTTTTATATTAATTGTAATTCTATTTCGAACATATCCCTTTCATATACATTTATGGATTTTAATGCTAGTAAGTTTATTTATTTATGCAAATTATCGAAATTATCACGGAAATTGTTTTCAATCGAAATTTGTTAAAATTTTTGAAACATTTTTTAAATCTCGATTTTAGCCTGAAATAATTTTGAAACAAAAATTTTCGAATTTCAATATAACAAGATAGGATCACTTTTGGCAAATAACAAAAATTTTAATTATGCAAATTTTGTTAGCCTCAAATTTTAATTTTCTTAATTTCTCAGATTAATGATGCCTCAAAAGTATCAGACATTAAAGTACTTTCATCTCCTTCATGCATGAGATACTTTTCTGCCTGCCACCTCATACATGCCTTTAATTTAAAGCTATAATCAATTTTTGGTTTATTAAAGTCAAAAAACAAGCAAAAAACCATTTAACGGTCATTGAATTTCCACTAACAAAAAAATTTATTAATTTCGAAAAACAACTTTTTCTTCTTTCACTGAACTCAAAAAAATCTCTGTTAAAAAGATAATTTTCATTGAACAAGAAAAAATTAATGTTTTCTAACAAATTTGAAGAAGCATTAATAATTCTTTCCAAAAAAACAATAATTTTTTTGTAAACACAGTAATTTTTTTAATAACAATTTCTTTTTCAGAATCTTATATTTACAATTATGGTCTATTCTGGCCTAAGGATGATAATAGTTATACACTATTTATATAAATTTAATGTTCCAATTCCGGTTCTGGATTGGATGACACTGATTCGATACATTGCAATTTTTCAAGAATCTTTCAACGTTTTTGCCATTGTTATTGAAAGATCTTTGGCAGCCAAATTTTCAAAGAAATACGAAAGAGTCAAATTTAATGTTATTCCAATTTCGGCATGCATTTCGGCATGGGCAATTTCATCCATTTTAGTTTTTTATAGTTTACACCGTTGTAAGTCTAACTTTTGAAAAAACGATTATGCAAATTTTAAAAAAAAATTTATATTTGGATAGTATTAGGTAATTATGCAAATTCTTAGAAAAAGTTTTGTCACAAGACTGTTGTAATTAATTCAAGTCTGTCGGAAAACATTTTTTTATGACATAGTTCCCAAGAAGGGATACTGTAGTTTTTTTTACCGTGAGAGTTTGAAAGTTTATTTTTCTTGGAAAAATCCGTTTTTAATTTTCAAACAATAAAAAAGGTTTTTGAGTTTCTAAAAGTTTTTGTAGTTGTTTGATGTTTAACACTTTTTTACTGTAGCATTTTTGACAAATCTTCGTTAGCTTCGAGAAAATTTGCATATTCAGTAATAATAATAGTTAAAAAATTTGCATATTTAAATTTAAATATCACAATTTTTCAGATGTTATTCCATTTATTGTACTCCTTGGAACAGTTTTGTTTATTTGGACTTTTTCAATTATTGTAAGTTATATTTTTGTTTTTCAAAAATTCTATGCAGTACAAAAAATATGTTTTTCTATTATCCCGAAAACAAAATCGAAAAAAACGTATGATTGCGTGCTAAAACAAAAAATTTCAACCTTCCAATGAAAGGTTTTTTTTTATCAAAGCTTTGGGCCAAAGTAAAAATACTCTTAAAACAAAAGTATTACAAAATTTAAAAAAAAATAGTATCCATTATTTTCACCTGTATTTTTTTATTAATAAAGTATATATATTTCTGGTGACGTCCGAGAAAAAATGGAAAGGCTTTTTTGGGGGGAACAAAAAATAACGAAAATTTGGAGGAAGAAAAAAATAAATATTGCGTGCCTTTTTCTTAAACAAAAATTAATATTTGTTTTTGGTAAACTTTGGAATCTTTGAGTTTTTTAAAAGAATTTCTATTAAAATTCAATGTTTTTCGAACTTTTAATTTTATTTTAAAAAATGTTTGTGTTCAAAATTTTAAAATTTAAATGTCTGCTTTCGTAATCACAAAAAGTAAACAAATTTATTCCTTTTTTTGTAAAAATAGCACTTGTGATAAAAATGTTTCTAATAAATTATTTATAATTCTTACTTTTAATTTAAATATGCAAATTTTTTAGATTATGATAATTTTATTCCTTCGACTTCGACAAAAACGTCTTCAAAGAATGAACCGTTTTATTGCAAAGCATCAAACCTTGTCAAAACGCTATCAGGTATGTTTATGCAAATTTTTAAACACAACGAAAAATTGATTAAAAAATATTTTATAAAATTTAACAAAAATTTAAAATTAAATTAAATTTTAATTTTGTGACGTTATTATTTTTTGATGATTATTAACCTTTTTTTCTCATAGCTGTTGCTTTTTTAATATTTGTTCCGTATTCCACTTTCGCCTTAAAAAGAAAGTGTTTTAGAGTTTTAGAGTCTAAAGTATACCACTAATTTTACAATTTTATATCCCATTTTTTTTGAACACACATACACCATAAAATATTATTTAAAATAAGCACACATATTTTTTTTTATTAAAGACCAATTTTGTACTCATAAATTATCTTTTATTAACCATTTTTTAATATATAAATTTTTTTAGATTAAAGAAAATATAAAATCCACAAAATTTTTATTACCTGTCATTTCATTTCTTACTGTAACAGCTTGCTCGTGCACAATTGTTTTGTTTCTTTCTTTTCATACTTCATTCTTCAGTATTCGATGTTTTGAATTTATTGTTTCTCTCAGGGGATTAATTGTTCCAATTATCGTTGCAAGAGTAAGTTTTTGTTTTTACATATACGGTCGAAGTCATAGAAGGAAAATGTTTCAAAAGCCATTGTCTTGAAACGAAGTTTTTTTGAAGAATGATAAAACATTTTACTTCGATAACGATTACTGTAGAAATTTTAAATTTCAGTGTTCTTTCGAATCTCAAAGCGAACATTCTTTTCACGTAAATATTCAGATTTTTCAGGGACATTGTGCATTTCGAAATCAGCTTATTGCTTTAATTGCAACTGCAACAAATATCGTTTCAAATTCCGATACTGATACCCTTCAATCCCGTGCAACCCGTTCCGGAGGACAAGTTTATGCCGTTATGTCAGCCGTCGATATGCACTTCCAAAATCTTCGAAATGCTTGGGAAATGACTCAATCACTTTCAAGACCTTAATTTTTTTAAATCTGATTTGTGTTTTTGTTTGTATATGTTTTTTTGCCTTAAAATGGACCATTTTTTATAATTTGAATAAATAGTTTTTTCTTTGTTTTAATCGCTTAAATTGTTTTGAAAAAAGACAAAAGCAACAAAAAAAGTGTTAAAACTCTTCATTTTTCTTTCTCCCAAAAAGTATTTATGACGATGAACATCAAATTTTTCAAAAAAAAAGAAGAAGAATCAAACAAAAATATTTAAGCGTTTTTTTGCTGAATTTTTTTACTATTTCTATTTTCAGGCACGCTCTCTCTCTCTCTTTTTTTCATTCATCCGTTCCAGAACCGGTTTTCAACAATTTTTTTTGATACAACAACAGCAAAAAATTCTCATCGCCATAAATGTGCTCCTGCTGTTGTTGGCTGTTGGCTGGTTGAATGTTGTTGTTTCTGCTCATCTTCCTACATTCTGTAGAAATGCATTCTTCTTCTTCTCTTTTTGACTCCCATTTTAGTGTCAGAGAGGAGTTTTCGTTTATGATTGTTGTTATATATTTTTTTAGTTCTTCTCTTTTTTGTTAAAATTGGAGGTAAATTTTGAAGATTTTTTTTTAAAAGAAAAAATACTTAACTCCAAAAAATGAGAAAAAGAGAGAGGCTCCAAGAAGGAAAAAAACAATAAAAACAACATTGACATTATTGTTCCACCCATCAATTTTTTTTTGAGAATGTCTTTTTTGGTTTAGTTGTCTTGGATACAAGGTTTCGTTTATTCTTTGATTTCCATTTTAAGATGTTTTTTAAAAATAGGATAAACAAGTTATAAAGGATACGTTAGAAGAGTGATGAAAGAGGTATTTATTTAATTTGCATAAATTGGAAACATTAAGACTTTCTGGAAATTTTTTTGAGGATTTTAGCCCTTAGAACACCAGATCTGACTTCGGGTGTTTTAAGAATTCATCTAAAAAATAATCGGCAAAGATCAAACGAAAGACCGAAAGGTGGAACAAAAATTTGAATTTTTTGCTGACATCAGTTCTAACAAAAAATAGATTTGAATAAAAACTTTAATATGACATGGGTTTTTCTGGTACCAAAAATAAAACTGTTTATTTACTTTTTTATTTGTTTAAAAAATTGTGTTCATTCATGTTTGCATTAACAACTTTCTGTTTTCATCATTTCTCAGGTTTCATGTTCTGCCAAGCATTTTTTAGTTTCCATAAAAATGTTTTTACACGTTTTATATCCAAAAATTGTTTTTCCAAACGCTTTTTTCTTCTTTTGAATTGTTTTTCGAAAAAAACTAAAAAATTATGCAATAATAATTCCATTATATTTGACATAATAATTATTATTCTATCTTAAAATCCTTAAAATAGAAGAATCTTTCTTTCTATCTTTTTTCTTCTTCTGTTTTTCCTCCGACCTCGTCTCTCTATTTTATTTTATTTTTCACATTTTTGAACCATCGCCGTCGTTAAATCACGTGTGCGCGTGTTTCTTCTTTCCGAAAAATAAATTTTTTGTTCCATTTTTGCGCAATTTTTAATTTTTCGCAAAAAAGAGTTTAAACTCTTTTTTCTTCCAAATTTTTTCTTTTGCATTCCTTTAAAAAATCTGGAATTTTTTATTTAAAATCGAATCCTTTTAAATCTTTTAATATTTGGCATTTTTAAAAGCAGCTACCGTAATGCATTTTTTTACGAGTAAAAGTTAAAAAAGTAACCAGAAAAAATTGCCTTTTTTTATGGCACCCAAAAAAAATGCCGTTGTTGTTGGCATTTTACTTACATACGTCGATGATGGTGGTTGAAAAATGGCGGGGAGGGGGTAAATGTGTTTCTGATGTTTGTTGTGTTTCTTTTTCTTTGACTTTTTTAAGCCATTTTTGGACTTTTGCTTCTAAAAATGTCGTAAATAAATCTCGTGTTTTTTTATTCAAATTTTATTACATTCCTTTTTTGGGATAATAGAAAATTTATTAATATTGTTTTTAGATTTTAATTATTTTTTGAAGTACAAAAACAACAACAACAAATTCAATCCGAAAAAGAAACAATATGAGTTATAAGTAATTTTTTGAACTTTTTTATTATGCAAATTTTCAGAATACAAACTTTAGAAAAATTTGCATAAAACTTTTTATAAAAACTTATATCCTAATATGCATATTTTTAGCGTATCCAAACCAGTTTTGCTTTCTTCTCGAGAAACATATGAGTTATATGAAAAGCGAACGGTCACTCCCCCAAGGGGTGGTATCCCAATAGGATATATGCCAGCCCCAACCCAACCCATCTCACCCCCAATAACCCCAAACCGGCATGCCACAAGTACCTTCCCCGGAGGGGATCCAAAAGCAGGTCAAACATTTTGTGGTGGCTCATACAATGTTGCCCCACCACCAAAATCAAATTCCCCGTCCGTGAGATTCGATGATTCAATCAATAATATCGAGCCACAATTTGATGGCAAATATTCTGTCAAAAGAGATAATGATGGAAATTTCACACATAGAATTACAACAATGTTCCCCTCATTGAAAGGAAAAGAAAGTTGTGAGTTTTGCTTATTAATAATTATGCAAATTTCGGAGTCATCAGAAGTCTCAAAATTGAATCAAATAATTTCAACAAATTCTCTAGTTTAAAAATTTGCATAATTATGGTCATGCCATATTTACTTTTAATTTGGAGTTCCAATGATTTTAAATTTTGTTAATTATGCAAATTTTAGTTTAAATCATTTTTAAATTAGACAAGTTCTGTTTACGTCAGAAATTTGCATAATTTACACAAGCAAGTTTTTTTGAAGAAGCATTGAAACCCACCACTTGACCAAAATCAATGTCCAATGCTAAAAATAATAATTATGCAAATTTTTCAGTACCCCTTGGATGGATTATTTGTATAGCGATTACCGTTCCCTTATTTGTTATTATTGTACTTTTTGCTGCAGTTTGGTTGCAGGAACTTGGAATGCTTTAAACATAATCATCAACATCACAATAATCTCTCTCTTTAATTAACTGTATTTCAGTTGACTTAAAAAAGAAGTAACTATAGCATGCCGCCTTGCCAAATTGATGGTCTCAAAATAATTTTGTTTTAAATAAAAATATATTTCTGCTTAATTACCAAAAAATAAATTCTAAAAAATTGTAAATATAAAATGTTTTAATTGTTTTTAAAATAAATGAAATTAATTAAAACCATAAACTCGTGTTTAAATTTAATTAATAACAGAGTCATGTGTACTGTACTTTTTTACATAAAGCCCCCATCTTTTTTCATCTTTTAAAGCTTTATATATTTTTAACAAAAACATCTTTAAAAATTTAAATTTAGGGAGATAAATAATTAAAATAATCTGCATTTAATTGGAATTTAATCTTAATTACTTTTAATTAAGATTTATAAATTTACGGTAAACAATTTCTTCCAACACCTACAGAAATAATGTAATTTAAAATACATGAATTTTTGTACAACTTTTTCATGCATCTTGAAATTTCAGATTTTGAAGAAAAATGGATATGTATTTTTTTGAAAATTTTCATTTCTCTGTTTGCGGCAAATTTTACACCTTTAATTATTAAATTTACATTTTTTACAAAAAAAGGGTTTTTGATGGTCCAGGATGATTAAAACCAAAAATTGAATAGAAATTGAAAAAAATCTTTTCATTTCTTTTGTTCAAAGATTTTTACTTTTAAAAATTTACCTTTCAAAAGTTAAGTATTTTTTAAAAATTGAAAAGAATGAATTTCCTGGATTATAAAAATCCTTTATTGTCTGAATCTTTGAATCTTTGGATTTTTAAAGATTTCTATGTTTTCTGCTTTCAAAAGTGTGGCTTAAATTTTAGACAGATTAGCATAGCATTTTTTAATAGTTGTGACATAGTAGTTATTGCTGAAACAGTTGTTGAAGTACTTGGTGGATGAGTTGTTGGAATACTTGTTGAAAGTATTGTTGAATTTGCTTTCTTGGAAAATTTGCATATTTTCTACCGTAGTTCTTGGCAAGTGTTAAAGCAGTTGCAGTTTGAGTAACTAAGACAATTACTGAAGTACTTGTTGGAGTACTTGTTGAAGGAGTTGGTGGAACCCTTGGTGAATCATATTTCCGCAACCATGGATTACGTTTTATGGAAGCGAGATGAATATCATGAACTTTACAATTGCTCTTTTTATGACGTCAACTCAATTCCCCTTGAAAAAAGACAACATTTTGGGATTGGACTTTCACTTGTAATTATGTTTGCAATATTTGAAACCCTTTATATCCCATCCTTGTATGTTATGAGAAAGCCAACCTTCTATGCTCAACCCTGCTACAAAATAATGCATTATATGGGAGTTGTTGACCTACTTTGTATGCTTATGAATGGTTTCTCAACTGGAATGTTTGCCATGATTGGAGCAGTTTTTTGTTCATATCCATCTTTGATCTATGGATTAGGAACTTTTGGACTTGGTAAGACAAAAATTTGCATAAAATATGCTAACGATATACGTGTTTTGCAGCTTTGTGGGCGGCACAAAGTGATGCCGGAATGGTCCTTGCTTTAAATCGCTGCCTAGAAATGTAATTGTTTACATTATGCAAATTACTGTAATCTACAGTATACATATTTTAGGTATGATCCAACTTTGTGCGCGCATTATTTTGGCGGGAAAAAAACTTATCTTTGGTTAATGTTTCCAACGATTCATGCACTTTGGTTTGCAATTTTTACAAAGCCTATATTATTTAGTGGTTTACATGTATCATGGTACCCTTTTCAAATTTGGGGAATTATTGAAATTTGCATATTTTTAGGTTCCTGAATCCGCATGTGGGCTATTTTGAAGATTATAGTACTCGCGTAAGTTTTGCAATTTTAATTACTGTAATTTATGAATTTTTTACAGTATCTAAACCTGATCCATGTCATTCATAATATTACTGTATTAGTTGGACTTACAGTACTTTATGCTGCATTTTTGTTTATTTTACTCAAAAAAGCTCATCTCATTCAAAGCTCTTCAAGAACAGAATCTCAGAGACAAGTAAGAACTTTTTGATACTGTAATGTTAGCTTATTTTGACATCAAATTTCCCAAAGTCTTTTACCGTAATCCCCTGAAGCAAAATCTAATTTTAGTCATTTCTTCAAGTTTTTATCATTTGCATTTTTAATGCCCTCGCTGCTGCTATTTACATTTATGAACAATTTTTTTCTGTCTCCAATTTTCTTATTCTTGCTGGTTCATATTCATGGCTTTGTGCACATGGTACCGTAATCAGTTTTATACTATAGATTACTGTAATCATTGTTTAGGTTGTCCATCAGTGATTTATCTTTTAATGAATCGATCAATTCGAAATAATCTTAAACGTTCATGTGGATTCGGAAAACCCATTCATACTTCCACAAATCTTTCAATTGTTCCTGTTCATGGAAAAGGAGGCCATCATCATCAACATCAACAAAATGTTCATGAAGTTCATCATTCTTGAATAACAACAATGATTTAGCTTTTTTATGAATTTTAATTTCAAAAGCGCTTCACTTTAAAAAAACATACTTACCATATGCTGCTTTATTTCGAAATCGACATTACGTGATATTCCGGGTTTCTATTATCATGTCTCAAAAAAAGTTTTTTTCTTTTGTTAAAAATCAAAAAATATCGAGACACAAATAATCCAAACCCTGGCTATCACTTTTAAATTATTAAAATGTCACTTTCAAAATATAGTATCAAATGATTCTTTAAACTTTGTTTATGTTTAATCCTTAACAGTTTGATCATCTTTCTATGTATCCACCCAAAAATATCAAAACCGCTGTTTTTCTTATTTTCAACAATGATATTTTATAAAATCATCTAATCAATAAATACTCTTCTACAAACAATCAATACAAATAATATTTACAAGAAAACAAATGAAAAAAAGTTAGTAAATCAAGAAAAGCGAAAAATTTCAATTTTGATATCTTTGCAACAATAGAATCCATTTTCTGCATCCAATTCAGCAAGTAAATAAGTTTCATAAGTAGTATTCCGATGCTTGATAGCAAGATCTCCATCCTTATCATAAACCAAATACCATACAGTATTATCATTTCTTGTTATTTTGCTTGGTTCAGATGGTTTTGTTTGATTTGTATTCCAGCGAAAATCACTTGAATATGGAACTTCTTTTTGAGATTGAATGACATCAGCAACTTTATCCATTTCAGGACAATTGAGAATACCTTTTAATATTTTACCATTTCCATCAGTAATTTTTACTAAAAAAGAGGGAGTTCTATTATTATCCAATAAACAAAATAAATAGATTACCGTATACTTTGCCACGAGCAGCCCATAAAACTTCACTCAATTTTTCACCAGAAAAAAGAAACGATTTTTTAACTAAAGAAGTTATCGATGAAAATGTTACAGTACAATGATAAGTGCTTACCAACAAATTTAACAAGAAATTCAACATTCATTTCTTCAAGTTTAAAGAATGGAACAATATCGATTAGATCTTCCTTGATTGCATCATTCAAATTCAAATGTTTATCAATTTTCTGTTTCTTTAATGCTCGAGTTTTAGCCCATTTATATACCTAAAACATATAACAATAAAAAAATTCAAACAAATTATGTAAACATACAGCTTCCAAACATTCTTCCATCCGAAATTTTGTAAGATTCGTTTCAATAAGTTTTTTTAAATCAGCCTTTTCAAGAACTGTAATAGCATCAGATTTTAATAAAGGTACAAAACGGCAGGAGATGTGTGATTTGATTGATTCTTTAATATCTTTCAATGAATATTTTTCCGCAAGTTGGTAAATCAAAGGAATATTTGAAAGTTTCATTATTTCTGATAAATATTTTACACAAGCTTTTTTGAAGGTTGGAACACCATAAAATTCGGCAATATCAATCATTTCAGAAATATTTTCTTCAGAAAGTTTACATTCTCCAGAATAAATAAATGTAATAAATTCTTTAAAGCTATCATGGCTGTAATTTTTGATTTTAACTGCATCAGATTTTAACCATTGCTTAGAAAGCATAGATTTGAAGGTTGGTGAACACTTGGACAATTTATATTTATCAGCATAAAGTTTCTATAAATAAAATTGCTTAAATTAAAATAATAAAAACAAAACAAACCTTTCCATCAATTTCAAAAGCGACATCAAAATCATCAGGATTCTGGGCTTTAAAAATTTTAAAGCATTCCATTTCAAGTTCATATAAATTTTGTTTTGGATCCATAGAACTATTAATTGTCCAGGGACTTGATAAGTATGATGATGATGATGAGAACATAAATTTCAGTAATTTGAATGAGGGATGAACTAAAATAAAGCGTAAAAATGAAAAATGAGAGGGAAATAAAAAATTCGAATCTCTTTGAATTTTTTGATTGACTGAAAAAAATTGCTTGCAACAAAAGATTCAATAAGCGCGAAATAGCAGAACAATGGGTAGGTTTCTTGTATTAAATTAATAGAGAAAAAAGCATAATATTAAATAATAAAAAATGATAAAAGGTAAAAAGAGTATTAAAAATTGCTTCAGAAAATGCGGATGAAAAAAAATATTTTTATATTTAGAAAGTCGTAAGATGAGTGACAATCGATTGATTAATCGTCAATTTTTTTAATCATTCTGAACAGTGTTGTTGCGCCTCCGCCTCCGGAGGCGGAGGCGCGTTTTGCAAAAGATCAAAGGTGAGAATGCCGCTTTGCGCCTCCAGAGGCGCCTCCGGAGTCGATTTTTCGCCTCCGCCTCCGGAGGCGGAGTCGGAGGCGACTAAAATAAAAAAGCACAACACTGATTCTGAACGAGAGTGATCTTTTGAATGGATGCCATAACATATTTAAATAATATGCTCAAATTCTAATTTAAATATGTTATTTTTCTTTGAGTTTATATTTTTTTAGCATTCTAAAAACATTAAATAACACAGAAATTACAGTTTAAAACAATTATATTCATGTAATCCTGAATTTTATTAATGACAGTAAAGCTCTTTTTTATTTATGCGCAAACAAACAATTTATTTTCTAATATCACAACTTGACCAAAGTGCAATACGTTTTTCATATAAAAATTCATTTATTTGTAAGCCAAATTCTTCGTCTGTGTACAAATGAGGGGAATCTGGCTGGAAAAAAAAGCGATATAAGAAAATATTTTAAGCTATATTAATCACCTTAAAAAACCTTATTTTAATTTTTTAGCAATAAACAAAGAATTACAATTAGCTACAGTATCTAAAGTATACGGTAATATAAACAAAAATCTAGACCTGTCGAAAAATTTTCGTTTTTTCAAAATTAAAGTCTGGACTTGCCCACCAAAATCAACCCTAATTTACATAAAATAATAAAAAAGTTGGAAGCTAAAATTATACCTCACGGTCTTTAGAATAAAATGATATTTTACTATTTATATCCATTTGATTTTCAATAAAGTCATAGATTTCGTTCATTGTTAAAATTGAGGTAATTTTATTCAGTAAAAATTTCTTCAATTTTGTTTTTCTTTTTACGGCTGCTAAAACTGCCAATGACGTTGTGCATTTTTGCCATGATACTCTAAAAACAATTTTTATTTTGGGTGCAAGATTAATAAAATTATAAAAATTATTATAATAATAAATAAATAAATTCGTACGTAATATAATCGGCCAAAGGAAATTGTTGTAAAATAATTAATGGAATATCAAGGTCATCAGAAAATGCACTACAAATATCAATTTCTTTCATTGCCGGATTTATTAAGTAATATAAAAATGATTCAGCAGGAATAGGGCCTAATGAAGAAAAGCATTTTAATTGAGTTAAATCAAGCTTTTTATAAAGTGATTGAAGAGATTCCCCTGTCATGTTATCACTAAAAAGGTATAACCATTCTGTTACTAATAATGGTTCATCTTCTGTTAAAAAAGAATTATCAATGCGTAAACGAATCAAAATATTATTATTATCGCAAATCCCAACTTCCATATCATGTAAAAATGGGCATTCCTTTGATGGAGAACAAAGTCCTTTTTTAAACGGACACGGTTCTACTATAGGAAGATTATTTTTGATAATACGGGTTTTATTTCTTGTAATCCAACCATCTTCTTTACAAACCGAAAGAAATCCACATTGTTTTTTTCGTATTTTTTTAATTATTTCTTGAAATTCTTTTGATGCTTGAAACAATCGAATTTGAAGGAGTGTTTTTGCATTTGTGGCCAAATAATATTTCATTGAAGATCGAAATGAATAATTATTTTCGTTATAGTATTTATATGGAAGCAACGGCCTTTCAACATTTTCATTAACAGAAAGTTTTTTATATTTTAAATAATATTTAAGTACAAAATAAAATATGCATATTAACATAAACAAAATAATAACTATTATAATTAACCACAACATGTTTCCCCAAAAGATAATTTATAACAATCAAAAATCAGTCTGTTACAAAATATCTGGTGAATGTAAAATCAAATCTAAATAAATTGTTTGAAATAAAAATACGTCTTGTGAAGATTACAAATCCCCGGTGTTAAAGAAAAAAAATAGCAATAACACGTTTGTCGTTGTTCTGTGTATTTGTTATGTCCAGATCGTATACATGTATTTTCATTAAGGTCCATTTTGACAGAAACATAGTTAAAACAGAATATGAAAAAAATATAAAACATGTTGGAGAAGATTATAATAAATTTGTTTCAAATGTTTGTGCATTAAAAAGATGGGAAAAAGGAATAACTAATGTATTTAAAAAAAAAAAAAAAAAAAAAAAGTAAATTTAAAATCTTATTTAAATAATCTAAATCTGAAAAGTGAGAAGTTTTCATATATCAAGAAAAAGGCAAAGTATTTGTTATGTTTTTGTTATTTTTAAATTGAACAAAGAATTATTTGGACATGAAGAACCCAAAGATTATTATTATTACAGCTGTTTTTTCGATTCATAAGATCGAAGCCGTCCAGACTGCTAATATACGGCCCAAGGCTGTCCGGAAAAAAAATCATGATCCGGAATTCCGGAATGCCAAAAATCAGCCGGAATCACGGAATCCGATCCGGAATAATTTATATAGAAAACAAATAATTTTATCCGGAATCCGGAACGCCAAAATCGTCCGGAATCACGTAATCCGGAATTCCGGACAGCCTTGATACGGCCCACTGCAAGAGTAATCTCATTTTCCAGTCTTGATAAGTCCCTGAATTTGTCTATTGGTTCATTATCAACACAAGATATCGCTAAATATTATTAAACAAAAATATTAGTATCTAATTTAAATTCCTTTTTTCCAAAAGCCTATGTTAAGGTATTTTCTTCACAAAGCTATTTAACTAAACACAAAAAATAATAAGTGACATTACAAAAATACAGAAAAAAGGAAAAGAAATTAAACATAACGATAAACTTCAATTTTGCATTTTTCATTGAATACGAATCCATCTTCTGCGAACATTTCAG
This sequence comes from Panagrolaimus sp. LJ2414, assembly GCA_024447195.1. Classification (NCBI taxonomy): domain Eukaryota; kingdom Metazoa; phylum Nematoda; class Chromadorea; order Rhabditida; family Panagrolaimidae; genus Panagrolaimus; species Panagrolaimus sp. LJ2414. Next base: position 520,382 of record JAMRXY010000046.1, read on the forward strand.
CAAGTATATAATCATCATCACCAAAATTATTTCTTTGTCTGAGAGTAAGGTCTCCGACATTGTCATAAACTAAATACCATTCAACTCGATCATTTTTTGTTATTTTGCTTGGTTCAGATGGTTTTGTTTGTTTTGTATCCCAATAACCTTGCCAGTAAGAGGCACAAGAATTTTTTACTGAATGAATTACATCAGCAACAATATTCATATCAGGACAGTTCAGAAGACCTTTTGAAATTTTGCCATTTTCATCAAAAATTTTAACTAAAAATCAGGGTCAATAAATAGAATTATTTGGAAAATTAAGCCTACCGTATACTTTGCCACGAGCAGCCCATAAAACTTCACTCAATTTTTCACCAGAAAAAAGAAAGGATTTTTTAACTGAAATTTAAATTGACAAAAATGATATCCAAAAATGATAAGTGCTTACCAACAAATTTAATAAGAAAATCAAAATCCATTTCTTCAAATTTAAATAATGGAACAATATCGATTAGATCTTCCTTGATTGCATCATTCAAATTCAAGCTTCCATTCGTTTCTTGTTTCTTTAATGCTCGAGTTTCAGCCCATTTATATACCTAAAATTTAATAAATGCGGATAAAAAGTATGCGCATTTTTAAAACATACTGTTTCAAACAATTCTTCAAACATAAGCGCATCATGAGTTGATTGAACGACATCTTTCATCATAGATTTTTCAAGGCGTAAAAAATCCTCACATTTCAAGAATGTTCTTAAATTTTTAGAAATAAAAGCATTCAAAGATTCTTTCAATTGAATTAATGAATATTTATTTGCAAATTGAAGGATTTGAAAAGCATTTTGTAAGGTGAATTCCATTTCAGATATGAATTTATCACAAGCTTTTTTAAAGATTGCAACACCATAAAATTCAGCAATGTCAACCATTTCAAAAATATTTTCATTAGAAAGTTTACATTCTCCAGAATAAATAAAAGTAATAAATTCCTTGAAATTTTCATAGCCATATGTTTCAATTTTGATGGATTCAGATTTCAACCAGAGTTCAGAAAACATAGATTTGAAGGTTGGTGAACATTTGGACAATTTATATTTATCAGCATAAAGTTTCTATAAATAATGTTGTTGAGAATAATTACAGTAGGTAATAAATAAACAAACCTTTTCATCAATTTCAAAAGCGACATCAAAATCATCAGGATTCTGGGCTTTAAAAATTTCAAAGCATTCCATTTCAAGTTCATATAAATTTTGTTTTGCATCCATGTTAGTAATCTTAAATGTTTTGAATAAGTTGAAGCTTACTACAAAAAAAGCATAAGTGTGAAAGAGAAAAAATGTAATGAAAAGTTTATTCAATTTGTTACACGAAATATCTGTAAATAAAACACAACGATTTTATTAATCTTTTTCATAAGAACAAAAGCCCGATGTAATGCAGAATCTGCAAATTATTAAAAAAACACAACAAAACTAGATAAATTTAAAACTGGCAAAGTTTTGAAGAGAAAGATTACATATTGCTCTAAAATTTATCGTTCTTTTTCAATCAAATGAAAACTGTTCACTTTTTGCCAAAAAACGACAAAAATTCTAGAATTCTGTGCAAAAAAAGGAAAATCTTTTACAGTAAAACTGAAACAAAAATTTCCTACATTTTATTTTTAAATATGATAATCAGAATGTTAATTCATAAATTTTCTTCAAATATTATCCAAATAAAGTTTCAGAATATTTGTTTTGTGGAACAAAATTGAATTTTAAATTCTTGTACCTCAAAGGCAATTAGATGTGCATCTATAGGAGATTTGGTCGAGTACTTGCATCCGAGATTATTTAACAACTGATTCATACATGATAAACTTCTTGCTTATTCAAATTTTTATATTTCACGGGCGAATTAAAGAAAACTTTGCTTACAATTTTTTGTCATACTAATTTACGTCCGTTTTTTAAAATCCAACAAAAGAAAATGTTTTTATTTCTAATATTTTTTCATTCATTCAACATAATTTTTTCTGCTATAAAAAAGAGGGAAAACAATAAATATGCAATATTAAAAAAAGAAAAAGAAAGAGATTTTTGGTTTTGAGATAGAGAGAGAAAAGAATGGCTACAAAATTGAAAATGAAGAAGATCTTTCGTTTTATATAAAAAGGTTTTTTTACACAATTTTTATTCATCTTGTTCAGGATTGAAAAATGTTGCCATTAAACAGGAATTCGGAAGCAACCAATTTTACGTTTTGCAACTTTAACATGATACAAATTGGCTTCAATTTCAACACAACCATCAAGATGACTATCAACGAGTTCAACCTGAAAAATAACAAATTTCAAATTATGCAAATTTTTATGCAGGAGATACTATTTTTGAAAATTGGTGAAAAAAAATATGGATTTGAATTATGCAAATTTTAAATTAAAATTCAATGCCTAGAGACATTCAAAATGAAATTTTTGGTTTTTAGATTATGAAAATTTTTGCTTAAAAGTGCCAAAATACTTACATCTTGAAGAAGAACGCAGAGGCTTGCATAATCTCGAAGATGTGGAACTTCATAACAAATTGGAGGAGGATTTCGGATTGAAACTTCTTTGGAGTAATAAACATGATTATCAACGGATAAAGTGAATTTAACGCCAATATCTTCAGAGATATATGTTAAATTTACGCAAACTAAACAATGTATTATTATAGATTATGGAAAATAGGGAAAAGGGACAAACCAGTATCATCCAAATGTAGCTTTCGAACTTTCATATGTTCACAGCAGGCACAATTTCGATGTGTGCAGGAGCAGCCATTTTCAGTTGCAACTTTATTAAAGATATCTGGACGGGATTGTTTAAGCATTAATAAACGATGGGCATATTCATTAACTGAAAAATCATGGGTACTGTAGATTACGGTAGTTATCTATGTTTAGGTCATCATGGTGATTACGGTATGTTACAGTAATCATATATGTGTGCCAAAATGTTTATGGTTACGGTATTACAGTAATCTTATATACAATGAACATGCTGTATATTACTGTACCTACCGTAACCTTAAATTTAAATAAAACAAAAATCTTACAAAGTTCTTCTTCAGTTTTTTGTTTAACAATGATAACAATTTGTGCGGTATCAGTTTGGAATCGGACTCGAGCCTTTCGACCTTTTGAAATAACATTTGTAACATCAATTACCAAATAATCTATAAAAAATATCAGTATAATTTTTGCAGAAAAAATACAACAATGTTTTTTTGCAATTTTTTTTGAGCGGGAAAATTGCTTTTTTGTTTTTGTAATAGAAAAAAAACGAGGAGGTTTTATGTGTAATAAATGTATGTATCTTTTTTGAATCATTTATGTTTTTACAGTTTTTTTGAATAATATGTTTTTCTCACAGATGTGTAAAAACATTTTATGTGTGGAAGAAAATGTTTTCAATAACTCAAAAAAGAGGGAAAAAGGGAGCGGCTTTTTCCCTTTGGAGGAAGGTATTATTTTTACAGTATACTTTGGTCTCCGCGTTTTTTATCGACAGGTTACGTTTTACGAATGATCAAATTTATGCAAATATTCAATATGATAAATTTGCATATAATTTTGATAACCGTCATCTGGGAAATTTTAAGGACTATCAAAATTAGTAAGCAAATATCAAAGCTTACTTATTTTAAATGTTGTCTTAAAAGAAGTTATGCAAATTTTTAAAAAATCCTTAAATTCTGTTAACCTTATCACAACATTTTTATCCTTGGCATACATATATTACATATTTCCATAATTTTGGAGCAGCATGTGAAAAAACAAAGGTTTCAAAGTTTTGTTAAAAATTTGCATAATCCCTTTTTTCATTTTTCTTAACTAAAACAAACCTTGAATATCATCTGGAACATCAAAAAGTCGAAGACCCAAAAAGATTTTAGATTCTTCATGGGGTAAATGTTTTTCAACTCGAAGAATTGTATTTTCTTCAAAACCCAAATTATTTTCATTTCGTTGCATTTGGCCATCTTGAAGCATTTGACTTTGTAAATCAAATTGATTTTGAGCTGTTAAAAGACTGATCGCATATGAAAGATTACATTGTCGGGCACCACAAAAATCATCTTCTGGTTGAAATTTTATAAAAACATCCAAAAATGAATGCTCCTAAAAAGAATTCTATTTTGTTGTTGTTTATTGATGGTACACCACGTGGTGGTATTTAATTAATTATAATTAATTATGCATGTTTAAAAAGTTTAGAAATAAGTTTGTCTAAAAAAGATATTTTTATGCTTCGCTTTTTTTTATGTTCGTAAAAGTTCAAAGCCAAAAAAGATAAAATTGATGTATTGGGGGAGGTGGTTGTGTTCGATGTTCAGTTTTGGGTGCAGTCAAGTTTAATTAAAAATCAAAAACTGCTGACTGCTTTTAACCTTTTACATCAAAAAGCTATCATTTTTTTATTCTTAACTTAAACAAAAGAAATAATAAAAAAACCAGACAAATTTATTATCAAACAAAAAAAGGTTATCAATTTTTTAAACCCCTCTAAAATTGAAGTGTCACGTTTTTAATAATAAAATCGTAGAACCTTCTTTAATAAATAATTTTATTTAATATAAATTTGACCAGACAATCAATTAATTAAATTTAATATTTATAAACCCAAAAAATGAGAAAAACAAAAATTCCAACCAAAAATTTGAAGATGAAAAAGTTGTTTGTCTCCCGCGCCCGCCGGCGTAGCAGCTACGAAAAGAAAAACCCATGATTTGAAAAAGTTTAAACCTATACTTTTTGGGTGTAAATTTAACTAAAATCAGAAAAAAGTTGTTTTTTTAGATCATTTGAGATTGCAAGAACGCAAAACAAAGTTTTTTACAGATTCAATACAGGGTCAAAAAAACAGCAATATGCAAATTTTAAAAAGTCATAATCAAACTCAGATTTTTATAATTGATAAGTTTATGTAAATTAATTACAAATATATAAAAAACTTACCCTTCTTTCAATAATTGCATTAACAGAAAAAATTTGTAAAAAAATAAAAAAAATAAAAAGAATAATATTAAGATTTTGAGTCATCGCAGGCAAAGTTTTTGTTTTGAACTTTTTTCAAGATTGAGCAAATTGATAATCAACAACAATAATAATGAATGCAGCCAGGTTTTGAATCACAAAAAACGGAAACTATAAAAATTTGGCAAGTAATAATAATTTGTAATCACAAGATTTTGTTGATTTATATTGTTGATGATATATAAGATGATGAAAGAAACAAAAATGAAAGTAGGGGGAACTCAGCTGCTGCTGCTGAACCCGATTGTGTCAAATGTTGCTGCTGCGACAACTGATGATAAATAGAAAAAAAACACGAAGCGCAAAATGTTGGAAAAAAAGGAATACTTTGGTTAATGGGCGGAGTTTTCAGGGAAAAAAAGAACAGAAGAAAAAAGAAGGTGTATTCTTTGTACAAAAAATATACTCAAGTCTTTTTTTCTTTTTGCAAAAAGGCAGAGTTACAGTAACCGAAAAAGAAGAAACTTCGAAAAAAAAGAAGTCTCTCGAGGTCGCGCCAAAACTTTTTTTGTTCTCTGTTTTTTACCCTAAAAACAGTAAGAAAAATAAATTTGTATTTTTTATAAACGCAAAAAAACACAATCGAGATAATAATAAATTTTGATGACCCTGAAAATGTATTAATGAATGAAAAGAATTGGATGGATGGAGATGGATTGATGGTGATTAAAATCAAATCAAAAATAGGCAAAAATCAAAAGAAATGAAGCAAAAATGAATGCGAAAAACAACAACCAAAAAAGAGTACATTGAATCAAAGCAAATGAGTCTTTGCTCTTTTTGTATAAATAAATTTGTACAGTTTTATTCTTCTTGAGTCAAAGTTATCAATGATGGCAAAAATGCAAAAACAATTTTTTTAATCTTTCGTCTCAGACTATTTTTATATTTTAAATCAACAAAAATAAATAAATTTATTAGTTTTAGTTTAGTTTAGCGAAAAATTAAATATCGAAACTACAAAAATGCGAAAAAAATATGTTCTGGAGCAAAAATGCAAATTCATTGAAGGTATAGCTTCAACGTAATCTTATCTTAATTAAAACAAGATAAAAAATTCAAAGTTTATCTTATCAAATTGAATTTTAGATTTATCCAATATCTTCATCTTTGAGAGAAAATACCCTTAACAAATTTACAAATAATTTTCAGAGAAAATGCCTATACACATTTTCATATAAACCTTGAAGCAATTGATAAAACCTATTTTTATTCTGAACTAACGAAAACGAAGAATGGAAAAATACGAAACTAAAATTAATCATTGCCACCAAACAAAACACACTGTAATATATAACTACAACAATAATCAACAGATTATGTCATCATCTGATTCAACTACACAAAAACATTTTAATCATCCCCCTGATTATGACTTAATTTAAAAAGAATAATCCTCTAAAATGAATAAAGTCCATCAAACTTTCACCCAATTTTTTAAAAGTGCCCTGAATTACACCTTGTTAATATTTCTGTAAACATCGGTAATGATAAAATCAAAAGAAGCTTACACCTACAAGAATTGAAGCATGTCTTTTTAGAATTTCAGTAATAATACTTCTAAAAAATTGTCACACTTTGAACTGTGTTTTTAAGTCCCTTTTTTAAGTTCTATTGTTATCAAAATAAATACATTTCTTAAAAATCAGGCGACAGATAGTTTTTATTTTTAATTGTCAAAAAATGGTGTTAAAAAAGAGACAAAAATATTATTCAGACAATTGCTTTTTATAGCATTTTTAATTGTCTTTTTATGAGAAATATTTTGTCTCGAAAAAAATATTTGGTATTATATTTTGTGTAACCGTTAAAAGGTGGGAAAAACATGAACGATTGAAAAATGACGTGTAAGAAATTTTAGGAGATAAAAAATGTTTTTAATGTAAAAATTAAATATAGTAAAAAAATTAAGGTGGCACAAACAAGGATGTTATAAGGGGAAAAAGTTGTAGGGGCGGAAAGCGGAAAAGGAAAGATAATAAAATAAAAACAAGTGCTTTGAAAAATGACGTGTAAGTATAGTACAGTACAGTATTGTTGGATAAAATCAACGGATGTAAAAAACTATTTTTTGATCATCGAAAGCTTGAATTAAAAATGAAAAAAAACTGCATAAACGATTTTGCCGGGGGTGGAAAAACATGGTGTAAGAAAACTTTTGTGCTCTGATCGCTACAAGAAATAAGAAATTCCAAGAAAGTATCGTTCTTAAGCTAAAAATACAAAAATGCCAGGAAGCTTTATAAACCTTTTTAAAAAAACATGCTGCTTTTTCATCACCTGATCTTTCATATATATATTTTTTGCACTTGAATAATAACAATGTGTTCGATCATCACCATTACATTGCAATGCAATCTTTTTCATATCTCTATCTATCGCTATTTCTTTTTATCATCAACCCCCATCTTTTTTCTTTTCCGTTTTGCAAATATCCCCCCCCCCCTTTCTTTTTTATGTATCACGATAATAAAAAACACATAAACAAAAAAATCATGCATGCATAATAAAAATAATAATAATATTTGACGTAAAAAGCTTAACAATCATCCATTAAAAAAATTTATCGTGTTACAATTTTAAAGTCATTAAAAAAGAAGCAAGCAAAGACTCGCCGAAGAGAAAAAAAAAGACGTCAATGGAACTTCCTTGAAAAAGGTTTTACTTCTTCCAAAAAAATAAAGAAGTCATAAAATTTTTGCTTTTTGTTTTTCTTCCATTTTTTGTTCAATCCAATCCTTAACTGGCAGTTAAATCTTTTTTTTCCTTCTTTAAAGTTCTCTTTGATCTTTTTTTTCTTCTTTCAAAAATAGAAAAATCAAAATTTTTCATCAAAAAAATAACGACGACGGACAAGGATACAAATTACAGTATCCCCAAAAGTTAATGAGAGAAAAAAGTTGTTTTTCATTTTTCAAAACTAAGAAAACTCGGTTATTTTTGCATTGGTTCAATCGCAGAAAAACTTCCTTGTTCCTTCTTTCTTCTATTCTGCAAATAATTTTTCTTTCGTTAAATTCAATTTCTTCATCTTCGGCTTCTTTATTTTTTTTAATACAAGGAATTTGTTTTTCTCATATATGTTTTTTTTTGATTAGAGCTGATTTTCTGATTTTTCCTTCAATAATTTAAACGTGTTTAAGATTGTTTCTATCATATGTTTTTTAGATGATAGAATTCAAATTTTTCTTTTTTCCATGAAATATACAAGTGGTTTTTGGCCATTCGCCAAAGGCAATGTGATTTTTGAATCGGGTTTTGAACCCTTGAATTCTTGTTCATCCCCCTTACCCTACCTACTGTTCCTGATTTTTAGGACCAAAAAAGTTAATGGAAAACATCTGGGCTTTTAATACTAATTTGATGATTTGAAACAGTTCGGTGAAAAACAAAAAGTTACGGTGTTGATTTTTGTTCTTCTTTAACTTCAAAGAAGAAGGAAAAGAAGAATATCGAGGCCATAACAAAATATTTGAAAGAACTATGGAATTGTTTTCCCCCGTTCAAAACTCTTCAAAACATATATATCACTATTCCATCAACACCAATGATAAAAGTATGAAATTCATTGAAAAATTTTAGCAACAACTTGTTTTTATATGATTGTTACATTAAGTAAGTAACACAAAAGAAGAATGTAACAAAAATGGCGCCAACCAGCTGGCCCCATCCCCCATCACATCAATAGCTTCCTGGAAGAACAAGAAAAATGAAAGAATTAAAAAACGTCAGAAATTAAAGAGTTTTGTTTTTATCAAAAAACACAAAAATTCTTTGCTCTTTTTCAATCTTACTTCTTTCTTTCTTTTTTTTCTTGTCATCCACGTGTGTGTTTGTGTTTGTAAAAATATATAATATTTTAAACGTGTCTTTTTGATTTAATTTCTGTTTCCTTCTTTTTCTCTTCTCTGCTTTCTATCAATTTTAAAATCTATTTTTGAAACATTTTCTTCTTCAAAAAATACAAAAACAACAGGGAATGCAAAAAGATTTTTACAATTTTTTAAAACAATGAAAAAAGATAAAAAAAATATGAGATCAGCAAAAAATAATAAATAAAAAATACCGGAAATTGCAAAAATGAAATGCAAAAAAAGAAGATAAAAACAAAAAAGTGATCACTGATAACAAAAAAATGCAACTGATAAGATTTAAATTGTGCCAAAAACAACTTTCATGGTTTTTGACGTGAAAATGCCATGGCACGTAATCTACTTAACTTTGATGTTTAAGGTTACATTCGAGTATTTTGTCCATTTCGTCTTGCTTCCAATCCAACTGAATATCCTCGAGTTTTTTGTCTTTGTTTTATTACCAAAACAATCACTACAATAACGGCAATGATCAAAGCAAGAATGCCGCCTCCAATGGCATATACTGCCCAAAGTGGTAACGGGGAATACCATGGTTTTGATGTAATTTTTCCAGAATCTTCCCCCTTTAAAGCTGATGAATATAATCTTGTCATTTCAACGATGGCCCGAGTGTATTCTTTTGCTTGTAAATATGGTAGAACAATTTCATCGACTTTATCAATGGCATCTCGAGAAATGACTGGGGATGTGCCAGTTCCAACTGCTGTATAGATCTGAAAATAGAGTTTTTAAAATTTAAATTGATAGGTGTGACAACTTCTGTCATGTAATGTTAAATTATGCAAATTTTTTTGTAAAACTTTTAGCGCATTTTAAATGCTTGTTCAAAAAAAGTTAAGCTCAAATGATTTGAGTTAAATCCTTAAAATTTTTAAAAACCAATTTTTATCGAAAAAATAAGCTCTATCTTGTTCAAAAATTTGCATAAAAGACTATGAAGAACCTTTTTTGAACTATTTTTTGACTTTTTGGACTTTTTTTAAAAAAAAGCAAAGATTAAACTCAAAATTTGATGAACTTGTTTTTTGTGTGTGTTTTGTTCAAGGTAAAATATTTTTTGTAAAATTTCAACGTGTAATAAATATTATTATTACGTATCTCAAAACAACCAAAACAATATATGAGATTTTGAAATTATATTTTACACTTTCTTTCTTCTTTCTTTTCCAAGTGATTCATTTTCAAACTTGTTTTATTTTTTAAAACACAAGGAAGAAAAAAAGTAAGTAAGTAATCCATCAAAAATTTTGTATTTCCAAAAAATTACATTTACAGCATTGAACAGCTGAACTTTTAATTTTATAAATGCTACAGTAATCCTAAATTTTTGTACTGGGAAAAGTTTGTGAGTGATTTTGGGGACCGTTATTTAAAGATCATATACAGTAATACAGTATCACTGTAAATTTTAAAAAAACTTACCATATCTGGTGTAATAACAATCAAAATGTCGTCATCGCAGGATCCTCGCTGTTGTCGCATTCGAAGAGCATTTGCGAAGTTTCGAATTAAATGTAATCTGCCTTCAGGGGTTCTAAAAATGAACTTTTCATGTTTAAAATCCCAGATAGTCGAATGCTTACTGTTCTTCGGGAGTGCCATCAGAGCTAATCGATTTCAACAATGCCACAGAAATTGTTACCCCTTGTGTCCCAAATGGTGTAATATAGCATTTATTTGGTTCTTGGCAAGAACAATTTGTTGTTTTTTGAATTTCAAATAGCATTGGATCAATGTAATCTGCAGCTAAAAAATACTTTTACAGTAATAAAATTATTATTAATCTAAAATATGTTAGCGTACCTGTGCTGTTAAGATTTGTGACTTCTTCCAACATTGAATTTGGATCACAAATTAGTCCAGGTTTTGATAGTCGACATTGTGAATAATCCCTTTGAGAATCGGGATATGTATCAGGGGTATAATAATTAAATCCAGGATTTCCATTTACAACAATAACCGTAATAAAAAGTACAGAAAAAGCATAATAAATAAATTTATTCATTGTTTAACCTTGATTTTGATTTTGAAAAAAGTGTTAAAAATGATAGAAAAATTGAAAAGCGTGAAGCAATACTTTAGCTTTTTTATGATTTTCCTTCTTCGTTCAAAAAAGTGAAGTTGAAAATGTCAACAAAAACACACTCCCTTTTCCAACTTTTTTTTGCCTCTATTTATACAAAAATTTGAGGCTTTTGAAAAAAAGTTTTTTTGATAAGAAAAACACTCTTCTTCTAAAGCAATAAATGATTCATGGATTCCTCGTTGATGTTGTTATGATTGCAGTTTTTTGGAGGCGGAAATTATTGCTAGACAAATACTTCTTCCTTTTTTGGGGGCCAAAAAAGTGACTAAGAATGTACAAAAAAAAGATGACAGTACTTTGTTGTTCTTGTTAAACTTTGATAAGAATTTGTGTTTGACCACCGGAAGAAGTCAAGGACAATATTTCAAAATAAAAATATCCAAAAAATTATATAACAACAAAATCAATATTTAAAAAGACGATTTGATTTTTTTAAAAATCATAAAAAAAATGGAATAAAAACGCTTTTAAAAAATTCAAATTTGCCGATTTTTATTTAAGACGATTTTTTCTCCTTTTTTTGCGTGAAAAAAAGAGTGCAAACAAAAATTTTTTTTGTATTGTTTGAGTTTCAAAAGTTTAGAGAAAGATTGAAAAAGAAAAGTGAAATCATGAGATCGGCGATTTCGGAAAATAAAAAATATGGTTGATTGTATTTGAATTTTAAAAGAATTAAATTAATTTGAGAAATTAGTGCAAAAATAACATGTTCTAATTTAGAAAACATAAAGCTTATTCATCACATTAATCAAAAGAAATGTACAGTCATAACTTTTTTCTTCTTTGTTTCGAGAATACAATTTTTAATTAATAAATTAGTCAAAGATAATATGACACATTTTAATTTTCAAAAACTTAAAAACACCAATTAATTGTCGGATTTGAAGAAACATACTTCCGATGAAAACAAAATTTTCTGAAACCATTTGAAAATAAAGCTTGTTTAAAGTTGTAATTCACATCAAATTTGAAATACCAACTTTTTTCAAGCCATTTTTAAGAAAAACAGAATTTTATTTTGAAACATATTCCATCTGTGATTTGGTGCAAAAGGATTTTATCAGAATTTTTGTATTCTTGAACCAAAATTTCATGCACAACTTATTCACTTTTTTTGGTTGTGGTTAGAATAAAAGAAAAACATAATAAAAAGCATCAATGCATTTATGAGTTTATAAAAATGTCCAAATTTAGGTCAAAGCTGTGTTACATCGAAATTGCAGAATTTTCCCCAAAAACAATTAGCTATCTCATCCAGTTTTTTTGTTCCCTCTTTCATCAACTCCGCTTTTGTTTTTGAACAAAAAAAAGAATAACGTCAAAATTCCGGTTTCATTCTCTCCATTTTTTCCATCCATAGATGGAAAAAGGGGGAGATCAGATGAGATGAGATTTTTGAGGATTTACAGAAGAGGCTTTAATCATCACCCTAGCCAGCCAGTAGCCTGCCCAGTAGGCAGCTTTTGATCCTCTCCCTTTTCCACAGTCTCCGTTATTCATCACACTTTTTTTGCTGTTATTTATTATTTTCTGCCTGCTGAATCTTCTCTTTTTCAATGGCAGTAAAATATATATTTAAATATACTCGATTTTATAATATCTCTCTTCCTTTTTTCCTACCCAAAAACAAAATCCAACCGGTCACTCACTTTTTTTTATGTTTGGTTGAATAAAAACATGGATATTTTTATAATCATAAAAACTCACTTTTTTGTGTGGGAAGGATGAAAACAAAAACGATTTTTTGACCATCAGTTAGAATTTTTCCGGTTTTTTTTTCTGTTTTAGCTCATCTTTTTTTGTATTCTCTAAGGACACATAGATTTGAACAGAGATACCTATGTACATTTTAACATTACCTCGTGTTTAAAAAAAGTGTTGGTCAAAATTATTACTTTTTATACAAAAAAAAAGTTGATCTAGCTTTGTTTCTATCACGTCATATACTTTTTTCCATTTTTTTCCACTACAGAGATTTACTCATTTTTTTGAATAAAGGTTTTTAATATGTCCCTAAAGGCTCTCAGAGAAGAAGATAAATTTCAAAAATATATTTCTATATGCATAATTTCATCACATTTCAATCCACCTGACTGGCTCTACCATTCTCCCACCAATATTCTGTCTTTATTCAGACTTCTGTTTTAGTCCCATCTATCTTCTATTTATCTCTCTTTCTCTCGTATACGTTACCTGATCAGGCCACTTTTATATTCCATCTCCATTTTCATGTTACTTCTGAAAGGAAGTAATAATACCACTTTTTTTTTCTATAATTGTTGATCAAAGAAAAATGACACAAAAAGAGATTATCCGATTTTTTTGAATTAAAAAATGGCCATATTTTTGTTTTACGTAAAACTTTTACAATTTTTTGCCAGAATTAATAATTTTTTATGTTGCATTTTATTCAAAAAAACGTGATGAATAATAATGAATCAACTTTGGAGGGTTTTGAAATTTTTGCTATATAAAAGCAAGATTTTTTCATTAATCTTTTTTTGGGATTGTACTTTTTTATTATTTGTTTGTTTTATTCTTCCTCATTCAAATTTCTATTATTACCTTCAGTAAAGAATATTGAAACTTTCTAAAATCTTGAAATTCTTTACTTTGCTTCTTTTGGTTGTTGTACTTTTGATTGCCTTTTTTAAGGTTGTGAAAGTCCAGGTGGCTTTTTTTATCAGCTGTTTTTAAACTACTTTTTTAATGAAATTATGTTTTTCGTTTTTGGGTTGTCGCACTCCATTTTTGACTCATTTTTAGGCTATTTTTTAGTAATTTATTGGATTTTTTGTTTTAAAGTTAAGTTCCTTCTTGTTAGTTTTCAAATAGTTTGTTAAAAATTGGGTTATTCGAATTTTGGAAAACTGATTTCAAAATTTGCACATTTACTCGTTATATGCAAATTTTAAATAAATTTGGTGAGATCAAAGGATTGAAAATTGTAGCTTTTGGATTTTAAAAGGATTAAAAAATAGAACATTCAGAAATGGAACTTTCCAGATTTTTTTTCTGTATTTAATTTGATGAATTTATGTTTTTCAAAAATCAAACTTGAAAACTTGATTCTTTACAAGTATCATTTTTTCGAACTATCAAAAATAAACAATAATTCCCAAACCCAAAATAATACCATTCTTTTTTCCAAAAATAAGATCATCACACTTTTTTTTTGAAAATTCAAAAGACACACTTCAACCAAAACGATTGAACTCAATTGACACACTCGTTTTTTCTATTGTTACATAAGTTTTTATAGTTTGTTTATAAAATAAAAAACAACACCTTAAAAAACATATTTAATACTCTCCTCACCTTTTGCGTATTTCTGAAGCAACATTTTTTTCGCTCTATTAAGTTTTTAGTTTCTAAACAGAGCTGTGCGATACCCGAGACTCAGACCGACGAGACCGAGACCCGAGACCCGATACTTTAAAAAATTCACTCGAGACCGAGACTCGAGACCCGATACCCCAAAAAATATACCCGATACCGAGACCCGAGACCAAAATTTAAATTTTTTACATACAATAATTCAAAAATATTGCAAAAAAAGTAATGTTTTTGGACAAGTCTCGGGTAAAAAAATATCCGAGACCGAGACTCGAGACCCGATACCTTAAAAAATTCAGCCGAGACCGAGACTCGAGACCGATACCCGAGACTCGAGACCGAGACTCCGAGACGAGACCTGGGTATCGCACAGCTCTGTTTCTAAACTTTTAAAAAAATATGTGATATAGTTTTAGCCTTTTTTTAGTTTTATTCATATTTTTCTTTCTTTCCACTTGGATGAAACTTTTTTTACTTATTTACTTTTTTGCCCTTTTTTCAAAGTCTACTTTTTGCTATTGTTGTTGTTGAAGTTGTTGCAGCTCTTTTTTTGAATTTTTAAAAACTCACCCGCTGCTTTTTGATGCAAAAAGTTAAACAAAGTTTTTAAAAAATAGCTATTTTTTAGTTTTCGCATTTCTCAAATCATTGAATCAAATGATATAATTTTATAAATATATAAAAATGAAGAAAATCCAACTAATATATTTTTTATTTATTTTTTATTATTACCATGTAAATGGGCAAGATTGTGAACATTTTGTTAAAATTAATGGTGGAGAAGTATGTTTATTTCTAGAGTTTATCCCCTTAGGGCAAATTTCCATGGTACATGACTTTAGATAATCTATGATCGAGATGATACAATAAGCATTCCAAATGGCGGCAAAGCAATCCTTAAATGTCATGCCTCAAAATTTGAGACAGCTTCAACCTGCATTGATGGAAATTGGGATCCTCCTTCACTTGGTTACTGTAATGAAGGGGAACAAACTTTTGCCGTCGCAAAACGGCAAGAAGGCCATCATCAGCAACAACAACAACAACAATCGACACCTAAGCATGCTTCAAATTCCGGATGTCGAACTTTAGAAGCTCCATCTCACTCATTTTTAACATATTCCCCATTCGCAATGGCACCATATCCAACTGGAACAGTAAGGCATTATGCAAATTTTTGTCCCCTAAAGGCATTGGATTTTTAGATGGCAAATTTGAATTGTTTCTTGGGATTTTCGCCAATTGGCCAAACTGCTGCAGAATGCAAAGATGGAGAATGGTCTTCAATTGGTAATTGTCAACCTGTCTCAGTTCAAAGATGTCCTCCAATTGCTCCAATTTCTCATGGAATGATTAATTACATCCCTGGAGGCAATGGTCCATATGATTATGGTAGTATCGCAGAATTGACCTGCGGATTTGGACATTCAGTAGCTGGAAATAATCGAGTTACCTGTGAATCTGCAGGTTGGGCACCTGCAATTGGTCATTGTGAACAGGTTTGTTAATCGAATTTGGATGTTTTAGGATAAATCCTTGAATATTTGAATATGTCTCTTATCATTAATTGTCTACTGTATCATTCAATTTATTCATGTACCGTAATCACACCCTTTTAGCGTAAAAATGAAACAAATGCTGTCGCTCGGGTTAAGCGACAATGGGTAGGATATAATTTGCATAAAAATTTTACAAACCTTTATCTATCTTCTAACACTTTTCTTCCCATTTTCAACTAACATTTTATTTGTCTTTGCTATCTCTTTATATCATTTTATCAACGGCATCTGATATCTCTGATATCAAATATATTTTTAGGGTACTGGAACAAATGGTGGAATTGGATGTACAGCTTTAATGGCAATGAACGGCCAAATTTCTTACGTTCAATCAAATCCTTCAATTCCATATTCCTCTGGCACAACAGCACTTTTAATTTGTAATGCCGGATTTACGCCATCTGGATCAGCATCCACATATTGTCAAAATGGCATGTGGAGTCCTCAAATTGGACAATGTTATCAGAA
Source organism: Panagrolaimus sp. LJ2414 (assembly GCA_024447195.1). Taxonomy (NCBI): domain Eukaryota; kingdom Metazoa; phylum Nematoda; class Chromadorea; order Rhabditida; family Panagrolaimidae; genus Panagrolaimus; species Panagrolaimus sp. LJ2414. Next base: position 536,757 of record JAMRXY010000046.1, read on the forward strand.
TGGAGGAGGATTTGGAAATAATGGAAATATCGGTACGCTGGGAGGTCTTGGAACAACTTCAATCGGGACACTTGGAGGTTTAGGTAATCCTGGAAGCGGTCAACAACAATGCCTTCCAATTGGATCATTTGTCATGAATGGTCAAGTGACTTATTCAACTGGAAATCCATTTGGGCCTTTCCCTGCAGGGTCATCTGCAAATGTACAATGTAATATGGGATATATGATATCCGGGTCATCATCGGCAATATGCCAAAATGGTCAATGGCAACCATCTGTTCTTGGTTTGGGAATTTTTAGGTACACAAATTTCTTAAATCTGATTTTTAGGAAATTGTAACCCAAGTAATGGAGGCCTTGGTGGAATTGGAGGTACACAACCTGGTTTTGTGGGTAATGGTGCAGTCTGCTTTGGCATTCCACTTCCCCTTAATGGTCAAGTTCAATATTCAACTGGATCACAAAATACTGGACAATACATGCAAGGTACCACTGCAACTTTATACTGTACATCTGGTACAGTAAGTGGAAGCAGTTTTTCACAATGCTCGAATGGCATGTGGTATCCTCCAATTGGTAATAAAATAATGCCATTGAAGATGAAATTCATAAATTCGGCATTTAGGTACATGTAACAGTTTTGGTGGTAATAATGGCTTCGGTGGGATCGGCGGTACAGGAGGTGTTGGACAATGTTCATTTGGAATGATGCCACCTCTCGGCGGCACAATCCAATATTCAACAGGTTCAACATTTGGTCCATGGCAACAAGGGGCAACAGGTAAATTAACATTTACAAATGCAATTATCGTAATATCATATTTTTAAGCAACCCTAATCTGTAATGGTGGTACTCCACTTGGGCAATCAACAGCATCGTGTATGAATGGTCAATGGCAGCCAAGCACCTTCCAAGGTTGCAATACAAACAATGGCCTCGGGGGTATTGGAGGCATTGGTGGTGGAACCGGAACCCAATGTTATTCTCCAATGCCTACAGTAGTTGGAGGACAAATTTCTTATTCATCAGGATCAACTTTTGGACCATTTAATTCCGGAACAACGGCAACTTTGATGTGCACAAATGGTCAAATGCCACAAGGTCAAACAACTGCATCATGGTAAATTATCATTTAAGAATGCAATTTTACCGTAATGCGTTTAGTCAAAATGGAATGTGGAATCCTTCAATGTTTAACGGTTGCAACGGCAACAATGGTCTCGGTGGCATCGGTGGAATTGGGGGTATTGGTGGAAGTGGACAACAATGCTTTGCATCACTATTAGCTCCTCTCAATGGCCAAATTCGGTATTCAACTGGGTCAACATTTGGTCCCTTCCAATCGGTAACTATTTGAAATTCAAAATATTCAAGGATGAATAAATTATAGGGCACGACTGCAACCTTAACATGTAATCAAGGTTACAGTCCACAAGGGACTTCATCTGCCACTTGCATCAACGGCCAATTCAATCCCCCAACCCTTGGACAATGTATTCAAGGTGGAATTGGCGGAATTGGAGGAATTGGTGGAGGTAAGTAAATATAATCCTTTCAGCCTTAGCTTTAATTAATCCCATATCACTGCTTTCTTCCATTTGTGTTGTTTTTTGTGAAAACTATGAACGTTCTTGAGTGTTTTTGTGGCTTTTGCAGGTGCAACCGTCAGTAATTGTTATGCACTTCCACAACCCGCTAATGGCCAAATCACCTACACTTCTCTTCCACAAAATAATGCATATCCACTTGGAACCTCGGCAACCCTAACCTGTTTTGGCGGATATCAAGCAATGGGCTCTTCATCAGCTTTTTGCCAACAAGGTGGATGGTCTGCTTTTGTCCTTGGACAATGTATACAAAGCAATTTTGGTTAAGAACTTTAAGTAATATCTAATTATTACTACATACTCTATTACCTACCTACACACATTCTTTTTTTATTATTTGTTATATGTTGTTTGTCGTTGGTGTTTGTTGTTAACAATTTATTTACTTATTTTTCCCTTTGTGTACAAAATAATATTATAATAATAACTTACTTTACTTAACATGACATAAAAATTAATAAAAAGCTTTCTATTAATTACTCTTAACTGCCTAATCACTTTCCTTGTAGCATCAGCTGTAACAAAATCTTCAACATCAAAAGAAAAAACATCTGAAAGTTGTGATGATTCACCCCTTCCATTGTTATCCAATGGCAGGCTAGAAACAACTTCAGGTGATCCTTCCAAAGCAAAAGTCGTCTGCCATAATGGCTTTTCATCACAAGTCTCAGAAATTAGCATATTCTGTCAAAATGGAGAAATTCGAACTCGTCAATCTGCAGCATGTGTTCCACCATCTCCTCCATCAACGGCATCAACAACAACAACTTTTGCAGCAGCTGCAACAACGGCACGAAATTCCGGTTGTAAGACACCAGTTTCCCAGGTTGAAAGAGGGCAAATTTTGTATTCTACGGTACTCTTTTAAACCCTTCAATTTATTAATCAATAAAATTTTTTGAAGGGAAATCATGCTACGACCTTCCCCTCAGGCACAATTGCAACACTTATTTGCGAATTTGGAAATCAACCCATCGGTGGTGCAACAATGACAACCTGTGTTGAAGGTGGTTGGTCCCAGCAACTTGCAACATGTCGACCCCCTGCGGCAAATAACAATCATCAATGTCAAGCCCTTGCAAAAGTTCCCGGTGGACATGTAAATTTGCATATTCAACTATTTTTAATTTAAAATGATGGTTATAGATAAGCTACAGTGAAGTCTTTAATACCAATGGTCCATTTAATACTGGTACATTTGCAACTTTGAAGTGTGAATTTGGTCGATCCTTGATTGGTCCAGCTACAGTAATGTGCAGGAATGGTAGCTGGGACCCCATTGGAGTTTGTCAAAATCCAGCAGAATTACCGACTTCTGGGGGTGGATCTTTCCTAGCCCCACAACGATTAATCCCTCCTCCGACAGCCCGATGCCCACCAATTAAATCACCGTCTTTGAAGAGTACCGTATGTATTTGTCTAACTTAAGTATCTTTAATTAATTCGAATAAATTTAGTTAGAATTTGATCAAACTCCGTTAGCTGATGGAAATTATCCAAATTCAACGATCGCCCATTTAATTTGTTTAGAAGATAATGCATCAATTATCAATGGAGTCACTGAAGCTGAATGCATTAAAGGAATATGGTTACCAAAATTAGGTGAATGCGCTTTAGGAAGAAAGAATGAAAATGGCGGTGAAGATGAAAGTGACATAGAAAGGGAAGAAAAAACACATTTAAGTGGACCCGGACATTGTCAACCAATTGAACCACCTCCAAAGGGAAAGGTTAGTTTGAGCTTCGGATTTGGTCAAAAAATCTTTCAAAATTTCGAAAACAAAATCATATTCATTTTTGACAAAAGTTTACATAAATATTCGGTTATTAAAATATTTAGTTTTCGGATAAAAAGCCGAAGCGAAGGGATTTCAAAGAGATAAACTTTATGCTAATTAAATATCACTAAAAAAGCCAAATCGGATAACATAAAATATGCAAATTTTTTAGGTCAGCTACATTCAATCTGGAGCCAAAAATACGTATCAAGTTGGATCCACTGCAATTTTGAATTGTGATATCGGATATTCGGTATCCGGACATGCTGCATTAAGTTGTGCCCCAGGGGGTTCTTGGCTACCTGCAAATGGCTTTGGAAAATGTCTCTCAAATACTGATCTCGTGCATTAAATTAACAAATTATTATTCACATATTTTTATTTTTTGACCATATTTATTACTATGCATTTTTTGTACATATTTTCACTGCCAAAGTTTTTCTCGTTTTTCTATGCAAAAAAAAATAAATAGAAGAAAAAATATTTATCTGATGTGATAAAATTTATGAATGAAAAAGAACATCATAATAAAAAGAATGAAAACCATTTAATGTTCTGTGTTTTACAAATTTAACAAAAACGCCATCTTCGTTATCTGCTTCATTTTCAAATGATTTTAAATTGATTGCTTCTTTCAATTTTTGCTCAATGTCATGTGACGGGATCGTTTTAAGCCGAGAAATAAATAATTTAACAGCATCAACTCGTTCAACGAAATCTTCCTTGGAATAAGAAATTGAACCATTTTGAGCATAATAAAAGCTAAAACACCAAATTACGGTAAAAGAAGGAAAAAATTGTGAAAGAACTAACCCCTCGGAAATCAAATAAGAAGTTTTCAAAAGATCTCTAGCGTCAGGTTCCTTCAAACATTCAATCATTTTAAAAACAAGATATCGGTAGGCGGCGGTGTCTAGTCTTTGCCAAAAAATGCTAAACTTTTAAATCTGTGCCAAAAAATCATTGCCTTCTCGTCTTAAACAAATAAATCTTATTTATACAATTGTTTGAAATACTGTTCTTTGCGAAAAAATCTTTGGAATTAATATCTTTAAATGCAAAATCTTTGCCAAAAAATCTTTGATCTCAATTTCTTTGAGAAAAAATCCTTGTATATTTTTTAAAAAATCCAAGATCTTTGCCAACAGATTCTTGACACGAAAATGTCTTCCTTCCTTCTTTCTGTGTACATTTTTTTAAACTCCAAAATCTTTGCCAAAAAATCTTTGATCCCAATTTCTTTGAGAACAAATCCTTGTAATTTTTTTAAAAAATCCAAGATCTTTGCCAAATTATCCTTGTATTAAAGTTTTAAGATATTAATTTCTCTGCTTTTATCGTTTTTAACTGCAAATTCTTTGGCAAATTTTTTTTGATATCAATTTGTTTGACAATAAATTCTTGTAATTTTAATTTTTAACTACAAGGTCTTTGCCCAAATTTTTCCAATGTTGTTTTTCTTGCCGGATTTCCATGATTTTTGGCACAAAAAATGTCATCGAAAAATCCCGAAAAATAAAAGCAAAAAAAGCGATGTCAAAAAAGTTCAATACAAGGATAATTTGGCAAAGATCTTGGATTTTTTAAAAAAATTACAAGGATTTGTTCTCAAAGAAATTGAGATCAAAGATTTTTTGGCAAAGATTTTGGAGTTTAAAAAAATGTACACAGAAAAAAGGAAGGAAGACATTTTCGTGTCAAGAATCTGTTGGCAAAGATCTTGGATTTTTTAAAAAAAACGCAAGGATTTTTTCTCAAAGAAATTGAGATCAAAGATTTTTTAGCAAAGATTTTGTAGTTTAAAAAAATCATCGCAAACATAATATTATCTTAAAAATGTAATGCAAGAATAATTTGGCAAACATTTTAAAGTTAAATATGAAATGGCAAGCATTTTTTAGCAAAGAACATGAAATCAAACAATTGTATAAAAAAGATTTATTTGTTTAACACAAGAATGCAATGATTTTTTGGCACAGATTTAAAAGTTTAGCATTTTTTGGCAAAGACTAGACACCGCCCGGTAGGCAGAGATGGAAGTAGCATAAATTTTATACTGTAGAATTGTATGTTTCACATAGGAAATAACAGCATCCCATAAATAGCTTGCTGCACGACAATCATCATCTTTTTCTAAAAGTTCGTCGGCTTCTTTGATGTAATTGTTTATCTGTAAAAAGTATGTATACAAAGCTTTACAACAAAATAAACCTACAAAAGAATCAATGTCAAAATTAGCATCAACAGATGCATTAACACCCATAATAAGAAGTGTCATCTGTTCAGAAGGAATATTATAGGTTGAACTAATAGCTTTTATAATATCTTCAATGGTATCCTTGTCATTTGCTTCATAATCAAAAACATCTCCCATTGGCGTTTCAACGCATACAATGATACTACCATGAGGACGTAGTATAGGATATACGGAAGACACGATTTTCTCTTGATCTCTATTTACAGTAATTGTAGTATCTGTCGAAAGTGTTGAAGGATCTTGATAAAGCTTATCTTCGAACTGAATATCTTCGTTATTTTTAGTTTCTTTTTCAACTTTTGCAGGACCTTCTAATTCTTCTACTGATGACTTAATTGATTTCATTTCATGTTCATTATGGGCCATAATCATATAAAAGGGTATAACTAATAGTTTAATACAAAATAAAATTATGGATGTAATCCCAAATTGTAAAAATAAAAAGTCAAAATTGTGATTTAAAGATTTATTTTTGGCCAAAAACTTACTGACCACCTCAACCTGGTCAGTAAATTTTTTTTAATAGAAAATGCAAACTACAAATTTTTCGGCACTTGAGTTTTTATATTCGCTTTCAAATGACTCAAACTTCTTCTTTTAGGAAGTATGGGATATATTTGGGTATTTTTTGGATGCTAATAAGCTCAAATAGTCCAGAACAAAATAAATTTGTTTCTGCATCAGACTGCTTCAAAAATTTCATAGATACCATAAAATTATTATTTATTTTCAATTTACATTTGAATAAAATAAATTTCAAAAAAAATATATTTATTAGTTTTTAAGGATCAAAATTATTATTTCAATAAGGAACAGCTTTATTAAGACGAACCCATTCTTTTTCTGCATCCGAGCGGGGAAGGGGTGGAGAAAGTCCATTTTCACGCCAGAGATTTCTATCGATTTGTTCAATGTCAATCTAAAGTATTAAAGTTAACACATTTCAATGTAAATATATTTGCATAAATAATAAAATTTTAAAAGATAAATCTTTTTAAAACGCAATAAAACTTTTTTGATTTCAAGTTAGGAATTAAAACGTTTTTTAAATGTAAAAAAACCGTACCTCCCAATCATATCCTTTTTCTTTAATGAATGAAGCCAATGCATTTTCGTATCGAATAAAAAAGCTATTTGATTGTTCATAACTATCAAAGCTTCGAGCAATATGTTGAATACTGATTCGAACAAATTTAGAAGCAGTTTTTCCACCAACAAAGAAATTTTCTTCTTCAATTGGAATAAATAGAACAACAACATAAAAGGCTGGGAGGTTGGCACCTTGAGGGTCGGTGTAAACTTTTGTGATAGCTTCAGTGAGACCTTGCTTCTCTTCTTTTGAGAATTGGCCAGGAGTATGGTAGATACGATGAAGAGGCATGGCTATTTTTCTGTTATAATTAAATAAGAATATTATAAAAATACAATTGTTGGTAAAAAATAACAAAAATGAAGACACTTTTATATTCTTTTTTTAAATTATTATGACATAGGATACAAGTTTAGTATCTTCTATCCCCATTTCTCTCTTTCTCTTTTTTTTAACCTTATGCTGCGGTGATTGAAAATTGTGTTCTGTGTTATGACTAAAAAAATTGAAGGGGGCTACAATTGCTCCCTCTTTTATTTATCACAACAAACACAAAACATATGTCATCGCTAGAAAAAATATGTGGTATATAAATAACGAAACAAATAAAGAATATTCAATTTTTACCCAGTTGTTATAAGTAATAGAAGACAGAAAAATTTATAAACTAATATTTAAGATTTCATTTTTAATAATAAGTTTTTCAGAAATATCTATTCATTCAAGTATGTCAACATTCATTGAATTATCAAATGGAGTTAAAATGCCTCTTTTTGGTTTGGGCACTTGGCAGGTAATTAATTAATTTATCTATCATTCTCTAATAATAATAATAACAACATTTTAGTCTGGATCTGGAGAAGTTGCAAATGCCCTAAGAATTGCATTAACACTTGGTTATCGTCTTATCGATACAGGTAACTATCAAAAATTATCATAATTCAAAAATCATTGCATATACTATTTTTTCAGCTGCTGCTTACGGAAATGAAGCTGAAATTGGAGGTGTCATAAAAGAATTTATTTCTGCTGGAAAAATTAAACGCGAAGAATTATTTGTTACCACAAAACTTTTTTGGGCTTTTAATCGTGCCGAAGATGTTGAACCTCAATTGAAGGCTTCTTTGGAGAAGCTTGGCCTCGATTATGTTGATCTTTATTTAATTCATATGCCCGTCGCATTTGATGTAAGGTTTTATCCATTTCCAAAAAAAGCATGACAGTCATAAAATAAATTATAATTTTAGCATAACCTGACAGGGCAAGATCATTCTGTAAAAGTTACAGATATTTGGAAGGTTTGTTTGTTTTGAATTGCAAAAAACATTCTTATTAAAAAGATGTTTTTAAGGGAATGGAAGAAATCTATGAAAAAAAATTGGCACGGTCAATTGGAGTTTCAAATTTTAATGCTGAACAAATTAAAAGAATTCATAAAATTGCCAAAGTTCCTGTTCACAATAATCAGGTTTGTAACAAATTTGTCATTTTTTGATGAACAAAAACAACAAAATTTAAAAACTTAAAATTTCTTTTAATATAAAAGTTTAAATTTTTAATGTTAAATTAAGCTTGATTTTATTTATAGATTGAACTCCATTTATATTTTAATCAACAAAAACTTGTGGTAACTTTTTTTCTTCAAATTTTGAGATAGTTATTAATTCAAAATTCTATTTTAGGAAGAATGTAATAAGTTAAATGTTACTGTAACCGCTTATGCTCCACTTGGTTCACCCGGAAGAAAAGATATTGAGCTCGGAAAGTTGTAAGTTAACAATATATTAATAATCAAAAATAATGGAATTTGTTATGTTTTCAGTGCCTGCCGCTTCGGGCCTTCATCTAATCCATTAGAAAATGAAATCGTGGTTAAATTGGCAGAGAAATACCAAAAAACCCCGGCACAAATTCTTCTTCGACATTTAATTCAACGCGGAATTTCAGTTGTTCCCAAAAGTACCAACGAAAAAAGACTCAAAGAAAATTTTGGAGTAAAAATTTTTTAGTATAAAACTTAAAATAATAAAATTTGCTTCGGTTTCAGATTTTTGATTTTTCTCTTTCTGCAAATGAAGTGACAGAATTAAACAACGTTCCACAAGCTCCAAGATTATTTGCTTTGGAAATGTGAGTAAAATTTAGTATTGTTTCATTTATTTATTTATGAATTAATTTTAGTTTGGAAGGACATTTTGAAGACCCAATTAAAGAAGAACGGGAGAATGAAAAAATCTAATAAGTTGAATGTTGATATCTGATAGTAAATCTATTTAAATTGGTATTTCCGTTTTTTGAATTTTTGACTTGTGTATTCAAAATTTAAATTAAAATAAAGAAATTTTTCAAGTCCTTTGTACACGGGAAAACATTAAAAAATAACTTACAGATTACAAGGGACCGTTTTCAAGTATCATCCCCAGACTACTTAGCTGATGTGTGGGTTCGATAGTACCCCTTGAATGGAAAAAACCACCCAAACATAAGCTACCCTTTCGGGGTTTTCTCAATTTAACAGAGTATTAAAGTTCGAAAATCCACGACCCGAGAGAAAAATTGAAAATTACCTTATCGTTTATTTGTAAAAGTTTAAAACCCCGTAACTTTAGAAAAACCCGGAATGAACAAAAAAGCTTTGAGGTTTTTATATTTCTCAAAAAGTGCTATCAAGCCCCCACATGCATGGAAAATATCGAAGGCCATCATTTTTTTCCAATACTCTGTTAAATTGAGAAAACCCGGAAAGGGCAGCTAATGTTTGGGGGTTTTCACCACTCGAGGGATACTATCGAACCCCCACATCAGCTAAGAAATCTGCGGATGACACTTGAAAACGGTCCCTTGTTAGTGTCAATAAACAAGGGAAAAATTTCAAATTGACTACAGTCGAACCTCGTTATTACGTCTTTTTTTCACGGTCTCTTGAAAAACGTTATAACGTGGTTCGACTGCATATGAAAACGGATGACTAAATTACATGTCCTATAAAATCATATTTATCCTTTATAAAAATAAATCAAAATTTTTGCAATCAGCATTTTTTAGGCTTTTAAAATGTTTCAGTTGCTGGCGCAATAAATGATAAAAAAAATATTGCCTATTTAGAATCTTAAAGACGTAAACAGATATTAAAATTTATGGTAAATTTTTTAAGTGTTTTTTTAAACATCCGCAAAATCAGAAGTTGGAATCAATTGAAATGTTTTAAATTCAGAAGTATGCAAAATTCAATTAACTAAGCAATTAAAATTTTAGTTTTAGTTAAAAGTTGATCAAACCCCGTTAGCTGATGGAAATTATCCAAATTCAACGATCGCCCATTTAATTTGTTTAGAAGATAATGCATCAATTATCAATGGAGTCACTGAAGCTGAATGCATTAAAGGAATATGGTTACCGAAATTAGGTGAATGCGCTTTAGGAAGAAATGGAGATGGCGGTGAAAATGAAAGTGACATAGAAACGAAATAACTTTCATTTTTGACAAAAATTTGCATAAACATTTGTTTTCGGAAAGTTCCGGTTTTTTTTATAAACTTTTAATAAAAAGTTGAAGCAACCGAATTTCGAAAAACGATTCATGCAAATTTAGCTTTTAGGATAAACAAAATCCGCTGATTAGAAAATATTCAAAATTGTCTTTGGTAAAACACTGATCTCGTTCATTAAGTTTTTCATTATTTGTATTTTTAATATCTGATCGTATTTATTGTTATGCATTTTTTGAACATATTTGTAATAATTAATTAATTAATTATTTATTTGCATGCCCGAACGCATACTGATTTTAAATTAAACATACATAATACAAAAAAAGAACAACAAGATTAAATTAAACAAACAATAAATAAATAAATTACAATGAACTTTTCAACTACTTTTCAACTAAAATAATACAATTAAAAGAAAAGAAAGAAGAAGTACAATAAAAATTTTAGTGAATGGAATCTTAATATTAAGGCATAAGTGTAAGACGATGTACAATTATTAAGTACAAATAATAGAATGTTAAAAAGAAGTTAAGTCCTTAAAATTTAAACTTTTAATGCTGATAGTTGAGTTTTAAAGGTTTTTGGATTAGTATATTGAATCGCTCGAGGAAGTTTTACGTACCTTTTGGAAGCCCGTACCGAAAAGTAATTTGACCTGATGGACTTTTTGGCTAATGGAATAATGAGTTTTTCTTTTGCACCCCTGGTAATGGTAGATTTAATTGTAAGATTAAGTTTAAAATTAACATTACCAGAGATGTAATCATTAAGAAAAGAAAGGTCAAACTTATTTCTTCTAGTTTCAAGGGACTCAATTTCTAACATTTTTAGTTTATCTTCATATGGAGCATTGGAGTAGGGTCTTAATTCCTTTGATCTGGCAAAGATAAGTCGAACTGCTTTTTTTTTTTTTTTAGATGACGTATCTTAACACGAAAGCAATATGCTCAGGCAGCAACAAAGGAAAAGAAAAGAGAGAACACAAAAAGAACACATGTTTCACTCGCGTATCCATTGTTTTTCCTGAGAATATTGCTTTCGTGTTAAGATACGTCATCTAAAAAATAAAAAAAGTTTTGTACTGCCTTGGACAATCCCTTTAAATTTTTCATTATTTGTATTTTTAATATCTGATCGTATTTATTGTTATGCATTTTTTGAACATATTTGTAATATCAATATCTTTCTTTTTATTTTTCTGTGCAAAAAAAATGAAAGAATAATGTTTTTTTTCTGCTGTGATAATAATTGAATGTTGCCAAAGAAAGAAAAACTCTTAATCCATCAATGTCTTCTTCATCGGGTTTTTTTTGTGTTGATATCAGATAATCGCAAAAAAATAAATGAATGAGAAAAACACAAAATAATACATATATAAAAATATATGTATGTTTACCGGGAAACAAAAAAGCCTCCGGGATCAATGCTGCTTTTAACCATTTTGATATATCATTTTTTATTCACAAAAAAATTCAAGAGTATCAACTTCAGAAAGAACATCCGAAAAAAAAAGATGGAAAAAGTAGGCGGACAAAATTGGAAATCACTTTAATGTTCAGATTGGAAAGAAAAAAATTTTGAACGTGTTGAAGAGCTCATTAGCGACAATCACATTCGAACCCTTTTTTTGTTAATTTTGAACGACGAAAATCAAAAAAAAAGCAGGAATGACCTTTTTGGAAAAAATTTTATATATGTTCGATCTACACATAACTTTTCTTTAATGCCCAAAGGGGAGATAGAAGAGATAGAAGAAAGAAGAAGGAAGGAACGATCAATCCCTTTTTTTTCAACATCAACGAGAAAGAAAAAAATATGGGTCGTTGCGGTTTGCCGCCGCCGCTGATGATGATGCAGCCACCTTGTTTTACCCCCTAAAAATTCCTTTTTCCCTATCATTTTTTCTCTTTTTCTCGCTCATTTTTCACCCTTTTTTAATTAAAAAAAAAGGTTTTTTTGTTTTTATTTTTTAAAAAATCTCTCTTTTTTTGCGTTCGTGGCTATTTTGATATTTACCTATTTTTTTACCTAAAAATTACTATACCCCTTTTTACCGATTTCATGTTTTCTAAACTACAGTACTTTTCCAGTATTACTGTAAATAGTTAATTTTAGAGAAAAAAGCGATTGTTATCTTTTTTATTATGTTTTATCAGACCTAATTTTGAAAAATGCCATCCGAGTGTGGTTTAACCCCGGCAATGTTGGCTGGGATTGGAGATGCCCGAATTCGGCAAAGAATGGAAGCCTGCCAGCAAGGAATTGTCCAACTTGATTCCCTTCGACAAAAACATACCAGATTAATGGAGGTTTGTCACTTTTTTGGGCTAATTTTATGTGATTTTATTTAAATTTTTCAATGATTTTTGTAATTTTTGTTTATGATATTTTGCTTATTTTTTAAATTTCAATTTTCAAAAGTTTTTAATTTTAGCAAAACATTTTTTTTTTACTTTTAATAGTTTTTTTCAAGGCCGTAGGCAGAAAAAAATTTCGGGGTGGGCATTTTCATTTCAGGGGGGGAACGCCTTTGATCTTTTGCCGCCTTAACACGGCGGCGGCAAAAGATCAAAGGATTTTTTCCAGTTTCGGGGGGGGGGGCACGGGCCCCAAATGCCCCTCCCTCTCTACGGCCTTGGTTTTTTTCAAATTTTTAATGTTTCACATTTTGAATTAGTTTTTTTGAAGACTTAAAACTTTTGACCTTTTGATTAAAACTGACCATTTTTATTTTGATTGATTATAACTTTTATTTCCTTTTTTTAATTAAAATTAGAACACAAAAAACATACTTTTTTATTTTGGATAGTTATTTTAACTTTTATGACCTATTAATTTTTAGCAACTCCGTTCACAATATCCTGATTTTGCAACTCCACCATCTCGATCAACATCAATTTCGGCAACAGCAACAGAGGTACGGTAGTTTTTTATGTTACTATAGCTTGAAATAATACTTATAAGATTAAATTTTTTCTAATTTTTATTATTGTAAATTCATAGTTTATTATTGCTTTATTTAAAGTAGTAATTTCTGAAATATCTCAATTTCATTAATCTTTTTTTCCTTCTCGATCATAAATTTATTTTCTTTCCCGTTTTTTTTTCTCTATTTCTTTCAAGTAAGAAAAATCTTTGGGTTTTTCCTTTTTTTGTTAAATTTAGTGTTAAATAAAGCGTTTAAACTGCAAGATTGCAGATAATGCCCTCAGGGAATTTTCATTTCTCGATCATGACTTTTTTCTTCGGCTTCATTCTTTCAATTTTATTTATTTTTATTGTTTCTTCGAAAGCGTGGAATCTTTTTTTTCTCGCAAGAAAGAAAGAAAAAAAAGATTATTATTTTTCATTATTAAAAATATCCCCAAAAAATATGGAGAAGAGAAAAGGACTTCCAACTGTGATGAAAAATTTTTCGGAAAAGAAAGAATAAAAATTCCATACCGATAATCATCATCATTTTCTTTTATCTCCCCCAACATATTCAATAAATGAATAAAAATGGAGTTCTTTTGTTTAAGAAAAATTTTAAAAACATAAATTATAAATTTTTGAAGATAATTTTAAGACAAAGAAAAGTTTTCGAAAAATTCATTAAATTAAAAATTTTCATAATTTTTCCAGAATCTTCATGCACAGTATTCCAAAACCCTTCCCCCAATCACAGAATCCCCGCCAACCCCGCATCGTTATGAATCTACAACCCTTCCACAGCCATCTTCAAGCAGCTCAAGTTATGCCGGTGCAGGGAGTGGTGGTGTAGCACCAGTTTCAGCGTCCTCTCCCCCACCATCCACATCACTTCCAACTGCCATGAATGCAGCATTTGCAACTCGATGTGAATCACCAATTTCTGCATGTATGAGTAGTCATCGATCTTCTGTTTCAATCGATTCTGGATACACTTCAATTTCTTCTGATCCTTTTCTGTCTATGATTTCTGCGACACCAATGTCATATTCAGCTTTTCGAAAAAAAGCTTCAACCCTTGAGCGACCCCCAACTGCTCATACTTCAACAACAATGGCAACAACAACAGCAACAGATTTGTCGCCTTCAGAATCCCCATCAAAGTCATCATCATCTGTAACCCTTCAACAGCAATGCCAAAAAAGAGAAGAAACAAACACCCCCAATGCCAAAAATGATGAAGAAGAAATAGAATCAACAAGTGAAAAAATGATTGAAAGAACCATTGAATCCACAACCGGGACAGCCCCGATGCGACAAAATCGATTTGGAAGAAAAAGAGAGGATTCAAGTTGGCAACGACCTCGTTCCATGTTTGCTATGATTTCATCTTCCTCCTCCAACTCCAACAATAACAACAATAATAATAATGACGAAGAAAATGAAGATAAAAACGGAGATAGCAAAAATTATAATTTAAAAGATAAAGAAAAAGAATCATTTGCAAATGTTTCGGTTGCTTCAACCGCTCGAAAATTGTTAGATACTTCAACCTTCTCACAAATAACCCCTCCACCAATGTCAAGAAAATTTGCAACCCTTCAAAAAATAACACCTGTAAGTTTCTTTTTAAATTTCCTTAGCAATTCTGTGTCAATACTCGATATGCAAATTTCAAAATTTTTACAAACATCTACTTATGCATATTTTGCGAATTTCGATTATTTATAAATTTGCATATTATCGAGCAATTTGTTATAAATTATTTGTACAATTATTTTGTTGCAAAATATTTTTAAATTATTTTATTTAATTATTATCCCCATTTTAGCCCAAGCCTTTGCCACGGTCAATATATTCTTCCTCCCAACAACCACCTCTTCCACCACCACCCTCATCATCCTCAACTTCTTCAGCAACAATTCGAAGCTTAAGTGCTTCCTCTTCTGCCCTTCATGACCCCCACCATCAACCCCAAGCCCAACAACATTCATCAACAATTTCGACGACTCGAACAGGATTTGCCTCAAGACCTCCGCCGCAATTTGCAAAATTTGATTCACCAATTCAACTTCAAAATGCAAAAGTTTTTGCACCAATTCAAAATTCTCCAAAACTTGCACAAAGTTCTCCAAGTGCTTTTACAGCTGCTGCAAAGAATAATAGTTCTTTGAAGCCTGGTTCAACTCCACCAACAAAGCCTCGAGGGAATATTTCTTGTCCAATTCCACAACCCCTCCATCAACCCCACCATCAACAACAACAATCTCGAGGAGCATATTTGGTTCCAATTTTGGCATCTGCCAAAGAAATTCTTCCTCCAAGACATCATCGAGTTGGAATTGCTAATGGAAACATCAATGAAATGCCATCACTTCATTCAGCTCAACCGGCATCAGCAGTTTTAAGTCGACAACAAAGTTCCGACACAAATAGTACAAATTCCCCGTTAGAAATTCGAAAAATGTTTATTTCAACTCCACATACAATTACCCGGTACGGTGGAGCCACCACCAATAATTCTTCTTCTATAACACCTATTGCAAATGGACAGAATGTCAATCGGTAAGGATTTCTTTACTGGATTTGGATATGGATTTGATATATCCCGCTTTGGGATATATCAAATGATAAAAAGTTTTTTACTTTATTTAATTTGTTAAAATCTGACTAAATCTGTAAATTGTTTCGATAAGCAAATATGGCATCAGAATGATGCAATATATTTGCATAACATAATTTCAGTTTAGTTACAGTAATCTAAAAAAGCCTAAACAACAACATTTTTTAGGTACACATTCGAAAAGTCCTCTTCATCCTCCTCCTCCTCATCTCAACAACAACATCAAAATTACCATCAATCCCAATTCTCTACTTCCCTTCATTCATCATCAACACCTCGAAATCGTCGCGAAAAATGTTGGCATGAATCTGAAGGTTTATAAAATTTATAAAAAATAATAGATTGTCTTCCGTTGAGTGAGAGAGTGACTACCTCAAAATATTATTGTCCAATTTCAGTTATATATTTTTTCCATTCAAATTATCTTAATTTATATTACTGTATTTTATTTGTTTTTATCTCCAAAAGAAAATGTATTTGTTCAATATTTTTTATACAGGAAAAAACGAAAAGTATATATTATAGTATACTGTATTTTTTACCCTAAATTTGTAAATTTTTTTCAAAAAAAAACAAAAATAAAGCGAATATTATTTAACAATTTTTTAAAAACAACAAAAATGAAGAAAAAAGAAAGGCATCATTGACTGTAAATTTTTTGAAAGGCACGAAATTTTCGCCATTGAGTAATTTAAACATAAAAAATTAATAACAAAAAATAAACCCGAATAAAATCAATAAATTTTGATAATAAAAATGCTTTGGGAGATAATATCACAATTTTGATCATTACCGTAACCTGACGAAGAGATATTTAAAGTTCATCTCGGCGGTGATGATTCAATGCAGTTTCAACAATTTGAATAAAGGCATCATAATTTTGTGATTGAACATGCATACCAATGGGATTTTGTCGGATACCATTCTCAGCACCCATATAATATCGAATTGATGGATATGCTCGGACTTGAGCATTCTGACATACACCTGGGAAAATGGAAGATAAAAAAATTTGCATAATTCTCTTAAAGGATAGTTACCTGGATATCGATCACAATCAACCTTGGCGAATTTTACTCGACCTTCGAAATATTTTGCAAGTTTTTCATAAACAGGTGCCTTAAAATTTTAAACTCAAAATTATGCAAATTTTGTTCAAAACATGCTTACAAATTGAACACAATGTCCACACCATGGAGCATAGAAATCCACAAGCCATGGAGATTCAGATGCTAAAACTTCTTCATAAAATTCTTGGCCATATTGTTCCACCAAGGATGGCAAGAATTCTGTAACCCATCTTTGCATTGATCCATGATCCCTCCACCAATTGGATGGATAATCAAGGGACTTTTGTTGAAGTTTATGCCGGTATAACCGAATTGCCGGATATCCTGTAATCCCTTGAGATTGGCATAATCCTCGATGGGCATCACAATCCACTGAACCAAATCGAACATCTTCATTATCAGCTCTAATATTTCTAGCAAGTTTTCGGAATTCTGGGGCCTAAAAATTTGGATTTGATTTTATGCTAATTAACTCTACGTCATGCTTACCAGTTGTTGGCAAGGTGCACACCATGGTGCGTAAAAATCTACGACAAAAGTAGTGCCTTCGGCACGACCAAGAACTAAATCTTCAAAATCTGCAGGATTTAAAACTTCAACAGATGGATTTAAAGCATCCGAAATGAATTCAGCAATTTGTTCAGAAGTATGATATCCAACCATTTGATATTTTTGTCCTTTGTAATAGATCACTGTTGTTGGGTATGATGCAATTCCAGCCTTTTGACAGATATGTTTAAATGCCACACAATCCAATGTTCCTGTATGTAATGGAATATCACCAATTTGATCAGGCATTGCACGGATTTGTGGGATTAATTTCATACCTAAAATAGCATTGTTTATTTCATATTTTTTGGAAGTTATATCCCCTTAAGGGCATTACAAGGCGGGCACCAGGGGGCAAAGTAGTCAACAATCCAAAGTTCATCTTCACTTTCAATTGCAGCATTATATTTTTCTTCGGTCAAGGAAATGAGAGTCGATTGTCGAGATTCTCGAATAAATGTTGCAAGGTCATGTACCGTATGCTTTTTAGAATAATTAATTTCATATCCCCCTCCAGGTTTGAAGAGAATAAATCTTGGCAAATCTTCAGCTTTAATATTTAGCTCTGAACAAATATCCGTCATTTTTGAGCAATCAACTCGTTTTGTCTAAAATTGAAAAAATTTGCATAACTTTTTTAGGGGACGTTCGAAAAGAAGATACAGGATTTCAAGAATCTAATAGTTCTCAAAAAATGGATACAATCAGTAGAAAATTTGCATAACTGTTAGAGTTTAATAATATTAGAGTTACGGTAACCTACCGTAATATCTGGGAACATCATAGGCAGCTTTTTGAGCTCCCTTTCAGCCCCCAAATCTTCAGATTCTTTTGAGCCATCAAAAAATCTTAGCAAAGTTGTTTCATCATTTCCAGCAAGAATTTTTTCATATTCTTCATCCTCCAATTCATTCCATTCTGGAAGCAAATTTAAAACAGAGGAATAAATTTCTTTTGGATCAAGACTATCAATTTCGTGTTCCTGTTCTTTCACCAATTGCCCTGCGGGATAAAATGCAATTCCGTTATCTCGAAGCTTTTTGCAAAGAAGATCTCGTTGATGCTCTGGGCAGGTTACTAAAAAATTTATTTTTATGCAAATTTATCATATTCAACAGTTAGAATTACCATATCCAACGTTTGCAAGACCCTTCAACATTGATGCCAACTTTCGACGATTTTGTTTTGATAAACAGCTATCTTCATCTTCACAAAAATCAATTACCCATGGAAATGGAGCATATTTTTCCCATTCTGTTGAAAGGGATAAATAATTTTTAAAAGTTATTCGATGAATTTCAGCAACAATTTTTGCCATCACAAAATCCGTTAATCCCTTCAAAGTTCGAGGACCTTGATAGAATAGATGCTAAAAATAAATTTGAATAAATCCTTAATAATATTAATAGAATTATTACATCTGGATATAACACCAGTGAAGGATATCCCATAACATTTTGGGATTGGCATAACATTGGATCTTCGGCACAATTGACTGCACCAATTCGAACAACACCTTCCATTTCTCGTGCAAATTCACGCCACTAAAAACTTTTTTTATGCAAATTTTTAGATTTTACAGATATTGAAGATTACCGTTGGAGCAAGATCATGACAATGTGAACAATAAGTACTGTAGAAATTTACAAACCATAAATCTCCAGAATCAATGACGGATTGTTGGAAATCTGACCGACTCAAAGTTACAATTTCTTGATCGTCATCGTAAATTCCTGTAAATTTGCATATTTTAGATCTTCATTAAATTTATTGGAACAGATATATGAAATCCCATCCAGTCCAAAATAGGGATAACCTTTTACAAATCAGATATACAAATTTTTTTGAATTAAGCAGATATACAAAATCCCATTGTATTAAATACCCAAAAATAATTCTTACCAAAATTATCCCGATAAAATTGATATGATTGATATTGTTGATTTCCACCTTGAAAGTCATCCTTTAATCCTTCTTCACCCCATTGATCATATTTTTTCCTCAGCTCTTCATCCTTCAAAACTTCATAGGCCCGATTTATGATAACAAATTCTTCATGAGCTTTTGGGTCATCCTTTAAAAACATTAATAAAAGGGATTAAAGGATTTTGTAGATTAAAACAAACTTTATTTTTATCAGGATGTTTAAGAATTGCTAATTTTTTGAAGGCTTTTCTTATCGTTCTGTCATCGGCATCTTTTGCCACTCCCAAAAGCTCATAATAATCAACGGCAAAAATAAATGGAATAAAAAGTCCAAATAAAAATGTTAAAAATGGAATGGAAGCAGCTGATAGCAACCTCATTCTGGTGATAAGCTGCTGCTGATAGGCTTAGTTTTCCCTAAAAGAAAATATTATTTTAACATTTTTTTAATATTTTTTAATCAAAAAAAGTGAAGAAGTAGTTCAAATTTTAGAAACAACCGCCAACAATTGGCAGCCATCCTTTTCTAACATTTTTTGGCAAAGTTTGCACAATTTTTGCAACACTCTTTTTTGATAGCAAAAATTTTACGCAAAAAAAAACATGAAAATTTTATAACGGAAAAATATGTTTTACGCTGACGTGTTTTAAAAATTTTAAAAAAATCAAAACTTGTTTTTTTGGGTTAGAAAAAGCCTATCCGCGTTTAAAAACTTCTTATTTCCTTTTTTTAAATGTCTATGAAAAAGAATACGAAGAAAAAAAAGAGAGGTGGACTTTGGTAGTTATATTTTCTCTTCCTTTCTCGAATATGTAAAAAAAATCAATCACAAACAAAAGGCCACGTCAGCTATATGAATGAATGAGAGAGGGGATAAAGGAAGGTGCGCGGAAATACATTTTATTCATCGATGGACAGTCAGTCGACTGGTCCATCATCGTCCTCATCAGCATTTAAATGTTGAAAGGAAGGAAAGGGTTAGAGTCATCAAACTTTTTTTGCTTTCGTTGTTATGGGCTTTTTTAAAAGGACGGAAAAGAAAAAGGAAATCGGAAATAATAATAAAAATAAGCAAGAAAATTTGTTGTTTGCGTTTTAAACAAAAAGAGTGGACTTAAAACTTAAAAATATTAAGTATCTTTCAATTTTAAGCTGTTAAAAAGTTAAAAGAGATGCTTGGTTTTGAAAAACAGTGATCTAAAACTTGAAATAAAAATTTGCATAAAATTACTTTTATCAGTTATAGTTCAAATTTCAATGCTTTGACTTTTCAAGAGAAAAATGCCAGGATAAAAACTTGCATAAATATTTTATTCATTTACAGTTGTAATAAGTTGAGTGTTTAAAAATAGAAGTTTTCATTTTGCAAAACATTTTATGTAGTTTGGTACAGGAAAAAGAAGAAGAAAGATTCGTTAGAAATGACTTAACGACATCAATTTGTTTTCCAAAAAGAAAAAAAATCGGACTTTGACATGGCACTTGCCGTTGAACGATTTCTCTGCAGTCAGTTTTATAAACATTTTTTCTTTTTCTTACTTCAAAATGCAAAAATTGGATACTGTAACTGCAAAAAGTATTACGCGTTTCGAATTTCCGCCGTGTTTTTTTATCTTTTTTCATTTATATTAATTTTTTTAGAAATGTCCGATACAGTATCCCAAACAACTTTTGAACCAGCACAAATTCTTTCAATGATTGCCGTTTCATGCCTTTGGGGAATTACAAATCCATTCATTTCTCGCGGCACAAAAACTTCTGCTCCTGTTCGCTCGGATCTTTCACCGCTTCTAAAACCTTTGATTGAATTAAAGAATTTTATTCAAAATTGGAGATTTTCAATTCCATTTGCTTTTAATCAATTAGCTTCCGTAAGTTTTTGAATTATTTTTTGTAATTTTTTACAGTATTGTTTTTTACAGGTATTATTTATGATTCTTGTTGTAAATCTTCCGCTTTCAATGACTGTCGTTTGTGTGAATTCTTTGACCTTTGTTGTTACAGCTTTAACAGGAGCAGCCCTGGGAGAAGCCCCACTTTCAAAAAATACAATTCTTGGAACTTTTCTTGTACTTGTTGGTGTTATTTTGATTACTGTATAATTTATTTATTACTGGCAAATTTTATGATTCTTAATAAAAATTTTGGCATTCATTAAACTTTTTTTTCAATTTTTGGATGGCAAAAAAATCAATTTTTTAAAGGTCAAAACTCTCAAGAAGATATTACTATTATATTTTAATTGATTACAAAATCTTTGCCATTTGGATCACATTTTTAGTGGCATTTTAGTTAGTCATCATTTTGTTGTGGATAGTTTGATTATTGTTTATAATTTATAGACCTTGGACTAAAGTAATAAAAAATATTAACGATATTAAAAAATGTTGAAAATGATAAAGAATTTGAATCAAATATTTCGAAGGGGTACTGTATTATCACAAAAGCCTGTATCCAGTCTCCTTTTCAATCCAGTTTGTCTTAAAAAATTTTGTTTAATTATAATCTGTCATTTTATTTTTAGACTAATTTACAACAACAAAATTCTATTCGAATGAGATATAACGGAAATCCAAAACTAGAAGATATTTTCTTTAAGTCTAGGAGTACTGTAGATGATGAATTGAACGAATATGATGATGATTATTTCGGGGTTGGTTAAAATTATTATATAAACATTTTACTGAACTAATAATTATGTTTTAGAAAAACAAACGAACATTTGGTGCAAATAAAATTTTAAAAGAAACTCCTCAGAAAATGGTTAAAAGAAGTGATGAATATTTTCGACGTTATCAAGCTTTCCCTCCACTAAAATATGACACACATATACCTGATATTACTGAAAATATCCTTAAACAAGTACGTTTTTTCCCTGATTTTTTAAAAAATCAAAAATTAATTTCAGATTGGTGATGCTTATGAAATTGCTAATTTAAGTCCTGGAACATTGATATCCTCTTCATATCCGATTAAAGGATATATCTTTGGTTTTCATAATCGAATGATGGTTCCATTAAATTGTCAAAGTGTTCTAACAACATATAATGGAAGTATTGTTCGAACGAATTCACCAATTTTAAAAGTGTGGTTTTTGATTAACACTTCTTTCAACTCAACTTTCGTAAATGAAACAACTTTTGAAGCTTTAAAAGGGATTCTTAAGGGCAAAAGTTATGATTATTGTCATATAAAAATTGATGTTTGTTTTATATTTTATTTGAAAATTTAAATTAATTGAATTTTTAAGGATCCAAAAATTGTCATTGACTGTCACAAATCTCGTGGAAATTTCAAAGAAGCAAATGTTCTTGGATTGAATTTTTTTGAAGAAAACAAAGTTTCAATTTCTGACATGGATTGGTGCCACCGCGGCCATCGTACTTTCCAACTTGTTAAAAATGAATAAACTTTATTTGTTTTATGCTATTTTATTTTATTGATATCACTTTTTATCAGGGATTGTATTTTACTTTTGTTTACCTCCAAAATGTTTTACCCAAAAAAATATATTTTGTCTTTATTTGAAATTTATTTTCAATTTTGGGAGAAAAAATTGAAATTTTGATTACTGTATATTTTTTGTCACTGTCAAATTTCCTGGTTCTTGTAAATAAAAATTTTGGCACTTCAAATATTTCTCCCTTTTTTGGAATCATGTGATTTCTAGATGGCATAAATTGGATTTTTGATAGAAAAAACTCTCAACAAGAAATCACTGTTGTTTTTAATTTATCATAGATCTCGGCCAATTGAATAAAATTTTTGTTGGCATTTTCTGGTTATTTACTTGTTGATAGTTTGATTATAAGCCTTAGACTAAATTATTAATGATAAAGAAGATGTTGAAAACTATAAAGAATGTGAAGCAAATATTTCGAATGGGTACTGTATTATCACAAAAGCCTGTATCCGATCATCATCTTCTTTTTAAACAAGTTTGTTTTAATAATTTAAGTACAATAAAAATCTGTCGTTTTATTTTCAGACTAATTTACAACAACAAAATTCTCTTCGAACACATTATAAAACAAATCCAGACAGAGAAGATGTTTTCTTTAAATTTATGAATACTGTAAATGCTGAATTGCAAAAAATTGATAATTTTAAGGTTGGATAAAATTATAAACAAATATTTAATTGAACTAATATTTAGAATAAAAAACGTGTTTTGAATGGAATTGTAAAAGAATCAAATAAAAGCTTGAAAGAAGCCCAACAAAAAATGGTATGTTAATTTGTTCGAGCTTACATGATCGATAAAAGCTTTCGAGGAAAAAATTGGAAACGTTTAAGCAAAATCACATAATTTTCTTATAGGAAAACCTTGAAAAAGCAGTTGAAGAAAGTACAAAAATAATTCGACAAAATATTAAACAATTTAAAAAGCGTTTTTATGAAGTATGTTTTAATATTTAAAAATAAATTTGAAAGTCTTGTTTTTCAAGGTTGTTTCTGATTATCAAAAAGTCAAAGAAGGTCGAATGCTTGAAACTGGTGAATCAGAAAATTTAAGGCATGCAAAAAAGGTTGCATATTATTTTGAAGATATTGCCCATGATGTTGATGATCTTAAAAGTTTTGAATCTTCTTTGGTAAAATTTTTACACTCAAAATTTTAACAAATAACTGAGTTAATTTTATAGATCATGGAAACAATTAAACGAGAAATTGAAGAACTTGAAGAAGGTGATGCTGATTCCCAAGGGTTTCATAAAAAAATGGGTGGATATTTTCGATATCATGAACCTTTTCCTCCACAAAAATATGAAACACATTTACCGGATATTAATGAAGATTATCTTAAACTGGTACATTTTTTTTCTTGATATTTTCTATTTTTTATCTAAATTTATTTTAGATCGGTAATACTTTTAGCATTAATAATTTAAGTCCGGGAACATTTATATCATCTTCGTATCCGATTAAAGGATATATTTCTTGTTCTGAAAATCGTTTAATGATTCCATTAAACTGTCAATACTTTAATTCTTCAGTGAACAACAATATTGTTGAAACAGATTTACCAATTTTAAAAGTGTGGTTTGTAATTAACACTGCCTTCAGCTCAACTTTCTTAAGTGAAACAACATTGGAAGCTTTAAAAGGCTCGGGATATTCTTGGATCAAAATAGAAGTTTGTTTTATTTTTTAATTTTTTGAAACTCTCGTAGATTGCGTTTTAATAACATCAACTAATTTTTATTTGTTTTTTAGGATACGAAAATTAAAACCTGGTGTTACAAATCTCGAGGACATTTCAAAGAAGCAAATGTTCTTGGATTAAATTTTTTTGAAGAAAATAAAATATCAATTTCAAATATGGACTGGTTCCATCGCACTTTTCAACTTGTTAAAAATAAATAAAATTTATCTGTTTGGCTTCATTATGCATTTATCACATTTTATCAAGAATTGTAGTTTACTTTTTTTTAATAAGTTGTTTTGTTACATTTTCTTTGTCCCTATTTTTTATCTTCAAGGTCTTCCAATTTAATGACATCTTCATAAATCAGTCTTTTTTATTGTTTAACGTGTCATTGTTTAATTTGAATTGCATTAATTTTGTATGACTGCTAAATTTCAGTGGATTTAATTTTACAGTACTCATCTATTTGTTTATCTCTTTTTTGAGAAAAGGATTACTGTAGCTACAGTAATCTCAAGCAAAACTGTACAAACACAAAATGCCGTGTATACCGTATCAAATTGGTGTGGATTTTTATCCCATTAGTTCGTTCGGAACAACAATTTTTTATTTGTCCATCTAATACTAAATTTAATTTTTTTTAAATATCAATTTTCTTGATAATAATCTTTCAAATCCAGCATTTACCAACCTTGTATTTTTTAAAAATTAAAATAAACATTTTTTAGTCAATCATCGTATTTTGCCAATTCATTCATTTTCAAACACCTTTTCATTTTTTTGAAAGCAAACTATTTTTTTCAATTCAATGCGATTTTATCTTTCTTCTTTTTCTTCTGTTTACTTCATCATCGTTGTCCTTCTTTCTACAATGTTGCGCTCAACGTAAGTTTTTTTCTTCCTATTTTTTTGTTCCAATGTTGTTGTCTGTATTTTTTGGACGACGATTTTGATCATTGCCATATACATTTTTTCACCTTTTTACACCGATCAATCTCTTTCAAATTTTATGTACATATTTTAATGACTTTTGGCCTCCTCTTAATTAATTTTAATGCTCATTAAAATTCTAAAAAAACTCTAAAAATGGAATCATAAAAATGTTTTTGACTCTTTTGTTTCCCATAGAAACTATCCCACACTCTTATTTTACGTCTATGATATTAATTGTTGATGGATTTTAATTGAAGTTAATTGTTTCAGATTATCACTTGCTCAAAAGATGTCTTCCTCTGCTTCTGTAACCCGTGAAATAATTGCTACCAAAAATGCTCCAGGCGCAGTTGGAGCTTATTCACAAGCTGTAAAAATTGGAAATACTCTTTATGTTTCTGGAAGTCTTGGTCTTGATCCTGCAAGTGGAAATTTTGTTAGTGAAAATGTTGGAGATCAAACTCATCAATCCCTGAAGAATATTGGAGAAATTTTAAAAGCCGCTGGTACAAGCTTTTCAAATGGTAAGCTTATATTTGGATTTACGTAAAATATGTAATATGTTGTATTTTTAGTCGTCAAAACTACAATCTTATTAGCTGATATTAATGATTTTGCAACAGTTAATGGAATTTATGCTCAATATTTTAAAGAACCTTTCCCTGCTCGAGCTGCTTATCAAGTTGCTGCTCTTCCAAAAGCTGCCCGAGTTGAGATTGTAAGTTTTTTATTGATATTCTTCTATAATTAACACACATTCTTGTTTTAGGAAGCAATTGCACATGTTGGAGAAATAACTGAAGTCAAATCATCTTTGTAATTTACTCTTATATTTTAGTATTTATGTAATATTTTCATCTGTTAAAAATAAATATATTTTTTTTATCAAAGACCAGAAATTGCAAAAAAAATAACATGTTTATGACAAAATGCATTTATAAATTACAAAGATATAACTTTTTTAAGGATCTACATGCATATCAATACAATCAAAATCTTCCATATCTAAATCACCAGGAGTTGAGTCATTGTTAACCTTTTCACCATCAAATGTAAAGCGGACTTTTGAAGGAGAGATTTTTAGTTCAGCACAAAGTTTAATCTTGAATTCTCCGAATGGCATTTCCTGCAAATATTACACAGTTATAAAGGTGTAACTATAGATTAAGAAACTTACAGCATGAATAAAGCGTTCAAGAGGAGCCTTTTGAGTTTTCATATTCAGTTTAATCTTAATTTCACCGTCTTCACGCTTTTCACGTTGAGCACCTTGTTTTGGATTGAAGGATAGTTTTACGGTACCTCTCAAGGGCATGCCGAGTTTTTGTGGAGTATCAAAATATTTGATTGACTTATATTCATCACCAGTATCCCAGAGTAATGTAATATCCTCGGGTTTATCAAAACCAGCTTTAGAACCATAATCAAGAAAAATCTTATCAAATCGATCGGTATGTTTAAGCTTGATAATATGACGAAAATCAGGATCAGTTAGAAGTCCAAGCAAAATTGTAACTGTATCATTATCAACGACAGTGATAACTGGAGCTTCGGTCTTATTTGCAAGATATTTAACAGCATCTTTATGAGCTTTCTCTTCCATCTTTTGTTGTCGTTCAAGATTTTTCATTTCATCAAGAAATGCTTGAGCTTTTCTAAAAACAATGAAATAATGAGTTTTGATAAGTAATAAAAGATAAGCGTGACCATTTTTTGCTCAGATTTTTGGGGATATTGCTCTGCTGATTCAAAATTTGAGTATTGTCTCTTAATTATCAGTAGGAAAAAATCACGGAGAATCTGTAATATCAGTTGTTCGAGATACTGTATCATTTTTAGGTGTGTGAGACACAGCAAGATACTACAGGCATAGTCTTGCATCAGTCTAAACCCAGATAATTGGTTGCTTAACACTTAGAAAAAACTCAGAATTAGCATCAGCAAAACAACTATCCCCAAAAATCCGAGTTCAAAATGATCAAACCAAGTTAAGAGGATACAAACCCAGCATATTGATCCTTCTTCTTATTTTTCTTTTTAGCATCTTCAGTTTGTTGAGATCTAGTCCGATTAGATGGCCCAGCTTCATCCTTTTCATCTTCTTCCTGATTAACCGAATCATTCAAAATTTCAATTTCCGCTGACTTCCCAGACGACTTTTTCTTCTTCTTTTCCTGTTCTATCAATTGTTCAATGGTCATCTCAGTTTCCGATTCTTCTTCGGAGGATTTCTTTGTACCAATTTTCTTTAAAGCAGAGAATTGACTTTCAAATTTCTTTGGTGGTGCTAAAAGTAAAGTAATTATAAATGTATTCATGTAAAAAAGAAGGAGGACTTACAAGTTTTAGCTTGTGGTGGTTCAGCAGCTTTTCGCTTATTTTTTAGTTGATGTTTCTTTCGGTATTTCAAGAAATTACCATATTGCCCTTCACTTTCAGAAGAGGAAGAAGCAGCTGAAGACATATCTCTTTATTGAACAGCAAGAATTAACAAAGAAATAATAGAAGTATTTCAAAAGAGAATTTATAAATCAGATGAAAGAAAAAATTGATAGAAAAAAAACGCGCGATAACTTTTAGAACGTTGTTCACGTTAAGCCAAAAATTGTGTCAAAATTTAATGTTCAAAAGTTTATTTTTAAAATTTCAATTCATATTTGATAAATAAATAGGATTACTGTAGTTCAGACTTTTCACTATCTTTAGTTCGGGACTAATTGGGTATTGCAAATTGCATATTGTTTTAACATTTTTCATTTTTAATTTAGTATTGGCAAGAATGTTCAAATTTTATATCTCAATGACCTTTGTTCAAGAGCATCAACTACAAAGAATTGCTTCTAAATTAAAATATTAAGCCCACTTGATTAAATTTATTATAATTAACAATTGGTTGAACAACTTCAAAAAACGTGATGTTTTGAAAATGCTAAAATGCATTTCGTAAATCTATTTTAAGCTTTTTTTTAAATGAAGATACTGTAATTCGAATAAAAGAAACAATTCTGCTTTCGTACAGCTTTAATTGAAAATAATAATGAAGAAAGAACACAGTTATTTAATTTTTCATACATTACGGTATTACTAACTTTTTTTATAAATAAGTGTAAATATGCTTGCTTGACAACCTCTAAATATCAGATACTCTATACCCTGCCATGGCAATCATGCGGCTTATGGCAGCTGCCATAAGCCGCATGATTATTACCTTCGCTGGACGGACCCAAATTTGTTTATATTATTTTATCAAATTTTTCTTTTTTTCTTCCTAATCTAGAATTTTGATTTTATTTGGCTTTATTTTTTTCGCTATTGTTTTTTTTGTTGTTTATAAAAAGTGACTGATTTTTTTCACTGATGGCGGGGGTGGTTCTTAATTTATTTATTGTTTTTAATCTTTTTTACATTGTTTTGCTGAATATGTAAGTCTTCTGAGATTTTTTTCAGTATGGTAGGGACGCCAACAGAGGGAGTCATTAAGGGCTCGTGCGCTCTCTAAAATCATAAAAATCCTTTGATCTTTTGCCGCCATCGGCACTTGATCAAACGTCTTGCAGCCTAGAAACGGTTTTACCTCCTTCAAATGATTTTGAAACCCTTGGGTATACTTAATTTAAAAGAAAATTTCTTTTTACCGTATCTGAAAATGATCAATACGAACATTCGTTTGAAAATTCTTTGATTCATTCTTTCTGTTTTTTTAGCCCACAAATTTTATTCCCCAACTTGGATGGGGTCGAAATGCAACAATAGCATTTGGAATTTCTTTCATTCATAATGATGGAACTTTCAAAAGCCTTGTTGATGATATTATTCAAAAATTTGATATTAAATTTGGATCCTATATTAAATGGGAATATAAATCATATTACAAGACATTACTAACATTTGATCGATATGTTGTTTTTGGGGAATCTTTTGGCATGGATTGCGGACATGCGATTCCTCTTTCAAAATATGGATCCACTATTGTCCTTGCAAAACCAGATAAAAATTGCCCAATTGATTTTGCATTTGGAAATATCTTAAGAATTCTTGGTAAATTTTTAAAATTTTTAATACAGTACTCCAAAAAACTGTACGCATATCAATATCTTTATTTTCATATTAAGGATTTGGTGCAGTGAATTTTTGAATTGACCGGGATCAAAATATTCAAATTCATTTAAATAACTTTCCAGAACAGGCGCAATCATTTAAAGATAAAAATGAACATTATTTAAATTCTTCGAATCCTGTGTTTGCAGTTTACGACATTGCTTCAATTTTACATGTTCCTGCTTTCTCTCCTTATGCGTATGCAAATTTTTCATTTAGATTATCTTATTTTTTCGGAGGCCTTTAATAAGTTTATTACTATTTTTAGATTAGATCCAAGTAAACCAATTTGGACTCCAATTCCAAATAATACTGAAACTTGGAAGGCTGCAATTATGGGTGTTCTTGAACGAAAAGTAACAGAAAATGATGTAAAACAATTTAAAGCCATATATGCCCCATAAAATTGATTAAAATAACTTCAAATTATTATTTTCTATGCCTCATTTCTGGGCTCTTTATTTTTTTGTAAATGTCTATTTTTTAAAATTATATATAAAAAACTTTAAATTAAAGCCTACCTCTTTTATGACGTTTTAAATTTATAAAACATATTTTTGGCAATCATTGATTACTGTTGATTGAAAACATTTGATCTTTTCTGCTCTATTGTACGACAAAAATTCTCTGTATGTATAGTTTCGACCAACATGAATAAGGTTAATTAGCAATGTCTTCGAAAAACTTACAAGCTGAAGAAATTTAAATATTAACGCCACTTGATTAAATTTGTTTTAATTAACAGCTGGTTGAACAATTTCATAAAACGTGATGTTTTGAAAGTGCTTAAATGCATTTTTGAAATGTATTTTTAACTTTTTTTGAATAAAATGAAGATACTGTAATTGTGTAGATTGGGAAAAAACAAAATAGTTTTACTTTTGTGCTGTTTGAATTAAAAGTTATTTCATTTGTTTTTGAGTGAAAATACTGTAACCTAAAGCAAAGAAAATGTGCCGTTTTAACATAATAATAATAATAAAAAGTGTGACAAATTAAAACAAAAAGTGTTACAACTTCTAATAAAAAAATATGATAACAGAAAAAAACGTTTTTAAATTATTTTTCAAAATTTCAAATTCATTTTCAAATTTCAAATAAAAATTTTACTCTGATAATCTTCAAATTAATATGGATGTTGAAAATATTCCCATTTATTCCGTTGGTGATAAAATTCATATTTCAAATAACACATATCAAAAGCCTGTTGCACAAATAGGAGGATATAAATTTAAATGGTGCCATTTTGGCAAACTTACTGGTCTTCATTATTGGCAGTGTTTGAAGTAAGTATTTTTACGTTTTTGAAATTTGAAAAGTTTAATGTATTTTTTTTTCAGTTATAACAAAACCAGTGTTGCAAGATGTTCTGCGGTAATTTATACTGATGGAATAAGTTCTGAATCCAGTATAATCAAAATAAAAAATGGTCATAATCATGCTGGAGATGATGATGCAATTGAAAGACGAACAATTAGAAGTAATGAAAGACAAATTGAAATTTCAAATCTACAGCTTCCAACTCGTCGCGTTATCGCTCAAGCTGCTGCATCTGATACATCACGAACAGAAAGGTCACCAAATTTAGAACGTCGGCGACAACCTTCAATTTCAAGAACTCCAGAATTTGAAATTCCTGATCAATACAAGACAATGCCTGATGGAAGTCCATTTGTGATGCATGATAGTAATGTTGATAATCGTGAAAATATTCCAATTGATGGTCGAATTATTATTCAGGGTTCTCGTAAAACTTTACAAATTCTTTCAAATGCTTCAAGAATTGGCGGTGATGGCACTTTTTGTTATGCTCCACTTGGATTTATGAAATTTTACTCAATTTTTGCAAATATTGAACATTCTTACAAAGTTTGTGCCACAATTTTAATGACTCAACAAACTATCCGAAATTATGAATATGCTTTGAGAATTTTGATTGAACTTGAACCTCGATTTGATCCATCAAATATTGTTATGAAAAATGAAGAAGAAGCAGTCACCGCTTTCAAAAATGTATTTCCCGATATTCAAATCGATGGCCGTTTCGTTTCTCAAGGTTTGTTAACATTTTTTTAACTTGCAACTTTAAAATTCTTTATTTTTTAAAGGATGGCATCGCATTTTGAAATCTTCTCTTCGATCTGAACATCCTTCAATTTGGAGCTTTTTTAAAGTTATGAAAGAAGAATTCATTTTATCACAAAATGCTGCAGCTGAAGTTCATCCTCGGAATTATCGACGACAAAAAAAATCTGCTGATTTTCAAAGATATCAACAAAATTAAATGGCTGAAGATGCAATTTTTCAATTTCTTATTCAATGTTCAAATAAGATTAAAGTTGGAGTAAATTAAATTACAGATTTTGATATTTTCCATTTTTGTAGAATTTTTGTTTTGTATAAAATTTTTTTATTTTCTTTTAAAGTTTTCATAGTTTAATTTATGAGCGCTACAAAAATAGATTTTTGAATAGTAATTTTTTGTTGTTGTCATAGGATTTTTGTTTAAAAAGAAACTTTTTTTGAGAGTACAAAGAAACGTAATCCAAAGTCTTAACTTTAATTATTAAAGTGTATAAATTTTTTATAAGAGTTCTCGTTCAAATGAGTAATTACAGTATTAAAATAAGTGGGAAATAAAAATTTTAATCTTTAAAATATTCGTTTTCATTAAACTTCCCTACACAAAATACAAAATTTTTTTGTAAAAATAATTAGTCTGGAAACTTTTAACAAAATTATTTTTTATTGAATTCGAGTAACATTGCTTTTTGATGGAGGGGGCTGTAAATGGGCTCTTGAAATTTTGCTTCCATTTAACAAAATTTTATTGCAGGTCCAAAAACTGATATATGCTTTTCGAGTTGATGGACTGAAAAAAAGAATACTGTAATTGTAAAAGTGTGTTTAAAACTTTACCTCATAATTAATAATGAAATAATTCCAAGTGCGGCATGTGCATCAGCAAAATACGGTAGAATTATTCCAAGAATCGATGAAACTTCTTTATTTTCAACAAAAACAAATTTTGAGTAATTATATGCGCATCGACAACATTGATAAATGAATAAAATGCAGGACATGTCTGTAAAAATTACGGTAATTTTAAAAGTATACGGTAATGGTAAAGTATAGGGTACTCACAAAATAGATGTGATTCCTTATTACTGTTTTCATTTAAAAGATTCGATTTTTTGAATTGATAAAATCGAAATGCCGCTAAAATATTTATTGCTATCCCAATTACCGTAGTTGAACAAAAAACTCCATTCGTAATTAAGAAAGATTGTTGTAACACGGAATCTGGAACAATCCTGGCACTGACCGAGCCATCAGCATAATACATAAATTCTCCTTTAACAGGTAATTGTGAAAGAATTGGTACAAATGGAAGAACAAGGATCAAAGAGATATACCAAAAAGAAGATCTCCAAATCTGTAACAATAACCCACATTTATGTAAATTTTATTGTTGATTTTTAAGAACCTGTGTATGCTTAACAGGAAACCATAAAGCTGTGAATCGATTAAAAGCTAAAAAGGTTTGTCCAATAAATTGAAAAAATGCCAAATAATTATAGGAGAAATACAGGACAGCAGAAAGCCAACCATTTCCTTTAAAAAATTCTGGCCATAAATCAAAACGTGGAAATCTTCCAATAATATTCTAGAACATAAGGTTACGGTATTTGTAGTGTTTAAAAAACATTTTTTCATTTTTGGTCAATTTAAACTTTCAAGTAAATATTACTGTAAGTAACCAGGTGATTACAGTAATCTTATTTTTAATTTTTTACACAATCTCTGCGGGCATGTGATAGGATTGTCCCGCTACCGTAACCGAAAGAAAAAACTAACCGCAAACAAAAACAATAAATCCGCAACAAAAATTAATCGAATAATAGCAAAAAAAGCTCCAGTAAATTTTTTTGATTTGTCGAAAAATAAAAATATCGTAAAAGTAATGTGAAATAAATAAAGCAAAAATTCTGTAATCAACAAAATAATATCATAAGTATTTATTCTCATTCTTTTTTTATTCGAACTCAAATTTACAAAGGTTACTTGCCAGTGAATAAAAAATTAAGTCTTTAAAAAAAGAAATTTGAAATAAGTAATTACAGAAATGCTCCAAAATTTGAAA
This sequence comes from Panagrolaimus sp. LJ2414, assembly GCA_024447195.1. Classification (NCBI taxonomy): domain Eukaryota; kingdom Metazoa; phylum Nematoda; class Chromadorea; order Rhabditida; family Panagrolaimidae; genus Panagrolaimus; species Panagrolaimus sp. LJ2414. The sequence goes on from JAMRXY010000046.1 coordinate 570,384, forward strand.
AAAAACCTTTAATAATTTCTTGTGCGTGTGAATTTAATTACAGAAAGTAATTATTTCTTTGTAGCTTAGAGGTACTCTACAAAGTGTTCAGAAACTCAAAATCTAAATGTTCAGACATGCGTAGTTTTACTTAATTTGGCTTCTTTTGATAATTAAAAATTATCAAATTTGTATTCTGAAAATATCACAATTTACAGTAAATTAAGAGAGAAGGTACTGTAACAACTCAACAAATATTTTCAGTTTTATTATTATATTTTTTACATGCACAATATAATTAATCAAAAAACAATTCTACAAGAAAACAAACACGTATCTAAAAATCTCTAAGAAAAGCCTTTATCTCCATAAGAGCCTCCACCACGAGTTGGTTTTTCACGAGGTTCATCTCCAGAAGTTGAAGGTGAAAAAGGTGTACCAGAAATTGTTGGAGCATCTTCATAAAGGTATCCGGTTTTTGGTGGAGTTGGATATCGATTGATGGGACGTTGTTGTTGATCATATGGTTGAGGTTCTTGTTGTCCAAGTTGGGAAGAAGTTGAAATACCATAGGGTTGTCCAGAATGTTGTCGATTTGCAGCTCTCAAAGATTCATAAGTGGTTGTCTGATTTGGTTGATTTGCGGTGTACTAAAAACGTAAATGTATTAACGGAAAACCTAGATTTATGAATCGTGCATGACTATTTGCGGAAAGAAACTTACTTTTTGATACAGCTCAAACATCTTTGGTTTTACTCTTTGACCACAATTATTCATTGATAATACATTTGCAGCTGTTAAAGATCCAACGGCAATCATCGCATAAAATGGCCAACGCTTTGGTCCAAATTGTAGATTTTCAGGTAATCGAGTTCTTGCAACATACATTGCACCGGTAACTAAAGCAGCAAATGGCAATCCACGAGTTAAAGTCATCTCTTTTGTACAATCACGTAAAATTTTTCCAATTTCTTGTTGATCATCAGTACTAAGCCGTTTAATTAACCAATCAATTTGTTCACCGGTTAATTTTTCATTTGATGATGAACCCATTTGAAATGTTTGATTTGAGATTCCAAGAGCTTCAGATGTATTTGCTGGGAGAATCGAATTTGCATCAGTTGTATCCCATTGACTTGGAGGTGGTTGGGGCTGAGAGCCTGGTCGATTCATTTTTTGATTTAAGTCTATAAAAAGAAAGATGATAAACAAAAACAACGTGATATAAACAAGGAATCATTCAAATTAGCGACGACAAATAACGCGAAGAATTATAAATCAAAAATTAAGCACAAAAGCAAATTTCAGGGTAACATTTTGTAATATCCGTGAGAGATGAGCCTCGTAAAATAGCAGCATATTCAAGAATTTATATTGTGGTTGTTAAAATAGTTAAAACAAGTTGGTGTTGTTGTTATTTTGCAATTTAAGAAAAAACAAAAACACAAACAAAAATATTTTTTGAACATGTTTAACACTTTGTTTCGTTGCAAGAGAACTGGAAGAGAAGCAACCCCTAAAATCAAATGTGACAGCAAATTTAATTTTTGTAAATCTGAATCTGCATCATCAACCAATTAATCCATTGATCTTACAAATGTTAGATTTTTAAGCCAGCTAACTATTACAAAATTAATTATCTTTATCTATATTTGTTTGTCAATAATGCTCTAAAACTACAAATAATACCCCTTCCAATCCTGTTAAAATACTGACCAACTAAAAAAATCTTTCTTTTGCCTATCCCACCATTCCCTTTTCTTGTCCCAATTTAAGATACGTCAGAACAAATACAAGTGTGTGTCTTTATTGTACAATATACATCGATTCAAAAGATATAACAAGATATAACAAATAACAAGAGATAAACAATGAGATAATTATTCTTCAACAGCATCTTAATCTTCAGCAGCCTTCACAGAATTCAATACTGCCAAAAGATGAGCCATAGCATTTTTTCTTAATTCAACACTTTGTGCTTCAAGTTCACGGATCTTCTTTTGATGATCATCAAGAGCATTATTGACTTTTTGAAAATATGTCAAAGTTGAATTTTCGGTTGCGACATTCTTCACTTTTTGAACTGATTCAGCAAATGACAACGTTGAAATTGTATCAGCAATAAATTGAACATTTGGATGAATGTTGACGATCACAGTTGTCCTTGAACTTCCACCAAGAGAATCTCGAAGCAATTGGGTAAGAATTGAATCCCGGTATGAAACATGTTGAGGCTGCTTTTTTGTTGCAGAAGGTGCCAAACTGCGAATAACCCGAGCAAGAATGGACAAAGATTTGTTGATATTTCCAGCTTCCCGAAGTCGGCTTCCAACATTATTCGTTTGTGTTTGACGTTCAGAACCAGCAAGATCAACCATATTCAAACGAGATGTTCGACGATTCATCACTGTTCCATTTGATGTTTCTGTGATGAGTTGAAGCATGAAGATGGCATGTGAACGAGAAGATTCATGATTCATTGAGGTTTCTGCAACTTTTCGTTGATTCCATCCTTTCCACAAATACTTCATACATTCATCTGCAGTTTTGACTTCAACTTCTTGTGCTCCAACAATCTTAATCGTATCACGAATCTGTTGAACTCTGATCGAAGCATCCTTCTTGAACTGAAGAAGATCATAGAGCTTTTCGTTGTAAAGTTCAAGGAAGGAACATTTGATGGTGAATTTGAATGAATCAGGATTCTAAAAATGAAATGATACGTATATGTAATAATGATTATGAATAAGACAAACCTTGGCTCGCTTTGATTGCAAAGTTGAAAAGATATCTTCAATTGACCGGGGAATGACGCCTCGATTGCTTTCATTTGCCGCTTCCAGCCCGAGCATTGTAAAAGTTTTGCCGGATCCAGTTTGTCCATATGCAAAGATTGTTCCATTTATTCCTTCCAAGAATCCATCAATGATTGATCGGCCAACATCAGCGAATATACTTTCCTAAAAACAAGATCAAGTTAGTGTTGGGTTTAATGTACAACAAAACGCAAACAAACCTGAGTTGTTGAAGGTCCAAAAACTTTATTCAATTGAAATTGCTGATTCTTTCCATCATTTTGGATTGTGATGGTTGACGTTGATGGATCCATTTTAACACAGGATTCTTCAATTGTTGAGGAAAGACGAGGAGATGATGGTCGAACACGGGCATAAACTTTTATGCTTTCTCCATTTGCTGCTGCCGATGTTGATGCCATTGTTAGTAGTTGATTAGTAGAAAAAAGATAAATATGAAGAAGAGGTGTTAGTAAAAGGTTAACAGCAACACCGACAAAAGAAAAAATGCAACAAAAAATGAAAGAATTTTGTTCAACAAAAAAAATTAAATTTTTTGGGAACTCTCTCTCGCATCTTTTTTCGTTTGCGTTCGAGAATTTTGTCGCGTTCTTTTGTAGAAAGTTTGGCGGGTTTTTTAATTTTTTTTTGTAGTTTTGCCTTGGATTTTATTAAAACGTAAACTTTTTTTTATCCAAGTCTTTTTAAAAAAATGGGAAACATGTTTAAAAAACGATTTTTAAGCTTTCATTCGATGTTACAGAATGTAAACAAAATATTACACTAAAAATGTTAAAGTATCACAAGTTCAGATTTTAATGAAAATTTTTATTAAATTTTTTACACATAAAAAATATACCCGAAACAATTCTATTAAGCTTTTTGAAAAAATTTAAACGGTTGAAGATGGATTCATTTCTTTTAAAAGATACATGAGATTTTTATGAAGTAATTCTTGATATTTCATTGCTTCTTCAATTCTTCCCTTTTGTTGCAATTCAGAAATTGTTTGAATTAAGTTACTGTTTTTTGCCAACATTTTATCCAAAGTTACAGTATCCGGATCCAATTGCTTTTTGATTTCATCATTTTCAATAAAAGACATCTAAAACTGCTTCATCAGAAACAAAAAATAACCCAAAAAATTAGATATCAATTGGATACAGTAACCACAAAAATTTTCTTAACAAGTTTTTATTAACATAGTATCTTTTGTAACTTGTTGTTGCATTGTAAATCAAACACTTTGTTTCTAAAAAAATACTCTATTTATTCTTAATTCATTTCCATTACAAGTAAAGTACATTATTGACTGTGCAAAAAAAATTATATCAAAAAATACTACAAAAATATGACACAAAATAAGCAAGAATTAATAAAACTAGCAATTTGAAAAAAGAGGTTGCACTTATACAAAGAAAAAGAATAGTTAAGGTTAGTTAAATAAATAATTAAAAATACACAGGAAGCAGAATAAAGAAAGCATTGAAGAACAATTTGGTTGAAACAAAATATCAAGAAACCAAATGCATTGCTTTGAAATTGAAAAAGAAATTATTTATGGAGCACCAAATGGATTGAATGAAGCTGGAGGCTGTTGTTGTTGCTGCTGCTGCTGAGGATATCCTAAAAAAGAAGAAAGAGTTACAGTATCCTTAACGCATAAACAAAAAACATACCGTATGGTTGTTGACCGGGTTGTTGCGGCCATGGATTACCACTTCCACCACCGAATGATTGATTTGATGCTGCTGGAGGTGGAATTCCACCTGCAGGAGGATGGGTCATCCATGCAGGATTTTTTCCAGCAATTTCCATATTATTTACTAAATTAGATAGAGTTGAATCAATATCCGGCTTTGAAGGAGCTCCATGATGATGCCCAGCTGATGCATTTGCGAATGGATCAAAAGCTAAAAACAAGAATTTAGATAAAGGGTTACTGTAGAAATGAAAAAAAGTTGCGATCATTCATAGTAAAAAAGAATCCCCCAAAAAGTCATGTTAAAAACTTACTGCCACCTGGTTGTGGTGAACTACCTGTATATAAAAGTAAGATTACTGTATAAGAAACTCTAAAATCTAAATCAAACCGGGAGGTGGAGGTCGTGGCGGCCCTTGCGGGGGTGTTGGTTGTTGTTGTTGGGGTTGAGGTGAATCTTGGGATGGATGTTGAGGAGGAATTTGTGGCGGTGTTTGTTGCATTTGTTGTTGGAAGTGAGATGGTGAAGTATAACTTGAATCATTTCCAGCTAAAAAAATATTCAATTATTCTTTCATCAAGAAAACCAAAACAAACTTACAAAATGGTGTTTGTTCATAAATTCCAAGAGTTTGTCCTTGGCCTTGTTGTTGCGGAATTGGAATTGCTTCGCTGCCAGTTGATTGTTGATTAGTATATGGTGGAACTGGTGATGGATTTGGTGTTGATTGATCTGATGGTGGTGCAGGATAACTTGGTGGCTCTGGGGTGACAACTGATGGACTAACTCCAGCAGAATGAAGATTCTGAGCATTTTGTTGTATTGGGCCAAATGGATTTGTTAAAGCAGCATTAACAACTTGTTGATGTTGCATGGGATTACTGTAATCTGGTTGTGGAGGAGGCTGCATTGGGTTGTTATAACTTTGTGGTGGCTGCATAGGATTACTGTAATCATGTTGTTGCTGTTGCATTGGGTTATGGTAATCTTGGGGTGGTTGCATCGGATTACTGTAATCTTGAACGGGGCCTCCAGCAAGGAATGGATTAATAGAAGCTTGTGGTGGAGGTTGAGCATAATTATTTGAAGGTGGAGGAGGATTTTGTGGAATATTATAATGTGGTTGGGGAGGAATTGGAGGAGGTTGATGTTGAGGATAATCTGAAAGTAATAAATTTGTTTAACCATTATTTAAAAATAATCTAAAGAAACTAACCTTTTTCTACGAACCACTTTTACAACATCGAATCACGTGCAATTTACAAAACCAAAAAAGTAATAAAAATTATAGAAAACTATTACCCCCAAGAATGATCGCAACCTTTTTTAAATTTTTTAATATCAAAACAAACCCCTAAAGCTACCATTATTTGAAGAAGTGGTTGGAGCCATCATCATTGAATTTGCCGAATATCCATAGGAAGATGAGGTTGAAGATTGCGGATACCCAACTGAAAAATCAACGAAATACAAAAACCACGAAGAAGGAAAAATGAAAATAAAAAGCAAGTGCAAAAAAAGAGGATAAAAAGTTTAGCAACAAATATATGGAATTCCACTTTTGAACTACTGTATATTTAAAAATACTTACATTGCTGTGGAGGATATCCACCGTATTGTGGTTGTTGTTGCTGAGGAGGAGGATATCCATATGATTGTTGTTGTTGAGGCATATATGCAGCAAACGGATTATTTGAATCAATTGGTGGAGGTTGTCGATATAGTGCAAGTAAGTCACTATGTGGAATATCTCCTCCACCACCACCTTGAGGGAATTGTTGTTGCTGTTGTTGACCATTATTTGGTGGGAACATTAAATGATCATTCTGTTGTTGCTGCGGCTGCTGCTGTTGATAATGTGGTGGTTGCTGTGGTGGAGCTTGTTGCTGTTGTTGAGGTGGACGTGAATCAAATGGATTGAAAGTATCTAAAAAAGGGTTACAGTAACCTCAGCGCAATATTTTTAAACAAAATAACATACTTTGTGATTGCTGAGAACCTTGATTGAATTGTTTTTGCCGTTGTTCTTCATATTGTCGCAATCTTTCTTTCTCTTCTTCAATATATCGTTGCCGAGCAGCTTCATCAATACCAGAAGACATATGAGAAAGATTATTTGTTGGTTGTTGATGAGCAGTTTGAAGTTGTTGAGTAACGATTTGTTGTGATTGTGATGGCGGTGGACCTTTTCCACCTTCAAGATGATGTAAATGTGCTTCTAACGCTTCAATCAAGGACGCAGGAGCTCGGGTTAAATCAGGAATTTCACCACGATCAATTCCAACCGATTCTGCGACGGAAAGAAATGCTGCAACTTTATCCAATCGTAGCAAAAATGATTTATATAACTCAAAAGCTTCTCGAGCTTGCTTCTTGTTCATATCAAAAAATTTTTCCAAAAGATTTATCACTCCATCATTGTAGCAGGCGAATAGACGAATCAAATCACGAAATAATAAAATAAATGAGCAATTAATTACCCCATTATTAAGTTCACTGTTTGTAACCTAAAACATTCATTATATGCACATAATATAGAAAATAAAGATAAAAGATATACTTGAAATTCAAGTAATGCATCCATTTGATTTTGAAGAATTGGTAAAGTTTTCATTAGCTTATCAGCATGCATCTAAAAAAGAGACGTAATGCTTCATGTCATAATAATTTCAGTTATTTTACCTGCCGCAAAGTTCCATCTTCTCGACCACGTTTAATTTTACAAAAATCAAATGCACAAACTCGATAAGTATAAATTTTTTCCGAAATATATTTTCCATATCGTCGAACATGATTTGACATATCATATCCTTGTGGATTAGATTTATCCAAGAAATTTGTTAAATTAAATGTTGTATTGCAGGATGCAAGATATTGAGAGAATCGTTCATTTCCATAACACATAACATTATGAATTGTGATAAGAGCTTTATAGACGACAACCCAATTAGGATTTTGCGTTCGTTCAATTAAAAGATTTGCCATTGACTAAAATAATATTTCATTATTAAATAAATTCAAAGAAAATAACATACTGGAATTGAGACATTTGGTTCATTTGTGCAATGTAAGAGATCTAAAAATGATGAGATTAAATGTAAAAGTTGTTTTAATATGTTGAATCCTATTTGAAAGGAAACTTACAATCAAGATGCTTCTTTTTAGGTGCCGATAATTCTTCAGTTGTTGCCTTGCAAATAGTTTTACCAAGTTGGGAGCCGGCTAAAGCATGCCGAGCTGCCGTTAAACGATCAGTGATTGTTTGGCCACCCGTTGTGAAAGGCTGAAAAAGAACAATATGATTATTTTAAGACTGTTTAAAACACGACACATAACATATACATAAAATTATAAGCAAAAAAAGAAACGTACCATCGGTTGATGCAGCGCTTTTTCAATTGTTTGCATGTTTCTTCCAAGAAAAAATATATGTTGTTGGTGTTATTTTTTCTTTCTTCAACAGAGTTCAAGGAAGGAGGAAAATGGAGGAAGGACAAAGCAACAGTCAGTCAAAGAGTTAGTCAGTCCACCACCAACAGCAGTACAGTGTTGAGTATCTTCTTCAACACAACAAAGTTGGGTATATTCCTTCACCAAAAGAAGAGAAAGATAATGAATGATTCAGCGACGAAAAAAAGATGAAAGCAGTAGTCCCAATAAAGAGGACGGGCCTTAAAAGGCACACGACAGCTGCAAATATATTATAAATTAATTAAAAAATTAAGTTGGTTAAATATTATTTTACATGAACAAATTCGCGCGAGTTAAAAATTATGTTGTTTGACATTGATTTTTGTGTTTTTGTAACTTTTTTGTGAAAAGGAAAAAGTGAGAAAGAGAGAAATGGGATATAAAAGAGGGATGTAAAAAGAGGCAGACAAAAAATATAGAGATATATTAAATTCACGTAAAACTTTTTTCTACAATTGAATGTTGCTTTTCTTTCTTTCTCATTGCAAAAATCTTTGCAGAAAAGTAAGTTTGGTTGTTGGGGAAAGTAAAGCAGTAAAGTTATTACTAACTTTTAAAAATTAATTAAATTTTGTTAAGCGTAAAAATTACATTCTTAAATAAAGTTAGAAGATAAACTTTTTTGTCGGATAAAATTTTTGACTTTTCTAAAAAAGCTGTTGCAGCCTGCAGGCGATAGACTGTTGATAAAACCTTTTAAATTTTTATTGTTTTTGCTGTTATTAAAATTTTAGAGAATAAAGTTCACGAAAAAATCCCATAAAAATGTTTCTAAGAATATTAAATAAAATTTTTTAATACGCATAAAATAACTATTAGTTTTTTTAGAACATCTGTCCCACACTTTTTCTTCGAGCTTTGTCTAGATGTCTATTTTGACTATTGACATTTTTATGAAAAAAAAGTCTATAAAAAATTAAATATCCTTTTTCAAATAAAATTTAATTTTTTTAAACAAAAAAGAAGGAACCGAAAAAGACGAAGAAAAAATAATGAATTTAAAGTTCGTGTGAAACATTGAAAATTGAAGGGAAAAAAGAGAAAGAAGAAAAGCCCCGGCAGGGGCGATTTTATTGATTCTTCTGCGCAAGAATAAAAGAAAGGAAAGAGAAAAAATGGGGGTTCCGTTTTTGTTTTTCTTCCTTTCTTTTCTTTCCCCTTCCCCGAATTAACCAACCAGGTGCACCCAATTCTCCCCTTTGAGCAACAGATCTAAAAGAGATGAAATATACGTCATTTAGAAACCTCAAAAAAGATTTTGGATGAAGTTGATTCACACCATTTCCCAAGAAACATCGAAAAAAATGAGTCATTTTGATTCATTCGATAGACAACAAAAACCAACAAACAAACACTAAAAAAATCAACAACGATGAAAGAGAATGGGATAAATTTTTGTAAGAGTTAATATTTCCAACTTCGAAGAAGAAGAAGATTTTTAGCCTTGTCTTATCCAATTAGAATTGCGTTTATATAAAAGCAGGGTTTACTAAAGCATAAAAAAAGAAGCAGTCAAATGCTTAGAAAAATAATATATAATAAATAAAAAAGGAAAATAGTTTATATAAAAAAAGAAGTGAAAACTTTTTTTTTTCATTTTCATCAAAGCTGTTGTGTTTGTTTGCTGTTGCTTGCTTCGGGATGGTTGAGTCATGGCCAATGGCAAAAAAAATTATTGGATATATCCCCCCTTCGTTGTGGGAAAAAAGTGGGATAGGGATATAAAATGAATGAATATAAAATCTCAAAGGAACAATCTTTCAAGATTGTAAATATGCTTTTTTTAGACGGCATTTTTCTTTTGTTTACTTTTTTAAAGAAATGAAAATGAAAGGTTACTGTAATTGAGAGAGGTTACGGTAAAAATTTCGGTTTGAGAGAATTATGGGATCATAAATTTTAAATATTAGATGTTTTATTACTATTAATATTATTAAAGCATAAATTTACGAGGCAATAAAAAAGAATAAAAACATAAAAAAAGCGCGAGTCAAAAGTGATCAGATTTCAAACAACAGCAGGGAGGAATGATTTTTATAGAAAAAAACTGATCAAAAACAAATGAAATGTGTGATTTTCGATAAACTAAAAAAGAGCCCCAAAAATAGTTTTTCATCATTTTTTTCTCACTGTACCAAAATCGATGACACTGCCTTGTTTTATGTTTTTTGGGGTATATGAAAATGTATATGATTTACAAAAGTGTGAAAACTCTCACTGACAACAAAGAAAAAAATGCAAAAAAAGATAGATATTTTTTATGAATAATTTTCTTCTTCTTTCTCGAAAAATGACAAGGAAGTTTTTAGATTTACTTTAAAAAAATTTAAAACTTCCTTTCGTCTATCTCTCATTAAATTTATCCGCCGCGTTTGAGAGATATTAATTAAAATTTAATGATAAATAAAAATTAATCATTAATTAATTTAATTTCCTTTTAAAAAAAGTTGGATTAGATTCGTTTAATTAAAAACTGATAAAACAAAAACGGAAAATAAACGTTTGTAAAAAAACTTTTCGGAGAAAAGCTTCAGAAAAAAACAAACTTCTGACATTTGAGAAATGTCTGTTTTTTTAGGTAAAAAAATTTGGATGAAGAAAAACGACGGGAAGCTTTTATCGCTTCAAACTTTTCTTCTTCTTCTTTCCCGTCATTTATAAAACATTTTACTTGTGAATAGATTTTTTCTTCTCTCCTTTTCCATCCATCCAGGCTTCTGTTTTTCCGGAAAAGTTTTCTTTTTCGAAGAAGAAATAAAGTAAAAAATATTGGATAAAAAAAGTAGAAAAAAGGGAAAGATTTTTTGTGGGAGAAAAAGAAAAAACGAAAGAACCGGAATTAAAAAATATAAAAATGAATGTCGGAGGAGAAAGAGGCGAAAAAATAGGAAATCGATTCTAGAGTTTTTTTTCTACGAGAGTATTTATTTTTTTGTAATCGGATTTTAAATTTTGATGATGAGAAAAAAAGAAAAACAAAGAGAAACGTTAAAAATGAAATGGCTTCTGTTCAGAAAAAAATTGAGCATTTTTACAGCCAAAAAATTGAGAAAAATGATTGAACAAATGTATAAAAAAACAGTTCATTGCAGTTTCTAAATCCGTATTTTAACGACATGTTTTTGGAAGTTTAAAAATAAAAAATAAATGAAAAAATGTCCTTTTGGAATGTTCAAAATTGGGTTGCTCCAATTCAAATATTTTTATACAGTTAATTTTAGGTCAAGAACATCGATTCTAAACTGTTTCAAACGTCATTATAAAACTCCTGAAACAAGGCAATTTTTTTGTAAACTGTCAAACCAAAAAATATTATTTAAAATTATTGAATGAAAATTTTGATCTCGTGTTCCAACTTCGTCAGCCATGTTCAAGCTTGCGGCAAAAGATCAAAGGTGTGCCTCTTCCAAAATAAAAATGACCACCTCAAAAAATTTTCTTCTCCTTGCAGCCTTGACATGTTTTTGATACTATCTTTTTTGAGAATGTTTCATCGGCGATTCTCACTTTCTTGAGTTTAGAAAATGAAAGACCTTTTATTTTTGGGAAACAGAAAAGCGAAGAAAATGTTTGAATTTTTTATAGATTTTTAAAAACAAAATTTTAGATAAAAAATTAATTGATTTGACGTTAAGAGTTTGCCTGATTTAGAACATGAGTTCCTTACTGGAATAGAAGTTCTCATTATTTATTATCTACTTTTTGTAAAGATTCATAAAATATTATTGAAAATGAATTGTTTCAATAAAGATAATCCTTTTGATTAACTTTTATTGTTTCAAATGTTTCAAATAATTTCTATAAGGGATACAAGTTCTAAATCAGGTAACATTTTATATGTTATGCAAAAGCCTGTACTTATTTTAACTACAAAAATTGGGGCAATATTAAAATAAAACACTGTGTTAAATTATATTGTCATCATATGCAAATAAATGCTCAGCATCCCAATTTGCACAAAACAAAAAATCTCAATTTAAGAAACACAAAAGTATATAGCTAGTTCTGATACATCCATGTTCTTTTCCAAATATATTTTCCCTCCCAAAAATTACAAATTGATTGCAATTTTTTGAAAAATCATTTGAAATGATTGAATGAAAATTTTGACCTTGTCTTTCATCTTCTTCAACCATGTTTTTGATACCATCTTTTATGAAAGTTTTTTAACGGAGGTCCTCCATTTCTTGAGTTTGAAAAATGAAAGACTTTATATTTTTGGGTAATGAAAAACGAGGAAAATGTTTGAATTTTTTATAGATTTTTTTAAAATAAATTATAGAAAAAAAGAATAATATTCGATTTGATACTGTGTAGCGTAAACTATATTGTTATGCTAAAGCATAGACAATACAGTTTATAGTCATTGCCCAAGCTGCATTAAAAATAAAAATCTTAATCAAATAAACACAAAAGTATATCTTATAAATCGATGTTTTACAAATATATATATCAAATTTGTCCTCCCAAAAATCACAAACAAAATATATTTAAGAAATTTTTATCACAATTTTTTAAAAAATCATTAAAATTTTATTCATCGTGAAACTAAAAAAACAAAAAAAGAAGCAGTAAAAAATAAAGCGTGTCGTTTTTTCTCAGAAAAAAAAACTTTTTAAAAAGTTGCTGCCACAAAATTCTTTTTTGTTTGAAGGATGAGCGTTTTTAGTGCTTCACTTTCCCCAACCTCTACCCCTGCCCTGCCCTAACCAGACCACCACCACCATCATCAGAAAGCAGAAACAACAAAAATGACATCGGAAAAAAAGGCTAAAGGCAGAAATATTGAAAAAAAGAAGAAAGAAAGAAGAAGAAGTCCCACAATGGCAAAAAAGGAAAGAAGATAGAAAAGGATGGCATCTGCATTCAAAATATGTGTATTTCTATTGGCTTTTTTTGCTACTGGGAAAGAAGAAAAAATGAAGAAGAACATTGCAAATTCTTATTGATTCTTTCTTTCCTTTTTTGAAAGAGATGAAAACTTCAAGTAGCAACAACAGCAGCAGCCACGCACATTCCTTTCTTTCCCCTTCAAGGCCATGGCAATGAAACATGAAAGCAAAAAAAATACAACACGAAAAAAAATGGACTTGCCATGGCATTTTTCAAATACTTTTTTTGACAAATTTAGACAAAAAAAGTATTTGAAAAAGGAAGAAGAATATGCCAACAATGAAAAATTAATATTTTTTAAGTAATAACTTCAAGACAGAGAAAAAGTGTGATAAATTAGAATAACTAATTATCAGACAAGTTCATTTTCTTAGAGAGAAAGAAAGATACAGTAATCTAATGAAATTATTTAAAAAACGTGGTTTGAATATTTGTATAATTAATCAATTTCTGAAATGGATGACGCTTTTAATTTTAGTATTAGAGATTGTCTAGATCTGACCTAGGTTATTTTAAGAAGGTTTAATCAAAATCAGACGCTTACTTCAAAAGCGGCAAACATCAAAGAAAAATCAAAATGTGATGTAGGAGAAGGGGTGTTTGAAATTTTTTAAAATCTGAACAATCCTTTTTCAACATGTTTTTAAAAATTATTTTTATTTATTTTAATTCATTAAATAACGTCAAAGAAATTTTTATCAATTTAAAAATTATTATTTATAATTAATATGGCAAGTAGCTATTATTATTATTATAAAAGATGCAAATTTTTTACAAAACTTTATATGTTTAAGACATTGTGAGATGTTTATCAATTGCATAATAATAGGTATCGATATCTTTAAGACTTCGGATTGGCCAAAGTGGAATTCTTTCCTGCAATTTTTAAAAGTTTAAATTAAAATTAAATTATGCAAATTAAAAGATTTGATTACTTTTTTTGTGATATCCCGAGTTTCTGGAATGGATGATGCAATAATCATATTTTTCTTAAATCGAAGGGAAGCTCGATCCAAGATTTCAGACTTTCCAATTTTATGACTACTGTAAATATTTTCAACTGGAACATATTGGGCAAGATTACAAAGTAGCAACTTTGCCATCGTTGATGCCAAAGATTCTGATGAAATTACAACATTTGTAAATCGCTCCATTTCATTACTTCTAAAATATGTGAGAATTTAGACAATTACTTAGAAACTGAATATTAAGAAAGGGGTTGAGAAATATGCAAATTTTCAAAACATAAGAACTTGAAAGCTTTATAGAATTCGTTTTTTTGATAAATTTTGACAGAATTTTCAAGTTTTTATAATTTGCATATTGTTATATCTTAGTATTTATAGGTGTTACGTCCAGATCGTAAAACCGTCCAGATCGTAAAACGGACGTCCAGATCTTAAAACCAGAATGTAGTGTTATATGGACGTCCAGATCACAAAACGGACGTCCAGATCGTAAAACCAACAAAGAATGGTTTTAAGATCTGGACGTCCGTTTTGTAACCTGGACGTCCATATAACTACTACATTTTTGGTTTTACTATCTGGACGTCCGTTTCACGATCTGGACGTCCGTTTTACGATCTGGACGGTGTAACGATCTGGACGTAACATAGGTAATATGCAAATTTGAGGGAAGGAAAATAATTTAAGTGAAAAAGTTACTGTATTTGATGAGCTATATTGGTCCAAAATTTTGATTTGCCCTATTGAAAAACAAAATTCTGTTTGTTTCAAAAATATGAAATTTGCCTTTTTTCATCCCTTTCTTTAAAATCCAATGACTACAAACCAACCTTTCAATAACAATTCGAAGGCATTGCCGATAATTTTCAACAAAAACATCATAACTTTTTATCCAATTTATTATTTGTTCTGACGAATATTGTGGCATATAATTTGCTAATTCTAAAACACCAAATCTTTATCATTGTTATCAATAATTAACTGACCTCCAATATTATCTTTACATTTATTATAGACATCTTTCATTCGTTGATATCTTCGAGCCATTTGTTGAAGGCCATCTGCAATGCCACGATTGACGGCATTTATCGTAGGAGATTCAGCCGAAATTGAATTAATATCTGGTTTTTGATCATCAACAATAACATTATTCTCTGATCCTGTTTGGGGATTTGTATAATCTGGGATATCATCAACATTGGCATCTTCAACATTTGCTTGATCGCATTCCTATAAATGGTAATGTTGAAGGGGTACTGTAGCAGGGATGTAAAAATTTAGAAAATCTACAGTAACCCATATAATTTTAGTTTAAGATAATTACTGTAGATTTGAAAATTTGTTGAAGGAAAGAAAACCCAAAAAATGTCTTACATCAATATGAATTCCAAAAGCTTGACTGATAAGATTATCAAGAAGTAAACTGAAATGTGCAAAATATGTTGTTGATTGAATAAATGAACAAAGATCTTCCAATTCATAAACAAATACTCTGGCATACGATGGTTCTGGACTTGCAAGACCTCCAACAGGCTTCTTCTTTTTATTTCGTCCTGAAAGTAAATTTTTATGCAAATTTGTGTTAATCAATAGTATGGATAAAGAATTTCAAAAAACAACAATCTGATTTGAATAAAAAATATTTTTTAGATTTCCAAGCATTGAAAGCTTTTTGTATAAACTATTCAAACTTAAATTTTACAAATTAGCAAAAAAATTGTGTTTATGCAAATTTTTAAATATGTAAATGTGGTTGGGAAAGTGAAATTCGAACAAAAAAGGTGAATATTAAAAATTTGATTTTTTCTCTATTTTTACAGTAAAAATTTTACTTTAAAAAAATATAGAATGATTATTCAAATTTTAAATATGCAAATTTATTGAGTCGAAATTTCGGGTTTTTGCCAAACTCGGATTCTGAATCCATTTTAAAAAATACTTACGAGGTGGTTTATGTTCAACTTTTTGAGATCCAATTGCTGCCGTTGAATATGGACTTATTTGGGTTGCTGAAATTAGGGTTGAAGAAGGAGTTGGCAAAGTTTCAGTTCCAAGTGTCCCGTATGGGAATGCCGCGGCAGCGGCAGCAGCATTATAATAATTATTTGCTGCTGCTGTTCGACTGTTATTACTGCTAATATTACTGTTGGTTGAGGTACTGTAATATTGATTTGAAGTGGCATAAGGGTTATAATCAAAACCAGTTCCAGTTGTGCCATATCCAGAATAATATGCTGTTGGATTTGTGGCTGCTGCGGCAACAGTTGATCCAAAAGTATTGAAATAATTCGTTAAAGGTGCATTCCGAAATGCCATATGATATGGGTTATAGGCAGCTGCGGCGGCGGCATTATTATATCCAATTGGGGTACAATATGGATTTGTGCCATTCTGACCTGCCCCAGATATCCCGGATGTTGATGAAGTTCCAGTTGAACCATAAACAGCCGCTTCAAGAACCGATTGATTTACGGGCATTGTTAAATGATCAAATTTTGTTGTTGTTGAATCTGTTGGATTGCTATTGGTATTGGTATTATTATTTGGTAATGGGGTCATCCATGTATTAATAAATGGTACACAATCAATTGTTGCTGTTGCACTACCTATTGCACTACTACTATTATTGCTGCTGATATTATTTCCAGATGATTGAAATTCTAAAGTTGCCGTTCCGATTCCTCCTGTTCCTGTTGCTGCTGCTGTTGAGGAAGTTGAAGTTGAAGATGTAGTCTTTCCCTGAAATTTGAGATTCAATTATAAAAAAATGAATAGGGACATATCATGAAGAAGAAGAAGATCAAGTATCATAAAAAAGGTATCAAATCAAAAAAATAATAATATGAGAGGGATTAAATTTTTTTGTTGGATGTAAGAACAAAATTTTTATATTTTTAAAGATATATTTTGAAATTAAAGAAGAGCAAGGAAAAAAAGCGAATGCTTTGCTTTTTTTGAAAGAAAAAAGAAAGAAAGTAAAAAAGTTGGACTCGAATTACCGTTTCTTTCTTTCTTCGTTTTTTCCCGATTTCTAAGAATTTTTTGAAAAGGAAAGGCAAAAAAATGAAGAAAGAAGGTTGCGCGCGAGAAATGGGCGTTCCTTTTCAATCTTTTTCTTTCAATCTTTTCTTAGGGTTTCAAAAACTACGATTACAACAAAAAATTAAGAATTGTAAGCTTTCAAAAATCACTT
The DNA here is from genome assembly GCA_024447195.1 of Panagrolaimus sp. LJ2414. Lineage (NCBI taxonomy): Eukaryota > Metazoa > Nematoda > Chromadorea > Rhabditida > Panagrolaimidae > Panagrolaimus > Panagrolaimus sp. LJ2414. The sequence goes on from JAMRXY010000046.1 coordinate 587,387, forward strand.
TCAAACAATAAAAAACTAAAAAGTTTTTTGTGATCGAAAAATCAAAATCACCACTGTTTTGATTTTTGACAGATGTTTCTTTTTTACAGATTTTTTGTATCTGCCTTTTGTTTGGCGTTTTTTGCTGTTTCACTGTTTTTGTGTGTTTGAACAAAAAGTTTTATCCTTTCCTTCGAAAAAATTAATACAAAGTCATAACAAACATATAAGCAAATTTGAAGGATTTGACCTGATGTTGGGTAGGTAGAGAAAGATAGACATTGGCACCAGGGAGTCAAAAGTCCTATTTTCTTTCTAAAGCAAACAATCATCATCATTGGCATCAACAACAACATTAACGATGAAGAAGGAAAAGGTGATCACTTGCTCGCTTTCGTTCTCTCTCTCAATCCAAAAAGGCGGGCACCTGGCGTGAGAGACGCAAAGAAAACACACAAAAGTGTGCCAAAAAAGAACTCCAGCTTTTCTTTGGCACACTTCTTTTTTGCTGTTTCTCTTCTTCTGTATTTATACCGCCTGTTTACTCCTGTTTTTTATTTCACTCCACAAAAAGCCAATCTCCTAAAATCAAAAAATCCTTAATACTCTAATTGCTTTTTTGTTCCTTCTCTTTTTTTGATGATGATGATCGGTGGCGGCATTGGCACAAAAACTCTTTATGCAAATTAATCGAAAAAAGATCAACGAAAGAATCGACTTCTTTATTTCTGATACAAAAAACAGGCAAAAAAGCCATTGAATTTTCACCTTCTCTATTCTATGTAAATACAAATATACTCAATATATATCTACAATAATAAAAACAGTAAAAAGTGAAGTGGTTTTTCACCATCTTTTTTTTGTACGTGAGAAAATGGCTCTTAAAAATCTCAAGTATTTGAAATAGAAAAGGAAAGAGAAGTTTGTATGCAAATATTAAAAATAATCATTCTTACAGCAACAATGAAGAAAAGCGAGAAAAAAGATGTGTGACAAGTTTAAAAACTTTGTTTTCCCATTGTTTTGAAGAAAAAAATTGACGGAGTACTGTAACTACGTAGAAAACAATGTATTTTTACTAAAAAATTTAGTTGGTGAAGAATAAATTTCAAAGTTTATTACTGAAATTTTTTCGTTAGAATTTCGCTCTTTCTAGAAGCAAGAAGGTATACGATAGTTGCGATACTGTAGTTTATGCAAATTTGTAATTTTTTGTACATTAAATGGGTATTCCGAATGAATGTTTTTGGAGATAAAAAGTAAAATTCAAGGTTTTTCCATGAAAATTCACTTCTTCTTGTGTGTGCCAATTCTGAACATTATTTAGTAAAAGAAAAAAATATTATTTTTGGCGTCGGCAATTTTTTTTCCAATTCGATGGCAAAAATAAAAGTAGTAACTCGATACCCTGAGAGTCGGTGGCAGCAAGGGGCAGGAGAAAAAAAAAGTAGGGGAAAGCAGCTGTCTTATTTGTTGAAGGAGGCCCCCATCGCTTTTTGTGGTTCACAAAAGTAAGTAAAACTCCAATGTTTAAAAAAATGTTGCATTTTTTAAAACTTTTTCTTTATGGGTCTTGCAAATTGAAAAAATACAATTGTAAAAGTTACAGTACTTTAAAAGCAAAGAAGAACAACAAGTTTTCATGGATTTGAAAAAAAAGAAAGCAAGAAAAAGATAATCCAATTAATTCAATCTTATGCCATTTTTGGAGGCAGCTGCAACCTTCCTTCTATAAGTCATGTTTGCATTAATATTTATTCAATCTTTTCTTCTTTTTGCCTTCTTTGGTCAAGCATTCATTGTCTCTTCTTCAATCTTTCATTTACTTAAGTAAGATATATTAAATCTTTTTTTCCTTCTTCTTCATTATTCCGTGCTGCCTGCTTCTTCAAACCTACAGTACCCCTTTCACATTTTTGTTCCTGTTTTTTTTTCGTTAACAAGAAAATCTGTTTTTCTTTTGAGCCAATTAAGGATAAAAAAGAAGTGTGAAAGAAAAAATGTCGAAGAAGAGGAATAACAACAACCGTATTGCGATAATTTTATTTTGGGAAACTATAAAAAATATATAATGAGCTGTTTTAATGCAAGCAAAAAAAGGAAAGAAAGAAGGTTACCATCAGAAAAAAGCAAGCATATCTCAGATTACACAAGTTACATCGAAAAAAAAGAGAAAAAATGAATGCTTGCGCAATAATTTTTCTTTTTGTTATTTTTAGGAAAATAACATGTTTTCTTTGATCGAGTTTGGTCTAATTTTTTAGGGTTGATGGAAAGCAATAATCAAATAATACTGATGTTTTTTGAGGGAGGAAAATTGGATTTGAACAATAACAATCATGATAATTGGCTCTATGCTTTGATCGGTAAAAAAGGGAAAAAGGATACGGTAGAAAAGGTTTTAACTTGTCCCAAAAAATTTGAATTTTTCGAAAAGCCAAAGTTTTCTGTTTGATAAATAGAAACTGTTTTATGCAAATTTGAAACCATTTGTCGCTTCTTTTTGACTCATGTTTTGAAAGTAAGGTTGAAATCATCGAAAAATAGTATTCATTGAATGGCACTTTTTAAATCACTGTTTGGCATTCTTTGAATTTTGTAGGCAAAATTTGATCAAATTTTTGTATTTTAAAGAATATGTATTTTATGATTGTTTTACCTTATTTAAGTTTTAAGTGACTCATTAAACCTACTCAAAAATGCCATGGCACACTTTTTGCCTTTTCTTGTTTCAACTCCCTTAGAGAAAATTGATCACAGCATGTATGTTTGTATGTGTTTGCAATATACCTCTCTTTTTATATGCTACAAATATGATAGCAAAAAATATCAAATATATTCATTCATCTGATACATACATGAAAAAGTTTTCCCGCAAAAACGCAAGCTGATCCGTGAAAAAAGTTTTTCAAAGGGGACTTGAATTACTTTTTCACCATCTCCGATGAATGAATAGAAGTTCATCATCATCATCATCATCATCGTTACAAGACTACCGCCATATAGAATATAGAAAAAAAGTATTCTGTTTCCCGAAGAAGAAAAAAAGTATGAATTTACGGTTATTTGAGAGGCTAGGTTTCGAATTTTTTTTGACCGATAATATATCGCAACAACGAAAAAAACATATATAAAAAGGCGGAGGCAAAAAAAGAAACTGAAACCCACCAGGTCATTGTTGCTGTTGCTGCTGTTATTCGGGATGATGAGGTTGTTGGGCATCATTATTATTCTGATTATCAGGGATGATTATTCTTGATTTTAGATAAAAACTATTTTGAATAAATTTAGTTAAAACTTTTTGAAATTTGAAGAGTAAAGTTAGAGACTGCGGCTGTTTGAAGCAAAAAGAAGGAAAAAAGGCCAATGCCCAGAGGCAAAAAAGAATATTTTCCATCAACCCGACCACTCCCTTGTGTTTGCTTTGCTTTTTCCCTATCGTTGTTTTGCGTGTGTGTCTTTTTTTTGTTTGGTGGAATGAAAATTAAAAAAACCGGAACGAACGAAAAAAAGGATTACGGTAGCAGCTAGCTTAAAGTTAATCTTTTTCTTTCTGCTACTTTTTGTCCAAGTTGTTATGTCATTGATCCATCAGATTTTATATATCCTGTCTATTCTTATTGCATAAGAATTTTGTCACATTTTTGCCATCAATCAGTCATTTTTTGCATTTTTCACACTTTTTTCTGTTTCTTCTGGCACTCAAGTTTTTATAAACAATTTGATTCTTAAAAATTCGTTCGATTCAGATTTTTGTTGTTGCATTTTTTTGAATTCTGTAACAGGGATTAGGGATCCAACTCTTGTCATTGTTACACTGTCGTTTAATTTGTTTTTTGTTGTTAAAAACGAAGGTGAATGATTTGTAAAAAATCAATTTTTTTCGAATTAGAAGATTCTGTTATGTCACTAAATCTTCCATTAAAATATTTTTTGCATTAAAATTTTCATCCCTGAGGGCCGAAGTTTTTTCAGAGAAAATTTTGTTTTGTATCTTTCTTTTTGTGCTTCAACTCTGTTCGAGGATGTCTTTGATCTTGTCCTGATGGCGCTAAAAGATCAAAAGAAGTTTCATGAGTTAGGAGGTGTTGCCGCTGGTGTCTTACCTTGCTGACATCTCTGAGTCTATTCTCCAAAAAAGATAAATTATTGTAAACCATACAGTAGGAATTTTTAAATTCTTACAAATTTTTAATTCGCGAAGAACAAATTAGTTAAAATCAATTTAGCTTTTTTCGATCCTAATTTTTTTCAAATATCCTAAAAAAATCAATCGGCAAAAATCAAAGCTATTTCTTTTCCATCCTAAAATAACAAAAAGGATTAACACCACCGTTGCCATTTTTCGCAGTTTGAACAAAAAAAATGCCATTGCTGCCGTTTGTCGCTTCTTTCTTTTTTGATTGGATTTACTTACCTCTTTTTTCTTTTTTAATGGCACAAAAAATCAAAGGTTTAATTGGTCAAAGTTTTTTTGCTTTTGTGAAAAAAGTACTTTTTACAAAAAAATGAACAAAGCAAAAAAATAATGAAAATTTTTTTCTCTGAAAAAAGCCATTTTCATTGTTCCATTAATTTTCTTTTTTTTCAACGACGACGGACAATTTTCAAAGCTTTGAAAGAAAAAAAGACGGAATGAAAGCTGATATCCGTGAACAAACAAAATTCAATGTTGTTTTTAAAAAAAGAAAAAAAATTGGCAAAAAAAACTTACAATAGACTGCTTTTTTGTTTTTCATTTTTAATAACTTTTTTAATCAATAACAAAAAATTGAGTTGGTAATTTTTGGTTTCCTCGTTGGTTTTTAACGTTCTCAATTTTTTAGTTTTTAAAAAGTTTTAAATCTGTTGAAAAAAATGTGTATAAAAATATATCCTTTTTTAATCTCACGTTTATTTATAAACAAAAAATACAAAATTAAACTTATATATTTTATGTTTTAACGGGTTTTGTGGGAAAATATTACTACCGTAACCGTTGTTACTGAAAATTGTTTAGGTTTATTTCAACGACATTAAATTAGAAAAGTGTATGCTAAATTTTGTATCTGAATGCCAAAAGTTTACACGTTCTTTTGTATTTTTCGATGGCAATTTTGTTACAAAAACTGTAAAAATTGTAAACAAAAATATTAAAAATTATTGAACTTATTAATTTTGAGTGGCCGGAAAAGTGCTACAAAAGCTGCTGATTTGATAAAAGGTAATATTTATGTATATAGTCTAATTGAAAAAAGGACAACAAAATTAAAGCATCATTTGAAATATTAGTCAGGTGTTAAAATTAATTTATGCAGTGTTTAAACAGATTTTGAAGATGAAATCATTTATTAACTTTGTAATTCAAAATCGTGACATTTTTGAAATTTAAAAAAGGTAAACAATTATTTCCACCCTAATAACATGTTAAAATATTTCAACAAATCAAAGAACCCCTCAGGCATGATTAATACGAATAATTCTAAGTTTGGTTTTAAAATGACAGCAAATTAAATGCCATTTTTTCTTTGCAAATTTTAAAAATGGTGGTGTAAAAGTAATAATTGCAATCGATTGAAAAAATGAAAAAGCAAAAGCGCACCAAAGTGCGAACATCCAAAATGCTTCAATCAAGACAAAAGTTGGAAAAAGGAATAAAAAAATTGTTAAAATTGCAGGACCCCCTCCGGCAATAATTAAAACTCCAGCCTGTGCAAAAATCGATTTTAAAAACATTTGAAGCAATTTTTGAGTTTTTGAAGTCCAATTTTCAGAATGTTTCGTTAATAATCGATAATTTAAAAATGTAAGAAGGAGAATTGCAAAAATTCGAGAGAATGCAAAAAATACGATTAATTTAAAGAAATATGCAATCACGGGGGAGGAATAATCCATAAAACCTGTTAAAGATGGCTGTTTCGCCAAAAGTATTGATCCCATCGGATGATTCTCTGCAATCAAGGATGCAATGTCCTGAGGGGATGAAGAAAAATATGAAAGAATAAAAGTGCAACAAAAACATGAAACGGCATTACTTGACCATAAAAGTCCATAAAAAGCATACTGTAACCAATGGTAATCTTTTTTAATCATAAATCGAGTAAAAAAATATCTTTGTGCCAACATTGAAACTAAAATATCCACAAAAATTGCCAAACAATCCAAAGCGAAGGTGGCAAGGATCAACGTTGGCATTGCCCTGAGGGGATATAACCATCCTAGAGGATATATTACAGCAAATGGAAATAAAATTACAGGTTTCAAGAATGCAAGTAAAGTTTCAAAAATGAATGAAATTCCAATATTTAAATAAAAACAATATTTTAAAGCACCCATTTGTTGAATTTGAACTTTTTTCATTATGTAAATTTGGAGTAATAAAATAAAATACACGATAAATGTGGTAAAATCTGTTAAATATAAAAATAGTTTTAGGGTGGTAAAGCTTGAAGAAGATGTTGTTTTTGCTGTGGAGGAAATAATATCCGATTCAATCATTTAAAGGCACATTTATATGTAAATTTAATAAACAACAAAAAAATTGAAGTTGTTGAAAAAAAGGAATAGAGTAACAAAATTAAACAAATCTAAAATTTATTAAAATCCATTAATTTTAAATGTGAAAAAACACAGTTTATTTTTTAAACAAAGTTTTAACTTTTAAAAAGTGCCACTTTTGCCAGCCTGCTTTCTAGAACAAAGACCAAAAAAGCCAACTTCGAAAAAAGGAAATTGTATTTTGTATTTTTTAAAGGCGTTGAAGAAGGCGTTAAATTTGTTAGTATTTCTTTGAAAAGATTATTAAAAAACTGTGTAAATTACCCTGTTTAAAATTTAATTACTGTAAACAAGTACCCACATACGTATGTTAAAGTGTAATAATAATTGTTGTTGAGAAATGTTTATTTGTACAGTGTACGGTAATAAATTTTACCAGATGTCGGATACTATTTTTTAATATAAAATAATAGCTACCAGAAATATATAATATAAATTAATCTTGATGTTGCATATAATTTGGGCATTAACAGTAGTTTATAAAAATATATCAAAAAGGCAGGTGTTGCAACATCAAGTGACCTTTTAATCAAAAAATATATAAATATTTATTTAAATTATAATAAAAATATTACAGTATTATGTTTGGTAAAATGATATTTCCTAGTATTTTTTCATTTCTGATTTTATACACCTGATAATTATTTTTGATAAAATTCTTAAAGCGTCACGAAAACACTTTTAAAATGGAAGAATAAGATGTTTTTTGATTAGTTACAAATTTTAAATATAATAATTTATTACCAAGTTGTCTGATGTTATAGTTTCTATTTTACACTGTAATTAAAGTGTAAAAAGTTTACGTATTTTTGATTTACAACAGCAATAAAATTAATGTTTCAATAATCACAAAAAAATTACTGTAGACATGTATTTATTAAACATTTTTAACAAATTACGTAAAGTCTACTTTTTTTAAGTTAAATAAAAATAAACAATTTTTAAAAAATCTTAAAACTTAACAAATTTGTCGTTTTTTTGTTAATTCTATTTTAAAGCATTTCTCACCCTTTTTTTCGCCTTTTTTAAAAAACAAAATGTCACTCTTTTTTACTTTAAAATTGTTTGACTTTTGACCTTTTTTAAAAACGATAAATTCATTTTTTAAAAAGGCTCCCTTTTTGTTTAAAACAGAAAATTTTGCAGATCTTTTTTGCTGGCAAATCTCCAATCTTTTTCCTTTTTTTGCTGTTTCTGTTGATGGAATTTTTTTGTTTTAAAATAAACAAATCTGACAGAAAAAAAACAGAAAAGGAAAGAACAAAAAAATGAATAAACATAAAATTTCAACTTTTCGCTTCCCATAAATAAAGTTAACAAAAATATTTTTATTATAAACAAAATCAAATTGAAATTTAATCTGATGATAAATTTAATTATTTTTATTTATTTTATTTTTAAATACGTCAAATCAAATATATATCAATTTATTATTATAAAAATGAGGAAACAAAAATCAAAAAAAGAATACGGTACAAAAAAGGGAAGAATTTTTTAAAAGCTGCTAACCGTGCTTTTTTAAAAGAAACATAATTAAAAATTTGCATAATTTGAATATTTTGAAGCAATGCGGAAAAAAATTGGAGAATGAAAAAAAATGGACACTCGGGATGGATTAAAGATGGATATAAAATATAAAACAATGATTTTGAGACCAATGAAAAAATAATAACAAAAAATAGGGGACTTTTTAAATTTAAATTTAAAAGGAATGATAAATATTTTTAAACAATTTTGGGGTGAAAAAATGCGATCCTATTATTGTACTTTTTTTTATTAAAAGAATTTTTAACAGATTGTTACTTTTTTTCTGTTTCTCCAAAAAAATATTAAAATCGATTGGGTGATGGAAGGCACCATCCTTGGGTATTATTACTGCAAGTTTTAATTAAACAATTAAGGTCATCTGGAATACAGCGTTCATTGGCGGCACATTTATTTGGGCATGAAACACAGCATCGCTTGGAGGCATGTTGTGGGGCACTTGATTGGGAAGGTTGTTGTTGGTCACCACTTCCACTTCCAACAGAGGCTAAAGTTCCCGAAAGAGTTTTTGGGTCACCACTTCCACTTCCACTGCTACTTCCATTCCGAGTATCTCCTGCAAATTATCGAAATTTTAAAAAATTTACATAAATTCAATTTTTAAAAACTCTTAGAAATGTCAAAAAGAAACAGGTGCAAATTTGAATAAAAATAAATGAGTTTATGACAAATTTTATTTTTAGGCACGAAAAAGGTATTAATTTTTTGATTAAATGTGTTTCGCATTTCTAAAATACACCTACACTGAACTTTTGGTCTTAAAACAGTTATGCAAATTTGTTTCCCAAAAACAACAACAACGATTTCAAGCGGATAAGGATAATGTCTTCCGATTATCCGCTTAATGCTTAAAAGGATTAACAAGGATATCGCAGTTATGAAAATGCGCAAAAAAATATCCACTTGAATGCCATGGCACGACGGCACGTGACATTCTCGTGTCATGGATCAACAAGTGAATATGCAAATATTATTGCAAAATTAAACTCACCATTAACAACTTGTTGAGGGGGATTATTTCCACGACGAAAAGATTTTTTGCAAATTGATGAGTATCCACTTGGATATCCGCAATCCCATTCATTCCATGAACCATCAGGTTTTTCATAATCGGCCCACATTGTAAGACAAATATTATTGCCTGAGGGAGGTTCTAAAATTACAATTACGTTCTTCGAAAAACAAGGTCATTTTTATCCCCATTGGTTCTTTTTAAAAAAATTTGCATAAATCCCGCCCCCCCCCTCCCCGAAAGCATGAGGGTTTTCATAAAAGTCCTACCACCTCGAAATCCTGCACCATATCGTCCCAGAGAGCCATCATTCCATTCATAGGCGCCATTCTTGGCAAGTCTAATAATCTTTCCAAGCCATACTGTAGGAACGGTAAGATTGGCCTTCTTTGCAAGATCAAAAAGGAAAATATTTTCATATTCATCCACAACAGAAGCTAAATGACCACCATGTCGCTGACAATTCCGTTCTGCATCATTCCATTTAAGTCGGGCATCATGTACAAGAAAACATGATTTTGTTCGATCATATCTAATCCACCCTCGAGGGCAATCTTAAAAAACAAAAAGATGATTTTGGATGAGTCATTTAAAACTTTTTGTCAACGATGATGAAATAACTCATTTTTTGACCTTATGTCATCATTGCTGGTCTCAAAACGAAAAAACAAACCTCTTCGTTGCACCTTTTCCACTTCACTGCTGTTGCATCTTACAACGAAAACGAAAAAAATCAAAATGTAGCAACTTTTTAACATTATTAATTAATATATTTTTTTATATCTTTCAGTTCTTTTTTTAAACACACTGAAAAAATAACAAAAAAAGTGTTTGTTTCAACGAAAAAAAAAACTAAATTTTGGCACAAAAAACGAAGAAGAAGAAGCAATAAACAGAAACAGAGAGAGAGGCAGGACCCTCCCTGCTCAAATTCCCTCTTCTTCCATCTTCAATCTTCCGATCATCCCCCTTTTTTTATTATTATTATTCTTGTGTAACTAACAGCTGTTATTCTTTCTTTCTTCTTTTTTCCATCCATCCAAAAAAATCCTTCTTCCTTTTTTTCCCATCACACTTCTTCTCTTTTTTTTTAAATGTTTATGCTTTATATTTTTTTACACTCAACTCTTCTTCTGCTTTTTTTAATGATGAATATGTTTCAGTTTTTTTATGTGATTTATTTATTTTTTGTTGCGAAAGAAGAAAACCAAAACGAAACAGAAAAAAGAAGAGTCAAGCATAAAATAAAAAATAAATGGATGGGTGTTCACATTTGCCAAAAAACTTTTTTATGCTTCATTGCTTTTCCGCTTTTTGTCTTTTGTTTTTATGTTAGCTGTTTTTTTACAAACTTTTCTTTCTTTTTGCCTTGACAAAAAAAACGGCAAATGTTTTTAGAAACAAAAATGTGTTCAAAAAAAGTAAAAAAGCAAAAAAAAGGGATGCTTGAGATCTTGGAAGAAAAAACTCTTTGAAAGTTTATGTTTCAAATTTTGAGACAAAAGAAAAAAAAACGTCTAGAAAAATGTTTTTTCAAAAAAAACTAAAAATAAAAAGAAATAACGAAACAAATCTTCATCTTTTGAAAGAAAAGAAAATGTTCCAAAATAAACAATCATCCTCAGAAGCTACAGTAACAGAAATTTTGTTATATAAAAATTAGGTATTATTGAACTGAAAATTAAAAAGTTAGAAAGATCTACATTTTGTTCTCTATGTTCTTTCTTGATTGAATGACCGATAACCCCAGTAGGAATTTGGAAATGGGATGGCAGATTTTTGAATGCCGAAACTGTAAGATTATCGTAACAAAAGAACAGAATTTAATGAAGTTTTAAGACTCGATAAATGCACGAAGAAAGACATACTTCTTCTTATGTCTGATTTTCAAAGATATAATAGTTCCATAACAGTTGCAGCTGCCGTTGTCCTGTAAATTTGCATAAGTATTTATGCAGTTATTTTTAGTTTTATTTTTTGTATCTGTGAAAAATATTAATTTTTTGCCCAATGTTTATTACTGTATTTTATTTTAAGTTTTCGTTAATACATTAAGACATTTTTATGTTAAAAATTAATCTCATTTTTCACGCTTAAAAATAAAAATGTGTGAAAATATAAAAATTTAGGCGTTAAAAACGGATGCATCCAAAGTTCACAGTCTTCTTCTTCTTCCTTTAAGGGCTATAAAATAATGATGAACTTGAAGCAATAAATTTTCGACGTATTTTTTTATATGATAACTGATTGCCCGATAATGTGCGTCATTTGACTTTGATTTTTTAATGTTTTTATATTAATTTAAAAGGGGCAGTTACAACTCTGATAAATTTTCCTTTACAATCAGAAATTTAATAGATTCTCCTTTTCCGTACTTCTTGAAGCTCCATTAAGGTCCTTATTTTCATGTTTTGCTTAGAAGAAACAATTCCGAGAAGTGCTTGTTGAAGCTACAAAAAACCATTGTTCTTTTTGAAGAAAAAAAGAGTTCTTGTAAATCGATGTTTCAATTTTAATGCAATTCTTCGACAGAAAAAAAAAGAAACAAAAAGTCATAAAGTTCCGTAACACTGATTAATGGACAGCAGGCAGCAGTGTGGTTTCCATAAAAATGAAGTTGTTTTATTATCAAAATTTCTGTATTCTTCATTTTTTCAAAAATGAGATCAATTAAAACAACATCATTAAAAAGCTCTTTTTGAAAAAAGGAGAGAAAATCCTTTTTTTTTCTCATGTCTTCGAACAAAAAGATGTTATCAGTTAATTCACAAGATAGGATGTAAGTAAGTGAGAGAAAAATTGCTACCTTATTAGACACTTTTTTTCAACATTGAAAGAATATTTACAACCACACGTGTCTTGCTTACATGAGAGAGAGAGAGCGAATGAGCAATCATAGTGTTAAAAACATTGTCGTAAAAGTTGTTAAAAATTTATCTATCTCAACATTGGTGAAATATTTAAAAAGAGGCAGGACATCCTGATTGATGGAAGGATTTGAAAAAAATTTGACGAACTGAACCTGATCAGGAACGTAATCTATTTCGATGTTCCAAATTATGCAAATTTTAAAATACCGTAATCCTTGCCTTCCTATTTTGATGTTTTAAAAAAGCAAACTATAATTTTTTGGAAGCCTAAAATCAAAGCGAAAGCAAACACAGTTAAAACTTAATCTCAGTATCAACAACCGAAACATTGATGTCGAATGTAGTTATCAGAAATTGAATCATTTTTGAGCCAATTTAAAAGGACCTTTTCCCCAAAAAACTTTTCTGCAAAAAATTAGCAGGACAAAAAAGTGAACGAGCTCAATGTAACACAACAATAATGTTGTTCTTCTTAATTCTTCCGGAATCATAATTAATCGATTGACGGCAGCAGCAGCCTGTTACCCCCGAAAAAAGAAGAAAACGAGATGGAACTTTCTTATCAATATATATCAGTGGCAGTCAAAAAGAAGGAAGAAAGAAGAAGAAGTTAAAGGTAACACAAGAAAGAAAGCAAGCAAAAAAATATTATAGGAAGTTTTTGTCCAATTATAGAAAGAAGAAGAAGGCAAAAAAAATATATTGTGTCCCGCAAGCAAAAAATTATTACAGCCGCGGTGACAAAAATCCAAGAATATTCTTCTTCCCAAAATATGGCTGCCTCCGGGGGTGCTTTAAGCGGATTTCAACAAAAATTATTTAGAAAATGTTGGATTATGCTAATTATTGTAATTATACAGTTTATATTCTTTCAACCTTGTTCTGCGGAAGAAGAAAAGCCAACAAGATATGAAATAATAAATTGGAATTGGGAAGAGGCAAAAGTTCCAATCACAATTTCAATATGGATTTTAACGGCATGTGCCGCAAAAATTAGTAGGTTCTTTTTAGGCTGCATTTTTTTTGTTAGATAGTTTAATTCCGGGTTTTCAACAATGTTTTAGTTTTAAATTTAAATTTGAGATTTAAATTGACTTTTAGTTTTATTACTAGTTTTAACTTGAAAAAAGCTATTTTGCAAATTTTGTGAAGTGTTCTAAATAAAATTTGCATAACATTTTAATAAAATGGCCTAAAAATTAAACCTCATAATTTAAGGATACAAAACTTTTGCATTTTGTTATCCTTTTTGCTGAGTTAATTTTTGTTTCAAATTGTTTGTTTTTGGTTTATGAATTTTACTTTTGTATTCGGTTTTCCTAAAATTTAAAAATTTGCATAAAATAGTGAAACACATTTACTTTTACCCCAAGTGCATAAGAATGCCAAATTTATCAAAAATATTTTTTTAATTAATACTGTACTTAAACATTAATTTTCAGTATTTCATATTTATCCAAAAGTTTCTGAAATGTTCCCGGATTCATCGCTTTTAATTCTTGTTGGACTTGTAATTGGAATAATTTTGAATGTAATGAATGTGGATCGACAAGAATTTTATTTGGATTCTGAAGTTTTCATGTATTATTTGTTGCCGCCGTTGGTCTTTGATGCCGGATATAATATGCCTGCCCGGTCATTTTTTGATAATTTTGGGTCTTGCCTTGCTTTTGCTTTAATCGGGACTTCTTGGAATATCGTTGCAATTGGTTTGTTTTTATTTTTGATGAACACGGAAATCTCCTTTTTCCACTTCAAAAAAGATGTTCTTATCAGTTTAAAAACAAAATCATTACCACTCAAATCCTTTCCCTAATCCGCTTTTTTTGTCTTTAAAAAGCTTAAAAATTCAGACTTTAAAAGTTAAACATTTTAAACACACAATAAAATCAAAAGGTAAAAAACTTTTTGCATCTTTATTTTTTGTTTTTTTGACGCAATTTATTTTACGACGTGACTACGCATTTTAAATACATATATCAGTCATACGGATTTTCATGTTGCTACTTGCTCTTAGAGTAATTGATATTATCAATAAATTCTTCTTTTCTCTCAATCTAATTTACAACTTTTTGGTCTTAATCTTTGTGTTTCAATTCTGCCATTTTTCTTTTTTCATGCTTCCAAATTATTTTTTTATTATCAATGAAAACGAGTAGCTTCTGTGAATTATAGCCTATGTTCCCCAAAATGACAAAGAAGGGAAAAAAAATGGAGAAGAAAATAATCATTAACAAGATTAAATTTTTGTTTCTTTTCATTCAAACGTCATAAATACGCTTTTTTTATCTGCAAAAATACGAGCCAGATTGATAAAATCAAATGCATTTTTAAAAGAAGGGTATCAGAACTTTATTGATTGATTTCGAACACATGTTTTGAAAAATTTGCATAATTTTGTTATCAATTATTACAACCCCATAGTATGCAAACTTTAATATAACCAGGTCTAGCGTAAATGAGAAAATTTTTCAGCTAAATTAAAGTGTTTTAAGAAAGCCATTAATTTTAATTTAATAAAATTGTAAAATTTAAAACTCGAAAATATAAATAACTTTTTTTGCATCGACCGGGAGTCGAACCCGGGCCACCCGACTGAGTAATCCGAGCATTCTGCCACTAAACTATCGATGCTTGGCAATTTACAAATAGTTTTTTGAAATATAAATAACGCCAAGAATTTTAACTAAAAGATTTTGAAATTTTTTACAATGATTATTTTGGTACTTTACTAACCTGCACTTTTTCCAACCTGCACCTTACCAACCTGCACCGACTGACCAACCTGCACTAACCAACCTGCACCCATGACCAACCTGCACTATATTACAGACCAAAAAATTTACAAATCAACATTTATACAAAAAAAAACAAAGTAAAGATTAAAACAACAAAAGTAAAAAAAAACATTTATTCTTCATCATCAGTTGCTTCAAAAGCAGTTAATTCTTCTTCTTGAATTTCTTGTTCTTCTTCATCTTCCAATGTATCAATCCATTTGAGATATCCACCAATTTGTCGAAGTTTTTTCTTTACAATTAAAGCAATTTCTTCAGCTGATAATTCATCTTCTTTTCCGAGAAGCTTTCCATTTTTGATTTCTTATTCATCACAATAGTTGCAACAGGAACCCATTTTGTTTTTTTAACACATCCAAATAATCTGTAAATTTGTCTCGATCCTTTTGGCGCATATTTGAATGATCCATCGCCTTTAAGCTTTTTTTTTCTAAAAAAATTAATCATTAAGAAAACATCAATTTAAAAAGTAAAATAATTATACCTGGAGATAATGCAGCATATCTGATAGTGATTTCTTTTTCCAATTGATTTATAGCTATCGAATGACTTTATAAAATTTCACACTTTTTATTTAATGCAGGTTGGTCAGTGCAGGTTGACCATGAGTGCAGGATGGAAAGTGCAGGTTGACCTCGGGTGCAGGTTGACTATGTCATGAAAAGGTGCAGGTTGGAAAAAGTGCAGGTTGGTGTTCGTTCGATTATTTTTTCATTTTTTTAACAATTCTGATATTACTTACAAATATTACAGTAATATATTTATAAATTTTAGGAGTTTCATTATGGGCAATCAGTTTAACCGGCTTATTTACTGTCGAAGTAAATTTCATCGAACTTTTACTTTTTGGTTCCCTTATTGCTGATGTGGATCCTGTGGCGGTTATTGTAATCTTTGAAGAAATGGAAGTCAATGAACTTTTATTCATTTCTGTTTTTGGAGAATCTTTACTTAATGATGGTTTGTTAAACATCCATCATATACCGTAATCCATTGTACTATATTTTTACAGGTATTGCGGTTGTACTGTATAAAATGTTTTTAACTTTCACGGAAATTGGATCTGAGAATTTGATAGCACAAGATTATTATTTTGGTGTAATTTCATTCTTTGTAATTGCATTTGGTGGAATTGGAATTGGGATTTTATTTGCATGGATTTGTGGATTCGTAACAAAATACACTGAAAATGTACCAATTTTAAATCCTGTTTTTGTTTTACTTATTCCATTTGGTTCATATCTTTTATGTGAATTATTGGGGCTGTCATCGATTATGGCGATTGTGTTTTGTGGGGCAGCATTACGGTAGGGGATTTTAAAAAATTAACAAGATATGCAAATTTTGGGTATATTGTTGCCCGAAATGTACAAATATCGAGAATCTTCATAACCATAAAATTTTAATGTTAAAATTTCTGTATTCAATATGATTATAATCCCACGATATTTTGCGACTACAGTACCCTCTTAAACATTATCTTCAATTACTACGAACTCAAACATTTACCAATTCTACCAAATTTTAGGCCATTTGTTCGCGAAAATCTTACCAAAGATGCTTTCAAATCTATTCATTATTTAACAAAAGTTCTGGCCCTTGTCGCAGAAACTGTCATTTTCATCTTTTTGGGACTTTCTACCGTATCCGCGGATCATCATTGGGATACTTCTTTCATTGTTCTTACTGTAATCTTTTGCCTAATTTATCGGGCATTTGGTGTTGTCGTTCTTTGTTGGATTTTAAACAAAGGTCGTTTGAAGAGATTCACAAAAGTTGATATGTTTATTATTGCTTTTGGTTGGTTTTTGTTAATATCCATAACAGTGCTAAAATTGGTAATGAATCATTCTTTAAGGTGGTCTTCGAGGTGCTATTGCTTATGGTCTTGCTGTTGCTTTACCAGATGATTTACCAGCCAAGAATATGTTTGTTACAGCTTGTATTGTCGTTATCTATTTTACTGTATTCTTGCAAGTATGAAACTACAGTATACCGATTTAGAAGTAATAATTATTGTTTTAGGGTATGACGCTTAAACCAATTGCAAATTTCCTTGAAGTTGAAAGAAAAACTGTTCATGAACAAAAAATGATTGAAAAAGTTTATGAAAATGTAAGTATTTTTCATTGCCTACAGTATCAGTAACCCCCATACACTAAAGTATTACTGTATTTCTATTCTTTGTTCAACTTGAAACTTTACACTCTATCATGGCTACAGTACCCTCCAAAATTAGTATCCCTTCTTTAGCTTATTGATAATACAATGATAAATATTGAAACAATTCTTGGAAAACGTGGACATCACTGGATTCGGAATATGTATGATACATTCCATAAATCCATTCTTACACCCTTGCTCATAAAAAAGCAAGCCCGTGACACAATGGATCAATCCAATCTTGTTCGGGCTGCACAAGCTATGGCTCAAAAAGATGTTGCAGAACTTGAAGATTTTGCCCATGAAGTAACTGCCTGGTATGAATCAACTCGATCTCGGACTGCAACAATGACAAGCATGGATGATGGAGGGGCAGGAGTACCAAATGGTCATCCAAAAACTGGTGAACGTGCAAGATTCATTGAAACAATGCTTGATCATGAACCACGCCCTCGAGGAACATCCGCATACGCACCAACTTCGATTCTTAGGTATACTACATACACAATCTGTATCTAAACCTCTTATACAATCTTATCACCTTTATAGACGAGATGATATTCTTCCAGAAGATGATGTTGGATATGAAGTTGAGCCGTCAATTGATGAAACTGTTTCAAAATTCTAAGAAAATCTAAAATTAAACTTTACCCCCTTTAATTGTTTTATTTTTGTACAGTTGATCGATCAGTTGAAATTTCTTTTCATATTCTTATTTTTTTTACGAGAGGTATAAAAAACTATATTAGTAACAAAAAAGGGATATGTAGCATAAGAGGAGTACCATAGCCCAAGTAAAACCACTAATAAATCAAAAGATAAACGACGATATATTAATGATGTGATACTATATCATAAAAAAGAACAACGAATAATTTAAAATCAATTTATATTTATTTTAAAACAGCGAAAAATCACAAAGAAGAACAGATGTTCAACAAAGTTCGATTAATATGAGCTTAAAAAACATATTCAGCTTTACATGGCATACTTCTGAGTCCATTCTCTGGCCAATTGATTATAGCGTTCTCGATCAGATTTATAGATGCGAGCAATTTCAGGAACAAGAGGATCATCTGGATTTGGATCACAAAGAAGAGAACAAATGCTCAATAAGACTTTTGAAATTGTAAGAGCTGGAGACCATTGTGAACGCAAAATATCGAGACAAATACTACCATTGCTACTGAAAAGGATAAACACGATTAATGAACGTATAAAGTAGGGAAAGGTATTACTTAATATTTGGATGATAAATACGAGTCGTAAACGCAACCTTTGGAGGTTTGAATGGATAATCAGTTGGAAAGTGAATTGTGAGAAAGAATACGCCGCCTTGATATGGTGATTCTGGAGGACCCATAATAGTTGCTTGCCAATGGAAGAGATCATCGCCAACTGGACCGGCTGAACACTAAAAAGAGGGTAGAGAAAGATTAATAAATGTTAGAAGAATAACAATGGAGAGAACTTACTTGTGCAGGAGGATCACGACCTAAATCTTGCAGTTCTTTTTGAATACGTCTGAGTGCCATTTGAGTGTATATCCTGAAGGAGTAAATAAGATTATTAAAAAAGATATATGATGACTTTAATATAATGTTAAAAATCAATACATATTTAAGCGCAAAAATGAACTTTTCCAACATTCAAAAAAGCAGGAAGAAAAAAAAGAAGGAAAAAGAACGGAATAATAAATATATATGAATGAATGGAATGGAAAAAAACCACAGAAAAAGAGAGGGAAAGAAAGCAATCAAAAACAGAGACATTTTTTAACACAAGTATAAATTCTACTAAACGTAAACACGAAAAAGAAAGGTGTGAGAAAATTAAATGATACTTCAACACAATGAAAAAGAATGGCATAGATTTAATGCTAATTTGTACATAAACAATATATACATGTAAATGTTCATAGGATAAGCAAGTAACTATGGATACATTTTTTTAACATAGCAAATTGTTGTAATATAAAAGATTTATATTGCGTGATAAATTAATAATACAACATGCACTTTTGCCTGCTTTATTAATAATAATATGAAGTAGTAATTTTTATTATTTATTATTGATGTTGAAAAGAAATCTCTCTCACTCAATAAAATTAAAATGCAACACAAAAAACTTCTCCTTCCTTTCTTTTTTCTTCGTTTTCGTTCGAGTCAGTGCCGCTGCTGCCACTTTTTTCTTTCTTTGTTGCTGCTGCCACTGCCCCGAACAAAAACATTGGTCGTTCCAAGACATTTTTCCCTTGTGCGAGCCAAAAATGCGCCAAAAAACTTTTCAAACATTTTTTAAAAATTTTCAACAAAAACTAATTTTTTACCATAAATTTTTATTCTCCAACACCTTGTACATTTTTGTAGTACCCAATATAACATTCACAACAATATGTCAAAAACTCCAAGTCCAACTGATGAGAATAATTCAACTGGAAATGAATCACCAATTTTGTATGTTTTGTTCTTTTTGAACTTCAATCTTACTCCTTAACTTCCTTTTTTCAGAGCCTCAATTGAACGAGCAATTGCCCCTGACTCCAATGGATTACTAAATTTTTCTGGAAAAGGAGTTTCAAAAATCTCAGAAAAGCATATTCGAACTTTTGGGCATCAAGTTACTTCAGTGGATGTCTCATCGAACAAATTTACAGCTTTGGATTTCTTAAAGCTTCTTCCACGATGCCATCGAGTTTATGCTGGAAAGAATCAACTTCGACGATTAATTTCTTTATCACCTTTAAAGAATGTTCTCGAAGTCCTGGATTTATCTGACAATCAAATTGCCTCAACTGAACATTATCTTTCACAATTTACGAGACTAAAAGTCCTTAATTTGAGTAATAATTTTTTGCATGTAAGATTTTAAAATATAATTGTAGTTGCAGGTTTTAATAGATAGCATTTTATAGGTATTTCCATCAATCAATGAACTAACAAATCTTACTTTCATCGATATCTCTTCAAATGATTTTTCGACAATCCCAAATTTCAAGAGACTTCCAACTTTAATGATTCTAAAAATGAATAGCAATGAAATTTACTCACTGAAAGATGCCCAACAACATTTACCTGATTCCTTGACAACTTTTGAAGTAGCTGGAAATAAAATTGAAGATCTCAATGAAATTTCATACCTAAAATCCTTGGTTAATCTTCAACATTTTTCTTTTGCAAATAATCCCTGCGTTTCAAAACCTTATGATACTTTCAATTATCGAGTTTTTGTTGTTGCTAAAATATTATCTTTATCCTCTGTCGATGAGAAGGAAGTGAATGATAGCGAACGATTAACTGGTATGTTTTATAGGTTCGTTTGAATACGGTAATTGATGAAATTATTTTTTAGCTGAATTTCTACATACACATAAGAAGATGGTCACCTTTTATCCGGAAGCTGAGAAACAAGGTGCTTTGGTCAAGTTTTTGGAAAAAGAATGTCCTTGGAATGTATCTGATCCATTGTTAAATTTAACTCCAACTCATCCAAAGCTTGAAGCAGTAAATTTTGCTAGTACTTTTATATCTCTTGTTAACCTCACTTATTATAGGTACGACAAGATTATTTACATAATAAAACTGATGACGAAATTTCAATGCGAAGTAATATAACTCCAAAACGATCTGTTCGATCAGCAGATCTCAAAAATCGTCGTCGAATTTCACCACCATCTTCTTCCAAGCGAAGTTGTACCTTTGATGATTCCTCATTTCGATTATCACCATTTGATACCGCAAAATTTGATTCATTGAGACCGCTATCAAAATTTATGAATGACAGCAATGATAGTGTTGCATCAAATAATACTGTAACAATTGCTGAAAGTGAATCAGTAAATTTGAATGTTGCTTTACCTGTAATTGAATCTGCTGATATTGATACAGAAGATGAACAATTAACACGTGTTTTTGATACTTCACGAAATACAAATCAAGAAGACCAACTTCCTAAAAGTATCCCAGCTCCATATTATTCTTTACCCCACAATGATGATGATGTATTTGTTGAGCCAGTATCCGGTAATAACAGTCAACAATATTCTCCAGGAAATTCACCAATTTTGCCAAGATTTGGATCACAGAAAGGCTGGACTGAAATAATCAAAGAATCTCCATTCAAATCAATAATCGATGATACTCTAAAACATACACCAAAGCATACTGTAGTAGCTGAGAAATCCCGACCTCCAGCTTTGCAATCATTTTCTACTTTTCAAGCAGATGAAACTCAAAGAATTGAAGATACAACAAAAACTCTTGATCGAACAATGAGTTCTACAGAAATGTTGGAAAAGTTAACTGAATTGAAAAAGGATACCAGAAATAGTAGTGAACAAGATTGGAATCAAATTATACAAAGTATGAAAGTTATGGGACAACAACTTGAGGTATGTTTTGAATTACAATGCATGGGATACTGTAATTGTTCATCCTTTAGGCACTTCAAAATCGTGTTCAAGTATTAGAAGCTGCTCCAACAGAATCTTCAAGCATCTTGGAGGCAATCCAAATGTTTATGCCGATGCCAGCAAATATTCAAGTTACAAAAGAACCAAATACTCCAAATTTTACTCTTTCTTGGGATACTGTAGTTCCAGTGCAACCAACAATTCGAGGATTCGGAGTTTACATTGATGGAAAATTTCATTCTGAAGTCAAAGCTCCAGTTGTTCGAGTTCGTGGTCCACTTGCTAATGGACAAAAGTAAGATTTTGTTTTGTGTTTTGTATTTTTGTTAAACATGGATAATTTTAGGATAACCCTACAATCAATATCAGCAACCAATGTTCGATCCTTACCTGGTGAAATAATAATCAATGATGAAAATTTTGATGGGGATAAAGAGAATTCAAATGGTTTCCTTAAAGCTGGTGGAATTTTAACTGCTCGTTCAATGTAAATTTTTTATACCTTTTTGCACAATGTTTGATCTCTGTTTTTTTATTAATGTTTTGATTGCTCTGTTACTGTTTTTTTCATGTGCATATTCTCATAAACTAGTTTTCATTTCAGTATTTAAGTTTTCTACAAAAAGTGTACCCTCACCGTTAAAATCGACACATTACTTATCAACAAAAAGTTACTGTACTTCTTTATATTTAAAATTTGACAACGAAAAAAAAATTAAATGGAATGCAACAAAACTATTTACAAACAAAGGTAGATTTAAATATTTTTTATATCAACGACGATATCCACCAAAACATGGATCATCAATTGATGACGGAACATAACTGGGCTGAGAGGATACTGTATAATCATCAAAGAATGAATGTAGGAATGCGAAACACGGCCGTTTTTCAGGATCTAAAAAATACTTAGTGGAGTAAAAAAATAATTGGAGGATTAAACTTTTTTGGTGGAGTAAAAAAAATGACATACCTTTATGCCAGCACTGCAACATTCTTTCATAAATTGCGTCTTCAATTTCAGAAGGCTTTGGTAGTCGATATCCGCGTTCAACTTCATCAATAACTTGTTTATTTGACATCCCTAAAATTATGCAAAAATAAAAAACTGGATGATAGAGAAGTACAGTATACCTTGATATGGCGCAGAACGAGTAAAGATTTCATATAACAAAATACCGTAACTCCAAACATCAGATTTTACAGAGAAATTTCCATATGTTGCTGCTTCAATGGCAGTCCATCTAAAGAAATTAAATCAATTTAAAATATTTAATTTATTAAATTTCACTTACTTGATAGGGAATTTTGCACCCATTGCAGCTTCATAAACTTCTTCTTCCATTATCCTTGCGAGTCCAAAATCGGCAACTAAAAATTAATTGATATTAAAATTATTCAAAATTGATGATTACAGTATACCTTTAACTTCAGGAATTCCACTAATTTTGTCACCGACTAAAATATTTCGAGCTGCTAAATCTCGATGTACAAGTTTTCGTTCTTCCAAAAATGTCATGCCATGAGCAATTTGCGAGCACATGTCGACTAATGCTTTATGAGATAAATGATTTTCAGGTTTTTTGAGGTAATCAAGTAAGGAGCCATTTTTCATGAATTCTGTTACCTAAAAAAATAAAAGTTTACAAAAATAAGGATAAATTGATGAAACGGTAATTTTAAGAAAGCCATCAGAATGACGTAACAAAGTTTAAAAACAATATCTTATCATAAACATCTGACGTCTACAGTAATCCGAAAATTTCTGTTTAAAAAACTTACAATTAAATATGGTTCTTCTCGGGTACAAACAGCATACAATCGAACAAGCCTAAAAACATATTAAATAAAAATGAGAAATACCGTAACCCAAAGAACAAATAACATACTTTGGATGTTGGCATTGTTTCATAATTTGTGCTTCTTTGAGAAAAGCTTCCGGGGACATTGTTCCAGGTTTCAGCGTTTTTATTGCAACTTCAACCTTCCCTCTCCACAAGCCTGCATAAACAGCACCAAAATTACCAGTTCCAATTCTAAAACGGTAAACATTAGATGCAGTTTTTAAAAAAATTTTATTACTTTTCAATCATTTGTAATTCAGTTCTTGGAATTTCCCAATTATTTTTGGTATCAGAGGAAAGATCAGTTCGTTGGGGAGCAAGTTTTGGAGCAGCATAAGTTAGCTTACAACAAAGTCCGGCACTTTCTTCTACAAAAAAATTAAAGTTAAATAATGCTTACTATGTATAGGTTCAGAACTACAGTAAACTTTAAAATTTCTTAATTTAAAACTATATTTTGTTTACAATTACAGTAATACCGTATTCTGTATGCAACTCCTTAACAAACCTGAATAAAAAGAAACAAGATCTTTGATTGTTGGAAAAATCTTTTTTGTAGTAATATAATATCCATCCAAATTATCCAAAGGTTTTATACGGTAATGTTTTGTATTCTGTCCATACAGCCTTGCATTCTCCGCGTCATTGATCGTTAAAGCATATTCATTTTCATGATCCCGTTTACGAATTAAAAATGTTCCACGAGGTAAATTTGGTGCAGACACAAGTTTTTCAGCCATTGATCGGGTAATTTTTCCTGAGAACCATTCTTCTCTTTCAAGAGAATCCAAAGGAGCTATGAAATTTCTTGGGACAAATCCAAGACCATTTTTGGCATGTCTAACGTACCACCAATCAGAATTCCTGTAAAAATAAAAAATTGTAAAGGTTAAGGATACTGTAGTAACATTTTTGGCCGAAAATTTGTGAAAAATTTTAGAAATTTTAAAATAAAACAACATTTACCATAATGATTACGGTAACAGTCAAACGAATATCACAAATGATAGTAATAACTCTACCAATAATTACAATTTTTAGGCCAAGAATCTTGGCCCAAGATTAAAAAGCTTACGTTTCTTCCAAGATTACCATGATATCATCTTTCTTAAAACTAATATCTCCATCGACCCGTGATTCATAACCATATAAAGCAATAACCTTTTGAGATGATGATGAATGTTGTCCACGACTGTCAAGACTTGACATGGTTGAATTTTGTGGGATTGGCATTCCCCCATAATACATACTTCCCATAGGGGTCATCTTTCGAGCAAGTGAAGATGAATCATCTTTATAAACATTCATTTGAGCAATTCTTCGTTGATTTGCAAGCGATTGAAAAAGATGTGATTCAGCAGCAGCACCTCCGCCGATATTGTTGCTGCCATGAATGGAAGAAAAATGTTGTTGCTGATGTTGAGATGGCATTTGTGAAGATGAAATTGGAGGAGAATGATTTGGTCCTCCACCTCCATGGGGTCGTGAGAAGCAACGACCCATTGTTGCCCTGAAAAATAAGATATTTTAGTTTAAAACATCAATGAAGACATACAAAAATTTAATGGCGTTAAAATTTAAAGGATATGAAAATCTCATAAATTTTTTTGATCAAACATGAAAATCAGGGATTTTTTGAAGTTGTATTATTCCTTGTTGCAGTTGCAAAAACTCCAATATGAAAAAGCAGCTCCTTTAAATCCCTGTTGTTCATGTTTGGTCAGAAATTTTTTTAAAGTGTAAGATGCGACCACCCGAGAATTAAAAAAAAGAAAACAGTTGTCCATTTCTTCGGCACAAACGAGAGAGAAAAAAATTTCACGTGTTGATCGTGCAAAAAAACTTTTAAAAAAATTTAAAACAAATGTTGCAACTTTCAACAAAAAAGAGAGCCTTTAAAGATTTTAAGAGATAATTAAAGAAACAAGTTAAAGCTGCTGCTTTAAAAATAAGGTGAGAAAAGGAAACGCATAAAATATAAGTTTTGTTTTTGTCAAAGCAAAAAATTTTTTTGCCGAAGAACACTTCAACAAAGAAAATGAAGAGTCCAAATTTCCTTCTTCTTTTTTGAATTTTGAGAATGATTGAGTGGTCCAACAATAAATAAACGTGTCCTCATTCACACATACAAAGTAGAAGATGGATAAGTGGAATTGAATAATAAAAAATATTTAAAAGCCGAAAGAAGAAGGAAGAAGATTCCGTCAGAAAAAAGAAAGATTTTTCAACGAAAACGACCTCTCATTTATCAAAATTGAAGCAAATGGGAAAAAATAACGTTGCACATTTCAATTATAAAAATCGGGCACTTTTTTTCTGAACGGCATATTTTGAAGGTTAAACATGGTCAAACATGTCAAACGCAAAAAAAAGAAAAGCAATAATTATTGATTGAAAAGGTTGGCATTTTTATGATTTTTAAAAAATGTCATTCCTTTTCAATCAATAATTATTTCTTTTCTTTTTCAACATCTGCCGTTCGCGATCTTTTTGAGCCATCAAAAAATGCCGTTCAGAAAAAAAGTGCCGGATTTTTGAAAAATCGAATATGCAAATTTTTTGCATTTCTTTTTTTCTCGATGGAATCAAAAGTCAACAATGAAAAAAATAGAAAATATGTTTTAAAAACAGATGCTTCCAAAAACAGTCAAAAAAGGGAGAAAATGGATAAATAAAAACTTTATTTTAAGAACTTTGCGCAAAATTATTTAAAAACCAATTATTGCACAAAACATTTTTCAGAGAAAAAGAATACAAAGTAGTAGTCAGTAGCATTGCCTGAGGGGGAGAAAATTTTTGTCTTACGCAATTTCTTTTTTCTTCAATCTTTTTTCTTCGATCCCTTTTTCCTTTCCTTTTTTGGAACAAACAATAGGCTAAAATCATCGTAAAACTGAAATCATGATTTCTTTCTTCTTTTTCTTTGTTTTCCGTTATCCATAAAAAATTGGATGGATGAGTCAAAACATGTTTGATTATCACCATCATCAAAGAAAAAAACAGTCCAAGGAAAAGGAGGTTGGTGGTGGCAAAAGAAAATCTTCCATGAAATGAAAGGGTTTTCCTTGCGCATCCCAAAAAAACTTTATTTGATTTTTTATGGCTTTTTGAAGACAAAAAAAACTATGGATGGGGGGATAAAAATAAACGAACATTAAAGAATTGAAATAAGACAAAAAAATAAAATGGAGGGAAAAAGGGACGACGATGACCAATACATTTTCAGTTTTTGGGGAGGCTGACTGACGACTTTTTTATACATCATTTTTGAGCTGTGCTGCAAGGCGAGAAAAAAGAAAGAAGAAAGAAAAAGCATAAAAGCAGAAGAAAATAAGTAAAAAAGCGAGAAAACACAAAAAAATCTTTCCCTCCGAAAAAGAAAAATTGGAGAAGGACCAGCTGGTCAGCGGGCAGCAGGAGGAAGGAGCAGCAGCGGCGACAACACCGAAAAAGAAAAACGATGATGGCGGGCAACGAAAACGGCGGCAGCGGCAGTCAGCGCTCAATCCATTCTCAACAACATTATTCCATCCATCCATCCTGCAGCAGAAGAAGAAAAGCGCAACTCCTCGGCAACAACGACAAAACACAGCTTCTTTTTTCTCACTTCTTCTTTTAACTTAAAAAAATAGAGATGTGAATCTTTGTACCCCTTTTTTGCTTTTTTAAAAAGTTATAAAAATGCTGCAAAAAATGAATCTCTGCATTTTTTGGCGTTTTTGGGTAAAAAGAGGAAGGATGGAAGCAGGCTCTCTAAAAATATGTTTGTATGCAAATTTTGTGAAAGAAGGAAAAGAGCAAAAATGCGTGCGCAGAGTTATGCCAACAAAATCAAAAAAATGTTTCTTTGGTCACTTTGAAATTGACTAACTGACCATTTGAAAGAAAAGTAAATGTCAAACAGCAACATCGAAAAAAGAAAAAGGATTTTTTTTGCGCAAAAACGTTCGTTTCATTTTTGTTCCGTTCCGTTTAACGGAAAATGGCGACAAAATGAAAATGTGCGATAGAAATTTTTTGACGGAAAAGAAAAAAAAAGATTTATTCTTCGATTCCATTTTTTATTGGTATATGTTAGTTTCAGTTCAGTTGAGAATGGTTGATCATCATCGGCAGGTTATATGTTGATATAAAAGAGGGCCATTCAAAATGATTGGAGACGATAATCTGAGAAGGGGGATAAACTTTTTCTTCTTAGGTTCAGCATCCTTTTAGGAATTGAGATAGAGACTTTTATTATCTTCTTTTAAAATTTTTTTAAAAAGGGAGAGAATAAAAGAAAATTATTAGTTCTGAATCAAGCAAGCAACACTGCACTTCTTCACTCACAACAAAAAAATATTGATGTTTCATGCATTTTTTTTACAAAAGCAAAAGGTGTTGTTGTAGTGGCTAGTTACATTCATTCATTTCCGTTTTGAACAACAACAACTTTTTGATGGGAATGTTCCTCAAAGGCCCTTTCATCTTTCTTTCTTGTCTCCTCTTTTTTGTGCCTGTATTACACTAATGTTAATATGTATTTTCTTTAAAGGCATAGTTCTTTTTTTGTGATTTTTAAAAAACAAATGAAACATGAAAGAAAATGTATAAAAACAGAAAGACTAACATGCTTTTTATTGAAAAATATGATTTTTCACTGTATTTGTAAATAAAATACATATAAAATTTAAAACTTGAACAAAAAGAGGAAAAAACAAAGATCAATAAAAATAGTTAATTGTTAAAAAATTAAAAATAAATTATTCCAAAAAGAAGAATAATCGATAACAATATGTTTTTATCCAAGAACTTGTTTCAACATAAATTGTTGAAAAATACGGTATACTGTCGGGTACTGTAGTTGCTGCAATACCGTACTGCAAATCATCACATCCTTTAAAAATCAATAAACTTGTATAATATTTATCTGAAATAATTTCTGGCACTACTTCTTCAATTTTCAAATACAAATCCAACATGTTTGTTTCGTCGTAATTTGCTCTAAAATGGATAATTTGAATTCCAGTTTATGATCCTGTAATTTAAAGATCGTAAAAAGTACCGTACTTTATCACATTCGAAATTTTTTCTTCATTTTCAGTTACAAATTTTTGAGCTTGTTTAGCTCGTTCATTAATTGTTTCATCCGTGACATTGTAACGAGTAACAAAAACATGGCAATTTTTGGAATTCAAAATTAAATATGCAGTTTTTGAGATATTTGAAAATGAAAACATTTCTATTTCTTTTCCATAAATAATGCTTGAAACAATAACAACTTGGAAGAAAATTCTAAAATTGATGATTAAATTTTATAATTCAAATTATAA
This sequence comes from Panagrolaimus sp. LJ2414, assembly GCA_024447195.1. Classification (NCBI taxonomy): domain Eukaryota; kingdom Metazoa; phylum Nematoda; class Chromadorea; order Rhabditida; family Panagrolaimidae; genus Panagrolaimus; species Panagrolaimus sp. LJ2414. The sequence goes on from JAMRXY010000046.1 coordinate 615,858, forward strand.
AATTTATAATTTTACATTTCTTGTCCTCGACTGTTCAAATATTGCTGAATATCTGCAGCTGTTTTGTTATAGCTATTAGGAGATATCACGGATTTCCCAAATCCATAATTAAGATGCTCTTGTAAAATTTCTGTCAGAGCTTCATAAACGAGAAATTCATTCTAAAAATGAATTTGAGTTTAATTATGCAAATTTCTAAAAAATTTGTTGGAGATCTGGTCATCTACAAAATTTTTACTTTTTTCCTTATGTTCAATGGCGAACTATTAATTTTGCAGTTATTTAAAATTTGCATATTTTATCAACTGACGACCTCAATACGTAGTCGTCTATTGAAAAGATGACGTCAGAAACTTAAAAATACTGTAAAAACTTACCAAAAGCTTTTCAACAAAGATTTTTGAATATTCAAATATTTCTCCAAGTTGTCGATGCACTTTTTCGACCATTTTGCTATGAATTCGCGGATTCCCATCTGCAATTTCATCAACACAAAAAATTGCAGCAATTGACTAAAATAAAGACTATGAAATTAATCAAAAATAATCAAAAGTGATTTCTTCTTACAACATCTAACAATTCTTTTATAATTTGTGCAAATGTATCCGAAACAAAGTAAAAGTTTGGTAATCTTATAATTTCTTGTGGAAGACATCTAAAATCCTCTCTAAAAATATTCAAAATATTAATAATACTGTAACCATTTTTCAATATCATTATAGCATGAATAATACAGTAATTTTCTTTTGTTGTATCTTTTTGTTCTTGTAATAATCAAAAATTAACATACTGTCCAAATGAAACATCTGTAAGATCGTTTGAAAGTTTTCCAAGAATATCCCAGATTTCTTGGATCCCTTTATTTTTGACATCTTAAATTTTTAAAATTTGTTTAATTAATTGTCAAAGTAATTTTTGTAAACTTTTTATACAAAAGCAAACCTCTTTTCAAATTTTGTAAAATATTTTTTGCAAAATTTTCACTTTTTAAAGTAAGTGCCATCATAATTCCTAAATCAATTGTTTCTTAATCTCAAAAAAAGAAAAACAACAAACGTTTTTTATAATTTTTAAAGAATAAAACTGTTAAACCAGGTTCATTTTGTTCCAATTCATCAAAAAAGCCTTTTACCCTGAAATAAATCTTAATGGCAGAAATTATCTCATTCTGAATTTTAGAATCTTTTTGGCAGTTTTTAACCATTAACGAATGTATCCCCTAAAAAGGGTTTAATTTAGTTAATAGTAAAAAGCATTCATAAAATTATTACATCAATAATCTCAAGAGGATTATGAAAATCCTTGCATGTTTCGGAATAGAATCTATCCGTGATGAATTCACCAGTTACAAATTTGATCATATTTTCAAGGTCATTCAAATGTACTGTCATAATCTAATAAAAAGTTTTTATTACTGTTCTTCTAAAAATACAGTATCACACCTACCGTATGATATTTTGGATCAAATCGCAAAAAATTAACTTCTAATCTGTCCGGATTCATTTCTTGGAGTTCAGATTGAAAAATAGAAAGGGATAAATTACCCAAGGTTTTAATGGCTACAAATTCGTCAGAATTTGGCTAAAATGCAAAAGCTTCAAAAAATTCAATTTGCAGAAATATTTACGCTGTATTTCTCTTTTACAAAATTTCGAATTGTAACTCCAATTTCATTTGCAAGTAAACCCGACTGATCCAAAGTAGTATCTGCGGCATCAAAAATTTCCCGAAGATTTGTTAAATTTTTTGATCTGCTTTCATTTATAGCTTGGATCATCTTATTTACATTATCCATTGCTGAAAAATGTTTTTGAATACAAAAGTTTAAATATTGTAATCGACACTTACTTGAATCTCTGGAAGCCATTGCGGAAAAAAATGAAAGAAACAAAAAATGCCAAAATATTATTTGAAGGGGCATTTTTTAAAGTCAGATGATTGCAAAATATGGCACAATAAGGTAACATAAAAAAATTGGTCACAAAAAACAAAAATTGTGTCCTAGCTTTTAAAACGTATTCCACCAAAACTTTTTAAACGACCTTTATGAAATTTTAAAGTAAAAAATAAAATTTTTTGTTTATTTTCAAAATGTTGTTTGTAATTCTTCTTTTTAAGCCTCTCCAAATAGTCATAAACATTAAAACGTATTCCACCAATTTATTCTAAAATTTTGACAAAAATGGCACCGCCGAAAAATCGAATATTTTTTATTTTACCTATGTTTTTGAACATGCTTATCAGTGTTTTCCTGATTCTTTTCCGACTAAAACACGAATTCTGAAGTCAGCTTTGATAAATTACATGAACTTTTTGGTCGAATCGGTAGAAAATACATATAAGAAGTCATGAAAAAAGTTTTATCCTTTTTCGATAACATAGTGCTGAGAAAATGCAAAAGAACTGAAAACGGAATCGATTCCAAAATTTCATTGAAAACCCAACTTGAACCTTGAAAAAAAGGTTCTTCTTCAGAAATGACCAAAGTAAGTCGTAGTGTTGACATTTGAAATTATTTTGGCTTTTTTCTACCCCCTCCCTAAAACATTTATCACATCTTATATGTTTTACTGTTACTGTTCAAAAATGCAAGTTTGCAATAAAAAAGGAGCCCCAACATTCTTAACCTTGTTTAGATGACAGAACTACAATTGAAAGAAAAGAAACAAAATGCCCAAACCCAATCTCATAAAATACCGCAACCAACCCAATATACCCTTCCCAAACAAAATAAACAAAAATATTATTAAATATTATTTATTAAAGATTTACATATACAAGAGATATATTTTCAACACCATTGAATGAACAATATTCAAGGATTGTATTCAATAGGGAGATTCTTGCGACGAACCATACCATCACCTTGGAACCATTCACGACGGAATTGTTTTGCTGCACCATCAGGAGTATTGGTCCATTCAATTGTGATGCGATCATTGTTGGTATCTTCTTGGCCAAATTGGAAGGAATCACATGAGACAGCCATCAAAACAGCTTCTTTAGGATCAAGGACACCACATGGAGGATCAACACCAAGACGCTTCATATTTGTTGTTTTGATTGCCCATCCGATACGACGTCCACCAGCATTGATAATCTAAAAAATAGGCATATATTAGTGAAAAGGATAATGAATATGTATACAATGTCTGGCGATAATGTTTGGTACGATTATAATCATGCCTGCGCGCAACATGCGGTTACAAAGAGAAACTAAATTCTTTTTTTTTCTTTTTTTCCACAAAACTTCGGTTTTATATTTATTTTTTTCAACTAAATTAATATTTTTTGGGTTTTTATGATAAAAAAAAATATATACAAAAACAGTAAAACAAAGTTTTATAAATGTAAAGTATGAAAAAACAAATTAATGGTAAAGGTGATTGGTAGGATAATTTCCTTCATGATTCAAGCCATCTGTTGAACGATAAATATTTTTTTATATTTTTAAAATTCTTTAAAATTATTCGAAAATGTTTTATAGAACCCACCTACAATTTTGGAATAGATCGGCATCAAATGGCACAACTTCGAATTCAGCTTCAAAATAATTACAGCCGACAAGAATTGGTTTCTCGATTAACTGACGCAATTTTCACTGAAGCCGAATTAATTCGACATCCAATTAATCAAGCCCGAATTAATGAATGTGTGAATCTTCTAGGAGTATATGAAGGTGTTACCACAAGAGAAGGCCGTCAAATTATTAAAACTTTCGTATCCCATGCCATAAATGGTAAAGTTACTACAGTAACGAATAGATTACGTCGTCTTGCAAATGCCAATATTAATACCCGTGCATCTGTTACCTTGGAAAGTGGAATGGGTTATACCTTACAAAGAATTGATGGTCGACTTTATCCCATGAATCTTCCAGAAGAAAGATTTTATTGGCCTCTAACTCCGGAAATTCAGCAGTACCCAATTATTCGAGGCGAAAATGGTGATATTCCAGAATATTGTATATATTGTGAACCGAGGGAACCAAACTCGACTTACTTCAAATATTTTGTTATTCTATCTGCTACAGAAGAAAGAGAAAATCTTCGATAAATGTATTAATATTATTATTCTATATACTTTTTTCATTTTTTCATACTTTACATTTATAAAACTTTGTTTTACTGTTTTTGTATATATTTTTTTTTATCAATAAAAACCCAAAAAATATTAATTTAGTTGAAAAAAATAAATATAAAACCAAAGTTTTGTGGAAAAAAAAGAAAAAAAAAGAATTTAGTTTCTCTTTGTAACCGCATGTTGCGCGCAGGCATGATTATAATCGTACCAAACATTATCGCCAGACATTGTATCATATCAGTCATACGTCATCGATATGGATATAGCGACGATGATATCCATATATCATTACATCAATGTAATTATGATAAGATAATAACAAAAATAGGCTTACTTTGATATGATAAGTATGCTTATCATCATATGGTGCATTGAAGACAATCTTGGTGCCAGGTTGAGTGGTAATATCTCCAGGTGGAACAGATTGAGCCATGTTGAGAGTATGAGAAGAGAAAGAAAGAGACGACGAGTTGAGACGAAGTGAATGATGCGTTGAAACTAAACCGTTTTTGTCGAACATTCCGAGCTTTTATTCATTTTTGGAGGTTTTTGATTTTGGAAGAAATGCAAATTTTGATGCATGTAAATTGTTTTAATTTCTTTTTTTTCTTTCTGGGAAGAAGGAAAAAAAGCTGCAGTTGTTGAACAAAAGAAAATATTGTTAATTTTGTCAGTGATGATTTTTTGTTCCGACAACAAAAAAATTTCAAAGCAATAACAATCAGCAAAAAACTGATACTGTTGATTTAAATTAAACTTAAAAATTTATCAAAAGAAAAAAAAATTGGTTATGATCAATGCTAAAAGACAAAATTAGCAGAATTAGAAGATCAACATCATCAACTCAAAGCAAAAAAATTTCTCAAATACTTTTTACATATTTCTTATCGATTCATTCAAACAACTAATGCCTTACAGTAATCAATAAATAAGTCTTAACTAAAAAAACACAAATACCGTCCATTTCTCTTCAACACATCTGACAACTAAAAAGCTCAAGATCAAAACACAAAAAGAAAATTGCATTCGAAGTAATATTTATTTAACAACTATAATAATATAACAATATGACAGACATACACAGATAAATAGAAAAAACATCTAATCATGCCCAATAACGAGTTTTAATTTGAGGATTGAGGGCGGCGGTTGCTTGGGAAAAATCTTCATCACCAGGTCCAAGTTCATGACTTTTTGAATGCCAAAGTTTTGTGCCGCGATTTGCCATTTGTTCAGCTGATCGAAGAGTATGTGGAACAGATATTGCAGTATTGACAATTTCATGCATATAACAGAATGCATGAGTAATATTCTTGAGGAAATTCTCAGAGAGTTCATTATCTTTAACAGCAGGGAAAATTGTTGAAAAGATTGTCGGCTTTGCAGTACCCTAAAAGAAATAAGTATTAATACCAAGTTATTATCAAAATGGAAACCTTACTTGTAATGCTCGATGAGGAACCATAACAATATCGTTAAAAGCATGACCACGAACACAAGAACCTGGATTGACATTTTGTTCTGGAGCTCTACCATTTGGATCAATTAGATGAGGTTGTTTGAAGATACGAGTATTATGATGACGACGTACAGCAACGACAGTAACCTTTGGGATTGAACCAATCACAGAAGCAAAACCATTGACAATCCGTGGACATTCTTCACTTTGAATTTTTTCAATTTCACCTTGAGAAGCACCAAATCGATAAACCAAAATTCGTTCAGGATAACAATTATTTTCTTCAAAATAAAGTTTTGTGGATTCTTCAATAGGCTTTCGAAGATCAGCATCAGAGAGTGTAACTTCAACATCTGAGCGTGCAGCTTCATCTTCATCAGGAGTTTTGGGAATTCGCGTTTTCTTATAAACAAATCCACCAAAACTAACATTTCCACGTTGATTGGTAGTAAAAGAATATCCAAAAACAGATGGCACAAGTTCGGTACTTCCAGGAGATGGATGTGAAACAAAAAATCCCAAAACCATAGTAGTTTTCAAAAAACTTTGGCTAAAACGGATACATTATAATTACATAAAGACGTAAAAAAGAAAACAACTTACAAAAGATCAATTCCACCGATGTTTGGGACTTGCTGAAAATATTGATTGTATCCACCATTTTTAAGATTCATCTTTTGAATGATATTTCCAATAGTGACATTTCCCAATTTTGGGTTAGAAATAGTTCTGGGTTCAACTTGTTGAGTTGGAACGCGGGTTGTAACTTCTGTAGCCTTAAGCATATGATGAAATTCAGAACCAGAAGCAAAAGCCATAACAAAATCACATTCAAATTGATCACGAAAACTTTTAATAGTTGGTTCAAGATATTCAAAGGAAAGCTGGTTATCGGCAAGTGCAAAACATTGCTTCGTTTGAATGATCAAACCGAGTCTGCCAGCTTGTTGTTCAATTCTGGTCGCAATGCTTCTAAAAAAGAGAAAAATAAAAAATCACAAAGGAAAATTAAGGTAAGACTTACTCGGCAACATGTTGTGGAACACCGTTATAAAAAATTGCCATGGCTTTTATTTCAGCAGGCTTTATAAATTCAACATCTTTGATATCCCAAAGAGCAGAAACAGGTTGTTTTCCAGCATTACCTTTGAAAGTAATCATCGGAGCAGACAAAACTTCCGAAGCAATGGGATTCATTTCAACTCCAATATGAACTTGAGCTGCTGCAACATATTGATCATTGTCATGAATGCTTGCAAGTTGCTTTTGATTTCCAATTTCTCCCATAAGAACACCTGGTAGACGTTGAGCAGCTCGAATCATGTTAGCTTCCTGTAAAAAACATGATTTGAATAACATTTCCAACAGTAAAAGCAATTAAAATGTATACCTGCTTCTTATTCATATCATCTTTGGAGAACTTTTGAGCATCGACAACTTTCAAAACTTCCAGTGGGTAATGGAGTTTTTTCGAACCAGATTTTTTAACAGCACATGGAAAATGAGGAAATGCCAATGGAAAACCAGGAAAAGCATTTTGAAAGTAATCAGCTACAGAAATTCGTTGGTTATCGCGATCAAACATTTCTTCAGTTGCAGCGACATTGGTAACATCATTAATGCGAAATACTTCATTATTTGGTTTATGAATTGTTCGAACGTAAAGTCCTTTCAATTGTTGAAGACAGCGATGTGCATCATCTTGACACCAGTTATCATGTTCTCCAAGTCCCCAACGAGCATTGACATAATGTAGCAAAGGCTTTGCTTGATGAAATGGTGAAATTTTTGCATCAATTTGTAATTCAGCTTTCTTATCAGAAACATGAACACTTTTTTGATGACCATCTTTGAGTTCACAAGCATTTTCAATATCTCGCCCAGTTGAAAGATCAAAGACTTTAGGACCAAATTTGACATAACGAGCAGGCCTAAAAAACAAAGGTAAGCAAACTTTACAAATGTGATGCTTTGTGCATGACACAAAAGGGTTTTAAATCCTTGTGTTGTAAGGATTCAAAAGGCGTCACCCAATAAAAGTCTTTACTTGGAATTCTTCACAACTTTAATCAACACTTTATAGCCCACAAACAAATTCGAGACATATTACTTACGTATCAAGTTGATGTTGACTAAAAAGAATTTCCAAGTATTGTTCCATATCAGAATCCCTTGGAGGATTTTCAGGATCCAAATAAGCACCACTTTTCAATGTTGCATAGACACGAATTGGATCACGAAGATGCCCAAAATCCTCAGGAGTCAACCGACCAGCCTAAAAACAAAAAAACAATTTTTAGATATTGCCAGCAATAAAACTTACAAAATTAATTCCAAATGAATTTCGTTCATCACGCGGTTTCATTTCCAAAGAGCAGAAAAAGATGCTTTTGCGATCATAAGCATAAACATGTTCATACTTTCCATCTTTGTCAATTTTATGTGCTTCAAAGTATGCACCATGTTGTTCAAAAAGAAGCTCATAGAGCTTGGTAATGCAATGACGTCGAATACTTTGCAAAACACTAAAAAATGCAGCGTATTATTCTTTAATAATCTTATTGCACATATAACTTACTTCTTGCTACCATTTTCAGACAAATCATCAACAAATTTAGGATCCCTTGGTTGATCCGGACGGTTGTAATCAGCAAAAAACTTCAATTCATACTGCCAAACAGGACGAGTAGGAAGTCCAAGATTATAAGAATTGACGATAAGATCTTCTGCAGCAGAAGGGATGATTGTCTTAAGGCACTGATCAAAAGGAACAGTATTAGCAGAAGGAGCTTGTACTCGAGGATAGCTTGGACCACGAGGAGCATAACCTTGTTGTTGACCACGAGGAGCATAACCTTGTTGTTGACCACGAGGAGCATAACCTTGTTGACCACCACGAGGTTGGAAATTTTGACCACGAGGAGCATAACCACCACGATTCATGATTGATGAAGTTAGTAGAGGTTGAGAGTACGTCAAAAAAAAGTTAGAACTAAAAAAATGTTGTATAAAAGGATTGAAAGAATAATCACAATGTTAATAGAAGCACGAATATATAAAAAATGACAGCGAGAGCGGAAAAGAGAGACAGAAGATACTTTCATATACAACATAAGGGTAAAAAAAGGAAAGAATAACGATGAAAATAGTAAAAAATATGTGGAAAAAGCGAAAAAAGTATAAAAAGAACATGGATAAATCAGGAAGTAAGAAAGGAACCACTAAGATGCAAAGGTGATATAAACCAATAGAAGCTCTAAAATTGTTGCCGGTGAGGAAGAATAACTCAACCATAAAGCACAGCAATCCCATAAACAGCGAAAAAAACATAAAAGAGCTTTTGATAACACCAGAAAGAAAGATAAAAGGTAGTAAAGGAAGATAATCTCGCAAAAACGATGATTCAAGGAAAAGCAGCTAATTTAAAACCGAAACACCACATAAAAGGCAGCAAAAATGTGTAAAATCAAGAGCAAAAGAAATTTATGCGAAAAGAGAGCAGTGTTCAACGGCAAATAGAGAAATACAAGGATCTTTTCATGCTCCAGAAGAAAGATTCTTCTTTCTTTATCCACTCCTTCAGTCATCAACAAAATCAAACACGAAAGTGAGATAAAAAAGCAGGGGCCAAAGTTATAATTTTAGATAAAATAATTAAAGAATAACAACATTGTATAACAGAATCGAAAACATAAAAAAGCAGCAGCTAAAATAGAAAGAAAAAAATGACAGCAATGTTGAACGGCAAATACATAACAAATCTTCTTTCATCTTTAAACAATTCTTTATCTCTCTTCCTTTTGCGCGAGTATAAAAAAGAAGAGAGAGAGAGGCAAAAAAAAACGACGACAAAAATTTTTGGGTTTGATCGCTCATTTTCTACGTCGAAAAACGTAAATAATTTTCATTGCGAGACAAAAGTGTAATTGTTTTTTCAAATTTTTTTGCTGCTGTAAAACTTTTTTAAATTCAAGCAAAAAAGAAAAAATATTAGTACAAAAAATAAAATTAGTAAATTTTATAAAAAAATTTATTGCAAATATAGTTTTAGCTGAGTTAATTGAAGTATTGGGAGAAAAAACAATTCAATATTTTTCAATGAACACAAAAATTATAATTCTTATTTCTGTTTACTCGTTGAAGCTACTAATAGATTTTATGCAAATTTTATTAATTCCATTGATAATGTAATTGTTTAAAGTAATTTTCACTTGTTGATTTTACCATTTGACTTTTTTCACACTGGTTTACCGTAATCTTAATCGTATTATTTGCGAAACTATTATTTTGTTTAAATAAAATTTGTTGAAGAATTATAAGAAAAAACAATAAATTATACATCTAAAAGATATATTTGTGTTTTACTGTAGTTTTAAAAAATGACTTACAAAATGGAACACACAAAATGGCATTGTATACCTAAAAAATAATGACGCTGCAATAGACAAAATTGACGTTAAAAACAACTTCACTTTCGGCGTAAAAATTTTGCTGTTTTAAAAATTTGAATAAATCAGAAAAAAACATTCAAAAAATTCAATGAGAACAGAATATCCAGAAATCTTCGATTATACTGTCATCATCGGCAGAAGATCAAACATGACCTTAGGACATGGTCTTTAGAAACGAATCAACCCTGAGGGATCACAGATTCTTTTTTCCCAAAAGGGGTATTTCAAAAAAACAAAACAAAAAATTTCAATCAATTAAAAGAACATATTTATTCTTTTTCTTTTCATGTAATACAGTATACATACAAACATTAAAAACTTTTTTAAAAATTCAATACAAAAACATTATAATATTAATTATTTTTTACCATCTCGAGTAACCATATGAAATTGTTCAACCCATGATTTCTCCAAAATATGCGGTTTTCGAAGTGCTGGATGAAATATTTTTACCCGAACTTTATCAGACCATTGAATCTTATCTTGAATTGGAAGTGGATAATTCTTTTTCTTATCATCTTCTGGCTGCAAACTGATAACACTTTCTACAGTATTCGCAAAAAGTGTTGAATCTTTAACAAAAAGTACATCATCTAAAAAATGTTGGATATTTACAAATAAAAATTTGAAAAAATACTTATACTTACTAACTTTCATTGTTGCAATTAGACCATATGGAAAGAATTCAACTTTATTGAAAGGTCGTTGACAGAGAGATTTTTCACCACTGCAAACCTTTTACAAGATATCCATATCCACAAGTAAATCTTCATCTCCCATATCTTCTGGTTCACTAAAATATATAAAAATTTGTAGAATGTGTATTACGGTAATTTCAAAGTAGAAATATACATATTACACCATAATGGTGTTTTACCATCTTCTTTGAAAGGATTTTCATGATGACGATTTTCGATAACTTGATAAGCTAGACGTTTTGCTGGAGTTTTTAAAGCTTTTTTTCATCTTTTTTTGAAGAGGCTGTTTCTTTTTTCTTTTATGAAGCTGCAGGTTTTGCAGTTGCTCCATCTGTACTTGCTTTTGCTTCTTTTTCATCTGCTCCTGCAGTACCACCACCAGGAGGTTTTTCAATTTCTGTTTTATCTTTTGTTTCATGATCCTTTCGACTTTGTTCTTCTTTGCCATCAGCTTTTGTATGAGTTCGAAGTGAATGATCTGGAAGCATTGAATGATCTGTGATAACGGCGGCAGCTGCAGCATTTGCTTGTGGTTGTGCTCTAAAAAATAAGTATGGATACAAAGTGTCTTCGCAAAAAATGTTCTGAATTTTAGAAAATGACAAAATCGGAGGATACTTTGATTGAATTAGTTAAAACCTGATCGTTAATCAAATCCCTACCTTGCTTCAATGATTGTCTTCTTTCTAATTCCAATCCAAGTTGCATATTTTGCTTTCGGTCGAATTGCAAGAAAATGTGCTTTTCGTTCACCAAATCCCATTCCACCACGTCGCCGCTTTGGATATGCCTATAATGTAACATTGCTGGATTTCATATATCCTATACATATATCCACTTCAATCAAGATAAACTTACTTCATCCCCAAGTCGAAGTGTACCAATTTTTGGTTGAAAATTTCGTAAAATTTCTGCTTTCCGATATTCCACATATGCCTTTTCTTCTTTCTTTGCTTGTTCTCGGGCCTTCTTTTTTGATTTCATTTTTTGCATTGCTTGTTCAAGTTGATATCCGGTATAGACAGGCTTTCCATCAGGTCCCAAATTTGTTTCGATTACTTTTTTACGTCTAAATTTTCCTTGCTTTGTTTCAACATATCCTTTTCCTGCAACACCATGCTCTTGTCCATCTGAAAATTACATACATGGAATTAGAAGTTATTGTTGAAAATACATCCTTAGATTGTTATTAATCCCCAAACAATCGTTCTTAAACAAATATAACAATATAATATTCTTACCATCAGCACCACCACCAACTTCTTCACCACCGGCACCACCACCAGAATTTGTTTGTTCCCCTGAAGGCTTTTTAGAAGATACATCAGCAGAATTCTTCTTTTTTCCACCACCAAAAAAGAACCATCCCATTTTTTTCTTTTCAAGTTTTTAAGGAGTTACGAAGTTAAAGAACGATGATCAAAGTGAGAAATACAACAACAGTAAATGAAAAAATGAACAAATGATTCAACGCACGGCGGAATTTTTCGGAAATACAAAAAAATTTGCTCAAACTTTTGTTAGAACTTTTTTAGTTTTTAATATTTTTGCATGAAATTTTCCCAATACCTTCCCTAATATGTTTACTACAATTCTAGTTTAACTCATGTTGATTGGAAGCATACTACCAGAGTTACACCCCGACGAAGGTGCGCGATTCAAATTTTCATCAAATTAACTTTTGTTAGAACTTTTTTGAAAATGCATATTTTAACTTAATTTATCCTATACAAATATAACTCTACTACAATTAGCCCTTTCCCACTTGAATAGCACTGTCGAGGGTGTCTTTTTCTTAAACGAAATTTGAATATCAAACTTTCAACAGAAAAGACAGGAAAATTTCAAGTGAGGAACAAATTTTGAATTTCAAGCTCCAACAAACTTTTTTCGAAGTTGACATTTTGCCAAGCCTTGTTGCTTGACTTGAGCTTTCCATTTTCTAATCACCTCACTTTTCCCTCGACAGCATGTGTCGGATGGTCGGCACTATTTCTCTTCTCTTTTTACCTTCGACCATCAAAGTTTATCTTTATATATTTTATATGAAGATATCCATCAGTAAGTTTAATGGTAAACTATTTTATTCTGTTGGATGACCTGTTTAAATCTAACCTTCACCGGCTGCAAGCCAGGTTGTGATATTTTAGATTTTCATCAAAAAAACGACCACAAACAACCCGAATTGGTGCTTCTCGGGAAGCTTCTACAATTGACATTACATTATCAGTTTCGCGGGGAACTCTTTATAGATAATGTTACAAAATTTCTTCGACAAATAGTTCACGGGAACTTTAAATTGTTGTAATCATCGAAAAAATAATAATTTTGTCAAAGAATTATTGATTTGTTATGGATAAAAACTTATTAATGAAATACATGGGTATTCAAAAGTTGAAATTATCTTTGGTTGCGCATGTTAAAACGCTTTATGAATATTTTCGGGATTAATTGTGTTTAGGAAATGTTTGGTGTGCAGAAGTGGTTGTTTTTATCCCTCCAGGGATTCATCGATAGTTCAACTCGAAGCTGCTAAAATCTTCTAATGCCTAATGGGTCAACATATTTGTTGCTTCACGGGAAGCATACAATTCTTACCTCAAAGAAGTCTATCTTTTTATATGGGTATCGGCTTTGCTGGAAAAATATTTAGCAATATCTTTAAAATAGTTCAACAAAGTTCACCATATTCAACGTAAAAATTTTTCAATTATTATTGCATGGATGCAATTAAATAAAAAATTCCAGACCCACGGGGGTTATATATGCTTCTGTTTCAATATCAAATCATTTTTGTTTTGTTGAACATGTATAAAATGTTGACCATAATTCATACACAATCTCGGGATTGTATAACAAAACATTTTAACGTATTTCCTCAGAGATATCTGTAAAATGTTTCACTCTTTCTTTAATCGTCGTGATGTTTTTTGTATGTTGCCGTAATTTCAATGCTACATTTGTGTGAAGACCAAAAGCTGATAAACTGATCAAATGATTTATCTACATTTTCTTCTTGGGAAGAAAAAGAATCTATCAGCATAATTTAAATTGGTTTTGTACATTATGGAAGAATGAAAGAGCTAAGAAAACTATCAACCGCAAACTTCTCGGGAAGTTATTCTTTCTTGCGATCAAAATACATCTTTTTGGTGTTACAATCGTGGCATAATTGCAACAAATAATCTTAGGCAAATAAAAACGAAATCCAGTTAAAACATTCAATATGGACGATATTCGATTATAAAATCTTGAAAAAACTTTTGCTTCAAGTTAACACTTGTAACACGGGTTACAAAATTTGAATTACAATTACTCGACAGTTAAATACATTTACATTTCTTCAAGATTTATATCTATTTTAGAAGCTCGCATGCGGATGCAACTAAAGCTTGATACTGTAACACACATTCCATTAAGCATTGTAAATGAAAGCTTCATGGGAAGTTTAAATAATCATCTAATATCTTTGACATCTTTTATTAAAAAGAAATCCGCTTGTTTTTGATAAGATATTTAGCGTACATTTACGTTGCAAGGATTCACATTTCTTATGAATCAGATCTATGATGAAAGATTAAAGACAACTGGTATAAATCTTTCACAACTACCGTAATATTTGTTTCCTTTAAATGAAAAAGATGATGACTTCAGTAATTTGTGGTAACACGGGTTACTATTAAAGCAAACATTAAAACACTGGTTCTCATGTTTTGCGTTTGTTTAACTTTGATTCAAGCTTTGATATCTCACAAGAGTAAAAATGATGTATTAATGCTATATTTTACATTTACATTCATTCCAACTTCATGGGAAGTTTAAAACTCCTAATCTGATTGATTTATATATCCAAAGCTAACGGTAGCATCCGATTAAATTTTTTCCACAGTTCAATAGAACTGAAAATGTCGCTTAATTCAACGACGGTTACTGTAAGAACTGAATTGGAGTGATCTTAGTTGACTGCTGCATTTGACTAAAATTATTTTAGACTGCTCTGAACATTTGAAATGGGTCTTTGGTACCAGTTATTTAAGTGTTATGGAACACTAAAAAAATGACTAATTAAAAACCAAAATCTTATAAACTTGATATCCGAAATGTATTAAGTTTAAAAATTTAAACAACCATTTTCGAGTAAGCAGTCATACACAGTGCCAAAATATTAACTTCGTCGGGCGTTAATATCTTTGCTAATTCTGTTCAAGATGTAAAAAAATCTGAAATGGCAAAACTAATGAAATGGGAGATGCATTGGACAAAATGACAACTTGATTACCAATAAGTTTTGCTCGGGCAAAAATTTTTGTTGTATCTTGTATCTAGGAAGTGTCGTTCATCTTGATGATAATAATATTAAAATAGTTCTTTCATTACGGTGGAAAATGGCAAGAAATGTATGCTCGAAAGCCTCTTATCGATTCTACAAAAGAAGATATACATTTCATAATAAAATTAACCTCTGAAGATTACGGTATGTCGATACTGCCATAACTAAGTGGTTGACACAAAAACTGCAGTGTTGCGGAACACAGAAAAAAATACAGTTACTTAATCTGGCCTTCTCTATTTCCTCTGTAGGTTAAAGAATGTAGCTCGATAACATTTGTCGTATCGTAACAATGATATTCAATAATGGAAATAAAATTTGAACTTGTAAATTTTCTGTCATTTTTCACCTCCAACATGCATTTGTAGTGTAATTATGGTTGGAGCATAAGCTTTAAATATGGAATATGATTCTATCTATTGAAGCTTTAAAGAAAGAGCAAAGACATGGTTACATTCGCTACGGTTATGTGTGAGATTTTTACAAAAATTGCTACATTTTTAAAGTATGGTTACTTTTCAATGAAACTACCGTAATCATTAATGTATTGCGAATTAAACGGCTCCATATATTTCTTTAAATCATGTTTTCGCATACTAATCCACGATTCTTAATTATTTATACATCATTTATTTCTCTTCTTCAATCATTGTCACGCACAAGTGCTTATGATAAATTTTGCTTCTATATTAACAAAAAATAGAGGAACGAAGCAAATAATTGGAGAAAGACGAACGGCATCGGTGCTTTTGACTATATTTCATTGTTTAACTTAAAAAATGATGTAATCAGATTCAGTTCAAACACTGGTATAATGAACGTGGTTTAAACTAAACAGTAAAAATGGAAAGAACAAGAACAAAATTATGAAACACGACAATATTGTTATTATCAAAATCCAGCAATTGACAGTAAGCAAGCCGGAATTTTCAATGACGGAGAGGTTAAATTACGGAATTCTAAAACCTTATATTGCTGTACATGGAGTAGAATGTTCACAACATAATACACCTCTATTTGAAGCAAAGTGTAACAGTTGTGAGTCACAACTTGTGACTAGAATTAATCTCGTCAACAAGATGAAGAAATTTTTCTTCTTGATTCAAATTATTGAGTCGTAGTTATTTAGTCAAAATAACGCAATTCCTTGGGTCATAAATAATTCCTCTCGGGAGGCAATGCTATGATTCAATGTTAAACAAGGCTAATTGTAGTAGAGTTATATTTGTATAGGATAATTATTATTTTTTACTAGATTTATTTATAAATTGAAGGAAAAAATATATTATCAAATACAAATATAACTCTACTCCCTCCCAGGCAATCGAAAATTGCTCCCACCCAGGTAGCATTTGCCTCATGTATTTAGCTCAAAATCTGAATCAATATTTCTCCGCAGAATTTTTTCAGGAATGTATAAAAATATGTTCAAACTTTTATTTGTAAGAACTGCGCATTGTCGGAAATGCCAAAAATATAATACTTCTTGTTTGATGAAGTAACGATTCGGATCAAAGATTTGATTTTCAGAATTTATGAGATTGAACAATTGAACAAAAATTCCAGTACTAACAAAGAAGGAATCAACCAAAAGTTTTCCTTTGTCAACCATTTATTTTTTGCTAATAGCGTAAAGAAATTACGCTGCAATTTTTATAGAAAGTAATGGAAACTTGGATGTATGTGACAAGAAAAACGAATCTTTTATCGTATGTCATATCTGAATCATGGACTGACTGAATTCAATCATCTGATTCTTATCAGTGTATAATGTGTAACGCAAAACAAAACTATCATTGTAACCCGAATAAAAGTTGATGTGCTGTACTGTCAAAATCATCAACTTACTCGAACACGAGAAATCAAATAAAGAAAATTTTATAGAAGTTAGAATAATTCAAAATGGAATTGTCGGAATTAAAAATATTCTTTGAAGTTATGGCTTACGGAAGTCTGAACAATATAAGCACAAAAACTGATAACGGTATCAGCATTCACATTAGAAAGACATGAATTTGGATTCAAGGATGTCTGTCTAGTATCGGAGCTACAGTACTCAACAGTACTATCAAGCTCGGGAAAAGTGAGGTGATTAGAAAATGGAAAGCTCAAGTCAAGCAACAAGGCTTGGCAAAATGTCAACTTCGAAAAAAGTTTGTTGGAGCTTGAAATTCAAAATTTGTTCCTCACTTGAAATTTTCCTGTCTTTTCTGTTGAAAGTTTGATATTCAAATTTCGTTTAAGAAAAAGACACCCTCGACAGTGCTATTCAAGTGGGAAAGGGCTAATTGTAGTAGAGTTATATTTGTATTTGATAATATATTTTTTCCTTCAATTTATAAATAAATCTAGTAAAAAATAATAATTCTTTTCTAAAATGTTTCCAAGATTCATATCTATAATTCTAGTTTGAATTTTTGTAATTGGAACTAGAATTATAGATAGATTTCCCTGTAAATTGGAAATACGCGCCGATTGAAAAAAGCGCATATTTCCAATTTACAGGGAAAAAATTCCGCCGTGAACGTTGAATTATTGGAAAAATTGATTTTGTGAAACACGTTGGATAAAAATTTGCATATTTTTAGCCACAATTATTATTTATATATCAGATTCACCATTCAAATATAATAAATAATTAAGAACCCCATTCAAATATAATAAATAAGCAAGAAAAGAAATTAAGTTAAAAAGAAAAAGATTCCTTCAAAACAATTTTTTACAGAAGCAAAAAAAGGAAAGAAAGAGTGCATTTCTTTGTTTCTCTGTTCAAATTTGTTCTTTTTATGAACTGCAGCTTTTTGCATGGAAACAGTTTTGAATAAAAAACGTAAAAATAAAAACTAATTTTGAACTGTGAATTAGCAAGAGCTAATTTAAATTTTTAATGTAATTTAAAATAAGGGATTTGGGAAGATATTCAGTGGTGAGTATCTTCCTCATAAATTTTGTTTGTTGTGTGTGTGTGTGTGCCCGCACAACATATATTTTATTTTTGATGCTCCAATATTTTTTTATGTCTTAATCATAAATTTTTGCAATGGAAAAATGACGTCATTTTCTGATTATCTCTTCGGGCATTGGGAAAAAAATATGAACATAAGATTTTTTTAGGCGAGGGTTTATCAAATTTGCAAACATCTAAAACATCAAAAGTTTAAAAAATGTAGATTAAAGAAGTGCCACATAGATATTACTCAAGATTACTGTATTAACTACGACAAAAATAAAAAAGGTTTATATCAGTGCTTTATTATCACTTTAATAAAGTTTATACAAAAGTTACACAAATTTTTAATTAATCAATAATAATATATGATATGTTTTTATTCATTCAGTATATTCAATATCCATATCTCGTTTAAGCTTCTTTTTGTTTTCTTTTTCATCAATAATTCGTTGATAATCTTCATCAAATTTTCGAAGCTTTGTTACCAAATCTTGTGGTAGCAGATTACATTTTGATGCGAATGAAAGTAAACATTTAAATAGATATAAATATTGTGTATCAGTTTGTACAGCATTCCATCGTTGTTCTAAAATTTAACAAGGATTAATTTAAACAGAGTAATTTATTGAAAATTGCATTTCGTAATTTTAGTGATTGAAAAATCCTGATTCAGAGACACATCAGAAACTGGTCTTGCAGGGAATCTCTGCGACATCCGTTGCAGAAATTCCTGACAATGGGTATTCAATCAATAAATTACGATATCCCTATCAAATATCAAAAAAAACTTACTCCTAAGCCATTTAACCATTTCCAGCACAGATAAAGTTTGTTCTGATAAAAGTTGTTGAAGGCAAACTTCAATTGCAACAATTGAACCAGTTCGCCCAATTCCAGCTGAACAATGCACTACCGTAGGCTTTGAAGAATGTCTAATACTTTTTAAAACTCGAAATGGTGCAAAATGTGATTTTGGTACTGATTTATCAGGCCTAAAATTGTTGTTTTTAAATGTTAATATTAAATTACAGTAATCCAGCCAAACTTACCATGACTTCCAATGATGATGTTTTAGCCGAAATTTTTCTCGTCCATCAACAGATACTTCCAAAATTGATACAGTAATCACTTGATCACCTAAATTATCAATTTCAATATTTGTTACAGTAATTCCACCCCATTCAATTGTATTTCCTTGCTTCGGGGGCCAATATTGTTGACATCTGAAAAGCATAAAATATAGTGTAAAACGCATATTTGCATTGATTACAGTAATTATATTTAAAAATCATACTTCAATTTTCCAGATTCCATTATATCACACAACATAATAATATTTTCAACTTTTTCTTGAACAATCATTTTCCAAAAATCTTTTATTGTTTCTTTGATGGGTCCTTGCGTGCAGATAAATGAATTAATTAATGGTCCACCTCGAACAAAATTTGCATGAATATAATCAATTGGCCAACTCCTCAGTATTATTCTAAAAAATACAGTAATCATCAAATTCTATCCATGAAGTCATGCAATATCAGTGGACCACTGATAAGACATAGCAACAAAGATTCTGATCACAGTTATAAAAAATTTGCATACCTTGTTTGATCAATGCAAATGACATCATTGTAACGATTCTTTTTTACATTGACTTCAAAGGCTTTTCGAGTTGTTCCAGTTGGAGTGAAGGGGACCACTTGATTTGAA
This sequence comes from Panagrolaimus sp. LJ2414, assembly GCA_024447195.1. Taxonomy (NCBI): domain Eukaryota; kingdom Metazoa; phylum Nematoda; class Chromadorea; order Rhabditida; family Panagrolaimidae; genus Panagrolaimus; species Panagrolaimus sp. LJ2414. Next base: position 635,536 of record JAMRXY010000046.1, read on the forward strand.
TATTCATTGAGAATTCCTTTGACACCTTTTGATAAAGCGGCTCGAGCAAAATCCACGAAACCTTGTCGTTGCTGTTGTGAAATTGGTTGATCATGATTTAATGGAGTCTTTTTGTATACACCTAAAATTTGCATATTTATAAGCAGCGTTTAATTTCCGAAAAGGGAGAAGCCAATACGAGGGAGGTGTTTTTTACCTTGTGCCGATGGCGGTAAAAGATCAAAGAGCAGAAACCATTTCTAGAGCAGCACTCCTTTGATCTTGTGCCGACGGCGGTAAAAGATCAAAGGGGATTTTATGATTCCGAAAGGCACATATATCCCTATTGCCCCACCCTGCTAATCGTAAAATATGAAAAAAAAACTTACTACTTTGTGTAACATCTTCAAAAGTTCCTTCCCTTTCTTCTGAGAGTTCTTGCAACTTTTTATGTAAACTTTCAGTTTGTTGTGTATCATCCAACGTTCGACTTCCACGTTTAATCATTTTTGCTTTAGCTTCTTTTCGCCTTCTGACAGTTCTTTCATTTCGTCGTCCAGTTGATGATGTTGAAGTTGAAGGTGAAGGTCCATAACTATTATTACTGCTATTATTTGTTGCAGTATTTGTACTGCTACTTCTTGTTACACCATGTGGGGTTGTAACTTTTGTTGTTGAAGTTGATCGATGTGCTGCAGCATTTGATTGTTGTTGTTGATTATGAGGTTTTGACTTTTTTGTTGATGAAGTTGAATTTTCTGTTGTTGGTAATTTCTCTTTTTCTTTATTATTATTGTTACTTTTCTTTATTGTTAAAGATGATTCAGAATAATCTTTATCCATTTTGATGGTGTTCTTCTCTTCGCATAACAATTACAAAAAATAGCAGCAGCAACACCAAAAATAAGTAATGCTTCAGGTTGCAGAAAAAGAAGAAGAAAGAAAGAGAAACAATGACGAGGAAATTTGTTTTTTTTGTGATCGATCAAAAATGAAAAAAAAATGTTTTGATGGAAGAAAATGGAAATGATCAATGAATACAATAATTAGCATATTTTTGAGGGAATTGAAAAATTTTGAATACTAAAATTTCATCGTCAGAATAAAAAATGTCAGCATCATTTTATTTTCGGAGAAGCAGAAACCATTTCCATGGTGCTATATTTTTGATTTTGTGCCGATGACGGCAAAAGATCAAAGGATTTTTATAATTCAGAGAGGAGGTGGTGTTTCACCTTGTTGACATCCCTGATCGAAACCATTTTATGTTTATTACGGTATTTATCGATTATCATTGTCAACGAAATGTTGTTAATTGTTTTATGGCTGTAATTTCGATTGTCAAAATCTTCACCAAATGGTTGAGTGCATGGATGCATCGAAATACAGTATACCTAAGCCTAGAATGGCTATAACTTTAGCGAATACAATTTTTTTATGCAAATCAACATTCATACATTCGAGTGTGCTATTTAAGCCCAGACACCACTATCAGAAAGTTGAAGTCTAGGCTTCTCGAAAAGATAAAACACATTTCCGTAAAAAAATTCGTTGAGCTATACGGAAAAAAATTTGCGGAAATCAATATTTAAACAAAAAGTGTTTGGTCATTAAAAAAATTATTTTAGCGAAAGTGACCAAATTTAATGTAGAATTAAGATATGATAGGTGGTGGAAGTTTAAAACTTAAAATTTTAAAGTTAGAAGCGATTTCCGTGAAAATTCCGTAAAAAATTCCGTGTATCCCTGGTTGAATGTGCTTCCAAAAATAATTGTTTCAGTAATTAAAAGAAAAAGTCAGTCTTGCTTCATTAATCTTTCTTTTTCTTAGCAGCAATAAGGACACAGTTAACTGTTATTTGATAAGAATGATTAAATGTTTTTAATTGTCATCAAAAAACGTTGCTTTTAAAGGACAAAATTTTTGCTGAAACAAAAAAGGATTTTTTCTAACAAAAGTTTTTATTCAATTCTTTGTCTGTAATATTTTTTATCATTAAACATTAAACTAGTTGTTACTATAGTATACTTTTGTTACAGTAATGCGGCATTGTGAAATATCTTAAATGTTTTTGAAATTTTTTTGATTTTTGATTGAAATATTTGAATCCTTACGTGATTTTCTCATTTATCTTGCCTTTTTAAATAATAAAAACTACTGTAATTTCTACAGTACTTCTGAGGATACGTGTAATCAAAACTTTATAACCTTTCATGCTTTTGATTTTCTTTTCAACAATTTTTATAGCTGCTTATTATTACCATAATTTCTTGTCATCTAAAAATATAATCTTTCCTGGTTTTTTCATTCAAGTGATAACCTTTCGTTTCCCTTTTTTTTTCAATTTTTAGTCTTCCTTGTGATTATATTTTTTTTCTGACTGATATGATACAAATAAGCCGAAAGTAATAATCACAAAAAGACGAACAAGCATCCAAAAACAGCAGCAACAAAGAAAAGCAAATTTTTTTGTCTTTAACAGCAGCCTTTTTTGGTATAATCAAAAAAATAATCCATTGATTGATTTTTTTTCATCAGTTTTTCTTCAACAATTTTACTGCTTTTAAATTTAGGCTGTTTTTCTAGAAATTTTATTCTTGAAGTATTCAAAGATTCAGAAGGCACGGTTCTGCTTAATTGTAGTTGTTTCAATCGATAATTTTTAGATGCTAAAATTTTGACTGTATTCTTTTAAACTTTTTTAGGGGAACAAAATGGTAAACAAAATTTTATTGATAGTTTTGTTGTGTGCTGTATCCATGTTTGTTGGTAAGATTTTTACCGTAATTTTTTTCGAAAATTTAATATTTCTTATTTTTTAGCAGTCAATGCTTTAAACTGTAAACATTCGTAAGTTTTGAATGAAAATAAAATACCGGTCAAATATGCCATATATTGAAATTGTAAAATTGTAAAATTTCAAAAACGTGTAAAAAAGTTTTGAACTAAAGAAAATTCGAATGGGTCTAATTTTTGAGACACCTGGAAAAACTTCTTTTTGCCCTGCCCCGTTTTTCCTGAATACCAAGCCCCGGGGGTTTAATTATTTTTGTTCAACTAAAATAAAATTTTTAGAAATGACGATGCTACAAAAAACCAACCGTGTAATTACTGCTATTATCGTATGTTTATTTCTATGTTTTTCTAATTTAAAAAAAAAATTATTCATGACATTTAAATTTTGGATTTTTGAATTAAAATTTAACCGGTTTACTTTTTTTTGTTACTCCCAATTTTAACATGTATTGATGAAATATTTTTTCAAGATTTTAAATATTTAGAAAAATGAATACAAAATGACGAGCCTTTTCGACTTTTTAAAAATTAAAAAGGAATAATAATTTTAAGAAAAGTAACTCAAAAAATATATTTAACATTTAACAAATTTAAAACACCTGTTTTTTTAATTTAATAGAATCAGAAATTAGAAAGTTTTACGACATGCTCATGTTTTTCGACTAAGAAAATACGTAATGTTTGAGTTACAGTAGTCCTAGTTTTATATTATAATCAAACATTGCTTTTTACAAGTTACTGTATTTTAACCTAATAAGTTGGAATTAAAGAATTGTTTAACTGTGCTGTTAACTAATAAAAATTATATTTTAGTAAATTATACTCAATTCGTGAATGGATCAAGTACTTCATCGTTATACGAAGGCTGCGCTTCCGATTATAGACTAGAAATTCCACCTGGAAGTGGTGCATTTTGGACATTCCCAACAAATCATTGTCAACATTTGTGAGTCACTTTTTTATGTTTAAAAAAGTTTTAAAAAATATCATTGATTTTGTGACTTGTTTTGTCGTTTCCCTGTGAAACTTGTTTAACCTATATATATTTTTAGCCAAACAAATCAAACAAATCAAAATTATGCATATTTTTATGGTAATTTTTGTAATACCCGTGATAATTGCACCTATAATGATAATGGCGATGTTGTCTGTGCCGGATTCCGAACATCCCCTTTCTTGGCCCTGTTTTTCATGATTGCTGGAATTTTTATTTCAAAATTTTTTGTTTAATTTTTTGTTAAATTTTTCAATGAAAGTTCTGTTACAGTAGTTTTTTTGCAAATATTATTCCTTTGTTTTGCTTTTCCTACAGAAGCAAAAAAAGGAAAGAAAGAATGCATTTCTTTGTTTCTCTGTTCAAATTTGTTCTTTTTTAGAAACGCGTCTTTTTTGTGAAAATTTTTTTGAATAAAAAACGTAAAACTTTTAACTAATTTTGAACTGTGAATTAGCAACAGCTAATTTTATATTTTAAATTTAAATTTAAAATAAGGAATTTGAGAAGATAGTGATTATCTTCCTGAAACTTGAAATTTTGTTTGTTGTGTGTGTTTGTGTGCCCGCACAACATATATTTCATCTTTGATAATCCAATATTTTTTATGTTTTATGCTTAAAATTTTGCAGAAAAATGACAGCATTTTCTGATTATCTCTTCGCGCATTGGGAAAAATATGAACATAAGATTTTTTTAGGCGGTGCTTTATCAAATTTGCGAACATCTAAAACATCCAAAATATAAAAAATATAGATTAAAGAAGTGCCACATAGATATTAATCAAGATTACTGTATTAAGTACGACAAAAATAAAAAAAGGTTTATATCAGTGCGTTATTATCATTTTAATAAAGTTTATACAAAAGTTACACAAATTTACGCACAACATATATTTTATTTTTGGCATTCTAATATTTTCATGTATTCTGAATCAGATGCAGAAAACTTTTCAATAGAAAAATGAAAGCATTTTTTGATTATCTATTCACACACTAGAAAACGTATGAACATAACATTTTTTTGAGGTTATGTTTTATCATAGATTTTACTCAGGATTACTGTATTAACTACGATCAAAATGAAAAAGATTTATATTAGTGCTTTATTATCAACCTATATATTTTTAGCCAAACAAATTAAACAAATCAACATTATGCATATTTTTATGGTAATTTGTGTAATACCCCTGATAATTGCACCTATAATGATAATGGCGATGTTGTCTGTGCCGGATTCCGAACATCCCCTTTCTTGGCCCTGTTTTTCATGATTGCTGGAATTTTTATTGCAAAATTCTTTGTTTGTGTTTAAGTTTTTGTTAAATTTTTCAATGAAAGTTCTGTTACAGTATTTTTTTGCAAATATAATTCCTTTGTTTTGCTTTTTTTACAGAAGCAAGAAAAGGAAAGAAAGAGTGCATTTCTTTGTTTCTCTGTTTAAATTTGTTCTTTTTATGAACCGCAGCTTTTTGCATGAAAACAGTTTTGAATAAAAAACATAAAAATAAGAACAAATTTTGAACTGTGATTAGCAAGAGCTAATTTTAACTTTTAAAAAAAATGTGTAAAGGAGTTATTGAAGTCAACTCTGCATTTTTAAATTTTGTTTGTTGTGTGTATTTGTACGCACAACATATATTTTATTTTTGGTATTCTAGTATTTTAATGTGTTCTGAATCAGATACAAAAAACTTTTCAATGGAAAAATGAAAGCATTTTTTGATTATCTATTCACACACTAGAAAACGTATGAACATAACATTTTTTTGAGGTTATGTTTTATCATAGATATTACTCAGGATTACTGTATTAAGTACGATCAAAATAAAAAAGATTTATATCAGTGCTTTATTATCAACCTATATATTTTTAGCCAAACAAATCAAAATTATGCATATTTTTATGGTAATTTTTGTAATACCCGTGATAATTGCACCTATAATGATAATGGCGATGTTGTCTGTGCCGGATTCCGAACATCCCCTTTCTTGGCTCTGCTTTTAATGATTGCTGGAATTTTTATTGCAAAATTCTTTGTTTTATTTTTTTTGTTAAATTTTTCATTGAAAATTCTGTTACAGTATTTTTTGCAAACATAATTCCTTTGTTTGTCTCCAAAAAGAAAACACAAAAAAACTTTACAAACAATTATTAAATTTTTAATAAAAATTTGTTTTTTTTTGTTTGATTAATTTAACACAAAAATATCAGATTGAAAAAAGTACATTTCAAAAATACAGAAAAATACAAATGGAAAAAAATAGAAACGGTGAAGAAAAAAAAGCAAAAAAAGAAGAATTTTGGTTTGGTTTGTTTTGGTACAAAATATTTGATGGCGGCGAAGATATTGATTTTATATTTTTTTGTTTCTTTTTTGATTGTTTTTGATTTTGGTCTTTTTTAAAAAGTTGGAAATGGCTCACAAAAAAAATGTGTTTGAATTTACTGGACTCGGATATTAATCAAGGGGGAAGGAAAAAGAATATCATAATAATAAATAAGTGCGGAGAAAATACAATTTTAAAAATATTTAAATGTTAGTTTTTTTTAATTTGTTGTTGTTGGTTTTTTTTGGTGTTGTTAAATCTAAAATGTTGAGGAGATGGATATTGAATTTTTTTTAGCAAATTGATGGGATTTAATGAAGATATGATTCAAGATCAGAAGAAGCAGCAACATCAGAAATTGAACGCTTTTTTAACATTCCAAATTGAGAATTGTCAAGTCGATCAAAAGGCTTCTTTGAACGGTCTAAAAAAAGAAGAAAATGATTTCATTATTTTAAAAGTTTGATTTTGAATTTTTTTGGAGAATGACGAATTTTTTGTTTAAGGACCCCTGATTCATCGAAAAAGTATTCTATGCTTTTTTGTCCCCCTCCTCAAAATATGGGCTGTAAATGCAAATAATGATGTCTAGCTAGAGTATACCTATGTATGTGTATGTGTATTAAGGCTAGATATTTCTATGATTTTCTTTGCTTTAAAGCTTCTTTCTGATAACGACAACAACAATGAATAAGGAGAAAGTTTTAAGTATAAAAGTAAACGTCAATTTTTATCACTGCTCCAAAAAATTCCTTGCCAATTCATCACTTTTTAGTGTCGTTCTATTCTTGATTGTTTCCAAAAAGAAAGAAAAAATGGTAAAATATTTTATGATTGCTTCTTCTTTTGTTTTTATTTTATGCTTTTTACAAGGTAATAAATTTTCAAGAAATATTCTTTTTAATTAGCTTAATTAATTTTAGGATCAACTGCTGACAAAATTTCATGTGAAGTTGGCACAGACAATGCCATAACAAATGTTACAAAAGCTTGCGATTACTGTACTTATAGTAAGCATTTTTCTCTTTTGTGCAACTAGACTATTTCAACGCTTAAAATATGATAATTTTTAGTTGAAGTTGAACATTCTTTTAATGTCACAACTTTACCAAATGGAATTAAACGAGATTGCGTTAATGGGACTGACCCAAAATTGACTTATTTTAGTAATAATCAAACCAATTACTTTCAAGCCATAAATGTTTGTACCACTTTGTAAGCAATTTTACTTTTCGTTTTAGAAGCCCTTATTAATCTTTGTTTATTTTACAGCAAAGACAATGATCAAACTTATAAATGCCAAATTTGTGACAAAGATTTTTGTAACGAAAAATGTGAAAATGGCGCAATCTCTTTAAGCTTCAGCGTTATTGGAATGTTTTTGTCTATTCTTATTCCACTTAAATTAGCATAAAAGGGTTTATGTAAAAAGTGATACTGTATTTGTTAAAGTTTATAGCTATGCTGAGAAATTACTGTATATTTTTTGATATTTATTAAATTATTAATTTAAAATTTGAATAAAAATTTACCCATTGATCGTTTAGCACCAAAATCAAAAACAGCATGATCAAGGCGATCAAAGGCCCGCTTTCTCATTCCAAATCCAAACCCAGATTCTTCAAGTCGATCAAAAGCCTTTTTACTTCTTTCAATTTCATAATCTTCATCTGTGTCATCGAAATATCTCTTTGAGAGGGATCCAAAATCAAAGGGTGAAAGGTCAAGCCGATCAAAGGCTCGCTTTGACGGCACCGGTCTTGATTCACTAAAAAATACTTTGTTATTGCATTTAGGAAATTACAACAATTGTGCCATGGCATCTTTTAGTTTACTGTATTCAATTCTTGCCATGGCATTTATAAAACCATCTTGGGGTTTGGAGATTACGGTATTAGAAAAATTTGCATAATGCCATGGCACTTATGCCGTCAAAAGTCAAAGAAAGAAACTTACGATGGAATTAATAATACTGTTGGATAAGCGGAAATAAAAATAATACACAGCTGTAAAATGGCAAGAAAAAAGATAAAATTATTTGAGGAAGTCGTCATTGTGTTCTTTTTTGTTTTTTGTCTTGTTTTGGATATACTGTAGAATATATAGGAGTTTGTCGAGAGATAATTCAAATCTCTTTCCTTCAAAAATTAAAAAAGTAAGAATGAAAAATAATGAAAAGCAAAAAGATTTTAAACCACGAAAAACAGAAAAAAGGCGGCACGTCTAAAAATATCTATTCAAATTTAAATGTGTTTGTTTCAATGTTTAACTTTCTGGCTTTCAACAACCCCTCAAAAAAGATTTTTCGAGAAAAAGCAAAAAAAATCACGTGAATTACGTCATTCAACAAAGAGGTTCAAGAAAATCTTCTTCTTCTTTTTAGGTTTTTTCTTTGCTGGTATTCCCAAGTTGGCGAAACGTAAGATTTTTTGATGGCACAGAAGAAAAGAGTGAAGAGAAGAGAAAGTGAATTAAAATGAGAACGGCAATCGTAAAAATATTTGAATGAAAGCAAAATAGAGAGTCAGTCTTGGTTGAAAAGAAAGTAAATAAAGATTCTTCTTAAAACAAAAGAAGAAAAGATAAACTTAATTCTAATTCAAACAATTTTAAAATTAAAAAAAGGATGCGCCGGAAATTAAACACAAAAAATGTAAATACCGTAAACCTTTTTTTTCGTCGATGGCACAAGGGAGGGGAATGACTTAAAGACGAAAAGGACAGGCAGATGTTCAGTTTTTTAAACTTTTTTTTCTTTCAAAACATAAAAATAAAGGTCAAATCTATCATGCCATGAAAGAATGGCACATGTAATATCATTTTGGCACTTTTTTTCTTCTTCTTAATGAAAATTCCCAAGTTGAAGTCATTCCTTGCTTCTTATTTATATATATATATCCGCTTCAAGGGCAACAAGGACTACTTTTTCTGTTTTGGCACATTTGTTCCTGCTGACGTAGTCATATCCATCCTCCTGGCATCAGACAACAACACCGCCGACAACGATGGCACAGGCATACTTTTGATGAAAAAAGTGTGAAAGTAAATGACTTCTGATAGTGCCAAAAATATAAAAAAGTATGTAACAAAATGAATTTTTTTGCCCATCACAATGCCGACGACGACACCGACGGCATCGACATCAAAGGCGGCATCAGAAGGCCTATGTGTCACAGAAACATAGAAAAAAAACTGGAGGCGGCCCTTTTATGAAAAAAAAACAACAAAAAACTTAATCAAAAAAAAGAGACAAAAAAAAGGAAATTAAAGTTGATGAGTTTTTTCACTTTTTTTTTCAGTCATATAAAAAAGGGTTACGTAACTTTTTTTACAACTTTTTTTAATCCACCGAAAAAAAATTTGAAACTTTGAAAATGAGTCTAGTTTTTTTAATCAGTCGACAAACTCGGGTATAAAACCTTTTTTATATTTTTTTGGCATTTTCAATTTTTATTCTAAATTTCAGCTTTAAAAGAAGCAGCGCTTTGGAAAAGCCTCTTTGAAAAAAGGGTGGAGTTTCAAAAAAAAAACAAAAAAAACCACCTGCGACTCTGAGAAATCCCTTTAAATTCAAAATTATGAGCAATTCAGGGCAACAAAAAACTTCAAAGAGAAAAGTTTGCGTGAAAATGTTTAATGAAACGCAAAAAAAACAATGAGAATGAAAATAATTAAGTGTCAAAAAAAGAGAATGAAAAGAATTTTCGCTTCAAGACATAGCACGCGAAAGCAAGAATGAAAGAGGTTTTCGCGTCAAGAAAAACAGACACAGAAAGGAAAAGCGATAAGCTTCCTCATCAATTCAATCCCCCCTTTTTTTTAAAAAGTAAAAGATCAAGAGTTTAACATCTGCAAAAAAGTTTTGCTTCCGTCAAATAAGAAACGTCAAAAAAGTGTAAACCGTCGGTTTTTTTGGCACTTTTTGTTGCATGCAGAATTGAAAAAATAAAAATTCTCAAGAGATGTTGCAAAGTCAAGTTTTTTTTCGAAGACTTTTTTAAAGAAAAATATAAAAAAACCTATATTTGACTATATAAGTACAATTTTTTAATCATGTTCTGTTATCTCTCTCTCACACGATTCTTTTTTGTCTTTGAAAAGTGCCATTCCCGCCTTTCTTTTTATCTATCTTTTTCCTGTCTCAAGGGTTGAGGGTAGTTGCGTGATTTAATTACAAATGATTTGGAATAAGAAAAACAACACAAAACAAGGCACAAAATGGATTCTTTTTCTATTCCAACAACAGCAAATAAAAAAAAAGTGTCCGCCTTCGCAAAAAATCTTTTATGAAATATCTTTCATTTTTGACTTAAAAAATGTCTAAAAGATTTTTGGGTTACAAAAAGGAATGATAAAGATTCTTTCCCTCAGGAGAAGAACCTCAGGAATGGGTAAAAACATCCTTGTCTTCAGAAAATGAAAAAAGAAACATTTTAAAATTGATGTCTTTTTTTTCTTCCAAGGAAAAGAAGGAAGAGAAGAGGGATCCTTGACCACATAGTAGTAACAATAATAGTAAAACTTGTAAAACTAAATAGTATTGTTTTTGTTGTTGTTTTTTGATCAGAGTACTTTTTTTTCTTATTTTCAAAACAAAAAAAGTGTCATGCATTTGAAAAAATGTTTTCGTAGGTTGTAAAAAATTGTAATAAAATTAAGCATCCTAGAATGGGAAAGGCGAAGAAAAAAAGAAAAGGATTCAGGAAGTTTAATGTCTAAAAAAATGTCTAAAAAGTTGGAAAAGAAGAAGGCGAAAGATGGCTATCAGTTATCTTTCAAAGGAAAAAATGTGATTAGCTTCATCGTCTTTTTTTAATCATCAAAGGTCAACACCGCCAACTTAAAAGCTGCCTAGAGGTGTCACAAATATATTTCCTTCCTATTTTCGTTTTTCGTAGGCACAAATGAGGAAAATGCCATCCGTCTTGGATTTGAATTTGGGCAAAGCAGCAAATGATAGATCAAAATACATTGGATAAAAAAGCTTAGATATATCTGCTATCTAACATTTCCTTACGTGACCTTTTCCGATTTCTTGTAACATTGAAAATAATGACAATGACCAACAGTCAAAAGTTAAAACATCAGAAGGGATTATCTTTCGTCTGAATCTTTTAAAGAGAAGCTAATATCTAAAAAGATTGTATTCGGCATCTGTAAGAAACACTTCTGCAATTTTCGAAAACAGAAGTTTAAATGATTTCATTTCAATTTTTGCTAATAAAAAGTTAAATACATTGATCACTGATACCCTACATTTTTCTTGCATGTTTAAAAAATTAATAATGTGAAAACTCCTTTATCCCTTCTTATATTGTCCTAGACATGTCATGCATGTTGTTTTTGAAGCAAGCGAAGATACAAATTGATGCGAGAAAATTTCAAAAAGAAAAAGTGACCACATTCTTGCACTTCTTCAACGACATATTTTTTGCATCATTTTTGAATAATAAATTTTATAAAAACTTTCGCTACGAAAAAATTGCAAAATTCATTTTTTACGCAAAAACTTTTTTTTAAAAATGCCCTAAAGGCAAATTTGAAAAGATTAATCTCAAAAATAAACTTTAAAACAGTGACATTTAAAACAACGATTTAAATATGTTTCAAAATGTTTGGTTTAATCTTCTTTGGAATTATTTGCATTTTTATGACTCGACATTTAGAAAAAATACTACGTCAAAATTCCCCTTTATCCTTTTTCTGTTTATTTTTGACCATAGACTTTGATTTTTTTGTGGGTTTTAGAAATGGCACGGAAAAGAAAGATAATTTTTTTAATTAACAAAAATTTTGAATGTTTGTTTTTCTATTTTTTTGATAGAGTAAATTTTGAAACAATGAGAGTCAAAAAAAGCGGAAAACAAAAAACGTCACAAAATTAAATATAACGAAAAAAGTGGATAAAACAATATCCATTAAAAATATTTGGAACAATTTGAAAGAGAGTTTTTGAAAAGGGAAAGAAATAAATGTTTTTGCTATAGTCAAAAACTATACAGTTTTTTTCAAATATTAAAACAATATGAAAATTGAATTGGTCAAAAGTAAAGTCAAAATAAGAAAAGACAAAAAAACGTAAAAATATTTAATGAATCCCCCCTTTCGTTGATGAATTCCGTCAATGAAGCCTTTGATAAAATTCCTTTTTTGATGGAACAGGTGTTTTTATCTGTTTTAGATTTTATTTCTCAGACTTCAGTCTATTCTTTCAGAAGATGAATGTTTTAAGTTTAATTAAATTTTGAGGAACTTCAAAATAAAAGAGCGTGGGAAATTTTTGGGGAAAAGTTTCAGGCAAAATAATTAAACTAAAATTAATAAATTATTTAATTTACCGTAACTTGTTTGTAGTATTTGTAATTTTAATTAAACATAGTAATAATCCCAAAAAAATTAATTAAAACTCAGATTTGTAGTAAGTTTAGGGAAACTACAGCAATCATAGGGATATATTTGAATAAAGTATTGAAACAAAAATATACGAATGTTGATTTTTAAAAAGCTTGAAAGTAAAAATTTTAGGTAAACTTAATCAAAGAATCCTTGTCAACCGTCTATAAATTTAGAAAAAATCCTTTTTGCACAAAAAAAAGAATTTTGATGACTTTTGTATTTTTTTCTTTCCCTCTAAAAAAACTGAAAGCTTAAAATAAAGACTTTGACCACAAAAAAACACCCATTTCATTGCGTGGTTTGACTTATGCAAATACAATTTTCCCCCTTACAAGTAAGCTTACTTTCTTCATTTAATAATAATTTTATATATAATAAAATAATAAACAAAGTTAAACAATTTCTTTTTGTTGTTGCTGCTATTTTTGCGTAGGCAAATTTTTTTTGCACAGTGACATTTTTCAAACATATTTTTTTTCTTAAAACTTTATTATTTTTAATTTTTTTGTTTTTTATCCCCCAAAACTTGGCAAAATATTTGAAATGACGATATTTTTTTATTTTTTGGGGGGAATTAAAAAAAGTATAAAAAAAGATGATGACAAAAATTAAACCAATTTCTTTTTTGGGAAAACTGAAACGTGACAAAAAAAAAGTATTCGTCATTTTAAACAATTTTTTTGACCAAAAACAAAAGCAACAAATTTGGAAACAATTTTAGATAAAAAGTTTATTTCGGGGAGCCATAAAAAATGACTTGTAATAATTTTTTTTCCAGATGATGAACTTTTTTGAATCATTTAAACAAATTTTGTCAATGTGTTCGGTCCAAAAAGTTTGTTCTTCCTGGTTCCATTTTTTTATTCCATTCTATTCTATTATATTACTGTAGTAATAACAAGAAGAACGAAAAGAAAGAAACAAAACAGAAAAAAAATGAACAATGCCCTAAAAGAAAAAGTTAATAAAGGGCAATGGCATTTCTTTGATGTTCTTTGTCTCAACCGAAACTTTTATGTTTCTTCTTCGATGAAATCATTCAAAATTTATAAAAAAAGAAGTAATGTCTATTAAATATTTAAAATTTGTGCATAAAAGTTTAACATCACTTTTTTATTTAAAAAAAAAGGTTAAAAATTCAATGAAGCTTTAAAATTTTTAAAATTAAATCATGCCACCTGAAAAAAATGTTTAAAGGTTTCAAAAAATATGACTCAGAAAAAGTCGAAAAGTCAAAAATTCAAGAAACACAGAAAAAGTGTGGGTTTATTGAAAGTTTATTTTTGGCGGCGCTGAAAAATAATTTACTTATACGTATATCTCTGTTTTAACGGGGAAAAAAGTGCCATGACCTTTGACGAAAGCAGTTTTGGCACTTTCTAAAAAAGTTTAGCTAAAGCTGAAAATAGAAAACTTCCAAATTTGGGTATTTTTAATCAAATCAGCCAAAAAACAGACAGAAAAAGCACATAAATGTTTCTGTGTATGCGTGCCAAAAATGGATATCTTTAAAGCTGTTTTCATAGATCCATTTTTAGGAAACATAAAATTTCTTCTTCTTCTTCAAAAAACTGTGAAAATAAGAAAAAGCATATTTGGATTAAAATTTGAATATTAACAATATTTTTGTTTTTTTATTAAATTTAAATCCTTTAATGATAAAAATCTTTTTGCAGCAAAATACAAACTTTTTCTTTAAATTCAAATTTAATTTTAATAAAATTTTTGTTTTTTCGATTTTCTAAGGTTGCCAATTTCTTTTTTAAGCTGCTGCTGTCCAATTTTAGAAATGCTACTACAAATACTATTTTTAATTTTTGTTATTAACACAATTTTTTAGCCAAAAATATACTTTGTAAAAAAGCGATTAAGCAAATGCATGAGCAATGGCAAAAAAGAGAGAAAGAAACAAAAATCGCAAAATTTGATTTTCAAAAAAAGATTTCAAAAACCTCTTTTTTTAACTATCAAAAATATATTACTTTTGACAGCTTCGTTCTTATTTTTTAGAACATCTAAGAACGGAATAAACAAAAATATAAAAACCGTAAAAGATTACTTTTTGATCCCTGTTTTGTTTATTTTGTCACATATTTCTGTGACGGCAACTAAAAATAAAAGCAAATTATTTGCAAATCACCAAAAAATGTAATAAACATATTTTTTTTCTTTCAAAAGTTTATTAAATTTGCGTTGCTTTTTTCGGACTATTACATATTTTAGGAGTTCATTTTATGAACCAAAAAAATAAGAGCTTCAATGAACCGCATAAAAATTCATTTGTGTTTTTGTTGTTGTTTTTGATTTTTGAGAGTTTAAACTTTTATAATAAAAGGGTTTACGGTAGCTTTTTTTACTGAATGAAAAAGTGTTGCTTTTCTTTTGAAAAAGTTGAAAAACTTTTAAAATTGAAATAAATAATAACTTCCGGAAAAGAAAGAAGAAGGAGAAGCTGACGTAGCCTTTTGACACTTTGAAAATTACACCCATAAAATGCAATAATAAAAGAAGAAATTGGAACATGTGAGATAAAAACAGAGGGTTGAAGAAGGCAATTTTGGGATGGAAACGGTATTTTTTTGAAAGTTTCTTCCTTGTTTTGAAAAATTGTTTCAAAAAACTTTATTTAATGAAAAAGTACAGATAAGAATTTCATTCATTTGTTAGGGTTATTTTGTCTAGCAATGATATCATCACAAAAAAAGGACAGAAACGATGAGGTGTCGGATAGAAAATGATGCTCATCCTAAAAAGCGGCAAAGATCAAAGGAATCGAAAAAATGAAAAAGCGGACAAATTCAAAATTCACAAATCTAAAAAAATCGTATCATTCTGGAATAAAGAAAATAAAAGAGGCAACAATAAGACTTGATAAAATAATTACTGATAAAAGCTACAGTATTGAAAATTAGTAGTAAATATAAATTTTATGATTACCCACAAAAATACAGAAAACTTGAAAAAAGCTTTTCTTCTGAACGACAAATAAAAACAAGAACTACAAATCTTCTGATATTATTATAGTTAAATATTCTGTTTATTTATATTATCATCTAACATGTAAGCCATATAATATTTTTGCATAAAATAATTTTTTAAAAGTTTCCTTCCGCCTTCCCATCTTTCTGTTCTCCCAAATAATTTCAATTTTTGTTAAATCCTCCTACCCAAAAAAAAATATTCATTTCTTCTTACGGAACTTTTTCAAATACACCGAAAAAAAGAAGAGGGAAGACTAACAAAGTTGATTAAAACATAAAAAATATGCTATTATCTCCTTCTTTTTCTTCTTTTTGATGGTCTTCTTCTTCTTCGTCGTCGTTCAAGGCGTTCGTCTGGGAAAGAATATTAATTTTTATTTTGGATTCCATCTTTTTAAAAAAAGTGTCTCAAGAATGCCAAAGAATAAACTACGTTTTGAGGGATCAAAGATAATCAAATAATTTTATTTTTCATTGTTTAAAAAAAAGTACAAACATCACACAAATGCCATAAATGTATGAATAAAATTGTCAAAAATGAATTCTATTTTCGTTGTTGTTGTTGTCGAGAAAGTTTTGAAGGATTTAATGATGATGCTGCTGCTGAAACTGTTCGAGGTGGAATTGTTAATGGCTTTTTAAGTTGAAAAGATAACATTGAAGTTGGCCATTTTGAGATATTTTGAAGCTTTCTTGGGACCTTAAAACACAAAATTCGATTTAATAATTGTAATCATTAATAAAGGTTACTGTATTTATATACTCTGCTTTTTAGATACTGTATTGTAACAAATCAAAGAACTGCATCTTAGAAAAATTTGCATAAAATACAGTATTAAAATACAGTTCTCATACAAGTCCAAAAACATCCAAAGACATAATCTACAGTACCCTGTCGACAAGGACATCAACAGGAGGATGGGACACTAGTAAAGGTTTCCCCTTCAAAATCATAAAAACCCTTTGATCTTTTACCGCCATTGGCAAAAGATCAAAGGCGGGCCCATCAAAATGGTTTTTCACCTCCGAAATGGTTTCCGGAACCCCATAAAATTTGCATACCTTAATTCCAGTAAGACTTTCAAAAATCCAAACAATAAATAAAATAATTGAAATAAAAGAATCCGCAATAAATGCCAAAATGATATATATTGATCGAGAGAAAACCATGCCATCACCTTTATGAAGTTCTTCCTTTTGCAGCTTAATTTGTGAATGAATATCTCGGCATTGATCACGAATTCGATCAATCTCTTCAGAAATATCTCGAATATTTTGAACATGCGTTTTATGCACAGATTCTTCCGTTTCATCAACCCCCGATGCCTTTGCTTTCAAAATATCTGGAACTTCTTCAACCATTCGTAAAAGAGATTGCATTAAAAGTGTTGCAAAATCTTCTTCATTAAAAGTTTTTTCAACCAATTCTTTCAGTTCATCTTGACATGCTTCAAGTTGTTTTAGCTCTCTAAAAATATGAAAGAATTAAAGGATGGAAAGATACACAGTATTTTAGTGATTGAATATCCCTGATCAGGGAACGTGTAAATTCTATGCGAGACCAATTACATATTTGTTTGTTCCCTGATCAAGGTTATCCAATCAATAAATTACAGTACATGTTTCCAAATGTAAATTAAATTTGAATAAAAGTAAATAACCAAAAAACTAACTTTTCATATGCATCCAATTTTTCTGCTCGAAACTTCTCGAATCTCCAATCTTCTTCAGAAATTTCCGGATGAATCTTCTTTTTCTTTAACGGATTCTTTGATACTTTTTATCACGATCACCCTGATCAGGAAAAGCAGAGGCAAAAAGGAATTCCATGCGAGACATGTCCATGCCTTGCCTGATTTGGAATTTGTGTTTTAAAAAGTATCAAAGAATCCATCGATTCAATCCACAAATTTGCATATCAAAATATAGACGATTTTTCAACGAAAAAAGCTATCATTCTATTCTTATGATTTTTGGCATTCATTCTTGCTGAAACGTGTTTTATAAAACTTACTCGAGAAACCTGCATTTGTCCGGAGGAAGGACTTTGTTTCGGTGAAAGCAATTTTTGAGATGCTTTAAATTGTTGAACTTCTGATTTTTTAGATTTTTTGTTGCCGCCTTCTTGTTGACGTGGAAATTCAAAGGTATCCTTTAAAAAGATAAAAAATTTGCATAATATTGTTCAAGTGCTATAAAATCATGCTTGACTGACTTTGAAATTTGTTGAATTTGGTTCAAATGTTTTGGATGACTTTGTCCAGTCAATTCCAGATTCATCTGAAGAATTTTCAATGAAATTTTCATATGCCGCAATATGAAGTGATAAGGTGCTGCTGCTTCTGATTGAATTTGAAGAATCCTTCTTTTCATTCTTCCATCGCTTTTGAACTTCTCCATCTTTTTCATTCAAGCTTGGATTCCTTGAAGTCTTTAAACATTTAATTGTTGATTTATTCCCAGATTTTTCATTTTCTTGGAAGCGATCGGTTACAGTATAACCTAATATTACAATTTTTGTTGCAATTCTACGAAAATTTCAACTCAAACTTTTGTGAACTACAATAATCCGAAAAAATCTCTTTTAAAAGTTTTGTAGAATTGCAGCAATTTTATTTTCAAACCTTGATTTTTGACATTCTTTGATTTGCTAAAAGATTGATCAGAAGAAGAATAAAACAGAAAATCTGAACATTTATGACTTTGATTTAATTTGAAATTGGATAACTGATAATTTTCATCATTAAAAGAATAATTGGTCTTTAAAAATGATTCATCTTCTTTTGTTGTCATCTAAAAATATTAATTAAAACAATTCTTGAATCATGAATTAATAAAATAAAAAATACTTAAAGCTAAAAAACCGTTAAAGATAAATGGAACAAAAAATTGAAAAAGCAGTTTTTTATTCCTTTAGCTCTATCGTCATGTAAGAATGATGCAATACTTTTACACCTTACTGAATAAATATAATTGTTAGAACAGTTTTTAAACTATTTAAAAATACATTATCAATTGTTGAAATCTAAAAAATAACAACAGTTATATTTTACTGGGTGGATCTCATTCATTTCTCTTGAGTCAAATTAATCGAACTAAATATCTTTATAAATTTATTTTTTCGTTGTTGACAGACAGATAGATTTTATTTCTCTAGATAAATTCTATTTGAGTACTTCAATGTTATCAACTTAGATGTGTTTCAACTACCTATATCAATGTTACCTTCCTACATGAATTAACACTACCTAGATAAATTTTATCATAATGGATGAATTTTATCAACCCCGATATTTTT
Source organism: Panagrolaimus sp. LJ2414 (assembly GCA_024447195.1). Taxonomy (NCBI): domain Eukaryota; kingdom Metazoa; phylum Nematoda; class Chromadorea; order Rhabditida; family Panagrolaimidae; genus Panagrolaimus; species Panagrolaimus sp. LJ2414. The sequence continues at coordinate 654,310 of JAMRXY010000046.1, forward strand.
TATCTATATGGATAAATTTTATCCACCTCGATAAGGCTGCTGGGAGAATAAAAATTTTGGGGTAGGGTATTTTCATTTTTGAGGACCTTTGTTCGATTGCTGCTAGCAGGCGCACGGTGTGTCGATGCATCCAGTCACTTTTTTTCATCGCCTGCTTCTTTTCCATACTAAAATTTAAAACACAGATTCCGGAAGAACCACGCTGTTTAAACGAATTCTGTAAAAACACAAAAAAAGGTTATCACTATGAAATTAATCGTGCATTGAGAAAATAAAAAAAGAAGATTCAGAATCCTCAGGATTCTGAATTCAATACAAAACTCATACAAAATGCATCAAAATTTTTGTGCATGCGCAACAGTTTCATTTCGCCAAAAAGGGATTTTCACTGCATTTTTACAAAGGAAAAAAGAAAGATTCTGAATCCTGCGGAATCAGAATCTTCTTTTTTTATTTTCTCAATGCACGATTAATTTCATAGTGATAACCTTTTTTTGTGTTTTTACAGAATTCGTTTAAACAGCGTGGTTCTCCCGGAATCTGTGTTTTAAATTTTAATATGGAAAACAAGCAGGCGATAAAAAAAAGTGACTGGATGCATCGACACACCGTGAGGCGGCAAAAGATTATATGTTTCCAGTGGACGTATAGCTGTGATTGGGTGGCACAGCTACCGACTGCCTTCTCTCTTTACGGCTTTGTACCTTTTTTCTAGGATGAATTTATCTGCGGGGGTGTGTAAATTTAATCAATAAATCAATTTGGTTGTTTGCGAAAAGCATAGTGTTGTTAGCTAGGCATTTGTTTTTGCGAAATCTTCAGTTGACCAGTTGTCTTGTGTTTTAGCTGCTGAGAGTGGTCGCGTCTATAACTCTTTCTAATTTTATTTTCATCTTTTTGAGGAAAATATGGTTCATATTCCTGATAACATACGTCCTGCTCTTGAAAAAATGTTGAAGAATCTTGGTTCTGATATTCATGAATTTCAAGAAGCTTTTGCAGCTTTAGAGGAAAAGCGCAGAAATGATGCCGGGAAGCCTCAATTGCAGAAGAAAAAGATAGGCTTCTTTTTCAAGATGTCTTACCGGTAAGCAGGAAACTGTTTATTTATTTTAGTTTTTGCAAAAAAAATTGTTATAGGAAAATGTTAAAGCAATTTGATCCTCCAAGAAAGCCATTGTTTTCTAACTTACTTAAAGAGAAAAATTTTATGTTTAAATTGTGCCATCAAGATGTCATAAATTACCGTAATCGTGTAGTTGATGATTCAGGAAGAACACTTTCAAGCTATCTTGGAAAAGGCCGTTCACAGCATGAAGCTATTGAACATATGCGTCGAATGTTTGCTCATTGGGCAAAAGATGATGAAGCAGGTTTTCGCGCTTTTATGAAGGAAACCATCAAATATGCCCAAAGTGATTGATTTACTTTAACATGCCATTTATGTGTTTTCGTGTTGTTTATTTTTAATAAAGTTTTTTAAACGTTATTTTGTCCATTTTAAAGTTAAATAGTATTGTTATATCCAACAAAATAAGTTTGTTTCATCAGGATGCTTTTCATACATATATATAGATATGTTATATCTCTTTTGATGATTTTCAATATGTTGTATGGGTTTTATCGACATAGATAATTTTCATCAGCGTAGACATTTTTTATCTAATCAGATGGATATGATCCAGATAGATGATTCTTATCCACAACGATGATTTTTATCCAGATGGATAATTTTCAATCAGTAGTACCACTTTTATTCAAATATACAGTGTTAATCTTCTTGGATGATTTTAATGAAAGTGAATGGTTCTTACAAGGCAAAAAAAGTAGGAAACAGCAATTACTGGGCCGGCTGCAGCTGGCCAGGTTATATTTCTTATTACTGGAGTACTTTAGTAACAAGAACACATTCTAGAATGGGAATAAAAACTGAAAGGAAAACTAAAAACACAATTAATTTCGTCACTTTTGCATTCTTTCATTTTATTGTGGGTTCATTTTGTATGACAGATACTCGAAAGAGTGGAAGGTTCGAATCCCCGTGCGTGCCCAACCCAGGCGCTACCAATTGGAAGGCAATGGGTACACTCACATGAGCTCTCCGCTCGAGTGGAAGGTTCCCGAAAGGGGGTGGTCCACCACCGGGTTGCGCCGGCAAGGATCTTAGATCCGGACATCTAAATGCTAAGTGCAGATGCTGGAAAGTCGCGCCAGCATCGGCCCCCCACGACCTCTGGTCTGATTATGGGGTTCTTTAACCTTTTAAAAAAATCATTTTGTATAATTTTCATAGAAATTGTAAAAGTTGAAAAAAATTTTTCCCATTCTATTTCCGAAAATGTTAGAAATAAAAATAGAGACAGAATATTTTTTGGGTGCTGTTAAAAAACACATTGCCAAAAAAGGTTTTTGCTTTGTTTTTCCTTCAATTTTAACAAAATCGAGCTTTGCGTTTAATGCCACATTTTTTCGCGCAATTTTTGCCTATCTTACATGTTGTATTTTTTAAAGGGCTATCTACTGATATGCGTCGCTAAGATGATATCGATTGATACAGCACTCAGAACTCACAAAAACATCTAAAAATGCAAATTTTGGGTATTTTTTCCAGCGAAATCTTTTTCAAAAGTGGCATATTCGGAATCAACGTAAAAAAATACGACTATTAGGTCAGATAATTAAACTTTAAAAAAAAAGTATGCGCAAATTTGATTTTCGGTTACGGTAACAAAGAAAAAAAGGAAAAAGAATGCATCTCCTTAAACAAAAAACAAAATTAGACGAAGCAACATTTTTTTTCTGCTGTTAAACTTTATCTCAAATATTCGTGTTATTTATTTATTTTAAAAATTGTTTAAGAATGATTATTTTTGTTAAAATCATGTGCTCGGTTTGGTGCTATCCAGATATTATGTCAAATTCTGCTTTACCCCTTCAAATTAAAGTCACTTTTTGCCGCACATTAAAGGCAGCACGGTTAATTTACCCTTCCCTCCTTGATGACGTAATATCTGTATAGTCCTTTTTCTCCTCTGAATTTTACATACTTTTATATTTGTAACCATTTTTAGGCTTTAATTTAAAGAATGAAGCAACCAAACTCTCAGCCACAACCATCTTCAAGTCGATGGGATGATGAGGATGCTCCGAATTCAATTCTTCCAGCAGCAAATACATCTGAAGCTCTTGGAATTTCAAATCAAACATTTCAAATGGGTTCAACATCAAATGAAAAATTAACTGGTGAACAAATTGATTGGCTGACTGAACGTCTTAGTATTGATGATCAAGAAGAAATTAGCAAAATTTTAAGTAATTGTACCAAAGAAATGAATTTAGCTCGTGGATTGCCTTTTGCTGCTTTAATTACTAGTGCAATGTATGTTGTAAGAACTCGTTTACCTGAAAATCTACAATTTGGACCAAAACATTGGTCATTTCATGCTGTGATTGCGGTTGGAGCTTTAGCAACTGCAAGTTTATTATCAATGAATAATTGTGGTCAAAGAGTAAAGCCAAAGATGTTTGAGCTGTATCGAAAAGTAAGTTTTTTCCTCGAACAGTTATACTCGATTAATAGATCTTCCATTAATATATTTGCACTTTTAGTACACCGCAAATCAACCAAATCAGAAAACCACTTATGAATCTTTGACAGCTGCAAATCGGCAACATCTTGGACAACCTTATGGTACTATTTCACCTTCTTCCCAACTTGGAAAACAAGAACCTCAACCATATGATCAAGAAAAACGTCCCATCAAAAAACCTTCAGAAAACGAACCTCGTGAAAAGGCAACTCATGGTGGTGGAGGATAACGGTTTCTCATAATATATTAGAAGTGTTAAGTTACATAAGCTATTTTATGAATATATAAAATAATAAAACTTTGAAAATATTTATTTGGGAGCAAAAACAACGAAAAAAGTAATTTTGGTCAATTTTGCATTCTTTTGTTTTCTTCTGCAGTTTTCTTCTTTTGTATAATTTGCATACAAGTTGTAAAAATTGAAGAAATGTTTGTTTGAATATTTTCAACATTGTTCACGTTTTCACCAAACCTTTAAATTCTAAATGATTCTAGAACTTCGTTGAACAGTTCTTTATTTTTTGATACGTAAACAGGTGATGTTGAATTCGTGTTAAACATTTGAACAAATTGTTTAAGTTGGGGATTTAGTAGACGGAAGTTAATGTATCATTTTGCGTATAATTAAATCTAATACGCTCATCTATGCAGAACTCTCATTTTTATATATTTTTTATTGCATTTTTTCCGTTGTTAAACCTTGATTTTATCTGTATTTAACTCACATTTTAAATTTGTAACCATTTTTAGGCTTTAATTAAAAGAATGAATCGACCAAGCTCTCAACCGCAACCACCTTCAAGTCGATGGGATGATGAGGACGATGCAAATTCAATTCACCATACTAAAACATCTAAAGCTCTTGGAATTTCAAATCAAACATTACAAAGAAGCGAAAATTTGATCCTGCCGAGAGGAACTGCCCAGTTTTTACGTCGAACATATCCAAAAAATGCAAAACCAAATGAAAAATTAACTGGTGAACAAATTGATTGGCTGATTGAACGTCTTAGTATTGATGATCAACAGGAAATCAAAAAATATTTAGAAGATTGTAAAGGAGAAATGCTTTTAACTCGTGGATTGCCTTTTGCTGCTTTATCTACCGTTGGACTGTATATGCTAGATTCTAGCAAACATGCTTTAACCCTTAATAAAAAATATTATTTACCCAAACCTCTTCAATTTAGACCAAGGTCTTGGGGTGCTTATGCTATTTTTGCGGTTAGTAATTTATTTTGGACGACGCTATTCCAAACTCGAATTAATTGTGGTCAAAGAGTAAAGCCAAAGATGTTTCAATTGTATCAAAAAGTAAGTTCATTCTATATTTTTAATTATACGTTAAATATATTTACGATTTTTAGTAGACTAAAATTGAGCCTTTTCAAACAACAACAGCTAAAGAATCTTTGAAAGCTGCAAATCGACAACATTTTGGACAACCTTATGGTACTATTTCACCTTCTTCCCAACTTGGACAACAAGAACCTCAACCATACGATCAACAACAGCGTCCCATCAATCGATATCCAACTCAACCTAAAACCAGATATGTTTATGAAGATGGTCCATTAATTTCTGGTACACCCTTTTCACCTTCAACTTCTGGAGATGAACCTCGTGAAAAGCCAACTCGTGGTGGAGGCTCTTATGGAGATAAAGGCTTTTCTTAGAGATTTTTTAGTTGTTTCTTTGTTGTTTTAGGATTTATTTTTGATAATTATATTATGAATATATGTAATAAATAAATAAGATTTTTGAAATATTTATTTGTTGGTTACAGTAGGAACATTTGTTTGATTCAATCTATTACTTCTTTGATATATTACAATCCTAAAAATTTAAAGCAACCATATTTTCTTATCGTTTTTTAATTTTGTTATTTTGGCATTCTTTTTTAAAGTGTGAGGAAATTATTTAAATTTACTGTAATAATAAGGCATTTTGATGCTGAATTTGATTAGAGGGTATGTTGTATACTGTAGATGAAACACTAATATTTTATCATCAATGTTCGAAAAAAATCAATGTTTTGAAAAATTGAACTTTATTTCAAAACGATATTTTTGTGCTCCAAAATTTATCATCACATTTCTAATCAAATATTACAAAAAATAGAATAAACCAAACATTACACGTAATTAATGTAAAAAAATAATCAAAAACGTAAAATTTAAAAAAGAAAAGATCCGTCAAAAATAATAAATGTCAGAAAAAGAAAAAAAGATTGCTCAAATTTTTGTAAAAGAATTTTTTAGTGACGTTGTTGAATATTACTGTATTGTTTTTGTTGATATTGAACTGGTTGTTGTCGGAATTGATCATGTTGGGGTTGGGATTGGGGTTGATGGGATTGTTGATGAAATTGTTGTTGTTGTTGTTGATGATGTTGAGGGCTTTGTTGCTGTACGGGAGATTGTTGTTGATGGGAATTGCCATTCATGACGACGGCATTTTGATGCTGAATTTGATTGTCAAGACATTCCTCTGGGAATTCAAGTTCCCAAATTCGTTTCAAATGATTCCCTAAAAATGGTTTTTAAATTTTTAAAAATTCCTTTAAACAGTAATTCCAACCTTTAACATCACGAGGTCGGCCAAAACTTGTCATTCCCTGAAAATAATTTTAGTTACAGTATACTTTTTTTACAGAAATATGCCCAAAATTATTGTTAGTGTTGTGCTTGTGTCGTTGTAAAAAAAAGCAAAAATCAACACAAAGAACAAGGAAACAAACTTTTTGAGATTCAAATTTATTTGTTCCAGATTGAAGCCGAATTAAAGTATCATTTTGTTGTTGACCTTCAACTTTAAAATGCTTTCCATCATCCGAGAAATTTACTGCAACTTGGGTATTCCGGGGTGCTCCAAAGGCTGTTTTTCCCTAGAAATGGACAAAAACAAAAGTTAATAAAAAATTAAATGTTTTGGACATAAATTAAAGCATTAAACATTGATTGAAAAAAGTGTGTGTGTTAATTTTTAGAAATATTACAGTAATCAAAAATACAGTAATAAAATTATTAAACAAAATTTTAAATTCTTGATTACTGTAATTAAAGTAAAAGGAGCAGCAGAATTAATATTTTTGAATAAAGCATTTTTAAAAATTTAATGAACTTGATCAGGAAAAAATTTGCATAAAAGCGAAACTTCAATTTGGATAATGATCGAGTTCCCCTCCAAAACGTTCCAAGATAAAGTGTTTTAAGAAACAAACCTTTTGGGAATCAAATTTATTTGTGCCGGATTGAAGGGGAACAATGCCATCAGTTTGTCGAAGCTGTGCAAGTGTCCATCGACCATTTCGTGTACGCCTTTCACCATCTGGAGATGGATGAGCTTGTACAGCAACAACGTTTAAACTTTCTACAAATTTTTTTAATTGATCGAACACATTTTTTTAAAATTTTGTCACAAAAAAGATGACAATTTTTTTCAAGTCAACATTAAATTTTTTACACTTAAACTTACCAGCCATATTTTTTTGCTTTAAAATAAAATGGATGAAATTGTGACACACACAAGTTTGACAAAAAAAACCTAAAAACCAGGTGATAACTATTTTTTAAAATCAATTGATGACGTTGGGGCAACAAACAACAACTATGAGTTGGATAACAGATCAAAAAATATCAAATTGCCGGAAGAAATAAAGATTGAGAGAGAAAGAAAAAATGAATGAATGACCTAAGTCCTTTAGCTTTTCAAGCTAAAAGAAAAGCAGCAACACCGAAGATTAACGAAAAAATGAAATTGAATAAATGAAACTGAATAAATGAAGGAGAGATACTTTTATTTCTTCTCTTTTTTGCTGCTGCTGCAAAAACCTCCTCAAACTTGGGGTCCTTTTCTTTAATTGACAGACACAAAAAAAAGATTTTGGTTTATCTTGAAAAAAATTAAAAGGGATAAAGTTGAAAAAATATATTTATATCAAGAGGAAAAGTTAGAGAGAGAGATAAAATGGAACGGGATCAACTTTAAATAATGAAAAGTGGAGGCAAAAGAAGTTAGCCGATTGCATTCAACAAATCAAGCAGCAGCAGCCGCAGCAGCTGCAGCAAAAATGTGAAACACATAAAAAACGGCTATGAAAAAAGATTACGCTGAAAGCTTAAAATATTCGCGCACACACACGTTTACCTTTCTTTCTATTCCTTTTGTCAATTTCGCCCACTGAAATGGATTTTTTAAATCTTCTTATACCAGCAACCTGTAGGGAAAGAAATTTTTTTAATATATCTCTATTTTTCTTTGCCTTTCACCTCTTCCGTTTTTTTTCTTTCACTATTTTTTTTGATGATGATGATTACGCTTACTTAAATGTTAAGAAGTAAACAAGTAAGCTTCTTCCTTCTCTTCCATTTTCTTTCTTTCTTTCCAAATCCTTAAGTAAACCTCCTCTCAAAACAATGTCACTGTTGACTGTCGTCCTCGATCGACGTGAATCGACAGAGACGACACAAAGAAGCAAGAAAAAAAATCATCTATTACTTCCAACTTTTTTACTCTCCTAAAAATACAACTTACAAGATAAGCTCCACCTCTACTAAAAACTAAAAGTTTTACTTTGGTTACTTATATATAATTGGGTAATAATCATATTTCAACATAACATTTATAAAAAACATCTATTTCCCACTCGTACTCAAAAAAATCTATTATTGACAAAACAATTGAAGCTTTTCGCCTCCGCAAAAGTTTGAATTAATCAAAGAAGAAAAATATTATTACTCATTTTTCAAAGAGGCAAACCAGCTTACAAAAATTAAGTAAATAGCCTTAAAGCTTGCAAAAAAACTTTTTGTAACAAAAAAGAAACATTCAATATAATATTTTTTTTGACATTATTTGTACTTCTCACCCACAATGTTTTTTACTCCAGACAAGTTTTTTTTCACTTGTGAGCTAAAAGTGTACTTCAACTTTTCTATCGATAAGCAGCTATAATTAATAAAGTGTTTTTGATGAAAGTCATCGGGATTTCATAACAATCAGTTTACAAACTTTTAAAACCCCCAAGGCCTAAATTAAATAAATGCAATCACAAAAAGATTATAAAAAACATTTACTCCAAAAAACAAAAATTTTTTCTTGGATTTATATTTATTTAAAAACAAACTAAAACCAGATGAGATACAAATCAGAAAAATGGATATACAAAATTAAACAACTTAAATAAAACAAAACGAAAAAAGATTACGCCCAGAATCGGCCTTCTTCAATGGCAGCTTTGAGGACATTATTGAGATCGGCATAATGAGCATCTTCTTCTCTTCGGATTGTATTCTTTTCTTCTTCAGAAAGCATATCACCTTGTCCTTGACGGTATCGAGCAGAATTTCCACTTCCAACACTTTGACCATCATCATTACTGAAAAATGAAATAAATTAGTACCAAAAAATAAATAAGAAAAAATTTTACCCATTATATTTATGTTGCTTGAAATTATTTCGAGCACGTTTGCTCAAATCAGCAGCAGAAACCAATGGACCAGGAAGTTTTGTAGGTGAACAAACAATGCCATGTGAAAAGCAAAGGCAATAGGTTACCCAGCGAATGTGATGAAGAGGAAAAGCATCAGCACCTTCAAGAACATGGAAAACGGCAGGTCGAGCAGTACCAATCAAAGCCCGTTGAGCAACAAGAATAAAAGATGGAACACGACGAGAGACAATCTTTTCAGAAACACATACACCCGAAGAAACATTTTGCATTGGAGCTTTATCACGTGTATCGATCTGTTCTTTGAAAATGCGAAAAGCGCTCTTTTCATTTGACATAATGACAGTGAGTTTGACAGGTGTTGCTTCGAATTCAGCATTTGAAGCCTTCATTTCCTTGATGGTGGCCTTCAAGACGGGAACTTCTTCTAATTGAACCTAAAAAATTATTCAGTTTATTCATGCTTCATGTGAAAATTTAACAAACCCTTGCAATTTCAGCTTCAGAAAGTCCAGCTCGATAAACAACGATCCAACTTGGATATCCACCGCTGTTAAGGAAGAAGGCATTGATAGCCGATGAGAATTTAGATGCAAGCAATTTTGGATCAACGATTGTCTTTTGTGGAGCTTGGTAGCCGAAATCACCTTTGGACATATTTGCTTGACCACGATATAACTGAAATAAAAAAGGATTATATACAAAGTATACAGTAATTGAGAACTTACATTTGAAGCAAATCCAACACAGCTTGGATCAACATGCTCAGGTTTAAGACTGGGATCAGAACGGCCAAGAGGATGACTCAAATCAATTCCAAAGAAAAGAGTATTCTGCATCAATGATTTCCTAAACATCAAACATTATGTATGATTATATCCAATATAAAGAACTTACAAGAGATCACGATTATTAAGCTGTTGAATATGCATAGGGTCAGTTCCAATTGCCCAATTAAGACCACCAGCTTTCAAATTAAATTTAAAAGCCAAATTATCAAAAAGGGTATTGTTGGCCTTTTGGACAGTCTTAGTTTTAACATGCTGAGTTGTTAATCGAGTACTGAGTTCCATATGTTTCATACCATGATGAAGTTGATCAGTATCACCTAAAAATAAAGTTATATATAACACAACAAAAGGTTTAAAGAGCTTACCAATGATCAAAGCAAAATCAAAATCATCTTTAGCAAGTTCAGCAAGGCGATCAAAATCACGATTAGGCTGAGTCCAATCGAAAAATTTTTTGTGTTTAATTTGAACGCCGTATAAACTGAGACGACGGAGGAATTGATTGACAAAATCTCTAAAAACGAACAAGTTATTAATACCAGAAGCTAATAAACAAATATTACTCAGCACGATGAGATTCAAGATCATTGGAAGCTAGAATGCAAGCCAAATTGCGAACTGTTGCAGGTTGAATAAATTCGTCACTGGTTTGCATGCCAAAGACACCACAATTCAAAGTCTTTTGTGTATCCTTAAAAACAATGGAAGGAGGAACCAACTGCTTTGCAGGTGCAGTAACCAATTTGCCGGCATTAACTCGAACACCAGATTTCTTGATATAATCATTGGAATTCATAATATCAGCATCAGCACGCTGCTTTTCAATCTTTTCAATATTATCAGCAGGAAGAATTTGACATTTTCGAATAATCAAAGCATTCTAAAAGTAGACATAAACTTGTAAACCAGAAGTACAAAAAATCTCACCAAATCATTTCCTTGTTTAGCTTTTGGGACACGTTGGTTTTCAGGAATCCGCAGAACTTCAATTGGGTAATAGAATTTATCACGACCTTTCTTTTCAACAACGCAAGGAAGATGAGGATACCGAAGGCGAAGTCTATACTTTTGTTTGAAATAATCAAAAACAGAAGTTTCAACACCATCAAGGTCAAAGACAATTCTTTCAGCAGAATCAGAAGAAAGTCCAGCAGCAATAATAGGCTTATTTCTTTCCAAATGAGTTGTACGAAGACAAAGATTTTTAACAGCATCACTTGCCAACTTCAATTTGTTGCCACGAAAGATATCATCAATCCGACCACCAACTGCATGTTCGATGAGACGTTCAACAGATCGAGCATCATAAAATGTAGTTTTAGTGGGAACCATTTGGACTATTAACTTCTTATCAGCAGGTTCACCAATGATACGGATGCTTCTGGTAACACCTTCTTTCAAAACCAATGGAGTACGATCAATGGGTTCATTGCTTTTCTTATCATAGAATTTGTTGCCAAACGAAAGGTAATCACCACTTAAAAATAGTGCATACTATAATAGTTAAAAACTTTGAAAAAATAACCTACCCAATTCTTTGCTGTTGACTAAAGACCAATTCAAGGTATTGGATTGCAGGACGATCATTTTCAAGATCACCATTAAGTTCATCAGGACGAACAACACGAGTGAGCTTGATTTCACAAGAAGCTTTGACAATGGAGCGGTAATAATCCTTTGCATCTTCATCAAATTCATCCTAAAAAATGATTAAAGTAAGGTACACATGTAAATAATTATGGAAAACTTACAACAGGAAGTTCAAATGTGCGAGCTTCATTTTCTCCCATGGGTAATTTTTGCTGAGTAAAGAACATCGATCCACTATCATATGAATATTGTTCATCTCCTTCTTGAATACCAAAGAATTCTTTATTATCATGAAGAGTTTTGTAGAAGACAGAAAAAAGTGCACGTTGCTTATGTTGGAACTTGATGCTGAAAATAGAAAGTTTAGAAAAAGCTCTTTATATATTACAATAAACAACTTACTCATCCTTTGTCTGCTTATTCATATCGAACTTCTTTCCCTTTGAATTTTGACCAGTCCATTTGATATCGTACTGAAAGGCAACTTTAGCTTTCTTTGTATCAATTTCATAACCATTTGTTCGAACAGTCAATTCTTTTTTAGCGGGAACTTCAGGAACAGCTTCGAGTTCAGCAATTGTGAAGAGGCCAGGATCAAGAGAAGGAACTCTGCTTGTTGTAGAATCATCTGCACCAGATCGGCCACCAGGAGTACCATAACCGCCACCACCACGTCCACCACGATAGCCACCACCACCACCTTGAGGGGAGTAACCATGACGAGAGCTATAGCTGCTTGAAGAATTGCAAGATTCACCAGAGCCACTTCGAGAGGATCGATAACCTCCACCACCACTGTGAAAGTTATCACGTCGATCACCGTTATCGTAACGCATTTTTGATGTTTTTTGAGCTAGCTAAAAAAGAGAAACAATAAAGTTAAGGCAATTAAAAAACATCAACATAAATCGAAATCAACGCAAAGCAAGCCAAAGAGATAAAACTTAAACTAACCACAAAAACGATATTACACAGGACTACGACGACCGCAAAAAAAGATGAAAATATAACGCGAAAATGAAGTAGAAGCGTCGTTTAAATAGGAAGGCGTATTACATTTGCATAAAAATAATGGGAATATTGCTCATTGCGGGATGGAATATGTAAATATCCATAAATACGAAAAAAATAAAAATGAATGGCAATGGACAGGTACTAAAATGAAGCAGGAAATTAATAATTACAGGATCCTTAAAGATGGTGAAGTTTTTAAAAATGCAGATGCGCGGGTGATAAATCAGGTAACGAAAAAATGTGATACAGCTAAAAATATTTGGCAACAGCAATAAATAAACCGCAGTGATAAATTACTGGCTGTCAATCACAAGTGGTAATATCAGTAATAATATTTCCTGCTATACTATTACTAATATTACCACTTTTACAAATGCAATTAGTAATAAAAATTCTTATAATAATTGCCAGTAAAAATGCAAGAGCAAAGTACAAAATGTGTTAAAGAGAGAGAAAAAAAAGCAGAAGAGCAAACAAAACAAAAAAAAATAAAGAAAAAAAAGAGCAAAGTCGAGGATCGAAAAGTGTGTTGAAAAAAAATAAAAATGGCACTTTTAAAAATTTTTGTTCGAAGAAAAAAATTGCGCTAAATTTTGGGGAATGAAGAGAGAGAAGGGTCCTTTTCGTTCAAAGAGTTCCATTCTTTCTCTCTCATTCGTGTGCACACGCGTGTAGAAAATTTCAACACAGCTTTACATTTTTTTGGCGCAATTTTAAATTTTTTGCTTCTAATTTTTGCTCGAATTTTTTGCAAAATTAAAGCAGTTTTTTTGGATATTAAAGTTACATTTGATAAAATTTAACGTTACATTTGATTCTTTGTTATCAGCAACAACAAAAATTAAATAACTAGTTTATGCTAGATATTGAATGATAACAAAAATAAGTGAGATAAATTCTAAAATTATAAGTTTACTTTTACGGCAAAGTTTTACTTATTTTTTGCAATTAAACAAAGATGCGGAAAATAGAAAAGAAAAATTTGCACCGAAAACTTCATTTTTTGAGATACCAAAGCAAACACACTTTTTTCTTTGTTCAAAAAATTCAATTGAATCACGTCACGTGATTCACGTGGATCCGAAATCCAAAAATTTTATCTCTATTTTGCTGCTCTGATCTTACCTTAAAGTTATTCACTACTTTTAATGCAATAATGCAATACCAACAAAAACATATAAATTTTAATAAGAATGAATAAACAATTTTTTTGGCTGTAAAATTTTTAACCTTTTAAATTGCTTTCTTACCAACAGAAAATTACAACCGCATCTAAGAATGTCAATCAAAAAAATAGATAAAATCAAGGAAAGAAATAATTATATTTTTTGGTGAACAACAAAGCCAAAGTGTTGTTATTTTTGGTTGTCGTTTTTGGCGATTGCTTGTTCGATGTTGCAGTTTTTGGGTGAAAGAAAAGAGAGTGAAGAAGAAAAAAAGTGTGGCAACACATGATTGGGAGAAAAAAGAAGAAGAACAACATTGCTTTTAGCGATGGTGATAAATTGTAATTGAAAAAGAAAAAAGCAAAAAATGGTTCATACATTTATTTAGAATCATCAGACAACTTTTTATACAAATTTAAAAAAATTTATGTGTTTGATGAAATTCAAGAATACCAAGTTTTGAGGGGGAAATGAAAATTCGAAAAAGTATGCTACAGTAATTTAAAAGTTTATGAGGGAAAAATCGAAGAAAAAAGAAAAATCGTTGTGATGCATCATGATAAAAAATTTATAATGTTACTTATATTTATCAGGCATAACAAAGCTTTTCATATTTTTTACCCGAATTCTATTTTTAAAGAACGATAGTTCCCCGAATATGGTAGTTAATATTTAGGTAATTAAATTTCTGCAAAAATTACAAAAGGCTTTTTTGATTTTTGTTTACTTGGAATTTTTATGCCACAAACAGTTATGAGACCGTAATCTGCCATAAAAATTCCAAGTCAACAAAAATAAGAAAAACTTTTTGTTATTTTTGTGGAAATTTTATTCCCTAAAATATTAAGTATCATTCAGTGGTATTACCTCATTCTTTTGAGAAAAGAAAATCGACAAGTACACGAAAATATTCAGCTCGCTTTTGCGCGTTGACATCTATCACAAAATATTTCGATTGTGTAGTTTTTCCGCGAAAAATGGAAAAAATTTCCTTTCCGACAGATTGCAAATTCTAATTTTTGGCAAATAAATAAACAACCATCTTCTTTCAAAATCTGACATTTTATTTTATTTTATTGATTTGACACGTCATCATACCAAAAATTTATATATGTATAAAATAACACAAAGACACATATGTTGTTGTTGCCGTTTTTTTAACCCCGAACAGTCGCCATCCTTCCAAAGCTGTCTTGATTATTCAGGCCTGTACGCTTGTAAAAGCGATGTCCCTGTCGCGTTGTTGTATATCGAAATGATCTAGAATTGAAAAAAATCAATAATTAACATATGCTGTTTTTTTTGTGTAACGACTTCAGTGACAGTGCCACCGCAAAATCAATTGGCACAACAATGTCTGTTATTTCTTACCGATTTGCAAGTGCCATTGCCGCTGGGCATGGCTTTTCAATATCTTTGCTTGTAAAATCAACTTGTTGCGTTGTCAGGGAATTGAAAGGATCCGTTGATTGTTGCATTTCTTCTTTTGGTCGGAAGGCGGATGCCCTTTCTGCTGAAAAAAAAGCAATAATTTTTTTGAAAAAAATGCAAAAAACGATCGTAAACAAGTTACGAAATTTTTTCGGGCAACAAAAAAAATTAAATGGCAAAAGATCAAAAAAAGATCAAAAAATATATGCAAATTTTGTAAACAAAAATTTCAAAATTGTCTTTTTTGCATAAACAATTTTTGAATTGCCTTAATTTTTTTGGGGGACAAAAAAGATCAAAGATTATAAAATCGGTAAAAATGTGCAAATTTTGAAAATCAAAAAACTTTTGAAAGGACATTCAAATACTACCGTAATCCTACCATTTTTAGGAGTGAATCCTCTCATATAAGTAGTTTGGCCATCAAGGGGTTGACTGCTGGGTCGATAATCTTCAGAAGGTCGAAAAGATTTGCTTATTGCCGCAGGGGCTTTTCTGTCAAACATTGCTCGATGCTCTGTTACACCATCGAAGGGGGCATCATTGAGGTACCGACTTGACCGAGGTCGAAATGGTTGCGCTCTTTCATTATCAAAAACTTTATAATCTTGTCGATGAACAGTTGTATCATCAAAAGTGCCATTTTGTCTTTGTTGTTCAGTGCCAGGTCGAATTGGTCGGGTATTTTGGCCTTGTTTAGGAAAGAAATCTGCTCGATGCGTGGTTGTATCATCGAAAGCTCCACCATTACCGTATCGTTGCCCTGATGATTGGGGTTTGATCAGCCCTTGTCGAGATCCTTGCTTCCCTGTGAAATCAGCTTGATGGGTTGTTGTTTCATCAAAGGCTCCATCAAGGCGTTGTCCAGCTGATCGAGGCTTAATTGGAGCTTGTCGACCACCACCTTCTTTTTGAGTGAAGTCAGCTTGATGGGTTGTGGTGCCATCAAAAGCCCCGATCGGTCGATTATCAGCTGACCGGGGTTTTATCCGACCTTGTCGACCACCTTCCTTTTGGGTGAAATCTGCCTGGTGAGTTGTTGTGGCATCAAATGGACCATCAGCCCTTTGACCATTTGATTGTGGGTTAATCAGGCCCTGCCTTGATCCCTGTTGTCCCGTGTAATCTGCATTATTCGTTGTTACACCTTCAAAGGGCCCGCTTAAACGTTGTCCACCTGATTGTGGTTTGATTAGGCCTTGTCTTCCGCCACCTTCTTTCTGAGTAAAATCTGCCTGATGGGTTGTTGTTGCATCAAATGCCCCAGATGGTCGATTATCAGATGATCGAGGTTTTATCCGTCCCTGTCGACCACCTTCTTTCTGGGTGAAATCTGCTTGATTTGTTGTTGTTGCATCAAAATCCCCCTCAGGTCTTAAATAGTCATTTTGTGGTTTGTAACTTTGTTGCTTTTGAACATCCCATGGCCGGTAATCAACTAAAAAAGCTTTTTTTGGAGAAATATGTAAATTTGCATAAGTTTTAAATCTTATTAATTTTTTAGCGAAAAAGATTCCTCAAAAATTTTGATAAAATCATATTTTAGAAAATTCTTTAAAAATATCAGAAAAAATTATGCAAATTTGTATATACCCCCACCATATGCAAATTTGCATAACTACCGTAATGCTTTTTTCAAACCAAAAAACAATTAATATAAATTTCAAACCTTGATGTGTTGTATCTTGTGCCATATCACCCTCATTTGCGAGATTTGATCGAGGTCGTTGAATTGGTTGTGTAAGTACCGTACCCTTTGGGACATACATATTACCGTATTCTGTTTCATTTGAAACTTCCCCATTACCAATTTGTAGCCCAACATCATGGGGGCAATGGTGTTGTCTTAAATATTGTACAATTATTGATTATAACAGTATCCAATACAGTATACATGTGTACAAATATTTATTAAAAAGTACATACCCACATTCACATAATTCACAAATACATTTTTCATCAACACCACCATTATTATTTCGATTATTACTATTATTATTTAAACGATTTAAATTTGTTTGAGGTACTGCAACAGCCATGGCTGTTACAACTTATAATTGTGCCAGAAAAAAGCTGCAACAACTTCAACTTTTAGAAGGAAAAAAGAATAACTGCCACTTGTTTGCTTCCCTTTTTAGTCAAAAAGTCATGACTTCTTCTTCTTTCAAACTTTGGTTGGTTCACCGTTTTAGTATTGTTTAAAAATATGGACTTTTGTTGAAAAAATATGCATGTATATTTTTTGTTGAAAGATGTGTCCCGGGCAACAACAAACTATTTGAATGAATCCTAAACACACGAAAAAAGATGGGGAACAAAAAAGTGAGGGAGGGCGTTCTTTGTTGAATAAGAACAAGAAAAATGTTCTCTGAATGAATTTTTAAAAAAGTCATCAAAAAAATATAAAAGGTTATACAAAATTATATTTATCATCATTACATGTTATATTTATCATCATTACATGTATCATACTTTTACAGTTAACGAATTAATAACAAAAAAAGGTTCAAAAATACTATTACATGAGGCTACAGTATCCCTTCCAATTCATCATCATCATAATTACCGTATCTTGATTATCTTACTGTTGCATCAGCATCAACAGCAGCAGTAGAAGTTGCAGCTGCTGTTTCTTCTTCTTCACCTTCTTGTTGAATTTCTAATATTGTTGTTGATTTTCTTCCTTTATATTTAAATTTCAGCATGAATGGTTCTGTATATGGCGTTTCAAGAAGTGTAATACTAATTTCAGCAATTCGAGAAGGTAACTTTGAAGGTGATTGTAACGGCAAGGGAGGAAGTTCAAGAGTTTTGCAAATATGTACTCCAGCAAATTCTGCATACCGTACCATACCACGATTTAAAGAAGATTTGGCATATTCTCGAAGCTAAAAAATAATCGATAGTTTAGTAAATTAACAATATTGGGAGTTTAAAACGTCTAGCAAAATATCGAGCAATTTCGAAAACTTATCACTGAAATTTGCATACTATTTGTAACCATCAAATTTATTTAAGCTTCATAGTAGAATAACAAAAAGACACTTACCTCTTTTGTAATATCCCGAACAGTTTGTTTCAAAGCTTTGACATCCTGTTCAACGAGAAGTTCTTCACCGTCACAACATCTTCTTTGTTTATGAGGCAAAAATTTTAAGTATCGATCAATTTCATATTCATAAATTTTCTTTTCTTCATCAATTACATGTAAATGCCGAGCATCATATTTGTATTTGTCTTGAAAACGTAGCGTACCAAGTGGAGCATATAATTTTAGACGAAACAGAAAAGCATAATGATCAATAAGGTCACGATATAGCTAAAAAGCAGCACTCAATATAGATAAATTAAAACAAAGAAAAAGTAAACCTACAAATTCTTGAAATTCTTCATGTGTCCATTTCTCGGGTTTTCGTTCCTTCTTTACTTCAACAATCGTTTTTGTCTTTGCCTTTTCAATTCCATTTATTTCTTTACTTTGAGCTTCTCCTTCATTTTTTTCTCCTTCTCCTTCTTCTTGTTCTTCTGGTGGCTCCAAGCATTCATTAAACTTTTTAATAAAATACAAAACTGCTGCAATTCCAATTATTATCATAATCATTGTGGCAATATAAAATTTGTTAGTAAGTAAGTTAAAATATTCTTCCAAAATTGACATATTCATCATCATTATGAGTAATACAAAATTAATTCATCCATCCAAAAACAAATTATGAGATAAAGTTTTTGTTGAACAGTTTTTTCTTGCAAGAAAAAAAGTTGAAATTTCATTTTTGCAACAAAGAAAAATAAAGAGAGCGGGAAAGAAAGAAAAAGAAGCGAGAAAAATGTTGTTGTTGAAGGACGAAAAATGAAACAAGCGATTCTTTGTCATTGTGTAAACTAAATAAGTTTAAATAATAAAGTTTAAATACCAATATAAAATAGTAGGTAATGTTGAATGATTGAAACATGACCGACAAGAAAGTTAACTTTTGATGTGAGTGAGAACTGGATGTCTGTCACTGACATCCAATGCTGAAAGCTAGTGAATGTTAATGTATGAAAAAAATCATTGAATTCCTAAAGATTTTATAACATTAAATTTTTATTTAACACATGACAATAAAAACACAACAGAAGAAAACAATAGAGTTAAACATGTGTAGCAAAAATAATTAAGGTTCTTAAAGAATTCTTTAATCACTAAGATAGCGCATTCTTCGAAGTTTACGATATGCATAAATATATTGACCAGGAAAAGAAATAACTGGAACAACATGAGCTTCAATTTCACCCATTTGAATAACTTCATTAACAAAAAGTTTGAGTTGATTTCTATAGGCATCAGAAATTCCACCACAAAAAGAAAGATCAAAGGAATGTTGTCGACCAGTCATATTTGTCTAAAAATGATGGAGTGAAATTATTTCAGACACACATCAATTACAAACAAACAAACCTTTAAAAAATCAGAAAATAAGCGAAAATCAAAATTTTCAGGAATATTCCACAAAGTAATGTCTTGTTGAACAGGAATTTGATCAGATGACAAAACATCAATTATTTTACGGGTAGTATCTTCACCAACACCATGTTCTTCTTTAGGAAATGTACTAAAAATTACTTACTATTATTTTAAGATAAAAGATAACGATAAAACTTGCATTGACAAACTCTTGCAGCAAAGAAGTTCAAAGACTTTTTCAAATTCTGTAACACTCCCATCAGAATTTTTGATGATATTTGAATCAAATTCAACGAATTTCAAATTACCACCAGAAACAAGAATTTGAAATTCTCCAAATGTCAAAACTTGATTAACAACATTTACATCTCGAGGTGAAAATTTATAAACAAACTTAACCAAAGTTGATGCAAGATTAGGCTTAACAGTTGATCGAATGTAGAGTTGATCGTAGATCCAAAGTTTGAAAAATTGATGCTTCAAATTAATCGGCGCTCGAAGATTTGCTTTCCATTTCACGATGGGATCATAACCGTTATGTGTCAATCTTCTAATAGGAAGAATTCGATTCATACGAGCAAGAGATTTACAGGTTGAAATTAATTTGAGGTGTCCAATTGGTGATGAAGGATTTTGAACAACATAATGGAGGATACTCAAAGGAAGAGAAAATCTTTGAGGAAATGGTGATTTGAAAGTGTATTGCTTGAGTTCCCTTTTAGTAAGCTTCAGAGGTGATCTTGAAAGTCGAGGGCGAAGCCTATCTCGATAAGAAGCAACTTCTCTGGCATCAGGTACATATTTGCGCTTTCTTCCAGACATTTTTAAGTTGAGAGTTTCTTTACCTTAAAATGATATATATTAAACCAACGGCGACAACAATCATGTTAAATAAAATCAACGCGGAAAAGACACAAAAAATAATAAGCAGATAAAAAAGGAGAAAGAAAGAAACAATTTTTTTTGGAAGAAAAAAAAAGTGGGAATGGTCGAACAAGCTTTACAAAAAATTCAAGCTTGCGCGTCGAGACTAAAAAACATTCAAATCTCGTGTTCAAAAAAGGTTTTTTTGATCAAAATTTCAAAAAAAAGAAAACCTTTGACTTTTTTAATATTTTTTTTGTTATATTCAACACCAAGTATTGGTGATTTGGATTATATTAACACTAAATATTCTCTCTAAAAACTTGAATGCTATTAATACTTTTCACATTCAATTCAACCATAATTAAAATATTAAATTTATTTAGTTATTGCTTACAAATGATATTAATGAGCATTATATCAATCAATGCCCTACTATCAATAGTATCTCAACAACCCAAAAATCAGAATCGTCTTCACAAATTTTTGATACAACTTTTAAAACATTTACAGCACCAAGACAAAATGTTTTTAAGAATCAGCTCGAAATTAATAAAGACAGTTAATGCTGTTGAATATTAATAATTTTTCTATTTGCACATTTCATCATAATCAAAAATATACAGTTTCAGCAACAATTCAAAAAAATTAAATAAACAATTGCATATAATTTTTCATAAAACAACCGTAATAAAAAAGTTGCTGTTATTTCAAAATACAATAATAAACAACTTTTTATTACGGTAGTTTTATTAAAAGAAAATTTTAAAATGCCAATTTTTTTTAATACTGTAGCTTCATGGAAATAAAAAATCTTTTATTACAGTAATCTTAATTGTTAAAAATTATTGTTTTTTAATTACTGTAACTTTAAAAGTAATATTTTTTAACGATTTCCATCTTTATTAATAAAATCCATGAAAAAAAAATAAATTGGCACATGCCAAAAAAGGCTATTTTAGTTATTGCCATTGTTTTTAAGATATTAGTTAATAATAATTATCATTAAGGGAAAGTATGTAAGTAATTCTTAGATGTAAAACAATGGAATGTTGCTTTCTTTCATTTTCTTTTGTTGGCATGACGACGGCATTTTTATATTATTTTATTAAAAATAAATGTGATTATTAGAAAATATCAAAAAAATGTGTTTCACTTTTTTCTTCTTTTTCTTTCGCGCGCAAATGTAATGGCAGCCGTAACAATTTTTTCAAAGGCAGTTAGTTAAACTTCAGAAAAAAAGGAAGAAAGAAAAAGAGCTCGTAAAAATATATATATATTTTGTGTCTGCGACTTTTTTCCTTGTTCTTCTTGTTAATGATGGTGGTGATGGGAACAGACGTAAATGGCATTCTCTCTCTCTGCCTTTATCTATCTATCCCTGACTTTAAGCTAGCTAGACTAGATAGATAACGTAAAGC
Organism: Panagrolaimus sp. LJ2414; assembly: GCA_024447195.1. Taxonomy (NCBI): domain Eukaryota; kingdom Metazoa; phylum Nematoda; class Chromadorea; order Rhabditida; family Panagrolaimidae; genus Panagrolaimus; species Panagrolaimus sp. LJ2414. Next base: position 676,076 of record JAMRXY010000046.1, read on the forward strand.
TGACTTTCCTTCCTCTTTTTCTCTTTTTCTCTATCATCGTCTGCTTTCCCTCTGGCGTTAGCGTTTGCCTTTTAACTATTTCTCTGTCGTTGCTGCTGCTGTCGCTGGAAGGCTCACTGCTGCTGCTGCCACTGCTGCTGCTGCAATCCTTTACTTTAGTATATATTTTTTTGCTGTTTGTAACACTCTTTTTTCTTCTTTCGTGTTTTGTTTTTGGTTTTTTTAGTATAAAAAAAGCATTTTTGCGCGCGTTTTTTTTCTTTTTGCCTTCTTTTTTTGAAAAAAGTAAAGTTTTTCTAAATTTACAGAAAACTTTATTAATTTGTAACCAAAAAAGATGGCAAAACGAAACGCTGAAGCCGCTGCCGAAACTGCCGATGGAATTCCCGATGAACCAAAAGAAAAGGCTGCCAAATTGGACGCAAATTTAAAAGATGCCATGACTAATGAAGATGAAGAAAGTTAGTTATAATTCTTTTGTTTTTGAATAAATTTTGGAGAAGGATTTTGTTGTACAAATATTACTGTAGTTATTTTTGTATTTTTAGTCTTAACGCGAAAGATGACTGTATGATTACAGTAATTTGATTTAAGTTACAGTAATGTTTGAACAAGCTTTAACAAATCCTCTTCATTAAATATACTTTTATTGATTAATTATATATATTTTAAACTTTTTCTCTTTTTTTAGCTCCTCTTTTGGATGCTGATGTTGAAGCGATTAAGCATGCAGCAGAAGATGAACTTCAAAATAATAATAAACATGAAAATGATGCTGCTGTTGAAGAAAATGAAGAGGATAAAAAAAGTGGTGGTCATGAAAATGATGCAACAAAAGAGAATGGTGAAGAAGAGCCAATTATTGATGAACCAGATGATGATGAAGAAGGTCACCATAATAATATTCATCATTTAAATGAAGAAGGTGAAGAAGAAGAATCTGAAGAATTTCATGTTGCTGCTGCAGATGATGAAACAGCAGCAGCCGAAGAAGAAGAAGAAGGAGGAAAAGAAGGTTCATCTCCAACAACTGAATTACCTGATGATGTTAAAGATGTTGAATTTAAAGTTCCACATTTACCTTCCAAAGCTGCCCATGACAATAAAGATAAAGATGAAGAAGAAGGTGCTGCCACAAATGCAGATTCAGATGCCATTGAATCCGAAAAGAATGGTTCAACTTAAACTCTTTATTTAAGTATATTTTTCAATCAATAATACAAACATTTCTTGAATCTTTATTATTATTAATTAATTTACAGTATTATTTTATGTTTATTGTAGAACAAATTTGCATATTTGATAATTTATTGATTTTTTTGTCGATTGTTTATTCAAATTTTTTTATAAAACTTTTTATTTTTGTTAAAATTTATACAATTTTAATTATTTTTTTAAAAAATAAAGCAAAAAATTTTCAAAATTATACTGTAAAATAGAATTGTGTGGTTTTTTCTGAATTCTTAGGGCAAGGCTGAATTTGATGTTGTTGATGATGGAGGAGGCAAGAGTGCAGCTTCAATATTACTTGTATTCCTTCTTGAAATACCATTTTCTTCATCTTCATCGGTCATAGAATTATAATCCCGAATTTGCCAATTTCGATTAATTGTCCAAAATCGTACAGTTTGTCGAAAGATTGTTCCACCTGCACGATATTGGGTACAAAGGGCAAGTACGAAAGACATAAAAAATAATACTCCCGCAATCACCACCGTCACCTCATCTCCACTAAAATAGGTATTTCCAATTCGAACAACTCGCCTGAAAATGAAGGATATCATTAGTATGATGTACAAATTGATTGGTAAAAATTGTGTTTTTCTTTACAGTAATAAGCAATTAATTAAAATTTTTGAATTAACGCTTGATATCGAAATTACTGTATTTTAGGATTATGAGTTTTGGTTGAGAATCTTTAACATTTTTAAAGTACTACGCTCAAAATTTTTTCCAACTCAGTGCTTCAATCCAACCTGACAATCAGGGATTCTTCAGCAATTTTTTTCTTCATATTTTGAGCTCACATAATTGCCTGATTTTCAGGTTTGACGAGAAAACAAGATTTTTGAGAGTTATTAAAATAAACATGTTTAAAGATTTCAATTAACACTTAAATTTTAGAAAACCCCAAATACAGTATTCAACATAAATCAGTTATTGGCTTTTCTCGGAATTTGAATTCTCAAATCCCTGTTCTAATTCCATACAAAATTCTTAAAACCACTCTAACAAAAAATTCAAAGTTTTCCTTCTAATTTATTTATTGCTGTTTGCAACTGCTAATATTTGCATTTCGGAAACCCCCTTTCGTCATAAAAAAGGCCACTAAAAATTGTTTAGCTTCCTTCCTCTTTTTTTCTATTCAAATTTAAAATTAATCCATGTTCCATTTTTTGCTAATTTTAATAAGATGCTTTCAATTTTTTTGTTGCAAAATTAAAAAAGAGAAGCAATAATCGCAATTTCAATTTTATTATTATTTTTCTTGCATTTTTCTTAAGCTCAAAAGGGGGTGAACAAGAAAAAAGAAGAAGTGTTTATCCGGAGAAGGGGGAGTGCATGTCTATTTTGTGGTCTTTTTTAGCAGCTTTTCCTTAATTGCATTAGAGTCTTTCTTCCTTGCTTTCTTTTTTTAAACCCATAAACAACAACAAAAAATTGAAAGAAAGGCATTTTTGAGAGTAAAGAATTACATGAATGAACGAAGAATGTTGAACACGAAAGCGCGCAGTCACTTAATTTTTTCGCGCCTTCTTCGTTTTTGTTAGGTTGTAAACCCATTTGTTTTTCTCAGTTCAATGTTAGATATTTAATGCCAAAAAAAGAAGAGAGACTTACGTTGTCCGAAATCGTGCCGTTTCTGCAGCTTTGGCATAGCTCGAAGCAATTGAAGCACAAATAAACATTAAACAAATAAGAAATACAAAAAGAAAATTTAATACTCGATCTTGATAAGTGGAACTCGGGAAATGTAACCCTCGAATCTGAAAAAGAAAGAAAAAAATTATGCAAAAAAATCTTGAAAATGCCAAAAAAAAAGATTAATTAATATTTTTTTAAAAAAAGCTTTCAAAGTGCCAAAATGTCAAAAAAGTGATTAAAAAGGTTTTTTTAAAAACAAACCCTCCAAAATTGATGCCGTTTAAATTTGAAGCCACAAAGTTCACAAACATTTGTGGGCCAAAATTTCTCTGAGGAAACTTCCAACCATCGAATTAGGCATGCCATATGAACATGTTGCATTGTGCCCGAACATCGACAAGGGGAAATTAACGGATTTGAACGAGATTCAACTCCAGAATGGCAGATTCGGCATTGTTTATCTGTTGAGGATATGGTATCCGTAGAGGGGAAAAGATTTCCAAGATGATTCTTTGAATTATGTGATTTTAAAAGATTATTTGGATTATCCCCGGAAAAGATCAGGGCCTTCTTTTCAAAAGATGGCGTGTAAAGAGTTTCTTCAATTCCATTGTTAGAATCTGAAGTTGAAGTTGTCGAAGTTGCTGTGGGTCGTTTTTCGGAGGATGATGTCGCAGTCACTTCAATATCAGATAAATTTCGACGATGATGTTTTCGAACACCAAATATTTTCTGAAAAATTTGCATAATAATAATCGCGAAAATTATTTATTCTTTGTTTTACAGTAATTTCTACAGTAAAATGCAAGTATAATCTCAAAAATAAATTGCATAAATTTTATAAGTAGTTTTTAACAAATTTTTATGTATGTTACATTAATTTTTACTGTAATAGATGAATAAAAATAAGTTTAAAATTACTGTAGTAATTTAATGAAAACTTAAAACTGGCAAAATGTTTCAGTATTTTGTACTTCAACATTACAGTAATCTTGTAATAATTACTGTAAATACCTAAACCACAGAATTGACCACAAAAAACTCAATAAAAACATAAATATTTTTTAAAATTTGCCCGTTTTTGATCCCAGCAAACTTGAAAAACTTATGACTGATAAAAATAATAATAGCAAAAAACGAACCTCTTTAAAAGTCATTCCACGATTATTTTGATTATTGCTGCTGCTGCTGCCACTTGTTGACGGAATTGCTTCGTCCAAAAAAGAAGAATTTGAAGAAATGACAAGTTCAGGCATATTTTTTAAAATAGAAAAATATATATGTATCTTTTGCTTTGTTTTGTTTGTTTAAAAGTTTAATCAAAAAGATTTGAATTTTAAACCAAAAATATCATATTTTTTCTGTGATTTCGGCGATATCAAATGTTTTGATTAAAGAGATTCAATGTTTTTGGGTGTTTTTGGTTGTTTGATGAGAAAATAATAAAAGGTGATGATGATTTTTTGAGGGTGGTGGTGGTTGCTGCCAAAGAAAGAAAGGAAAACTGTTATCACAAAAATATAATAAAAATGATGTCGATTTGATTCCGGCCTTTCTGCAAAAAAAGGATGAAAATTAAGATGAAAGAAAAACAAAAAATATCAAAAAAGGGGGTTATTATCAAAAGGAAAAAGGACAAAAAAAAGAAGAAGCTTGCATAAACAAAACATATAAAAATAAAAATACATGAAAATGAGTCAAACGTGACCCCCACGAATAAAAACGAACGCGACCCTTCCAGCCCCTCTTTTTTTTGTATGTTTGCTTCCCATTTTTTTTATTCTAAAAAAGAAAATTAACCACAAAAAAAGAAAGGGACACAGCCTTCTTTCTTCTTCTCTGAGGCGATGTGGATGCTCTTCAAAGATTAGCAAAAATTTCTTTTCAGTCCTGGACATTCAAATGTCCTCCTTCGTTCTTCTTCATTTTCGATGTTGTTTTTGGAAGTAAAAAAAAGTATTATAAAAAAAGGGAAGCCTCAAAAAAATGAATGAAGCAAAGAAATTTCGATAATTCCGTCAATTCTTCTTCAAAATAGAATAATATGTTCCGACAAAAATAAGCTTCTTTTTTTCGCGCAAGAAAAATAAATGGAAAAGGGTTTATGTTTGGAGAAACTTTTAAAAAAGAGGGTAATTAAGATGTTTATCAAAAACAGAAGCGAGACAGATGTCGCTGGAATCAAATTACCTCCTCATTTGTAGATATTTTTTGTAAATACTTTAAAAAAGTAGTATTTCGAATGTTGAAAGTTGTTTTTTTTAAAAGTAAAAGTAATTTTTTAATGCAAAAAATTGCAAATGTGCAATTGAAAGGGATACTGTAGCATCAATGACTGTAGAAAACTAAAAATTATTAAGTTTCAATGGTATACGGTATTACCAGAATTTACTACCTAAAAGGCAGTAGTCTATCAAATCGCTTAATTTAAGTATTATTTCTAGTAAACAGCAAAAAATACTAATAACGCTAATAATAGCTTTCAACTACAAAAAATAAAAGTATTTTTATACACACAATGAAAGCGTAATTGCTACTTTTTGACTTTGTTTTTTTCATAGCTTTTTTAAATTTAAATAAAAATTTATGAAGCTTTATTTTTATGTTCTTGTACCATCCAATTACACCCTCAAGCACCATATTTTTTTTAACGAAAAAACACAAAATTTTTTCAAACGCTTTTCAAAATAAAGTTTTTAACAATACATTCAAAAAAAAACGAAAGATTCATTCATTTTTTAGTTTTTTAGATCATTAAATTTGATAGAGTTTTTTTTTCTCGATCATCGTTTTTTTGTAATCAATGCATTTTGATGATGGCTCAATTTTCTTTTCTTTCCTTTCATTTTTTGAAAAAGTTTAAAAGTTTAACAAAAAAGAAAAGGAAGAATAAAAACAATCGCCTATTTTTAATTTTTTTCGGCAGCAAAAAAATAGGCATCACTCATTCAAAAAAGTGAAAAAAAGAAGATTTTTAAACTAACTTTAAAATATCAACCCCAAAAAAATAGATATATTTTATTAAATTAAAACCAGTTTTTTAAAGAAAAGTTTTTTGTTTTGTAACAGTCGTCACCAAAAAAGTAGTAGAGTTACGGTATTTTAATTAATTATTTTTTTAAACAACAAAGAAGAAAAAGGACTTCTTTGAAGGACACAAAATTCATTTCGTTTCATTGAATGAAAGGAAGAAAAAATATTGTGGTTAGAATTGGCAGTAACAAAAAAACACACAATAGAAAGTTTTTGAGCCCTGCAGGGGATGAAAGTTGATAAATGATGGCAAACTTGGTGGAGTAAAGAAAATCCAAAAATAGAAAAAAGTTTAAACAAAAATCACATGGAAAAAGGCAGAAAGAATTTGTTTTTTTATAATTTTCAAAAAAATGAAAGAAAAGCAGCCATTTTTAGTCAATTTTTTTTGCAACAAATGTTTCTATTTTTTATATAAAAAAAAGATTTTCAAAAAGTTACAAAAAAGCAGAAAAAGATGAAAGAAGGAGAAAAAATTCCAGGAAGTCAAAGAACAAACAAGGAAAAGTGAAAAAATAAAAAATATAAAGAGTGACCAAATGTTTTTCATCATCGTCGCCTTCGCTCGCCTGCCGCCGCCATCGCCGCTGACTTCAACGTTGAAGAAAACGAAGAAGGATTGTTTTTGAAAAAGTCGCCTTCTCTTTTTTTCCCTCAAATATATTTTTTCAACGTTTTTGAGACTTTTCTCTTTTGTTACAAATATTCTTTTCTATTTTATTTTTTGTTTGAAAAAGTATAACTTTTTTTGCCAATGGAAAAGTACATATATAGACATATAAAATGTACACAACAAATACAAATGTGTGTGTGTGTATTATTCAAATTTTTTTCACGCAACTAAAATTATAACAATCAAAAAAAAAGTGAGACCCAATTTTTGATTAATTGAGCGCAAAAATATGTACACAATTATTCAAAAAAAAGTTTTTGAATATAAAAAGTTTGTAACTCATTTTTGTTTCAAACAATGAAAGATTCCTTCTTTTTTCTTAAAGAATAAAATTATTTTTTTTGTTTTGACCGCTAGGAAGAAGATGGGAAGAGGCGAAGGAGGTGATGCTCTGTGCTGGAAGGATGAGGTTGTTTGAGGATATATTTTATGTTAGATGTTGTTAGATAGGATGTTAGATGTTAGGGAGGAAGGAGGATGACCTCTAGGCGCAAATGAGTTTACAATTCTCATTTTGAGTTCTTTTTTTTCTGTGGAAAAAGAAGAAAAAGCATCTTTTTGGAGAGAAGCGCGTCTGGTGGCCATTGGCAGTCAGTTGTTCTTCTTTTTCTCGCTTTTGGCCCCTACTGTTATTATTATTGCCCTCCTCTTGAAAGAGTCATTCAAGATTAAAAAAAAACAGTGAAAAGAAGCAAGGAACAAGTGTGCCTAAGAGAAAGGTCAAACTTAAAAAATAAATCCCAAAAAAAAGTTGTTTAGAAAAATGAAAAATGAGGGTTATAAACCTTTTAAACAAACCTCTTCCTAAAAGTCTGGAATTCATTTTCATTTACCCTTAAAGCATTTTTTTCTTCTCTTTAAAAACAGAAACCCTTTTAAATTTTTCAAATATAAACACATCAAAAAAAAGAGGGGGTCTTGATTGCCTTTTTTTGCAGAATGCGCAATTGTGGAAAATCGTCGGTAATGTTTTTCCTTCTTCTTCCGAAAAGAGAGGAAAAAAGGGGGAAATGCAAAGCATTCAAGCGGTTCAACTTTTTTTGTTGCCTCATTTTTGGAAAAAAATGGAATCAAAAATGAGCTATTTTTGTATGTTAAATTTTTTGGAGTTTTCGAGAAAGTTTTTTACACTTGAAAAGGTTTTAAACGATGAAGCTTTAGAAAAAGATATAAGCCTGGAGGGTATGTTGCTTGAAAGTAAGCAAGTATAGTAATGTGTCACAAAATATTCTGGAATTGAAACCTTGAAAGTATGCAAGAGAGACTTAGACTTCTATGTTCAAGTATTCAACACCCCAAAAAAGTAAGAAGTAAACATAATACATCCATAATCATAGGTCTTATTCTTTAACTCAACTTCAAAATAGTTTTAGCACATTTTCTTTTGAAGAAGAAGAAAGAAAGGATGAATGCAGATTTAGCATTCACATTTCAAACTGCTGCAGGTTTTTTAGTTCTGCTTGTTTTTGTTGTTGGGTCTCAATTACTCTTTTCTTCTTTCTTTCTTTTGCTACCATTACCGCCTCCTTCTCCTCCTCTTTTACTCCTCTTTATTCTCCGTGTTCATCGTCGTCCAAAAGTATTCCTTCTTTCCACTTTTTTTCATGAATAAAAGAAAAGAAAGAATCCTTAAATTGGCTAACACGAATAAGAAAACTGAAATTGGATCCCCTCTGGTCATTTTTTTTTCAAACTGTGTTCGCTTGAATTGCCACCATCACATTTTTTGAAGAAAAATAAAAATTCTTTTGCACCAAAAAATTAGCAATTGCAGGCAGCAAAAAGAAAAAAATAGTTTAATTTGATTCATTAAACATTAATTTTTCTCTTTTCTCTTTTTCGCTTTCTTGTTTTACTGCTAATTTTTTCAATTCATTTTCATTCAAAAAGTGACTAAAATTTTGTTATGCAAAATGTAAAAAAAGAAAGGAATGGAACGGAAATTGCCACCACCAAAAAAAAGTAAATTTGTAACAACCCCCACACTTTTTTCCCGCTTCTGCTTCTTCTTGTGCTTCTCAAATTGCGCAAAGAATAAACACCAGATCCCGAATAATGAAAAAAGGAAGAAGAAGTGCTAATAAATTTTTGAATAAACAACAAAAAACCTATTTTGAACTTGAAAAAAAAGGAATGCGCAAATGTTGATTTTGGCATTTTCGAATCTCTCTCTCTGTTTTTATAGTAGCCTTTTTTCGATTTTTTTGAATACGCTTTGAAGTAAGCTTTTTGAATTGAAGTGGAGTATCAAAAACAGAAAAAATAATAGAAACCAGGAAACGAAAAAAAATTCAAGCATTTTTGAATAATAAAAATTTAAAAAGAAGAACGCCGCCGCCAACATTGATGCAACAATTTTGAAAGCAAAAAGGCTTAAAAAGCAGCGCTTTTTGAAGGAATGAAAAAATATAAAAAAAGATGGATGAAATAATCAAAAAAGAATACATAAATTTTTGCAGGCAGGGCATATATATCAGAACATTCTTTCAATTTTTTTGAACATGAAAAAGAACAAAAGAAAAAACGAGGGTGTTCACTTTTTGTTGTTATTATTTAACGGGTCTTTGGGCAGCCTGCAGCAAAAGGAGGGAGGAGGAGGAACCAGCTGGTCACAAATCATCAGTTCCTCTCATTTTCTTTTTCTTCCTTTCAATGTATCCCTCAACAATTTTTATTTATTTATCCATTGCCATTCCATATATCACTTTTTTGAATTTTGAAGAATGAAAGCAAGAGAGAAAAAAACATAATAAAAAAGTCATTACAAAAACATTTTAAAAGCAGTAATAAAAGAATTTTTTTTTCGGAGTTGCTTTTTCTATTTTTCCTTTGGGGCAAATAAGAAAAAAATAGATTTTTTTATATGTTTGAAAGGGTCATTTCCGGTGGCGGAATTGAAGGGGGGCAAAAATAAAAAGCTTTTTTGATACAGAAAGAAACTGAAACATCATTAACAGCAGAAACAGAAGCAATAAAATAAATATACAAAAAAGGGTAGAAAAAAGGCAATAAATATATCCTAAATAGACCTACAAAAATGTATCCAGCTGTAATTTCCTTTTTTCATTTTTCCGAAAGCGCGAACACTTTTATATTTTTGATTTTCGAGTGGTACCTTTTTGAAGCTGCAGCGAAAAGTGATATATTGCAAAAAAAAAACAAAAAAGAATCAGAAGAAGAAGCAGATGCCATTTTGTCAAGTCTTCGATTCTTCTTTTATGAAAAATGCCAAAAAAAGATGGCACAAAAACATTGACTTGAACAATTATTGAAGTGCTTCTTTTTTCTTTCACGGCATTGTTCTTGTTCTTCATCAAAAAAAACTTATTACAACATTTTCTTTGTTTATGCAAATTTTTGAAAGGATCTTTAAATTCAGAAATGTAAAATTGCAAGTAATTTCTTTCTTCTTTTGTAATAAACATAATAAAACAAATTAAATGAAAACGGCCTTGGCCAAGCCTAAAGATTGAAAAAGGAAAACTGATGGCAGCTGGCAACAACCACAAAAAAAGAGAACGAGAACAAGGAAAAGAAGAAAGAAATTGCGCGAGATCTCCATCAACAAAGAAAAAGAACGGCAAAATGGGCCACAAAAAAAAGCGAAGGCTGGCAGGAACATAAAATTGTGTTCGTGATCGTTTTATTTTGGGTCGTTTAATAATAGCTAATGAGAAGAGAAAAGAGAAAGAAAAAGGAAAAATTATGCCGCAATGAACAAAGAAAAAAAAAATAGATTTTAAACACGCAAAAATACATAGAAACAACATGATTGATGATAGTTTTTTTTGTTTCTGTTTGAATAAATTTGAAAAACAAGACCTTCTATTTTTTCTTCTCTTGAAGTGTCAGTTATAAAAACAAGTGTCAACACGACAGATGAAAAAAAGTAGAAGTCTTTAATTTAACAAAAAGTAAGAAAGTACTTGGAAGGGGGGATATTTGACCTTTGTTAAAAAGTTGAAAGTTGCCTTTAGAGAAAATTTTGGTGTTTTTAAGGAGGCCTTAAGTGTTTAAAATACAATAAAAACGCATCAAAGATTGTGATGTAACTTTTACTTTGATTAATTGGTTTCCGTTCTGTTGATTAAAAAAGATAATCAAAAAATGATCTGAAACAAAACACACTTAAAAATTTGATCAAGATTCTCGACTATTTTTATCGTCTGCAGACTTCAAATTTTTGTACTTCAAAATTTACTGTAGATCAAGAAGTATATGAAATAGTAATTTTTTCTGTTTGATCTAAACAAAACTTAATGACATAATCATTTTTAGGGTTGTTGAGCTAAGAATGAAATTATGCAAATTTTATCTATTTGATATTTCCATAGTTTGTATGGTAGCTAAAAACTTATACTGCAGTATACTGTACAAATTTTCACGTTTAACAATCATTTTAAACATTTACAAACAAAAAATACAATTTTTTAAACAATTCTTTGAATGAAAACAGCAAAAAAACTAAAACAAAATTTGATTTTAATTTGTCACATGCGACGTGAAAAACTAAAATAAAATAAAATGAAGAGAAGTGGCCATGATGATTGCATCAGTCAGTCATTCAACTTTTAGAATCTCTTTCTCCCCCATTTTTTTCTTTTGCAGTTGTAACATCCATTATTATTATTATTATTTATTAATAAAAGTTTATTGCCAGAAAGAAAAAAACAAGTTTGAAAAATTGATGCTGCTGCTGATTTTTTTTAAATTTAATGGAGGACCAGAAAAAAACGGAAGTTTATTTTTTTGCGCAATCATTTTTTTGGTAAAAAAAAGAACAAGAGTAATGAAGCAGAAGGGCAAAAAAGATGCACAAATGAAAAAAGTGGTTGAAAGAAAGCGTGTAATATAACCGCATATATTCTTTTGTTGAGCTGCAGGGTACGATATTATGCAAATTTCCAAAACCTCGGAGTCTATCATCTTTATCGATGAAAACGTTTTGAAGTACCAAAAAATGCCATAAAGTTATCAAAACTTTGTTGCCAAGTTTTTCAAAATACCCATGGACAATGACGTCAAAAACGGTTTCTACTTCGGAGAGGGTAGAAACCATCTTTACCGCCATCGTCTTTGATCTTTTGTCGATGGCGGTAAAAGATCAATAGATTTTTATGATTTCGGAATAAGCACGTGGCTTTGATGTCCCTTTCTGCTGGCGGCCATGAAAATGATTGGCTTAAAAATTCTACAAATTTGCATATCATCAACGAATATACAACTATTCTGCTTCCATCGAAAAATTCATGTCTTTAAAAATCTTTGTCAAAAACGTGCAACAAAAAAGGTGTAAATTTTTGCGCATTTTAAAAAATTTTTGCGATCAGGTTTTTCTCACTTTTTCTTCTTTTAATCCTTCCTCCTCCTCTTCTACCACCTCAATCATCATCATTGAGAGAAAGATTTAAATATTTTTTTTTATTCAAAAATAAATGTTTTGCAATTTTATTATTTCCTTTGAAAGAGGAAAGAAAGAAGGAAAGAAGAAAGGGAATATGCAAATTAGAGCAGAAAAAAGGGTGTCGAGTGGTGGGGTTCTTCGATGAATGAAAATGTGTGCCAAAGTATTTGGAAACGAAACGGATAATCCTTAAAATACACGGAAGTATTTTTCTTTTTTCTTTTTTCACGTTTTTAGGCAAAAATTTGAATAAGGAAAAGAGAAAAGTGATTGATTTTCAAAAACCGCAAAAATAACAAATCACCTTTTTTCTTTCTTTTTTTGCGCAGCAGAAGAAACAATAAGGAAAAAAAAATTCGGCAAAGTCGATAAATCTGTCGTCAAAAAAATTAATCGTCTTCTTCGTTTTTGTTGTCCTTCTCTCTTTGAAGATTGAAGACAACAATCTTTTTTATCCTTCCTCCTGACAGCCCTCGTCTGCCTCCTCAGTAAGAAAAAAACCATCAAAAATCTGAAGGTCAATTTTGTTTTAATCGACAAAAACTTGGATTTAATCTTTCTTTTTTGACATTTTTTACACAAAAAAATTATAAAAAATTTGAATAAATATCTAAAAACAGATAAGCAAAAAAGAAAGAAGAATTCGTCACGCTTGAGTAAGTCAATTATTTGTGACAAGAAAAAGACGAAATAAAAACAAAAAAGAAAAAAGCGTTTCAAAAACTTCAAGAAAGAGTGTATATCTCTTTTGGGATATTCATTTTATTTTGTGTCAAAACATTTTTATGGATGGAAAAAAGTTTTTCGGACATTGACAAATTACAAAAAAATTGAGAGAAAAAAAAGATAAACGTTTATTTTAGGCAGTGATGGATTTTAGGGGATTTTGAAAAATGGATTGCAAATTTGTAAAGTTTAATGTCGAAATTTAAAGAGAAACAGAAAATAACTCAAATTTAGGGAAGATTTTGGGATACTGTAATGATAGACAGAGATCAAACAATTACAGTATATTATTTAAAGCAAATATCCTAATATGCAAATATTTTAAATTGTAAAAAGCTTTTCAACAGACATTTGCATAGATTGCACAAAATAAGGTAAACGAAGAAATGGTACTGTAATATAACGAAATTTTAACCAATCCTGACAAAGTTTTTGTTAAAAATTAGTCATCTTAAATTTTTCAATGTATTTCTGTGCCTACTAAATTTTAAATAGCGATAAGCACTGCTGCTGCAAATCAAATGTAAGAAAATCAAAAAAGTACAAAAATATTTCAACATAAAAAAACTTATTCATCAAAATTTGTCTACGTAAAGAAATCGAAAATAATCATTCCTCCGCATAAAAAAACTTTTGTTTAAAATTAATTTCGCAATTTTAAAAGTTTTGTAGACAGTGAAAAGCACAAAAACTGTGGACTAAATTTAAAATACCAAAATTTTGCACTTTCTGTGTTTTTTTGACCAATAGACTTTGATCATTTAAATGGTTATTATTTTTGTTTTTGTTTTAAGCAATCCGTTGAAGTTTTTTTTACTTTTTCCCATCAACAACATAAACAAATTTTAACTTATACAAAAAAGAAGATATTATGTTTTTTCTTATCATTGATAAGCAAACAAAAGGCTGCTGTTGTTGCTGCTACGTGCCGGTCCTATGTTTTTGCTTTTTTTCATTCACTGGACGATGAACTGACATTTCCATTTCGCTTCCTTTTTGCTTCATCTTCTTCTTCACGCTAAAAATCCAAATGTTTTAGTTCAAGTAAAAAATTTGCATAAAGCCTAAAACGAATTATGCGAATTTCTTTAAAATGTTACCATTGAATTAACTTTTTTGAAGATTGCACTGGTAAAAAGAATTCCAACATGCTCTCGAAGAAGTCCCAAAACCAAGCACATATCCCATCCATAATCGATATTCTTTTCAGTGACTCCAAATGGATCAACTTCTCGTGGCTAAAATGCAAATTTTAAATATTTTTGGATTACGGTAGAATATTACTATTTACCATTAATGGTTGTTTCACAACATTATTAAATTGTGCCTCAGGTTTATCTGTCATTGGAGTACTTTCAACACTTGGGCCAGGAGTTTCAACTCTCTAAAAAATTTGAATATTTGCATAAAACAGTACTGAAATGCCCTTGAATAATGTCGAAAATAGTTACAGCAATCACCAATTGTTAAACATAAAAAAACTAACCCAATTTGATCGGTCCTTGTTCTAAAAAACCAACTGTAATAAACTTTTTTGAAACAATTTTTGAAACTCACAAAACTTTTGAGCAGTCGATGAAAGAAAACTCGTCGATTGCTAATTCGTTTAACCCAAACCCAAATACTCCAAACATTTAAACCGAATAAAATGATCATCCAAAAATAAAAAAAGATAAAGATTTTTTCATTGAACATGTTCAAAGGCAGAACACATTCCATTGTATAATTTAATGGGGCACCAAATCGAAGAATTTGCATATCACATACCGTAACCTACAAATATATATTGATTGAATTTTGAAGGAGTAATTGTTGGGGAACTGGAAAGGTTTGATACACATGGTCTTGAACGGAAAATTGCATCATCCTGATGAAAAACCAACATATATGGGTCTTGCAAAGAAAATTATGAGGATGATGCATTTCAATGTTTAAGGTCCATGTTATCAAAAATCAATCCCAAAAAATATTACCCTCGGAAAAAGACCAGATTGTCGCCATTCAACCCCAGAATGAAGAATATCAATTGCAAAAGTCAGCGATCCAATGAACACTTTAAACACATACATATGAATACAAATAAGAATTAAATAAAAGAATTTCATTCCAAAATATATGTATGAAACGAATTTTTGTCCATCAACTTGAAACCAGCGATGCCGATTTTGAGATGCTCGAAATAGCAAAGCTCCAATTGACGCAATTGAGTCTTTCCTCGCTTTTTCTTCTTCCATTCTATTACTTGCTGCTGTATTCACAATTGTATAAATGTGATAACCTATATACAGAAAAAATATTTATGCAAATTTTGACAAAAATAGAAAGATACCGGTAATCCAATTAAAGGATCGAAAAATCATATGCGGAATATAAAATGATATTGCTTGAAGACCAAGAATAAATGGCGCCCACTAAAAAAATTCAATCAATAATTATCGATTAAAAAATCAAATGTCAATCGTCAAAAAATTTGCATAAAATCATATCTTAATGCATTTTACAATTTATATTGATTGGATAATAATCAGAAACAAAAAAGTTGTTTGTAGAAATCTAAAATGATATCAAACACTTCAACCAATGTTCCTGATCAGGGTTATCTAATCAATAAATAATAACCCCTCTTGATTCACAAATAAAATGCTATAACAATAGATACCTGGTAATAAGAGATATATCTCTGCTGCCGAAGTTCATGTGGTAAATCGTCTGATTCATGCTCATATAAATAATATGTATTTTCTACAAAGCAATAATCTTTCGTATATTCTATCCAACCAGGTGCAAATTCCTGTAATATGCAAATTTTATTTATCACAGTTTTTCGATTATTGATAGATTTGCTGAAAGATTTTCAAAATCTCCAAATCTATCAAAAATTAGCATAAATATGATTTCTTGAAAGAATGAATTTCATTAAAATAAATTTATGCAAATTTAATAATAGACAATTCGATTTTGCAAAGGTTATGCTACCGTAATCTAAAATAGAAAAATCTTACAGCTTTTGTAAAACATTCAATAATTCCACCAGTGTATAATTTTGCCGTAGAAATTAAGGCACTTAAAAATAACAAAATTGGAGTTGATTTATAATTCAACCGATCAAAAGCATCATCTTCTCGTCGATCCTCCAAAAATGGCTTAATTAAATCAATTACCACATCCATTTTGTGTTTTTATGGATGAAAAATGTACAATCAATCCAACAACAGGAAGAAAAATAATGAGGCAATTTTCTTTTTTTTGGATGTTAAATTTAAAAGGAAGAGACGCTCATATAATTCCATTTAAAGCAAAGAAAAAAGATAAGAAAATTCTCAATCATATTAGCCTATTTTTTTCTTTCGGCTGATAGACTTGATGTCCTTGATAATGAGAAGAATTTCCATGTGCATCAACTTACTAGCTTGCTTGTAAGAAGCATCCTCCATGTTGCAACATTGTTATATATTATTTATGCTTTATTTTTATTATCAAAAAAATATAGAAATATATCAAAAATACAGATTCAATGCAAAAAACATATATTATGGCATTCAAAAGGAAAAAATCAGAGACTCAAAATTAAAACAACATGTTTTTTTCGAAGATAAAAAAATACAAAAGTTTCAAAAACAGATCAAAAGGGGTGGATATTGTCATGATAAAAAAAAGATGAAGGTGAGATAAACCGGATAAAGTGATAGGAAGGAAAGGAAAATCATTGATTGATTTGAAGGTGGGAAAATGAGAGGAAGGCTGTAACTTCAAAGATGCCACAAGGCACGAAAAAAATTTGCATAAATTAGAATGCATCAAATCCTTCGAAGACTGCAGTATCTTCTATTGCCTTCTTTGATGAATCAAAATCAGCAAAGGTTGAAGTTGTTTTTGGTGTTGCAGGAGATTTTTCAAAGCCTTCATATCCTGGGGCAAAACTGAAAAAGCGGAAAGATTTTATTAATTTACTTAAAATTTCTATTTTTAGTCAATTTTTTTATCAGTTAAGAATATTTAATACTTAAAAATATATGAGTCAGAAAAGGTGAGAAATTTTTTAGAGTCATGATTTTAGTATTTCCGGTCAAACCTTCAAGAAAGGAGGCTTAACAACTAGGTTAAAAATTATTATGCAAATTTTTAATTTACTAGAAAAAATTTGCATAATTTTAGATCTTGTTCCAATTTCAACTTCCCCTCCCGAAACAAAGACAACGTTGAAGTAAGAAATTTTGTCAATTGGGTTTAAAAAATTATTATGAAAATTTTTAATATGCAATAAAAATTTGCATTAATTTGGATTTTTTCAACTTTCCTCCAAAACAAAAGAAAACTTACTCATGAACATTGCTTTCATCAATTTCTTGAGCCTTTTTAAGGGAATCATAAAAGAATTGAGAGATAATTCGTCCGGCAACAGAAGTGGAGGCATTGAGAGAAATCATATAAAGTGTAAGAAGGCCATCAAGACCAATCATCTTTTGAAAACGTGGAACAAATTTTTCAATATTCTTTTCATAAAAAAGTTTTTCAGCTTTTTCAAAACGTTTCTTTTCAGCCTAAAAAATGTAAAATTTGCATACTTTTTTGAAACCGGATTACGGTAATTTTCACAAACCTTTGTCATTTTTCCACCACTTTTTTCAAAAATTTCAATTCTTTCTTCCAATTTCTCAACTTTCTTTTTATGTTCTTCTTTTGAAAAGGGCTTTTCCGTTTCATCATCATCTTTTTCAGCAGAATCCATATCAACAACAGTTTGATTAAGAATAATTGGCTTATTCTTTTGGGCAGCAGCTTTGGCATCATTTTGTTTGGCAAGATTAATTTTACCCAATGCCTTATCAATGGTTAATTTTGCAGCTTCTTTATGAATTTCTTCTGCCTCTTTTTGATGTCGTTCTTTTTCAAGCTTCAAAAAATCAACATACTCAACTCCAGCAATAACACAATCCTTTAAAAATTGATTTGCCCAACATCGAGTGAATCGAAGACACCAAAGAACGAAAATGACAGCATTGACGGCACAAAGAACAACCAACCAAAACCATACAATAATAAAGAATTTTTCAACAAACATATGTGCAGCAAGAACACATTGAGAAGTTTTATCAGCGACTTCTGTCTCATCATTCTTTCCCATTTCACGAATTTTAAAATGGCATACTGTAACTCGAGGGAAAAGCCCTGTTTCAGTCCATGCATGTCCGCTGATAAGTTTTGTAATTGTTTCATATCCGAAAAGATCACCAGTCCATTGATCAGCAATTAAACGATTAAGAATGATAAGCTGAAAAATAGAACGATGGATATGAGGGGTACGGTAGAAAGTTAGGATTACGGTAGATAGAGTAAACACGGTGTTAAGGGTTACGCTAGATGAATGAATAAAAAAGAACTTACAAGAAGAAGAGGATTCAAAATTTGCCAAATTTTCAAAAAAAGATATGAAATTGTAAGATATTTTGGGCTGACATGATTATCCCAATATCTATAAAAAAAGTTATATTACAGTACCAGTACCACCATGGTGACTAAGCATTAACTTTTAAAATTTATAACCAAATCTGACAATCAGGGATTTCTTCATACGTTTCAAAAAGTGTCGAAAAAGTTACTCTAATGTGTTCCTGATTTTCAGATTTGGCCAAAAAGGTTTGTATTCATATGAGATATGGTTGTCTCATGAATTTGCATATTACCACTACAGTAATACTAAACAAATACTACCATAACTTACCCAGTTGCTTTAACAATGTAATTTTTTCGTGGTGTAAAATTTTTTTTAGCTTTTGATTTTTTGCATTTTCGTTCAATGGCATCTTCCAAATGAGTAACAAAGATTTCAATATCTCTATGCTTATGAACGGCATGATGGCGGAAGCTTGTAACTGCAACATTACAAAAGCCAGTAAGATGCAAATCTATAAAAGGGTTACTGTAACTATACTATATATTGTTGGAAAAAGATAAACTTACAAGAAGTCCAATTAATAAAAGACCAAAAGAATCGAGGTAATTGCAACAAAAATCCCATGAGATAAAAGATGAATGGAATCCACTAAAGAAAAAGTAATTATGCAAATTTTGGAAAAAATTTGGATAAAAAACTCTTACTTGATAAAAGGTAACTTTTTGTTGAAAATCATAATCTTCAAGATGTTTTGGAAGGGATTCATTGAGTTTAATGGCATATGTGCCTTCAACAAAGCAATAATCTTCAACATATTCAAGCCAATGATCTTTCCATGATGGCTTTTGCCAACATTTTAATGGATCACCTGTATATTCTTGAGCAAAAATGCTTAAACCAAATGCAAACATTAAGTAAGCAGTTAATTTATTGTTCCATTTATCAACTAAATCTTCATCATGCCGAGATTTTAATGCCGCAGATAAAAGATGGTTGAGATTCATCTCTGAAAATGGCACAGATGATGAATGAAGTTTGATTTATAAATTAAATAAGAAAAGTGAAAAACTAAAACAATATTAAAAAGAGAGATGTCAAATTTTTAAACTAGAAGTAATCAAAAGATTTTGGCTTCAATACTATAGGATTCAGCATTTCCAAAACACTCGGTACGTGTCATTCTCGCCTGCATAGCTATTTCTCAAGCTAGTTCTGTCAATTTGAAATTCGTAAACTTTCATTAAAAGATGTCAAAGTGATTGTTTGATTAAAACGCTGATTATGCAAATTTGTGAAACATGGGTATCAATTTCTTCGAGTGAGAAAAATTTTCCTTCAAAAAAACCCCCAAACCCATATTTTTCTTTGTCAAAAAAAGCACCGGTGTTTCGAAAATTTGCATAATCAGTGTTTTTATCAGACCTTGTTTATACCTCGGAATTTTTTAAAATAAAAATTCATGAACTTCATACAGGTAAAACTATCCTAGGAAAACGACTTTGCATGTGATAATGGCACTCGCGCTAAACGTTTCTGAAGTGCCAAAAACTATCTGAAGTATGAGCTCTTGCAATTCGCAGAGTTGCAAGAGCCCATAAAAAAAAATTCGCAGGAGTTGCAAGAGCCCATAAAAAAAGAATTTTGTAATTCGTTTCATTTAAGCTTTTGAAAAGACACAAATTACAAATTTTATTTAAAGCGTCTGCTACCGTTTTTGACAATTTCAAAATCGGAGAGACAGAAAAAAAAATTAAAAGTCACGCGAATGAAGATCAACAAAATTTTTATTTCGGCGACTAAAAGTTAAATCAAAAATGGAAGCAAAAAGAAGAAGGAAAAAACCGCGACGATCAGATAAAATACAAGCTGTTTTAAAAAGAAGACGAAATGGTTGGAGAAAGGGAAGAAAAAAGGGAAATGTCGTCAGGGGACCGGACCATATGCCCAAAAAAACCCAAACAAAAAATCATTTTTTAGCATCAAAAAAGGCCTGCAAAAAATATATTTTTGTAATTTTATCCCACTTCATTTTTTCTCATCTTTTTTTACAACCCCGCCTTCTCCAAAAAAGAAAGAAAGAAAAGTGTTGGGGGTTCATCATCATCATAAAAGTGTCCGATCGGCTTTTTCGCTTGTTTCTTTTTTGTGGGTGTTTATGAAATCAAAATATTTTATCTCTGTAAAAGAATCAAATGTCTGCAAAAAAAATAAGACAGAAAAAATGACGATGTTCATAGGAAAAAAAGGGTTGAACAGTTCTTTTTTTTCGTGGTTAGCTTTGAATTTTTTTTGACAGTCAAAAAATTTCAAACCAAACCACCCAATGGAAATAAAATCTGTTTCAAAAGAAGAAGAAGACGGAAGGCTTTTTTTTGAAGTAGTGACTCAATTTTTTCTTCATTTTTTTTCTGTCTGGCTTTTCACAAAATAAATTTTTTTGTAACAAAATTTGCTTCGAGAAGCTTCAAAAAAGAGATCGGCGGTCTTTAATTTTTTTGGGTTGGGTTTTTGCGTGAAACGAAAAAATTGAATTTGAAAAAATTGTAGAAAAAAGATGTTTTTTTATAGTTAGTCAAAAATAATTTGCCGAAGGCGGCATTTATCTGAAATCAGTGAGGTCAATGAATGATCTCGTTGATTCTAATTAGCATAAGTTAACAAACGTGTTATTCTAATTTTTTAAAAACATTTTTTCAAACCTTTTTTTTTTGTAAAAAACAAGTTTCTCTAAATCTAAAACTTCCAAGCTCGTTTTCGTTTTTTACACCCCTTTTTCTTTTCTTTTGTTCTCTGATTTGTTGTTTTTGTTTATTTATTTACTGCTCTGAAAAAACAAAAGATGCCCATTTTTGATTCAAAAAATTTCAATTTCAAAATGTCATTTTCCCACCATTTTTGTTTTTTTTGCTGAGGCATCTTTGATGATTAAATGTTTCGTTCCTTTTTTGTCGAACTTTATAAAAATTAAAGTTTAAGCTCCTGCGCGATCTAGAAACAGAAGAGAGACAGGATGTTTTTTGAAATTTTCCTGGAAAAAATATATTTTGCGAACTGCTAATTGCTTCTTCTTTTTTTTATAAAGTGTCTGGAATGGTGTCCTTTGAAGTTTTTTTTCTTTCTTTTTTTACCATATTGCCTTTTTAACTTTTGATTTTTCTCCGAAATGCCATTTTTTTACAACTTGAAAAATGTCCGTCTGTGTCTGGCGTTTTTCAATTTTTTTAATTTAAAAAATTTTTTAAAACATTGGCTACCGTATTTTCACTTTGTAAAAAATCATCCCAAAAAATATAAAAGTGATTACGGTAGAAATGTTTTTACAAGCGAGAAATCCATGAAGGTCGTCTGTGATAAGACATGTTAAAAAAATTAAATACCGTATCCTAACTTTGACTTACATGAACTGATTACGGTAAACATATGTGCAATTATGTTGTTTATCATCAGATATAGGGTTGTTTTGACTTTTAAAATTTCAAGTATGGAATCACAATCTGTGCAAATTTTCATAAAATGTTTAAGCTACCGTATACCAGCTGCTTAAAAAATCATCCCAAAAAACAAGCAGTGGATTACGGTAGAAAAGTCTTTAACAATATAAAAAGCATCATAAACATTTGATAGATATTAAAAAATCAATGACTACCGTATTATAAATGTGTAAGAAAGCATCCCAGGAAAATAGTTTAGCTAATCCTTGTTTAAAGCCAATCATAAAAACTTAAACAATAAAATCATTTTTTTTTGAAAAAAATTGAGCACCTTTTTCTTCTAAGATTCTGTTAATTGAATTTAAAGGAAGTCAAAAATAAACAACTCTCATTTTAACTGATAAAAATTAAATTACTCCATCAAAAAATTTTTGTACGTCTAACAAGTTTTTTTCTTGAAGCATGCTTTCCATTTTTCTTATCAAAAAATTTTTCTTGTCAAAGCTGTCTCAAGATTGATTTTTTTCAATCATGTATTTTTACTTTTTTGCCTGCTGCTTTGAAAAAATCTTTTTTTTTTACTTTACAATTTTTTGTAACAACTTTGCCATCAAAATCGGAATGGGAAGATTTTTTTTGTAATGTTTTGCATTTTTTTTCGTGATGGAAAAAAAGTTTTGTGTTTGAAACTTTTTTTGCGGCATTTTTTGTAAAACTTTTAAAGCTTGATTTTTTCCGCGCTGTTTCAAAACATGAAATGTTTTTAGGGTTTTTAGAAAAGCTGATAGCCTTAGAAGATGGATCACTTTAAGAAGATTTTGGATCAGTTAAACAAAAAGGATCACGATGATGACACAATTGATCGACTAAATTATTCAACAACGGCAAAATTTTTGGGTGTTTTTGCTGCATTAATTTTAGCTAAACAAGCTGTTGGATCTCCTCTTCAATGGTAAATTTGCATAAAAAAATTTATTAATTGAGTCATGTATTTATTTTTTTCAGTTTCATTCCAGCTGAATACAAAGTATGTCATCATGAAATTTAGTCTATGCATGTTTTTTTGCGTAGGTTTAAAGCGAACCCCAAAAAAGCTGATTCATTTTTTAAAAAAGACGATAAAAATTTTCAAAACAAAATTTTTTGCTTGCTTCTTTCATCATTATTGCATCACTTTCATAAACATTTTCTTTTCGAGCGAAAAATTCCAATTTCAATTTTTTTTTCTGTCTGCAAAAACAGATCGCGTTTACGAAATATCGAAAAAAACCAAAAACAACAGCTTTTTTGCCTTTTAACTTTTGGTCTTTTTTGCAAAAAACTTTAAATAACAAAAACAAAACATATTTTTTTCGATCTTTTTAGGCGCCGTGGGAAAAATATATTGAAACATACTGTAAGTCTATTTCGTAAGCACTTTTGTTAAATCCCCCACAAAATCCTTGCAGGCTTTGTTGAAAATACATATTATGTAAATTCGACGCTGGCTCAATTTCCTTCATATAAAGAAGATCGAAGATATTATGAGTTAAAATATTATCAATGGATGCCATATATCTTTGTTTTGATGGCATTTATCTGTTTTATTCCAAAACTCATTTTTAAATTACTTTATTCTTTTGCTGGTATGAATTTTTGGAGGGAGGTTACGGTAGCGGTTTGATGTTTGCAATGTTTTAGAAATGCGAGTAACAGATGTTATACAGTATGCCTGGGCAAAAGTCAAAGATGTTAAGAAGAAGAACATGGAAGGGAAAGGTCAGTTTTAAAATCAATAGGAAGTTTAAGTTAGTTAAAATGCGGCAAGCCAAGTATTTTATTAAATACCCTTTCCATGCAAAAATCTAAATTTAACTTGGATATGCAAATTTTTTCGATTTTATTAGAACTAAAAACTATGGCGCAATTGTTGCGGGATTGGTTTAAAGGATATTTGAACTAAACTTATGCAAATTTTACTTGGTTTTTTTTTCTGTTGCGGGATTGGTTTAAAGGAAATTTGAACTAAACTTATGCAAATTTTACTTGGTTGCTTTGCTCAAATTCTGTTGCCCTGCACTTTCAATCTCAAGCAGATTGCATCATTCTAATTATAGACATTTTTAATTTTCGGAAAATAACGTACTTCTTTTAAAATTTGTTCTTTTTTTGAAAACCCTTTTTATCCCTTCTATTTATTATAGTTGCCGCCCCAGTTGCTGTTGATACATTTATCAGTAAACAAATAATGGATCAAGTGTTTCAAATTCGTCCAACAAAAGTTGCATTTGGATGGTATTTGACGGCAATCTATTTTGGCATGAAACTTTCAATGTTGGCATCTATTACCATTCAACTTCTTTTACTTCAGTTTTTCATTAAAGCTGAAGCACCTTTTTGGGGATTTGGTCTAATGTCAGATCTTTATTATGGACGGGATTGGCGTGTTAATGGATATTTTCCAAGGGTAAGGTTTTTTTGGATTGAATGGGATAGTAGTATGCAAATTTTCATAATGTTGAAGTACGAAAACAAGTTTCAAAGTTTTGGAAATTGGAATATCAACAGTGTCGTAATCACCCAACCACAACTACAGTAATTTTTAGGTAACATTTTGTGATTTGGAAACCCGTGACCTTGGCCAACAACGACCCCATACAATTCAATGTGTTTTAATGTTGAACATGTTCATTGAAAAAATTTACCTATTTTTATGGGCTTGGTTTTTGATTACTTTTATGATTACTGTAATTAATATGTTGTATTGGTGCTTCAGAGTTTTTAGTCATGGAAAGAAATTATCAATGATCGATGAAGCACTTTTGGTAAGAATTTTAATATTACCGTAATCCATTTTAACAGTAATTGTCTTTTTTAGCAAAGTGGAATAACAGATCCAAATGTCCGAGATGCCCGAGATATTGAACGCTTTATCCGGCATGATCTTCGATATGATGGAATTGTGTTGTTGAGATTGATTGACTCCAATTTTGGGTATATTAATATGTCGAATGTTTGCAAACAACTTTGGGAAAGTTTTCAAAAAACTCATGACTAATATTTTTTGTGTTTTGTGTTTTATGTGACTAATATCTGTTTTTAAAATTAACATTACTAACATTTTCTAACATTTTTAACATTAAAAATAATTTTAATTAACTAAAAATTTATCACATTCTGACATGAAAGTGATTTAACAAAATGCCGCCTTTTACAACAAACAAACATGCTTTTCAAGAGTTTTGATTTAACAAAACATTATTTAACATTTAAAGATTTTGCTTTAATACAGTATTGTGCTCTAAATATTTATTCTTTAAACTAACATAATTAACATTTTTTCCGATACTAATACAGTAACACCTTTACTAACAGCTTAACATAAAATATTACTGTCACTAAAATGTGACATTACATAGTATCTGAGATATGATTGCTAAACACAATGCCTGAAAAACTAAAAAGGATACTGTATCTTCAGATGTTCTTTTTAGATGTTAATTACTTTTACAATTAAAACAACGACTTTTTATCAAATGAATCTACGTTTTTGGGCATCCTCTTCTACTTTTTTATTTTATGAAAACCTTTTTTTTTTTGTAATCCAAAATCCCCCATTTATCTCTTCTTTGATCTTCCAAGTATATCTTTTCTTTTGTAGCTTTAAAGCTAATATCCATCCATCCAAACTTGACAGTTCAATCTTTTTCATTGAAATCTCTTTGAATATCTTTGATATCAATCGATTAATGCTTTCATGTTTTTATCATTCCCCCTTATCCTTATCACCTTGAAAAAATCTCTGACGTTTTCAATCCGTTTTTCAAAACTTTACGGACTTCCGTGATTTTTATAAAACAAAACATTTTATTTATATTGTTTTTAAATGTGTTAAAGAAGAAGAAGATTTTGCTTGCCGTGTTTTGTTTTTTTCCCACTGAAACATTTTTCGAGATTCAATCGTGTCATTTGAATTTCTCGTGAATTAAAAACTTTTAGTTTTTATTCAATTTAATTTAAATTTTTATAGGCTAGCAAGGATGCTGCCAGCAATTGAAAAATTGGTAAAGAATTTAAAGCCAAAATATGATGATGATGCCATTGATCGACTCAATTATGCTTATACCAGTTCATTCTTTGTTCTTTTAATTATTGTTATTGGCGCAAAGCAATATGTTGGAGAACCACTTCAATGCTGGATGTCTGCCGAATTCAAAAATAATTGGGAAAAATATATTGAAAATTACTGTAAGTTTTTTTATATTAATTATGCAATTGACTTTTCTTAAACAAAGCCATGTTAAATGCTTGATATAATATGCAAATTTCTATAACTGTAAAATGTATCAAAAAGGCCCTAAATATATTTTCAATGTTATCGAGATTAGTGTTCATTTCCCCCCCCCCGTTCCCCGCGGGGATCCCCGCGGGGACGGGGACGGGGATGTCCCCGCTCCCCGTCCCCGTAAGATTTTCGTCCCCGCTTTTATCCCCGCTCCCCGTCCCCGCAACATTTCGTCCCCGTGAAATTAAAAATTCATTGTTTTTGACTATTTAAAGGGTCGGATCAGCTGTGTTATGTGATAAAAATGACACTTCCACTCATTAATTATCGATTCTGGGAATTTTGGAATTTTCCCGTCAAAATTCCAAAATTTCGTCCCCGTCCCCGTAAAGTTTTCATCCCCGCGATTTTTCCCCGTCCCCGTCCCCGCTTCGTTTTATCCCCGTTTTTCATCCCCGTCCCCGGGATTTTCGATTTACGGGGGGGGGGGAATGCACACTAATCGAGATAGGCTTTACAGTTATGCAATTTTGCATATTACAAAGCTATATGTTTATTCAATGATTAACGATATTCAAATTTTTTAGGCTTCGTCGAAAATACCTATTACGTTGGATTTGAACAAACCAAGCTTCCGAATATGGCTGATCGTCAACGACTTGAACTTCAATATTATCAATGGGTAAGTATTTTTAAAGCTTATGGCATTTTCATGTTATTGCATTATTCTGATTTAATAACACTAACTTATAACGGCCTTGACCTGAATATGCCATTTTTAATAACATTAAACCTAACCTGTAGTATTCAAATTTAAACTTCTTATGATTCTTTTGATAAAAGATTACTGTATTTTAACATTTTTTTTCAGGTTCCCCTTCTTTTGATTATTCAACTTTTATGCTTTTTGGGACCAAAAACTTTTTGGGGTGCTGTTTCATGGAAGACTGGATTAAGTGTTAAAGCCCTCATTGGTTCAGAAATTAGCCATGGAGAACGACAAAAGAAAATCCTTTCTCATAAAAACAAAGGAGATGAAAATTCTGAACCAAAAACTTATGCTCGACAAATGCGTCAAGTTATTCTATTTAATCAAAATCGAACAACTCATATTTGTGGTTGGTCAATTCGATATAATTCTTATTTCACTTTGGTTTATATGGTTTATAAGATTCTTAATTGCGTCAATACAATTGGACAATTGGTTATTATGAATCAATTTTTGAATACCAATTACATGTTCTGGGGATGGGGAATGCTTCAAGATTTAATTTATAATCGAGATTGGCGATCAAGTGGTCTTTTTCCAAGGGTATGAAACTTTTTTGGATGGTAACTATAGTAATCGAACTATGTTTTATTTTTAGGTAACTTATTGTGATTTCATGCGCCGAGATGATGCTTCTTCAAAACCAATGAATTTTACTGTTCAATGTGTTTTGGTAAGTTTGAAGATTAAAAAAAAATTGTGATAAAGTAAAATTTGCATAAATTACGTCATTCTGATCCTTAATATCGAAATCTGTAATATCCAGTGTTACTGATAAGGAATTTTTTGCAATACCAATCCTAAGAAATTTGGAAATGGCATTTGCAAGTGCCACTTCTAATTTGAGGATCAGCATGATGCAATCTAAGCTTTATTAGTGATGAACCAAGATTTTAATCTTCCTAATTAACCTTCCCCCATTTTTTTAGATGATTAATATGTTCAATGAAAAACTTTATGTAATTTTATGGTTTTGGTTTGTTGCCCTTTCAATTCTTAATCTCATCAATCTCTTCTATTGGCTTATCATTTCACTTGTTGATGAATGCAAATTTTATTTTATTCAATGTCAACTTAATTTTGCTGGTGAAAAATATAATGATTCTGAAATTCCTGATTTTGTTAAGCATTATATTACTTTGGATGGAGTAACAGCAATTCGGTTAATTTCTGCAAATTGTGGAGATTTAACTTCTTCTGAAATTGTTGCTGCCATGTTTGAAGATCACAAAAAGGAAAAAAATTCTGCAAAAGCTAAAAAGGAAAAGGAAGATGCCGAAAAAGAGATGCCATCGAAAAAAGATGATGATCCTATGCTTGAAAATGTTACTTTCACCAATGGCAATAATGGTCCTGAAAAGAAAGATACAAATTTACTTGATCCTCGAAATCCAAAACAATCCAAAATTTATCCTGCCCAATCTTCTTCCCCTGTTCCAATGTCCTTCAGTAATAATACCTATGTTGAAGCAGAAGAATTGCCAAAGAAAGAAGATCCAAATAGCTGGCTTGAAAATGTTACTCCAAATGTTGCTGGAAATGGTCCACCACCTGGTTTTGAGCGTCGATCTCAAACTCCTATTGCTCCATCTGATGATGAAACCCATGGCTCCCCATCTCGACCCTATAATACTGTATCCGGATATGGATATAATGCACCACCTGGAGTCTATAATCCTACTGGGGATCTTCCATTCCGTTCACATTATCCTAATCTTGTTGAACAAATTCCTGAAGATGCAATGATTCGTCCAGTTTTATCTACTGGAAATATTTCACTTGGTTAAAACCTTCCCCCCAAATTTAAATAAAAAAATTACCGGTTACCTTTGATTTGCTTGCCTTCCCCTTTTTTTAAACATTTTTTCAGTATATTTTTGTTCCTATTTAAAACTTTTCCTTTTTAAAATTCTTTAAAAAGAAAATGTTTTTTATTTATACATGTTTTACGTCAAAGTTTTATTATATTTGTATTTTTTAAAGAAATAAATATGTTTGCAATGAATTTTAAATTTTTATTTTGACTTTTGCAAAAATATGTTATATTTAGCCCCCAAATTTATGCATCAAAGTTTTTTTTAAAGCCCTTTTAAAAATCTATTAAAATTTTATTGTATAAAATCTTTGAGTTTTGTCATAATTTTTGAATACTCCAAGAAGATACCGTATCTTTCATAAATTATCAATTACAAAAAATTTGCATAAGAAATTTAAAAAAATAGTTTTTGGCAAAAATGCTCAGCTTGATATTTATCTTTCAGCGGTTGGTCTGAGACTCTAGTCAAAGAAATCTTCATAGCATTATCGGAATTATCAATTACAAAAAATTTGCATTAGAATTTTTAAAAAATAGTTTTTGGCAAAAATGCTCAGCTTGATGTTTATCTTTCAGCGGTTGGTCTGAGACTCTAGTCAAAGAAATCTTCATAGCATTATCGGAATTATCAATTACAAAAAATTTGCATTAGAATTTTTAAAAAATAGTTTTTGGCAAAAATGCTCAGCTTGATGTTTATCTTTCAGCGGTTGGTCTGAGACTCTAGTCAAAGAAATCTTCATAGCATTATCGGAATTATCAATTACAAAAAATTTGCATAAGAAATTTAAAAAAATAGTTTTTGGCAAAAATGCTCAGCTTGATATTTATCTTTCAGCGGTTGGTCTGAGACTCTAGTCAAAGAAATCTTCATAGCATTATCGGAATTATCAATTACAAAAAATTTGCATTAGAATTTTTAAAAAATAGTTTTTGGCAAAAATGCTCAGCTTGATGTTTATCTTTCAGCGGTTGGTCTGAGACTCTAGTCAAAGAAATCTTCATAGCATTATCGGAATTATCAATTACAAAAAATTTGCATTAGAATTTTTAAAAAATAGTTTTTGGCAAAAATGCTCAGCTTGATGTTTATCTTTCAGCGGTTGGTCTGAGACTCTAGTCAAAGAAATCTTCATAGCATTATCGGAATTATCAATTACAAAAAATTTGCATTAGAATTTTTAAAAAATAGTTTTTGGCAAAAATGCTCAGCTTGATGTTTATCTTTCAGCGGTTGGTCTGAGACTCTAGTCAAAGAAATCTTCATAGCATTATCGGAATTATCAATTACAAAAAATTTGCATAAGAAATTTAAAAAAATAGTTTTTGGCAAAAATGCTCAGCTTGATATTTATCTTTCAGCGGTTGGTCTGAGACTCTAGTCAAAGAAATCTTCATAGCATTATCGGAATTATCAATTACAAAAAATTTGCATTAGAATTTTTAAAAAATAGTTTTTGGCAAAAATGCTCAGCTTGATGTTTATCTTTCAGCGGTTGGTCTGAGACTCTAGTCAAAGAAATCTTCATAGCATTATCGGAATTATCAATTACAAAAAATTTGCATTAGAATTTTTAAAAAATAGTTTTTGGCAAAAATGCTCAGCTTGATGTTTATCTTTCAGCGGTTGGTCTGAGACTCTAGTCAAAGAAATCTTCATAGCATTATCGGAATTATCAATTACAAAAAATTTGCATAAGAAATTTAAAAAAATAGTTTTTGGCAAAAATGCTCAGCTTGATATTTATCTTTCAGCGGTTGGTCTGAGACTCTAGTCAAAGAAATCTTCATAGCATTATCGGAATTATCAATTACAAAAAATTTGCATTAGAATTTTTAAAAAATAGTTTTTGGCAAAAATGCTCAGCTTGATGTTTATCTTTCAGCGGTTGGTCTGAGACTCTAGTCAAAGAAATCTTCATAGCATTATCGGAATTATCAATTACAAAAAATTTGCATAAGAAATTTAAAAAAATAGTTTTTGGCAAAAATGCTCAGCTTGATATTTATCTTTCAGCGGTTGGTCTGAGACTCTAGTCAAAGAAATCTTCATAGCATTATCGGAATTATCAATTACAAAAAATTTGCATTAGAATTTTTAAAAAATAGTTTTTGGCAAAAATGCTCAGCTTGATGTTTATCTTTCAGCGGTTGGTCTGAGACTCTAGTCAAAGAAATCTTCATAGCATTATCGGAAAAATGGAACTTTTTATTGCTGCTTGCATGAACCTACTACGTGCTACCAATTGCGCCATGCGAGCATATGCCAGTGCTGCTGGAAAATGTACACAAGGTGCAAAAAAAGATCCAGACTGAATTTGGACGGAGATATTTTTAAGTTTTAACTGGCAAACTTTATTGTACAATAGTTTTAACTAGCTCGAGATTTTTGACATAGTGTTAAAAAATATGCAAATTTTCTTGATCGACATTAAAAATTTGCATATGACTTAATTTAACTAAAAAAATGTTCCGTTGTTTTTTTTGTTTAAGGAAAAATGCATTAAAAATCAATATTTATGAGTTTCTAAAAATAAATAAATATTATTGCGGTTATTTTTATTGATGAAAAAGAATTAACAAATGTTTCATGGTCTTTTTTTGAACAAAAGCGTGAAAAACATATTTTTTGTTTAAAAAAAAAGATGATCAAAGCTTTTTACAAAAAAGTGTTTGTTCAAATTTGGAAATTATTATTTCTGTTTTTCTGTCTTCTTTTTTTAAATAAAAAAAATGTTTATTCATAAAAAATATACAAAAATAACAAAAGCAAAAGAAAAACATGAAATCTATTTTTATTTTTTAAAATTTTCTTGTTATTTTTTTCGGACTTCTTTTCCTCATTCAAATAGGATCATCGTAAAAAAACAAGATTTATTACAGATTAATTATTATTATATTTACACAGGTGTAAATTAAAAAAATTTATCGAAAATAGGATTAACAAATTTCATCGATAATTTTTTGCAGTTCTTTTTTTGCTCGATTTCGCAGCTGCTGGATGGCTGCTGTTGGCCATTGCTTGGTCAGTAGTCATTAGTGAGTCAGTGGGTGACTAATAAAATTCATGGTCATTTTTTAAACAAAATGCTAAATTTATTTAAATCCAAAAAAATGTATATCAAATTTACACAGCAGCCAAAAATTATTGTTTGTGCAAATTTTTTTTCTTTTACCAAATTTTGCAATTTTTTGTAATACTTTTCTGTCCCTTCATCATCAGATTGTGGAAGGTGATGGACATGGACATGTTTTTTTGGATGGGCATTGTTTAACCTTTTTACTGTTTTTTTATGAATGTCTTATGACTCTTTTTGAGTTTTTTTTGAGGACAACAAAAAAAGAAAGGACGGAAAAGATCACGAGTAAAAAAACACAATGTTTCTTTTCTTTCGTATGAAAAAAATCGAATAAATTCAAAACTGTCAAAAACATGATAGAAAGAAGAAGAAGAGAGGTTAAGAAGTACAATGTTTTGTGTTTGACGATAATAAAAAAAAATCTTTGGTCTTTTTGACGTTGTAAATGTAAATAATAAAATGCTTTAATTTTTACCGTTTTTGGTAAAAAAAATTAAAAAAGATAAATATTTTTGATAAAGTTACCATAAATAAATTTATAAAAATTTTAGTGTTTATATTCATTTTGAAAAGTTACCATAAATTGATTAAGCTTATTATCAATCAAAAATGTAAAACTGCAAAAACAACAAGAAAACAGAACATTTTTTCATCAATTCTAAACTTTAAATTTTTGCAGTCTTTTTTAGTTTTTTGGACCATTGAATTTTGTTAAAAATGTTTCATGCCTTGTTTAAGTTAATTAATATTGCAGTTTTTTCATTTTTTTCAATGTTAAATGCTTTTCATTTTTGTTAGAAAGGAGAGAAAAACGGTTAATGAGGTTTGGAAAACGAAAAAGAAATAAAAAGCCTCCTTTTTTGGGGTCAAAGTTCGCTCAATTTTTTTCATGCCCTTTAGCAAATAGAAAAAGAATTATGGCACATGGGTGCCAATGTTTGCAAACATAGACATGCACTCATTTATTCCCTTTTCAATGTGCAAATGTTGAATATTTAATAAGATCCAACAACACAAAGAAGAAAAGAAAAAAGTACAACAAGACTTGAATTCTTAAAAAAACTCAAAAAAAGAGAGAATAATACTTTTTTTAATTGGCACTATTCTTTTTTTTCTGTTTGTAAGCTTTTTTTGTGTGTAGGAGATTTTAAAGAAAGAAATGCCATAGAATTATTCATCTTCGCTGAAGCAAGTATAATCATTAAAAAAAGAAAGAGAAAAACTAAATGTAGGTGGATGTCTGACATTGACCTTTTTGTTCTTTTTTCTATAAGCCCATAATTAATCCCACAAGTTAAAAAAATGTTAGCTTTGATTAACATTTTTATTTGAAAAAAGTAAGAACTACAAATTTTTTAACTTTAAAAAGTTGTTTGGGTTACATTAATCTAACCTACGCAATATTTAGGATTCTACAGTAATTCAGAAACTTACTGAAATTGAAACTACAGAGTTTTAGTTAAGCGTTTAAATCATCAAAAATTGAAGAAGGAAAAAAACAAAATTTTAATGTTTGCTTAAACTTTTTTTTAAATTTTAAGCAAGCAAAAACAAAATCCTTGGGTCACGCCATCCATCATCCCCATCAAATTCATTCATTTTAAAAAAATGAAGAAGGAATGTTTCTTTGGTCTTTGCGCAACAAAGAAAACCAAGCAAGCAAATAAATAAATATAAGCCTAAAAGAATCTCTGAAGGGAATTTTTTAGAATGAACACAAACGAAAAAGTCGAAAAATGGGAAAAACAACAGATTTAATTTTTGAGTTTTTTCTTTTGGTTTTGTCTTTAAAAAAGTAGAAAAATACTTACTCAATCTTCAAACACTGAAAGAAAGTAAAGAAGTAATGTACAAAAAAAATTTCAAGTATTTTTTTCAACTTTTGATGATTTTTTTGCGGAGGATGTTTTTTTCTTTGTTTTTGTATTTTTTTGGTTAAATTTTTTTGTCATGAGTAAACACTAAATTTCCCACTCACATTTTTATTCATTTTCATTGATATCCACTCCTGTACTTAAGAAAAAAAAACAACAAAATTAATCAGTAATCAATGATATCAATAGTAGGAGTACCAAAAATCATGAGTAAAAAGATAAGCCAATTTATTTTGATGATCACTGATAACAAAAAGAAGAAGAAGAATGTGTTTGTGTAATCAACATTTTTTTTGAAGAGGTGGATGACACTTTTGTGATAAACTACAGTATCAAAAATCGCAACAATGAGAGTAATAAAAATATGGGCCATCTTCATTTTTTTTGTCATGTGTATCTGTCAAACACAACCGAGAAAAAAGTGAAGGGGTCATAAGTTTCTTTAATTCTTTTCCTTCTTTGTTTTAGTTCTATTTTTTTTGTTGTTTGGCGTCACATTTTTCTTTCTTCTTTCTCTTTGATCTAGAAATGATTAAAATAAATACCTTGAAGTTTAAGGTATTGACGGAATGAAAAAAAAGGTGGTGGTGCCCCCGGAAAGGTGTTGTCTCCAAAAAATTTAACTTTAAACTGATATTTACGTAAAAGAAGAAAAAAAGTAGAAAAAAGGCGATTTGAAATTCATTTACTTTTTTTTCTTTGTCAAAGACAAAAATGAAATAAACTTTGAAGAAAAAGAAAGAAAGAAAAATTTCGATCAAAGAGCAAAACAAAAAAAACAGTACTTGTTTGATATAGATTTTTTGTGAGTTTTTTTTGTCTTTTTTGAGTTTTAATCTCGTGAGTCGTAAAAATAAAAGTAAAAAAAGAAGAATGTGATTTTTCAAAGCTTTGCTGAAAGTTTAATGACTAATCACCTTCATTTTTGTTAGTTGATGATGTGATTTAAATTAATGAGAATGACACATCACCTGCTTGCTTGCTTTTCTTTTTTTCCCTCTTGAAGCAGCAGCAATCCAATAATGAAGATAAAGATGAAGAAAGACAAGTAAAAAGCAAGGCTGTTAATTGCATCATTTTAAAAAGTCAAGTGTAACTTTTGCTTCGGCACGTTGCCAATCATTGTAACAATAATCAAAGATTTCGTGACAATTTTTAATTGCGGAACCTTTTGTTGTTACAATGTTTATGAAAAATTTGTTTTTCTCGTTAATGTGGCTGGCCCCAATTTTGCAAATCGCATCCATGAAAAACAAAAAAATTCATGTATCAAAACATAACACAAAAACCAATTTTTTCACATAAACATTGAAAAACATATTTTCAAAATTTTTAAATCCATTGTTTTTCAAGTTCTCCGTGGTTCTGAATTTTAAATTTTAAATAATCATTTTTTTGCAAAAAAGTAGTAGACCATTTTTTGTCGATTGTTTGCTACATTATTTTAACAAAAACATTTGATTGTTGAGTAATAATCATTGAACATTCTCGAACTGCAAAAAGAAAAATAGACAAGCTAAAAAAATAGCAGTCTTGGGCATTGAAAAATTGAAGAGTTTGTGATCAACAAAATGATCAAAAAGAAAAGTAAGAAAAGATTGTTTATTTGTGGTTGCTTCTTTTTTAACAAAAGTCATGTGTGAAAAATCGAGGATTCTTTACTTTTTTTTGATGTCTAAGAAAAAACTATTAGTTTAAGATCTTGTGCTTTTTTGATAAGCAATATATTTGTTTCCTCAATGATAAAAATTCTCTGTCACTCAAAGGGGTTTCTTTCTTGTGATTTTTACGTTTTTATATCTTTCATTTCATTTCATGGGTATATCTATTTTTTCTTCCACTGACAATGAAAAGGGTCAAACATCGGAGTTCAATAAAGACATTGGGCTTGTTTTTCTCATTTTTGCTTTACCTTTCTCTCTTTCGTTGTTTTTTTAAAAATGTTCATTAAAAACATATAATAATAAAAAAGATATTAGCTGTTTTTAATGTTTTAAAAATTATATACCTTGTTTTTGTATTCTTTTAATAAAAATTTGTAAAGGTTATACAAAAACATTTTTTTAGGGACAAAAATTTTGTCACAAAAAAGATATATATTTTGGGCTTTGAGCTGTTACAGTTTGTTACTGTCTGTTTTTGATGGAAATTTAATATGCATAACAAAGAGAAAGTATTTTGTATTTTGCAAAAAAAACAAGAAAGAAAAAGAGGGAAAAGGGATTAACAGTTCTGACAAATATCTGTCAATGGTCGTGGTGGGCTAAAACAAAAAAATGAGAGATGATTTTTTGCAGAAAAAACTTTTTTTTGTTTTCAATTTATGCTTTGTACGTACGTAAAACAATGGGTGTAAAAAACGAGGGATTACAAATACTGTTGAATTTTTAATTCTCTTTTTTTGCGTAGATCTATGTTTCAACATTCTTATTTTTAGGGCAGAAAAATATATTTATTTTTGGTGATTCTGTTGGCGGGAAAAGAAGAAAATTTATGCAAATCTTCGAAAAATTAAAAAAAATCAAGGGGGTTGTTGCAGAAGCAAAAAAGTCTGGGGGCAGATAGATTGACGCCCCTAGAGGGATTACAAAAAAACTTCCGCGTGCAAAAAAATGGTGTGAGTTTTTTTTGCAAAAATATCAAACATTTTTGGCGCCAATTTATTTTAAAAAAAATATTTTTAAAACGGTGGTTTTTTTAAAAAAAATTGAAAGGTCAGAGACTCGAAATTGAAAGATTGCATCATCAATTTTTTTTATTACACAATTCTATTTGAAATTTTTTGCCTTCATCATCATCCATAATTATCACCTTCAACGTCGACATCCAAAAGAAAAGCTTGAAGCCGTGATTGACGTCGTCTAAAGTCGTCCTTCGACGCAGCGAAAAAAGGCTTCTTCCCTTTTTTATTAATTTTAAATTTGCATGGAATGATAATTAATTTTTGAAACTTTTGAATCTAAAATTATGTTTCTGATGCAATCAACAAAAATGAAAAGATGTCAAAAAAGAGGAAAAGAGTCATCAAAATTATTATAATAATCAAGGTTACGAAACATAAACCATAAAAAAATTTGAAACATTTTGTGCTACTTTTTTTCTTTCTCTGTTTTATGCTGACGACGACAAAACGATGAGTGAGAGAAAAAAAAGCAGAGAGATATGATCATCGTCATCATCATTATTATTTTTGTTGCTGCTGCTGTGAAGATGGATAGATTAATCGAGAAAAAAACGGGTGTCATAAAAAAAACTGCATAAATTTCGAAATTTTGAAAAGAGATGACTGTACAACTTTTTTTTAAAAATTAAGCTGCGGCTGCCAAAAAAAGAAATGACCAATTTTTTGAAAGGGCTTTGAAAAAAAACATTAAAGAAGAAGCAACTGTGTCTACAAAAAAATTCGTAATCAACAACAACCATATTTTTGATTTTGATGATGATTAATTCACTCTCATTGAACTGTGTTTATTAATTTTTATTATGATTTTTTTTTAAAAGGTGTATCATTTTTGTGTGTATGTCTTTTTTCGAGATTTTCGTGTGTCACAAAAACAAATAATAACAAGCTGCCCCTGCAAAAAAACAACGATTGTTTGAAACATTTTTTAAAAACAAAATTTAAAAAAAAAACAAAGCATTGTTTTTCTTCTTCAAAGATCACATTTCCACCCCAATCAGAGATATCTCATCCCCTGAGAGAAAAAAGAACCACTAAACGTTTTAACACTTGTTACTTTTGGTTTTTTAATGGGGGCCTTTTTTGCTCTAAAAAAAGAAGAAAAACTACAAAGGCAAAACTTCACGAAGAAGGAAAAGGTGCAAGGCACGAGGATGATACTTGAAAAAGTAACGATAGAAAAAGAAAAAAGAGATATGAGTGATACTTAAAAAAGACATATAATATTTTTGCAGTCACGTTTTTTTTGTTGTTTTTGAGTAAAAAAAACAAAGATTTTCTTATCAGCAGGTTTAAAGTGCCCAAACTTCTTCTTCTTCCAACTATACCTTCCAGGCACATACACTTTTAAGAGATTTTGATAAATTTTTAATGTTTGTGTTTTTTTTGAAAACATTTTAAAAAAATAATTTGAAATGCGATTTCATTTTTTTTAACAAAGATGGAAAAAATCAAAGAGAAAAACAGAATCTTCAGAATTCAAAAATAAAGAATCGGGCGAAGATAATCCACGATTCATTCATTCATTTTTTGTTGTTTTTTTGTAACAAAACAAAACAACAAAAAATGAATGCTGACGTGTCAGATCTTTGTGTATTTTCTGTTTACAGTCATTTGCTTACAACAAGAACAACAAAAATCAAAAACAAAATGAAAAACAACATCGAAAAAAGAACTATCGTCAGCGATCATCGGTTACATATTTTATGTCTGATTTGTGTATCTTTCTGAATAGTGAAGTTTGTGTGTGTATCTGCCTCCCTTTCTGACTTGCTTCTTTCTCAACTAAAACAAAAACAACAAGAAAAAAAATAGTGTCCGCCACGAAATATAGAAAAAAAACTATAATCGTTATTTTTTGAGAAAGAAAAAAATTTTTAAAGGCGGAGCTTGAAAAAAAGGGTACTTAAAGGAATCGTGGCTGTCACTTTCAGCCAC
Organism: Panagrolaimus sp. LJ2414; assembly: GCA_024447195.1. Classification (NCBI taxonomy): domain Eukaryota; kingdom Metazoa; phylum Nematoda; class Chromadorea; order Rhabditida; family Panagrolaimidae; genus Panagrolaimus; species Panagrolaimus sp. LJ2414. The sequence goes on from JAMRXY010000046.1 coordinate 714,024, forward strand.
ACAGCAGTTCTCTCTTTTCTTCTTCTTTCCTTTCGATTCCTTTCGAGAAGGAGGAGAGTTTGAGAGCCGTTGTTGTCCATTTTTTGGGTGTTTAAAAAAAATATTTTACCATCTTCAACACACCAAAATTCAATGGCAACAAGCGTTGTTTCAGCGCTGTTTTTGTAATTATATATATACTGTATATATTATTTACTACTACTCAAAGATCTTTAACATCCATCAATTAATTATTATTACTATTAAATTTTTTTTTAAATGTTCAATCGGGCTTTCTTCATTCATTCAAATATGTTATTATTAATGTTCTAGAAGATTCTTTGAGAATTTTAAAAATGGGAGCCATATTCAAAAACAGATAATCAAAACATTTATGTTTCATCCATGCATTTCTGCAACCCTTTTCTTTTCATCTTCTTCTTTTTTATTATTTGAGACAATCAACTTCCCCGTATTTATTATTAATTATTGATTAGTAGCTGTTAATAATGTTTTATTAGTTAATGTAGCTGTTTTTATTTTTAATCAACTGTATCAAATTCGCCTTCAATTAAAGCTCAAACTATTTCATCCAAATGGTTGACCTTCCCTGAAGGCAGTTTTTTACACCCTCTTTAAGGTTCGTTAAATTTAAAAATCTTTCTTTTATGCAAATTTTAATCAATCCTCTTTTTTAGAAAAAAGAACAAATGAATTGCTTCGACTTTTTTGGTTTGTCTCCGACTTCCGGCACCCTCTTTGAGGCCACATATAAAGTTGCCAATGGAACGACCATGACATACAGCGAAAAAGTCGCCCTTCATTGTATTTCTTTACCCTACCTTCTTCAATGCCCCTATGATTTATTCAAATTTTTTTCGTCTCAAATAATGTAAAAAAGCAAGATGGAACAACTCTTCATCTTCAATTCAAAAAACCTCAATGATTCTCAAATTTCTTCAGAATCCTTTCTTCTTTACCGCCACATCTCTCTCTTTTTTTGTTAATTCTTTGCGGGACCAAAGAAATCTCAAGAAAAAAAAATCAAGTTACAAAAAAAAATTCTTTTAAATTTTTTGTCTGTAGATTGTTGATTCTTTTTTTAAATTAATTTAATATTTAATAATCTCTATTATTTTATTTTCCTATTTATTACTTTTTTATTGTTAAGAAGGTGGAAACTTTTACAGGGTTCACTTTTTTTTAAAAGATTAGTTTTAATTTTAAAAAAAATACAAAATTCAATTTGATCTTTCCTTGGATTTCCCGTTGTTGTAATTTTATTGTTTAAATTTGTTTATTATTTAAATTTGTATTGTTTGTTAGAAAAAATATTCGGCAGAAAACGTGTAAAAACAAAATAAAATTCGAGTCAATGATAATTCTTTTTGTGTTTCTTGGGGGACAAAACATGAACAATTAATTCCAACAAACAAGGACAACAACAAAAATCTGGGGTTGGAAAAACATAAAAAACTTACACTATTTTTAGATTCCACTTTTTGAGGAAAAACAAGAAACATTTTTTGAAAATAAAAATTGATTGCTTTTGTTCATGCTCTTTTTTGGTCTTTCTTTGTTGCTTTATTTTGGTGGTCATTTTTGTTCAATTTTTTCAAAATTGAACAAAAATGAATGAATCACATTTTTTTTCTGGGAGAAAAAAGAAGCATTTTTCAGGCAAGCTAAAAATCGACACGCATTTTATATTTTTTTTGCGCGCGATTCTCGTTTTTGAGCGCGGAAAGATAAATATCGGGCGGGTGAGGGAGGGTAGTGGATGGATGACCTTTTTGTTCTTCTTTTTTCTGTGATGAAGGGTTGTTGAGGGATGAAAAAAAGCAAATAGAAAAAAACAGCGATCGTGGCGCAACATTCATCTTCGGCATTTTCGCAGCTGGTGCCGTGGCAATACATTTTTTTAGTTTTTTTTGAACCTCTTCTACATTTATTTCCATGCCATGGCATTGTTGTTCTTTGTTTGGCGTTAATTATAAATCTCTTTACTCCATCTTTCCCTCCTTTCAAAAAAAAACAGACACAGATGACAGTTATTCTTTTGTTTGATTCTTTGAGCTTTGTTTCATTTTTTTTCAATTTTATTCTGCTTCAACAAATACAGACAAAGTTCACTCAAGTCTGTCCAAAAAATAAAGTCAATAAAAAAAGTAAAGTACAAAAAAGGGAATTAAAATTTTTGCCTGGGTGGATAATGAATGATATACAAGGAAGAAGGAAACAAAACAAAAGGCAGGTAATGAGAAAATTGGACTTTGAAAATTACTGAAAAGGACAGGTGTCTGGCATTTTATTATGTGTGTTTTTTAATGAAATTTAATTCTCTAAAAAACAATTTTTTCTGTTATTTACTTTTCAGAAGCTGCTTTCCCGGGGAACTTTCAATTTGTTTATCTTCCTTCGGTTTTCAATTTACTCATTCAATTTCATTCATGGAATTGAATTGAACAAATATGGGAAATTTCAGTTTATTAATTATCTTATTTGTCATCAATTGTTGTTTTTACACGTGTATTTTATTTAATTATTAACAAAAAATATTTGATATAATTGAATAATAACATATTGACATTGTTCAATTTGTTTCGGTTTTTTCAATTTTTCAATGTTTATACACATGTTTTTGTGGTTGGCATCTTTGTTATTTGTTTTTGGCCTTTAGTTTTAGTTAGCTTTCAAAGTTTCACTTTTTGGATTAGTTTTTTTCTTTCCTTTAACGTGGCAAAATCGAACCAAGACAAACCAAAAATGTGTTCTTCGAACCAAACATTAGTAGTTTTTTTCTAGCCAATATACATTTTTTTAAGACAGAAAAAAAATGTAAAAGAAGACGAAAAATGAAACTACTTCTTCTTCTAGAAATATTGAGAAGAAAAAAAGGGAAAGAAAAAAACGAAAGGAAAGAATTTTTAAAAGCAACATTTGTTTTTTGCCTTCTTCGAAAAAATACTTCTTCGTTTTTGTTCTTTTCTGTTTTTTCTCTCCGGGCATGTTTAAAAACATTGAAAAAAACACCAATGAAAAAAATAAAGCAAAGAATTAATTATTATTCGATTGTAAATTTGAAACTTTTGTTTTTCTTTGAAATTTTAAACAACCAAAAAACAATTTTAAAAACCTCCGGAAAGAACTACATGGAATTTTCAATTCCATTTTTAGATCCATGTTCAAAAAAAACAGAATTAAACCATTTACATTTTGTTTTTATGTTTTTGTTTCAAAAATGTGACACTCCAAAAAAAGCAACAGCAGCCAAAATATTTATAAATGGAAACAATATTTTGAAGGAAAAAAAACATTTATCGACACATTTATTTTTTGTTTCATTCAAAGAATTACAATTATTTATCCATTTTGAGTGGGGTGTTTTTGTTTGCAAAAAATTATATCCATTTTGACAGTTTTAATTCACTTTTTTTGTTCGAGGCTTTTTAGCCTAAAAATTTATTTAACTATTTTTATGCATTTAAGTTTTTATAGGGTTTTACAAATGTTTTTAAATTTGCAAAAAAGTGAAAAAACTGCAATAAACAAGGGATAAAAAAGGAATTAATGAAGCATTTTTTAGGGAGCATTCGAGAGTTTTTTTAGGCCAAAAATGGCTTTCGGTTTTTTGAATACATTTTTTTGCGTGAAAAAGAGTCGTCTGTGTCTGGCGGCAGTCTGGCAGTCTACCAAGCCCCAAAGAATGATAAACTTTTTAATGCCCAAAATGCTCATATTAAACTGCTGTTGCATGTTTTAAGGGGAATATGCAAATGTGTGATTGTTAAATAATGTAATGAATATGAGTATCAATAACTGCTTTTTAAAACCTGATATGAAGAACATGTTTTCATTAATTTATTCAAATTTTACAGGTTTTACAAATGTTTTATCAAAACAAAAAACTGTAATAATAAAAAAAAGACCAACAAATTTGAGCTTTTTTAGGCCAAAAACAAGCTTTTTAATGTTTCAAATACTTTCTTTTTTATGTGAGTAAAAATATGTGTGTGGTAAATATGTGTTTAATCTAGACTACAAAGATTGAACATTTTTATCTATCCCAAAACTTTGTTACCAAGAATAAAAAAAACCAAAATTGCAGTTTTCCGGTAAAATGCACATTTTTTTACTATTTTGTTTAAAAATGTGTTTTAAATTGTACAATCTTATTATTATTATTAAAGAGGTCAGGAAGTGCACTTCCTTCCTTCCTTCCTCTTTTATTTTTTTGCCCTTAAAAGAGAAGTGAACTTTGGCACTGCCATATAGCTGCTGCCAATGGCATTGCCATTGTCAAGTGTAGTGGAAACACTGAAAGAAAAAAAGCTCTTCCTTTTTTTCAAAGGCATTTAAAAAAGTCCATTTTCGTTGAAGTATTTTTTAGAAGCGTTTAACTTTTTTTTAAAAAAACCTATCTCTTTTTTCATGTGGGAAAGAAATGACTACTCTTTTTTTTCTGAAAAAGCTTTTTTTTTGAGAGCTCAGGAAAAAAATTCAAGAAGGAGAAGTTGCAAACGGCGGCGGCGGCATTGAAGAAAAAAATTCGAGAACTTTGGTTTTTCGTTTCCTTCTTTTTTTCTCAATTTATTGAAAATTCAAATAAATAAAAACTTTTTTCCCCTAAAGTCTTTAGCCTAAAAAAATGAAAAAGAAGATGCGGAAGTTTTAAATTTAAAAAAGATGAAGCAAAATTAAATCTTTTTTCTTTTATTAAAAAAGTGCCCTGTCTTAAACACACAAAAAAAGAAGTTGAAGTTTAATCGTTTCCCGTTATCAAAAAAAGATACAAAGAAAACCGTCACAAAATTTAATTTTTTAAATAAATTTCATTTTTTGGCATTTTTTTTAGAAATAAGAAGCTTTAAAAAATCGGATTAAGGTCAAACGTAAGTAAGAAAGCAAGCAAAAATACAACGTGTCATATTTTTGGTATTTTAAAAATAACAACCCTAAGAAATTAATCTATTGCTTTTTTCAAAATCAGATTAATTTCATTTTTAAATGCCAATGAAGAAAAGTGCCAATTTTCGAGCAGCTATATCAAATCCCATAAGAGGGATTTTAAAGGGAATTGCTTCTTTTTTTTGTATCAAATGTATGTAAGAAAAAAGGTCAAAAAACCAAGTTACAAAATTTTTTTCAATAGCTGATTATTGTTATTAAATTCTTTTTTTAATAGAAAAGTATAGAAAAAAAAGAGAGAGATAATGACAGTGAATTAAAGTTAGCCTTTTTCTCATTTTTCTTTCCTTATGGCAAATGCCCCGTGGGCTGTTTAATGACACTGACCATTTTCATTTCATTCTTTTTTAACCCAACATTTTAATTAATCCCTTTTTTGTACTTTGCTTTTATGTTTTCTTTCAATTATCTTTTTTTGCGGAGGGGTTGTTTTTTATGGTGTAAACAAAAGACAAAAAATGAGTCCATTTTGTGGGCTTTATTATATCTCCTTAAAATCCTTTTAGACCTCATTGAAGGATTTTATTACAAAAGATATCTTTAAATTTACATATAAAAGAAGATCAAAGGATTTTCTCTGTTGACGACGCTGTTAATTGTTAAAATGAAGGGATCAATTTCGCCTAAAAGGTATTCCGCCGACAATGTAAATAGGCTTTTAGGGTATAAAGAAAACCAACGCAAAATTTAATTAATACAAAAAAACCACAGATTTTGATATTATTGTTTTTGTCAAAAAACTAAAGTGCAAAGTAGTGAAATACAAAGTTTTAAAAAAAATAGATTTTAAAATAGCGTGTGAGAAATCAAAAATAATAAAAAAATTGAAATCAAAAACATTGCGTTTGAAAATTTTAAAAGCAGCAAAAAAAGGTCATCGAAAGAGCAAAAAAACATTCATTGTGTTTTTGTAAATGTATTTTTGAAAGCAAAAATAGAAATGTTGAAATTTGTGTTTAAAAATATTGTCTGGGAATACTGTATTTTTTAATTGTACTTTTTGTTATTTTGGTCTTTGCTTTTTTTCTGTTGAAACAGACATTGAAAACTGATATTTTTCTTTTCTTTTCAGTTTATTAAAAAAAGCTCAAAACCTTTTCGAAGAATTAAAGATTGGCCTAAAAAATATAAATGTGTTTTGATTCAGCTTTTGCAAAAACCCATAGGCATTAGCTTAGCTTAGCTTAGACTTTGGCATTTTTCTAAAAGTTTTGATGTTTCAACCAAAGAATGTTTGTTTTCCTTCTTCTTCGAGAAACAAAAAGAAAAAAGACCCTAAAGGCATATCCATTAATTAAGATGCAGAAATGAAATTACAAATGCAAATTGGTTTTTTGAATAATAAATTTCTTTTTTATTTAACTTTAAAACAAACTCAAACAAACATTCAAAGATTAATATTTTTTCTTCGACTTTTTATGAAAGGGATAAAACTTTAAACAACAAATTTTTGTTTCATGTGAGTTATATTTCTCATTTGCATAATTAATTGAAGTGGGCTAGATGGAATTGAAAGGCATGTGATATACGGGGGTCATGTGTGTTTTTTTGGATTTTCACAAGGCATATTTATTAGCTTTTAAAAGTGTCTGATTAATTTATAGGAGTGTTATAAATTAAAATCCAGATTTAAAATGAGTTGACAACTTTTTTATTTAAAAGAAAACTACTGATGCCATTGAACTCTAAGGATTTGGTTTTTAATAAAAATTTACATAATTTGAGCTTTGATTCTTTAAATGAAACAAATGAAGTGCCAGGAAGTAATTTTAATCCCAAATGTTCCCGTGAGAAACTCTGTATTACATTTGGGATTTGAAACAAATTCAAATAATTTATCATTTAAACATAATCACATCATTTGAACAATTTAATCCTTTTAGAACTTGAAATTTTCCCAGAAATATATATTTTTCAAAAAACTACCACTAAAATGTTAAAATATAAATTTCAAAAGTACAAAATTGCAACAAAAATAGTTTTTAAAACTAACTTTTGTAACATTTAAACTTTCCCATGTTTTGAATAACACCCAAATGCCTTGAGGCTAAAAAAAGTACAAAAAAAGGTTTTCCCAGAATTTTTTAAAGTCTAAATTTAAAATTCAAAAACAACTACGCAGAAAAAAAGTATAATAAAAAAGTGTTTTTGGTTGACCTTGCTTGACCTTTAAATTTTTCTCGCAAACATTAAAAAACTAAAATAAACATTTTTGATTTTAAAGAAAAACAGAAATCACAGTTGTAATTGATGAATTTGAAAATTCAAATTTAAAGATGGAAAAAGAAAAAAGTGCGCAAAAATGAAAGAAAACCTTTTTGAATGACAAAAAATGATACATTGAAAAAGAAAAAAAGAAAAAGAAATCAGTAATATTTTTTCCGTTATCTTTCTCTTCTTCTTCAACTTTTTTGTTTGGTTGTTGTTTTCCGTTTATAACGGTTCCATTTCTCATAAAAGTCCTTCTTCTTCCATCACCGCAATAATCATTTATTTTCTAACTGCGACAAAAAAGGACAAACGCCGCCATCACCATCACCGCCCGATCAAAACGTAAGAAAAATAAATACAGAAAGAAAGAAATGATTGAACTAAACCTGTCCAGTCATCATCAGTCATCGCCATTTCTATCATTAAACACATTCTTACACATTTTTTCCTTCTCCCTTCCTTCCATGGGTCCTAAACAATTATTGCCTTTATTACCTTCAAACTTTTTTTGGAGGAGCGCAACTTTTCTTTTTTATTTGTTTGTTTTCAAACTTTTTTTATACTTTTTTGTGTGTTTTTGAAAAAAAAAAAGTTATATCAATTTTTTGCAAATATATAAATTTCAAGTTTTATCACTTGAATCGAACTTTTTCCAACTCTTTTTGATTCATATTTTGACCAATGCTAAAAATACCAACACCAAAAACCCATCATTTTTTAAGCATGGCTTTTTTGGTGGCAATTATTAGTTTTTTTCCTTCTCCGTAAGGTCCAAAAATATCATATTTTTCCATATTTTTGCGTAAAATTTTGTTTACATTTTTCGAAGAAACAAGAATCCTTTTTTCTTTCAATGAATTTTGATTTCTCTTTGAAATTTTCTTTAAATCAAAAAATAGCAAGGTTGTGACAAATTTCGAAAACTTGTAGTTTTCATTTTCAAAAATTTTGATTCATTCGTTTTTTGAATCTTTTTTCGTTCTTCAAAGAAAAATTAGTATCATCGGCTTTTAATTTTTATAAAAAAGTTTGTCATTTTTTTGCCTTTAGAATTGGTGTCTTTGATATTCATCAATAACTTTCATGGATGCTATTTTTAAAAATTATTATACCTTATTTTGGTTTTTTGAGTGATCTTGAATTTTTAAATATTTTTTGAAACTTTTAAACCCCTTTTAACTGCTAACTCTTGTTCTCTTAATTTTCTTTTTTTAAATAAATTTCAAAATTTGTAAAAAAATTTGCATAATTTTAATTTTTTTCAAAAAATGTATTTTAGATTTTAGGTTATGAGTGGTGGTGGAATGATTCCTCCGCGACGAAGTGAAACTTATACCACACAAGAACCCGATGGCACATTTGTAACTCATACAACCACCGTTCGAGAAAAATATGAAGAAGATAATGTTCTTGCAATTGGGGGCGGAAAAATCAATGATCGATATTGTTGTTCCCCTGAGGGCATTCTAAGAATTATTGAAATTGTATGTTTCTATTTTTGAGGGTTACTGTAATTAACAACTATGGTAGTAATTTTTACCATACCATAATTTTTTAATAACTACCGTATTCATAGTTACTGTAATTACAATAATTTTACTTTTAAGTTAAAACATTTTTCAGATTGTTGGATTAATTATTGTCAGTTTAATTACATCCGTTTTCGGCCCAGGACCATTTAAAGGAATTCTATTTGGTCAAACAATTATTCTAATTTTTACTGGAATTGCTTTCTGTTTTACTTTTATGCTCCTTGTTGGATACTTTTTCAATCTTCATCGAACACATTTAGATTTCTTTCCATGGAGAGTTTTTGTAAGCCTGTGAAAATTTGCATAACGCAAATACAGTATGCATTTTCAGGATATCTTCTTCTCAATTATTTGTGCCATTTTCTTTTTCATTTTTTGCATTCTTGAAGCCTATTATTCCACCGGAGCTTGGTCAAATAATTGCAATGTAAAAAACCTTTAAATTTATTTAACTACAAAATTTGAATAAATTTTTTTCAGGATATCGGTGGCGATGGATTTATTCATAATGGCTGCCGAATGATTTATGAATGGGCTTTTGCTGCCGTAAGTTACATTTTGGCACTTTTTAGATAAATTTGCATATTTTTAGTTTTTCTGTTTTCTTCTTTGCCTACTGTATGCTGCAAGTGCCGTTCTTGCACGGAAGAAACGAAATTTTGATGATGATTTTGAGTAAAAATATATTAATGAAGAAATAGTTATCCCATTTTAATGCATTTTAAATTTTTTACTGCCAGTATTTTTTGTTTTATTAAATTTTTGCTTTTAAAAATTTGCATAATATATTGATTATTATGATTTGCAAGGTTTTGGGAAATTTGCATAATTTAAAAAAATTATGAAAGTTTCTCCAAAGTTTTTTTTATCAAAACATTGGTATAAAAATTTGCAAAATTTGCATATTACCACTGTAACATTAAAAAATAACTAAAATTTCTTATTATTATTGAATTTCAAATTTTTCATTAGCAAAATATAACACGTATTATTAAATGTATAAAGGATTACATAGATTCTTGCCCTCCGGGTGTTCCATATCCATCTTGCATTTGAAAAAGGGCATCATGGTATTCATCGGCTTCACGACCAACTCGTCGCCCGCCTGAGGCAGCTGCTGCGCCACATCGGGATCGAAGTTCTGCATTTGAGTAGCATGTCCGACAACTCGCTTTACAATTCTCCAACATCCATGGATTCTTTTGGCATTCACCTAGTCGAGCCCATGCAACACAATCTCGATGATAATTTTCACAGGTACCGTAATCATATTCTTGAGGAATACAGTATCCACAAGCAACTCGACAATTACAAGCCATCCAAGTGCCATTTCGAGAACATTGTCCTTGGACACCCCAAAGTTGACAGCAAATATTTTCATTGAAACATCCTGGGGAATCACATTTTGCAGGACGGGCTAAAATTTGCATAAGGGTTTATGGGCCATAACGGTAATATGCAAATTTTCAGATTACAAAAATTTTTGGCTCAAACTTTTTCAAAAACTTAGAACTTGGTGATCCATGAGACAAACATATCCCAAAATTATGCAGATTTGCATATTATCAGTTTTGGACAAGTATTCAAATTTTTTCTGATCAACTTACGTTTCGGGGTTGTCGCCTGCTGGACAGCACCAGAACAAATTTGTGCCCGAGTAGTTCCGCATCGATTACAAGATTGCCGGCAATTCTCTGCCATCCAATAAGGATTTTTGGCGCATTCCCCTGCAGTAGCCCATTTGACACATGATGGATGCCGATTTCCACATTCCTGTCGGATGTCATAATTTGGTTTACATGATGAGCAAGATGCTTTGCACCAAGTATCCATATATCCCGGATTTCGGGTACATTCACCCTTAGCTGCCCAATGTCCACAACATTCTTGTTCATTGAAACAATTTTGCTATAAACAATTTGTTACAATAATTAAATTATTATGCAAATTAAAAATTTACAGAAGCTTGTTGAACAACTGGTGGTCGAGTTGTTAAAACTGGGGGAGGGCGGGTGACTGGGGCAGCGGTGGCAACACAAACTCCACCTTGGCAAATTCCATTATAACATGGATTTTCACCTTAAAACAACTACTGTAAGCTACAGTAATAATAAGAATAATTTAACAAACCAGCAACCCAAGCGGAACATTGTGCACCAACTCGAATCCTTGATGAACATCTTGGACCACCATGTGATAAATCACAGAAAAGGAATTTTGATCCACAATCACGTCCACCTCCACATGTTGGCCTTGGGGCATATTCGTACATATTATCAGTGTATCTAAATTTGCATATTTTTTATTGATTCTAGATAAGCTACAATATCGTCAGAAGTTTGATTTTTAGATTGAATAAAAAATCAATAAATCGAAATTTCGATAATGATAATTTTGTATTTGAAATCATAAAAAACGATGACTTCAGAATGATGTAATGATATTAATTTAATTAAATATCATTCTCGTCTTATTGTTTGTTCGAAATCAATTTTACTTTTTTACAGTAATATTTTACCACAAAAAATGCTATTACTTACTTGTTACTCAATCCATCAGTATTGCGCCATGGTTCAAATGGTCTCATTAATGCAGCTCCAAAATGATTTGCAGAGGAACATTGTTGCATATCCAAAGGATATGCGTTTTCTCTTTCATTTCTTGTTTGCCTAAAATCTTTATGCTAATTTTTCCTATCTAAAATTTCTCCCAAAACCTTTGTTGTCTCCAAAGTTCCCAAATAAAATCAACAAAGCTATGATGTAAAAAGAAAATTGGATCATTTGCGGAGGTTGATTGATCCAACATATCCCCTCCAACATAGATATGAATATTTCCATGTGTATATTCAAGGACATTCCAATCCGTTCTCATATTACATCCTTGTTGTGGAGCAGTATATGCCAAAACATTTTCAACTGTTGTTTGTCGCATTACAAATGCCAACTCTTGTTCAGTGAAAAGAGAACCCTGTGCTCCAATTGCTCTTCGAATATTTGGTCTTCCCTAAAATGATGTCATAAGAATGACGTAATAATCAAATTAAAGTCTTTTACAGCAAGTGTTCGCCAATTTGTGAGAAAGCCAGTTGCAACTTGCCCTTGGGCATCTAAACGTCCCATTAGCTCATCGGACCATAAAATTGAATCACGAGAATTTGGAAGTGCTGAATCTAGGGTTGAATCCCAATATGGTAAAGCAACGGATGGATCAACCAATCGAAGAGCAATTTCAAATCTAAAAATAATAATTAGATAATTTGCATAACAGATACAAATGTCTGATTGTAATAAAAAATTTGAATAATGATACCCAATTGCAATTTTTTTAAAAAGGCAAAATTTGCATAATGGATTTTAATCCATATTCAACTTTTTAAAATTTTGTAATTACAGTATCTAAGTTATTTAAACATACCTTTTAATAAATTCTCGATGCCATGGCAAAAATGCTGGCCCTGAATGTGCACCTCCGGATTCAGCGAATTGTGAATGAACAACAGCAAGTCGATCATATTCCCCAGAATTTTTAAGTTGTCGAATTGCAGCATGAAATCTCGCCCTTTCATCATCACTTAACATTCGATAATCTTTTCGAAGAGCTTTTCGAAGGGGTTGCCCGTTTGTAAGGGTACAAAAGTTTGAACCTTGTTGACCATTCCCTCCAATATATTGACAAAGACATCCTTAAAAACGATGGCATTCAATTTTGGAAAAATGAATTTAAGGTATCCGATGGAAGGATAATGATCTGGATAGCAAAAATTGGATAAAAAAAGAGCTTACCCAAATCCATGCATTGTGACGGACTTGAAGCAATTGGAGCCAATTCTGCTGCAATCATTGGTCCACCGGCACCTGGAATTGATGGAGGCAAGGCAATTTTGGTTGTAACTGGTGGAGCAGACTGAAAAATTACTTGTAAAAAAATTTTTGCATTTAATTAGGTCAACGTTCTTAAAGAAATATGCAAATTTTATTTAGTTGCTATCCCATTTAATTTCTATTAAAAGCAAAACAATAAGGTAACCAAATTAAATTTGCATATTTGTTTGGAATCCAACCAAAAAATTGTTAAAACAAACCCGAGCATTTTTATCCCATCGATGAATTTGTTCACAAACAATTTTCAATGCGGCTGTTGGAGCTTCTGCACAATTCTGGGAGTAAACGTTTGTAATCCCAAAAAGGAACACCAACAAAAGTACCCTCATTTTCTTTAAGGGCACTTTTGAAAAATAAAATTAATTTAATTTTAAAGAAAAACTTAAAAACAAAACAGTTTTTACTTTTCAATGCCTTCCCCAAAAAAATTCTGTTCCTTCTTCTTTATTAAATTGCACTGACTGTCTGTTGATTTACATTAGTAAAATAAGTAATAAAAGTTTTTGATTGACAAACCCTATTACATCTTCTTAAATAAGTTCTTATTTAACAAAAAAGCATGACAATTGCAATAAAAATTTTTTGCTCTTTCAAAAAATTGCCGGTAAACCGGTTACCTTTCATTTTCTTCCTTTTTTTTCTTTCCCCAACCGCGATTCTTTCATTTTATTTTGGCCAACAACAAAATCTTTGATATTTGGTTTGGGTCGTTCCAGTAGGAAGAAAAAATGAAAAAAAAAACAAAATTAATATTACCGAATTTAATTGACTTGGAAAAATATAAAAGATGACGTGTCGTCAAAAAAATCTTCGAAAAATATTTATGACTCAAAAAGGCAGTTAGCTAATATTTATGACGTAACAAAATATTTCTTGCAAAATGTGTAGAAATGTAAAAATTGTTTCAACAAAAATTATTTATATTTTAAATTTAAAAGTGAACAAAAGTGATGTTGGTCCCCGCAAAAATTACCCCTATCAATTTGCCCAAAATTCAACACAAAAATATTAATACGTGTTTTAAAAAAACAACAAAAGAATGGAGAGAAAGCTTAGCGTCAACACAGATTTCATACAGTTGTTGAAGATTGTGTAAGAAACTCTTTCAGAGGTCATGTACAAGGCCCAAAGAAGGGGAATGGGTATTTGGACCCGCACAAACTGTAAAATTCCTTTGATCTTCTACCGCAAGCGGCTCCCCTCGAAATTTTTCTAATAAATTCAATTTATTATTATTATTTAAATGTACTCCAATGAACATTTTTAAATTTAAAAACTTAAAAAATAATATTTGCAAAAAAAGTGTGGTATACACACACACATAAACTAAATATTGGCATTCTGTTTGTCCCCATTTGAAACTGGAACGCCCGCGCCTCCTGCCACTCTGCCATTGCGGCAGACAGATTTGTTGTAATTTTTTTGAACCAATTGACTTTCAATTTTTTTGTTCATTCTAAGCTTACCATTTATATAGATAACCTTTAATTAGGGTTGCTGGCGCGCCCGATTTTCCGAAAAAGGTAGGCGCGCCCACCCGGGCGCGCCCGGGCGCGCCTGGGCGCATGCGCCCGTGACCTCAAAATCCAAATTTATTAATATGTACAGTATAAAAATGCCAAAAAGGAGTATTTTAGCTATAAATAACATTTTTTAAGCATGAATTTACTTATTTTTGTCGTTACTAATTTTTAAAGATAAAAAAACGTGAATTTCTTAAATTACATGTGTTACAGTATCCTCGGGATACTGTAACACATGCTAAAAATTAAAGACGACATAGCTAATTGTTCCACTTATCGTTTTTTGGCTTAAAAATGAAAATTATATAAGGAAATAATTTATTGTTTTGTCCATTTTTCGGAAAAAATTACCATCATTTGGATTTTGGACCGGGCGCAACCATCGGGCGCGCCCGGGCGGGCGCGCCCAGGCGCGCCACCCCATGACAACCCTACCTTTAATAATACAAAAATTATTTTAATTAATCTTCCAAAAAAGGACTAAATATTACATTTAAACATTTATATTTCTTTTTTTTAAATAACTTAATTTTAGCGTAAGCAATATTTCATTTTTTGCCATTTTTTCGATAATCTTTTCCCCATCATTGTTGATTCTATCTATTTTTGTTTTTATTTTTCTGGATATATTTTTTTACGTTTTTAGGTAATCTATACAGCTACAAATTTGGTTTCATATTGGTTCAACAATTATTTTTAATTTCCTCCAACAACTTCGCTAATTTCCATTTTTTTGTAGATGGTTATGCTAATTTTTCAACGACTAAAGGCAATGATTTCATTTTGCAAAAAAATATCTCTTCTTTTTCTCTTTTTCTTCATCAAAGAATCACTCAAAAAAGAAAGCATGTGTTGGGATTGTCCTGTCGATAATGGTTATAACCATGGTTATGAATCTGGTTATCATCAAAATAGATATTCATCTTCTAGCACTACAACTTCTTCAAAACTTATCACTTATACTAATAGTGAAACATCTTCAGTTGATGGCTATACGACATATTATATTATTGGAGGTTTAGTTGCTGGTGTTATATTAATTGTTATATTGATTTGTTGTTGTATATGGTGTTGTCGGTCATCAAGTTATCAATCTCCTGTTTATTATCAACAACCAACTTATCAACAATCAAATGTTGCCGTTGCTGCTCCAAGAGCTTCTACAACTGGTCAAACAGCTGTTGGTAAGTATTTATTTACTGTTTGTAAGAAGATGGAAGATGTTGGAAGACTTAGTTTTATCTTGGGAAACATCGTTTATTAAAAAAGGCTTCTTCGAAGTTTCTTTTTATCGATTTTTTCTGCTCCAAGTTTGATTTTGACCTGTTTTGCTATTGTTTGATTTCTTTAGAAACATGTCTGTAAGGAGACTATGCATTCGATCTTTCTGTTAAAAATGTTGATTATTACTGTATCAAAACCGTTTCGGTTTTGGAACAGTTAAAATCGATAAAAGGAATTTCGGAGTTTCTGCTTTAAAATATTCAAATAAAATCTTACGTAAACTTCTTTGCATCTTTCATCTTCCATTCTTTGGACTTGTTTATTAAAAAATGTTTATTAAAAAAATCTATTACAGTAACCACAGGAAATGTTCCTGCTCCACCGCCTGGATTTGTTCAATCTTCAACAACAATTATGGTTTAATTCATAGTATTTTACGTGTTTATTATGTATTTTTTGTGGTAATTGTTTTTATGGATATGACTGATTGGTAAATGAATAAATGTTTGAATTCTATTGGATTGTTACTGTGTCACAGTTATTGATTTATTTTTTGTTTAACAAATTCTTGCAGTTTTGTCATTGCAAGTTTGATACAAACAAAAATTTATATTTTTTGTCGATGTGGTTTTTTGAATCACTGCATGTTTCATGGGCACCAGAAGGAGATGGAAGCAACATACATTTGCTGCCTCTGAATCATTTGAAGAATTTAAATATCAATTTTTACACCATTAATTTTGAAGTTGTTTGTAACATTATTAAATAGAATCAAATCTTTCATTCGTTGTTTCAGAAGCAAATTGATTCTTTTTTTTATTGATTATTATTTTTCTCGTGTCTAACTTTAACAACAAAAACGATGCTAGGTATGGGTACAACGCTCATAGCCATGGTAAATGATATTTTAACGGCATTATTAAAAGGCAAAATTTCCAACAAAGCTTTATTTATTGTTTCAATAATTATTGGAAGCTTCCTTATAGTTCTCTCATTTTTGATTTTGATCCTTGGAATTTCCTGTGCTTTATCAAAGTGTTCAGAAATTGAAGAAAGAAACAAATTTAGCCAAGCAGAAAGTAACATTTTTTTGGGTTTTTAAGAATGATGTAATTTTACTGTAATTCTTAATTTTAGTGAATTATTTGAATGAAGGATTTGAGAAGGGAAATGGAAAAGTTGGAACTCGTAAGTTTAATTTTACATTTTTTGTGCTTTTTTAATTTTTGGCAGACTTTAGTTGCCATTAAAAAACCTGTTTATATTTATATTGCAGCAGCAGAAGCAGAATTCTGATTAAATGTGTAACATTTTTATTCAACTACCGTACTTATGTTTCTAATGTTTACTCATATTTTTTGCAACTGTTAGAAATGAATTGTTGAAATTAAAAAAATTTAATACATTTGATATTTACAATTTATAAAAAAATCATCATGCTTACGGATCATAACAATGTTTTTCCCGTTTTTTTGACAATTTTTGATATAAATGATTTTTCGATTATTTCTCTTTGATGTAGTTTAATTTGAATCGAAACATGCCTCATAAGGAAAACTTAAAAAAAAAGGTTCCACCAAATCTTTCGCTTTATGAATCATAGAAAGAATTAAAATACCGATTATGACATATTTAGTATCGTTTACAATTTTAATTAAAACACTATAATGTATTTTTAATTGCTCATCAGCTTGAATACAGATTGTTTTATAATAAATAAAATACTATTTTCAATAATCAAACATTCAAATATTCAACTTTTTTTGTAAATAATGTCTTTTTATAATCAATATCGACACCGTATTCCAATTTTCTTTGGAGGTATTGGAAAGATCACTGCAACCAATTGGATATATTTTGGTGTTTTTCTATTTTTAATTTTAGCTATTATATTTATTTTTGTTATTGCTTATAAATGTTGCTCTAACAGTAATAATAATATTAATTCTCGAAACAAAAATAATCAAGTTAATTACGGTAATAGTCTTGTCGATGAAAGTCGTATGTTTTTATCTCTTTTCATCACGTTTAAATTTGTTAAGTTTAGGTGATATTTAAATTCTTAAAATGTTAATATTTAAAAAATATTGCAACATAGACACGGAATATCTTCTTCATTTACTGTATAATCCTTTTTATCATTTTGTTTGTTCTGCTTGATTATAAATAAAAAACTATATGTTTGTCCTACAAAATAGTTAAATCTTAGATTTGATTTATTTTATCCAAAAAGCAAATAAAGCATACATTCTTCTAATCTCAAAAGACAAAAATTGACGGTTAAAACTTTTACCGTGAAAATAGTTCTAGTATAACAAAATTAGAACAAGTGGTGATCCAAATGTGTAATTAGATATTTTTACCGATCGATTTGGATCAAACAAAGTTAGCAAATATTTCAACATCGAAGAAATTCATTCATTTTGGAAGCTTTCCATAGAAGCAACCACATAAAATTTAACGACGAAAAATTTGATGAAGACATCACATGTGCATGAGATGGAATTTTTATAACTGTTATTTATCGATGTTGTTGAAAGTCACAAAGAAAGGAGTTTTGATAAATAATTGTATTTGTTTTTGTGCTTTCTTCAACTTCAACTGATAAAACTCAAGGAAACGAAACAATAAAAACTACCCGGACATGATAAAACTTTAAAAAAAACTTTTCACATTTTCTCAAAACTGGAAGGAAAAGAAAAAAATTATTTTTTCTATCAAAAAAAACTCTAAAAAATGAAATCTATATTGTTTTTAAGTTTTTGTATTTCTGTTGTTTTTGGACGAACATGTTTTCAAACGGGCTCAAACAATCCAAAATCTTATGGTGAATGTGCTTCATCAAATTATTGTTTTACGGCAGATTTGATTAGTCAAAAATCGGGTGAACAAGTTATTCGGGGTTGTGGAGGTGGAGATATTTTAACACATGGATATGGTGTTCAATCATGTGATGAATTTGGGGTTAGAAATAATTTATATTTTTAGGAGCTATAAAAATAACTTACAATATTTTTTATAGGAAAGTGGTGAGCAATCTGTTAATAACAATGGAATTTCTGGAAGACTTAAATGTTGTAAAAAAGATTTTTGCAATTCCACACCTCCAAATGCTGTCTTTGGAATCACTGCGGTATTTACGATATTGCTTTTGCGCATTTTTAATTTCGTTTTTTAATATTCTTATAAAATAAACATTCTTCTTTTGTTTGTATAGTTATAAATACTGGGTGATTTAATAATAAAAATATCAAATTTAAAAACAGAAAACCATTCAGATACAACAAAAACTAGGGTAACAAATACATCTCTGATAACTAAAAGTTCGATTTTGTTTTTTTTAAAATCTTGAATTGAAATTTATAGTTTGATTTCTCGATTTAGGTTTTTATAATTTTGATAATTTTATTTAGAATGTATTTTAACTATCTGTGATGTGACTTGTCTATTTTCGTCCCCTCCGCCTTTGCCGTTCCTCTAAAACTATCGAATCTTCCCTTTTACCGCCGGTGAGCAAAATGGTAAAGGAAAGTAAGGATGAAAACGGGCCCATTTTTTCAAAACCCAGCCCTTTGTACAAACTTTATAAAATATATAAATGTAACCAGGATGACACGAAACACTACAAAAAGCGAAATTTTTATTTTTCAAAAACAAACAAAAAACAATGATGCTTATTGTTTGATTTTGATGATTCAGCTATATTTTTATTACCACCTTTTTTATGAGAATATACTTTGTCACTTTCGATAACACCTAAAAAGAGTCACATTCTTTCGCAGCAGCTTATCACTTTTAAGATTATTGTTATAAAACAAACTCATAAAAAAGTGTTTTTTGTTTCATTTTTTCAATAAAAATATTTTTAATTGTTTTTTTCAGAAGCTAATAATATTCCGATGCATGAGTTTTTGAGATTGTGTTACGTCATTTCCATTATTATTACAGTTACAAATGGATTTGCCACTAAAGAATCGTATGCAACAAATCCAATTATGACTGCAATAAATATTCTGGATTTTGGAGGTAATTGTTTTTATCAAGAAGATTACGGTATAATGCCCTGGGGAAAACATTTTTTTTCAAATTTAATTCAAAACCTTTGACATAGTTTTCGAAAACATGATTTTTAGACACAAAATTTCATGATACCCAAGCAATTTTTGCAATTTGTATCACACAATATCGATATTTACTTCGAAATAAAATAAATTTGCCATTACCTCCTGAACCAAAACTTTATGAGGCATGTCCATATGCTCAAATGTTTAAGGGTAACATTAATGCCGAAAAGATGGCAAAAACTGCAATGTGGAATATTGTTGAAGCTGTAACAGACCCGGATTCATGTTTATTCGAATTTTCACCCAAAAAAGTTACTGATCCAACTTTTCATTATGATGCGGAAGAAAAATTGCCAGAAACTAATAAACGAGTTATTCAACGAAGAATTAATGCTTTCAAAGAAAATCTTAAATGGAATGGACAATATGATTGGTAAGTGTGATAGAAGATGAACATTAGGTCATTTGGGATCAAGGGTCAAAAAAATCTAGGGACGTCAGCATGGTGATATTAGGGGGACGTAACTCCTCTGAAATCTTAAGTATCCTTTGACCGCCATCGACAAAAGATCAAAGGCGGTCCACTCAAAATGGTTTCTGTCCCTTCCGCCGAGGTTCCTATTTATTCTCCAACTTTCTTTTCCAGGTCATACGGAACTATCGTAGAATTAATTGGAAACAACATTCATTCTTTACAAGATTTTTATGCACATACAAATTGGGTTGAAATGGGAAATACAAAAATAATAAATTTAAATGTTGGATTAAATGGGGATCTTGGAGTGCCAATTCTACCCCCGGAGGCAACCTCGTGCACAATTTGCAAATTTGAAGATATGACTCCTGCAGAAAGAAAAAAATATGATGCATTTGCAAATTCACCATTTTCACATGCAATTTTTGGATCAATTCCATGCTTGCAAGGATCCTCAAAATATGTTTTTGCATGCCGAAATAATGTTGCAACAAATGGTTTAACTTCGGGATATTATGGTGCCGAAGAAGAAACTGTCCCAAAACCAAACACTGGAATTAAATGCAGTCATGGAGGTATATGATTTAAAGGGGACCAATAATTACTAATCCCTGATTATCAGGTTGTGTGCACACACAAATTTGATAATCAGGGTCATAGAACACAACATGTTGTCGGAGCAAATCCATTCAAATCTATTTTCGTTACGAGACCAACAGTCATTATTATTTTTATAGGAGGTTACGATCATTCAGATGAAAAACCTGCAACCGGTGGAATTTCAAAGGATGCCGACACCCTCTTTCTAGCTCCACATTATTATTTGCATCAAGAAGCTGCCGCACTTTCCGTTGAAGCAACCATCCAATATTTGGAAGATTTTCGACTTTCAATAAATGATGAAATGAAATTTGGACAACTTATTGGAATTCCATTACATCAAAGTGTTGGAATTGCGATCGTCTTAGATACAACGGAATCAATGAAAAGTCAATGGAATGATGTAATTTCTGAAGTATTGTTGGATATTGATGAAGTAGCAAAAAATAATCCTTCAAAAACCATTAATTATTTTTTGATGCCTTTTAATGATCCGGATTTTGGTTTTCACACAAATAATTCAGATGAATTTATTGCAAAATTAAATTCTCTTAAACCCTCAGGAGGTGGTGATATTCCAGAAATGCGTTTACCGGCAATTCTTTCAACCCTTAAAAATGTTGGACTTGGTGTTGCCTTAAATGTTTACACGGATTCAAATAGTAAAAATCCTGAATTGCTACATCAAATTGGAGTAATGGCCTTAAGGAAAAATGTAAAAATTTCTTTTACAATGTTTGGAGAAAATTTACCAAATTCTGTACCAAACAATCCAAACTATGATTTGGGATTACGGTATTCAAATCATTTGTTTTATCGTTTCCAAAAATCCAAAATTGTCGATGCTGAAACCTCTTCCTCAGAATATACAACTTTACAAGATTACATAAATTTGTCACTGTTAACAGATGGATTTTATGTTATACACTCAAAAAATAATAGCCGAAAACAAAGAATTTTTTCACAAAATAATCTTCGAAATGATTGGGAAATTATTGATTCGGTTACTTTCACTGGAACCACAACATTCAATTATAACTTTGTAAGTTTTCAATAAAAAATTTATAACTTTCAACGAATGTAAAATTGTTAAAATTAAAATATCCACCAAAAATCAATATTTTTATTAACGAAAGCGATTCTAAAAATTTGGCAAAGTTTCAAATTTTTTTTCAATTTTTTACACTGTTTTAAACAAAGTTTGAAATTTTGTAGGTTTTACTTACTCCTTAAAATATACTGTAGTGGACATACCAAGCTTAAGGCCAAAGTTTTATTCAGAAGCATTCCTTTTAGTTTTGAATTTTTGGATAATAATAAAAAGATTCTTGATTCCAAACATGTGTATTTTTTTTAGATTGTTGATGACACAATGAATTACATTGAAATTGAAATGGATTTAATATTTGGTGCTGATTCAATCTCCAATTTAAATGTTTCCATCTCTTCACCAACAGGAATCCTACCATTAAATGAAAATTACACAACTGATGCCGTCAGAAAATTTGTTTACAGTAACCCAACACTAGGAAATTGGACAATAAATATAAATAATATTTTAGAAGCACAAAATGTGCTTCTAAAAATTTTATCTCCATCATATTTGGATGTACATGTTCGAATTCTTCCAACAACAAATTCAACAATAAAAAATCTTCGGGCTCCAATTATCGGTGAAGGAGAATACGATATTTTTGTTGAATGTTCAAGTTGTAAAACTATTGATTCCGTGATTGTAACACCGTGCGGAAATGAGACAAAATATTTTGAAAGTATTCCAATTTATGTTGAAAGTTTTAATTGGTGGTATTTGGAAAATGTGTCGTTCCCGGCGGCTGGTGGATTGGTAAGCCCATTTTGGAGGTTACTCAATTCTAAAGTTTTTGAGGGTAAAACTGTTAATCTTACAAAATTGTTAGTAATTGTCCAGATCTAACGTCGGGTATTTTTCCAAAGTTTCTGTCAGATTTTCTCCTTTGATCTTTGCCGCTTTTTAAAAAGTAGTCTTTGGATTTTGACTAACTCCCATTCCCTTAAAATACCCAACATCAGATCTTGACAATCCCTTAATCCATTTCAAGGAAGCACATGCCTCCTCCGAAATCACGAGCATCCTTTGATCTTTTGCCGACATCATCGGCATACGATCAAACAATATACCATCGAAATGGTTTCGTCCTTCCCAAAATAAAATTCTACTGACATTCTTGATTCCTCATTTTTAGATTTGTTTTGAATTAAATGGTACAACTTTAAGAGGGAATCGTTTTACTCGATTAATTGATAACAAAATTTCACTTTCTTCTGTTGGAATTAAGGGTAATGTATCTGATCCTGAAATATACAGCCAACAAAATGCTTCCTTATCTTTTTATATTACAAATTACGGTGCATCTGATTATTTCAATCTTACAATTGAAACCAATAAAGATATAAGCTTATCATTTTATAAAAAAACATATTTTATTGATTCAAATGCAAGCGAAAATGACACTATTGAAATTTCAATTTTGGATAAATATGTCTTTTCAATTCAATTAGAAGTTTGTATTTAATTGGATAGATTTCATAAAATTATTTTTATGTTTTAGTTAACAGCAACTGCTCAAAGTACCCCATCAATTACAGTACAACAAAACTTTTTTATTTATATTTTTCATTCTGATGATGACATCGCTGCCCCAATTTGCAATATTATTTCAGATGGAAATGAAACGTAAGTTATCTCTTTTGATCTATATACGGTATTGGCATCAAAAAATACAAAGTTTTAGATGCCCTGATGATTGTGATGGTCATAAATATAATGTTGAAATTGAATTTTATGATGATGGAACAGGTGTCGAGCGAGTGTATACAGAAGATGGAGAATGGAATATTCCAAGTAATTATTCTTATGATTAAAAAACTATTTAAAATAAAATTTAGATATTACCTCTGGTACAACAACCAAATATAATGCAAGTGGAAAACTTGACTGCTGCACAGAAATAAGCAAATTCTTTGTTTTTGACAAAAATGGTTTAATTGGAAGATGCATTTTTGAAAATAGTAATGTTAAAACAATCAGCACTTCTTCCCAGTCAGTAATTTCAACATCTCCAACAGCAACTACAGTAACCCAGACAACTTCAGGATCTTCAAGTTATAATACTTTTATGCTTATTTTATTGCCAATCTGTAGCTTGAAGTTTTTTTATTTATTTCCTTTTAATTATTGTTCAATTTTCTCTGTTCGGAGACCCCAAATAATTTAATTTTTTAACAATATGTCCCATCTTCGTCGAGTGTGTAAAGGATAAAAGATTTTATTTAAATAAGTCAATAGGTGGTACTGTAGTATAAGCATGAATTGAACATAACAATACTGTTAAAAACATTTTGATAAAAGAATGCTTTGATGTTAAAGTTTTTTCATTAAAGCTTGTGCAACGACTTCTTTCATAAATTGAGGATCAAATTCAGGTAATTTTCCATTTGGCCATTCTGGACTTGTGTTGAATAAGCTTTGAACAAAGTTGACACATGATTGTCGAAGCACCAAAGCATTCGCTTTTTCAGATACTGATGCAAATAATTCCACATTATCAGGTGCTAACATTTCTGCAAAATGTTTTTCCATTTTTGGCTAAAATTAATTTAATTTTTAAAAGGCATTTAAATTTGCAAAAACAAAATTTTTTACAAACTTTTAAAGTACAAAAATTATATTGATTCGCAAAGAGTAAAAGTTCAATGGCATTCTCGCGATCGTTGATAAAATCAGAAATATTTTGACCATAACAGTAATCAAGGGCACTTTTGACTGTCTCGAATTTGTAACCTTGAATTGTTGCTTTATTATCTTTAGCTTCTGTAAAATCTGCTTCAAACATTTTTTCAAAAACATCGGATTCTGCAGTGATAAAAAGTTTAATGATCTGAAAATGCTAATTAATAAAATTTTTCATACTAGCAAGGAGAGGAGGTGGCACCGTATACAGTCACGGGCAAAAAGTAGGGAGCAAGGCTGTCCGTAATAAAAATTATGATCCGGAATCCGGAATTTTGGAATGCCAAAAATCAGCCGAATTCCGGAATCCGATCCGGAATTCCGGACAGCCTTGGTAGGGAGTTACTTTGTTATTGGCATTTAACTCTAGATGTAAATGTACTATGATATTAAAATGCATGTCTCAGAGTTTTTTTCACTAAATACTTTTTTTTATCTTTAAGAATCACAATCCCCGTTTGTGGAATCAAGAATACAGTTATTTGTAAGTTAATGATATATAATGTGAAACTTGCTTTAATTGACTCTGAGTCAATAATAATTTCAAAGTCTTGAGGGATTTTTTGGATCAATCGAGATTTCCATTCAGTTGGATTATTCATTATTGGACAAACTGTTTTTTTCTTATCGTACCAAAATGACCCATGAATATTTGCTGTGAGTTTACCACAACTAAAATAATAATTTGAGGGTTTGAAAAGATCCTCCACATCTATTCTGCTTAGATCACATGTTTTATTCCTAGTACTGTTAGACGTAATAGTATCTGCAAAAAAGGAACCATTAATACGCATAATTTTACTGTGTCATAAAAATTACATTTGTTTTTTCCATAATTAACCTCAAAATCAACTTTGAAATTCACCTCAACACTTGAATTGACGATTAAATGAAATTTCGCGTACATATTGTTATCATAACGATCTCCCGACCGTCCATAAGTTTCGCATTTCAATGACCATTTCACACCGGGCATTCCATCAATTTCTTTAATTGCGGTAGTTTCAGTATCTCTATTTAAAAATGAAGCTTGATTGATCCCCCAGTCAATTTTAAATCCAAAACAAGAAAACTAAAACAAATATTTGTATCCCTTTTAT
Source organism: Panagrolaimus sp. LJ2414 (assembly GCA_024447195.1). NCBI lineage: Eukaryota > Metazoa > Nematoda > Chromadorea > Rhabditida > Panagrolaimidae > Panagrolaimus > Panagrolaimus sp. LJ2414. The sequence continues at coordinate 739,356 of JAMRXY010000046.1, forward strand.
ATACTTTATAAATGTATACTGGCTTACAATGGGTTCGGAATGCTGATTCATTATTGGCAAATGTAAAATCCTAGAAATTTATATTAACAATTGTAAATTATCAATCAGGTAGTTTAAACTATTTGAAATTCTTAATTTTAACATGTATTTATTTATTTTAAAAACAAAAATCAGATATTGCGAGTAATTAAAATAAACTAACCAAAATTTAATCAAAAGTTAGATTCACTTTTTAGACTCAAGAAAAATGCCAACAATGCAGTGCCACAAAAATTGTTGTGTTTTTAAAATATTAGAACCGTGCCAAAAAAATTGTTCCACTCGAGAAAAGTTTAAAACACATCATTGATTTTAAACTTCAACAGGTTATAACCTGTTAATTACTAAACTTTTTTATACACAAAATTTGTTTTAAAAATTACTGCACCCACGAATCGTAATGAAAACAATCCAATAGCCAGTGGAAAAGAGAGCACTGAAAAAATAACGAAAATTAGTTATGTAAATTTTCATTTTTAAATCGTTGAAATTTTTAATTTATAATCTATCTCTCGTTGCTGTTGCATCACCCCGAAAAAATAAATTTTATTCAATGCTTCTTGCTATCTTTAATCAACTTTGAACTTCATATTTTTCGTCTTACAAAAACTTTTTAACATAAATTTTTAGCCGATCTCCTCAGGTATGAATTATTGCGCAAACATTTATGCAAATTTTCAATTATCAAATCACTCATCTTCTTTCAAATTCTTTATTGAACAAACAATTTTTATAAATTAATTTTAAAACTAAAAACAATCATGTCAACAGCTACAGAATGGACAACAGTGGATATAATTATTATTTTTGCTATTATATTTGGTGTTGCTTTTCTTCTCAGTGGTATATTAATATGTATTATATGTTTGCTTCAAAAGAAAGAAAGAAATTATTATGAAGGATATAATCAAAATAATAACAATCGACCTGGAAGTGGAAGTAAGTATTGTCTTTGATTTTTTGCTGTTTAATAATTTATATTTTTAGTTGTACTCGGACAACCAACTTATGCTCCATCTCCCGTTCTTGCACCTGGTACTGCTCCTCCTGCTCCGGCTCCGGCTTCTGCTGCTCCGTCTCAAACAAATAAAAGTTAATTTCAATTTTATACTGACTAATTTGCTTTCAATTAATTTTCAATGTTCTGTATTTTTTGTGATGAAATTTATATCTTGAAAAATAAATGCTTATCATCAATTAAATTTTTTCTGCTTGACATCGATTTATGCAAATTTTTTGGTCTTCCAATAGATTCATATTTTGGTTGATGACTCTTTTGTAATGAACACATTTGTTTGAGTTTTAGACCAGTTAGTTTTTCTTTAGTTTATTTGTACAGTAATTTAATTTATTTTACCAGTTCAATCATCTCAAAGACATTACGGTAATAGAAATTAAGACGGATATTATTGCGATAATAATATCTAATAATCAGTTTTAACGGACCCGTATACCTGGTTACGATCAAAATATGAATGACCATTTTTCTTCGATAAATATGCAAATTTTTGGCATTGTTTTGAAAAAATCATCAACATTCAATGACTGTTGTATATTTCTTCTTTTTTTCGGTGTTCTGTAATCAACAAAAGACAAGAATAGAAAATGGCTGAAGCAACAACCTACGGAATTATTGCGACTGTTATCTTTTTTGTTGTGGTTGGTCTATTAATTATTTGTCTTGTGGTATATATATCTCGTCGAAATCGAATTTATCCACCTGGATATTATGGTATGAATGGAGAATATGCAAGATTTGGTGGATATGGTCCTTATAGTCAAAATGGTCCCTATGGTGGATATGGGGGAGGTTCGTAAGTTTTTGTATTTTTGTAATGAATAAGTTAATTAATTATTTTATTACAGTATCAACTCAAATACAAAATCCTCCTCCTCCAGCAGTTTCACCAGCAGCTGTTGTTCAACCAACTCCCAGCAAACCTGTCGTCAATTCTCCTCTAACATCTCCTGCCAAAACAGATCGTAGGACTGCTGCTGATTAACTTCTGTTTGATGTTTGAAAAGTTTTATATTTTTTTGTGGAATTTTCTATGATTTGAAATGTTTATTGTGAATTCTTTGAATAAATTTTATCAATTTTCTCATATTAATGTTTCAAAGCACTAAAATAGTCAGCTATGAAAGGATTGCCATTACATTAATATTTATGCAAATTTTACTGTCTTTTTCAAAAATCATTAACACTCATAATCTACTTTTCTACATCTTTTTCTTCTTTTTTCGATGGATTGAAATCAAGACGAGAGAAAATGGCTGAAGCAACAACCACCGGAATTATTGTAACTGCTGCAATCTTTGGTTTTATTGTGATTTTATTTGTTCTAATTTGTATTTGTTACTTGGTATCTCGTCGTAATAGAACTTCGTCTCCTGGATATCAAGGTATGAGTGGATATTATGGAGGATATGGTGGATTTGGTGGACATGGTCCTTATGGATACGGATATGGTCCCTATGGTGGATATTGGCCTTATGTATCTGTTGCACCTGGGCATGTTAGTAAGTTTTTATATATTTCAATTTAAATAATTTAATTAAGTATTTTATTACAGTATCAACTCAAATACAAAATCCTCCACCTCCAGCAATTTCACCAGCAGTTGTTGTTCAACCCAATCCAAGCAAACCTGCTGTCAATTCTCCTGCCGAAACGGATCGTACAACTTCTGATGAATAACTTCTTTTCTTTTTGATGTTTCAAATGTTTTCTATTTTTTGTGGAATTTTCTCTGATTTGAAATGTTTCTTATGAATTCTTTGAATAAATTTTATCAATGTTCTCATATCATTGTTTTAAAGCACTAAAACGGTTAGCTATAATCAAGACCCGGTCAGCTGTGAAAAAACAATTAGGTTGAGCACATGTCATATGGGGTACGAACATCCTTTGATCTTGTTCTGCGAACCACAAAAGATCAAAATAATTTATCAAATTTGGGGATACAGATTTCAAATGTCGCTCTCTTCCTCTGGCCTTATCTGAGAATGTTTTTAGATGGATATTTATGCAAATTTTCTTTTGCTTTCAAAAATCTTTAACATTCTTCACTTTTTTATATCTCTTCACTTTTCCTTCTTTTTTCAATGGATTGAAATCAAGACAAAAAGAAAATGGCTGAAGCAACAACCGCCGGAATAATTGTAACTGTCGCAATCTTTGGTTTTATTGTGTTTTTATTTGTTCTAATTGTTATTTGTTGCTTGGTATCTCGTCGGAATGGAACGTATCAACCTAGATATTATGGAGGATATGGTGGATTTGGTGGATATGGAGGATATGGTGGATATGGCCCTTATGGTCCTTATGGTGGATATGGATACGGTGGATATGGAGTTTCACCTGGTTTTGTTAGTAAGTTTTTATATATTTTATACTATTTAATTTATTATAATATTTTTTATTACAGTATCAACTCCAATACAAAATCCTCCTCCAGCAGTTTCACCAGCAGCTATTCAAGTCAATCCTAGAACACCTGCAGTCAATACTCCTCGAACAACACCACAAACAACTCCTCGTACAACTCCTCGGAAAACTTCAACCAAAACTCCAACCAAAAAAGCTCGTAAAATTTCAGATGCTGATGATTAACCTTTCTTCTTCTTTTTGATGTTTCAAAAATTTTTAAACTTTTTTATGGAATTTTCTCTGATTTGAAATGTGTTCTTTGAATAAATTATATCAATTTTCTCAAATTTATGTTCTAATGTACTAAAATAGTCAGCTATGAAAGGATTGTAATTGTATTGATATTTATGCAAATTTTTTTCTGGGTATTGGATTACTAGTTTTGGGGTTTAAATGGCACGTATTTGAAAAATATTGTATTGGAGTCAAATCAAATTCAAATTTTTGGGAAATAATGTGTCTCAAATCATCAGTATCAGATTGGTCATTTTTAGTTTTAACTTAATTTAAAAATCGAAAAATTCGATTGCAAACTTTTAAAAAGCGGTATTTCTTCTTTGATCTTTTGTGATAATTGACTCACAAATCCAAGACAACTGAGCGCAGGATTTACAATTTTTAAAAAAATAGTTTTTACAAAATTTGTAAGCCTTCTCAATTTTTTATATTTTTAAACTACATTGGAATCTCAAAAGCTTTAAAAATATTGCTCTTTCTTTGTTGTTCTTTCTTTCATTTTCATATAATTTATTACTTAACATTTTCCCTTTTTGATAAAAAAAAGCTTTGTTCATGTTTTTTTAAATGAGTCCCAAATAATAAATATTGTTTCTTTCATATCTTTTTTTTAAAGGTTTTAAAAATATTGGAGTCTATTATAAAATAGATAAAAACACAAAAAAGATGAAAAAACAATAATATGTAGTAGCTGAGAGCTCAAGGTGAAGTCCTTCTTCATCATCTTTTTTTTGTCAAATGCCATCCCCTTAGGGTCCAATGTTTTTTACAATCTTCAAAGGTAAAAATCAATCCCAAAAGAATTGTAAAAAACTAAAAAACTTTTTTGCCATTAAAATTAAAGAATAAAAAAACTGACGTGAGATTTTAACCTTTGTTTATAGAAAAATTTAAATATCACGATTTTTTTGTTGCTAAAAATAGTCACTTTTTTCAAAATCCAAAATTCATCATCCACGTTTTTGCTGCTGCTTTATTTTTTTTGCATTTAATTAAGCTCAACTTCTTTATTTTTTATACTTTTCTTCTTCATTCAAAGTTGCAAGAAAAAAAAGTTATGAAAGTAAAGTATCAAAAAATAGGGTAAAAGATTTTTTCACACGCCCACTTTTTTTGTTCATTTATATTTTTTATAAGCTTTACAAATGAAAATAAAAGAAAGGTTGACCCAAAATGAAGAAAAGTAAAGGATTTTTTGTCGTCCCATTAATTAATAAATATTAATTTTTTTTATTACTTTTTTTAATAACTGGGAGGAACATTTTTGTGCAATCTTCTTATTCGACGTTTTGGAATTTTAAGCTTTTCACTTATTTCGAATGGCACGGCACACGTTCTTTGAAGGGTTTCTTCGTTTTTAATCGTAGTCAAAGAAAGAGCTTTTGAAGGAAGTTCAAGGTCAAAATAGAGATAGGAATGTTTGAATCTGAGATATATTTAAATAGTTCTTTTTAGCTTTTTGAAACAAATATTTTTTGAAAGGTGTTTTTAAAAACAGTTTTTTGAAATATGAAATAAAAAAACTCTTGAATAAAATTCCTGTTTAGGCTAGATCTTGACTTTGTCTTGATCAAATTTTAAACCATGATCCAGGCTCTTAAAATTTGATCAAGACAAAGTTTGGATCTTTGTTTCAAGTCTTTGAAGAAAAAAGCTTTAACCCATGATTTACTAAAATTTCTGAATATTTCGTATTCCATAACCATATTTAATCAATGACCCGTGAATAATTGTAGTTGACAAATTTTTGGTATTCTTGAAATTCTTGCGTGTTTTATATAAGGTTTTTGCAAATTCTATTATTTTCCTACCTAAATACCTTCTATTTTTAACCAAAACTTTTTTCCACTAAACTTCAACTTTCAAACTAATGCATTAGTCTAATAATGTTGCAGTAAGATATGTCATTCATTAGAAAAAGCATACTTAAAAAAGATTTTTTGAAAAAATTGAATAAACTTTAATTTCCCAAACATACGTAGTTTTTATGATAATCTCATTCATTTTTACAAAATGTTGCTGCAAAAAAAGAGAAGAAAGTGTAGGCAGCTTAGGTTTCTTCTAAAATGGCCAAAATGGAAGGGACAAAGAAAAAAGATTAGAAACCAAAATGAAAGACGATTAACGTTATAAATATTATAAATATTAATATTAACAGTGTTAATCATATTTAATTATTTTTCTTTCTTTTTTTGCTGTTGTACCAAAAATATTGTTTCCTTCTTTTTGTGGAGGAGGAGGTGAGGAAATGGGATAAAAAAAGATTGGTTGAAGTTCAAGAAACTGAAAAATTATCCTTAATTAAACCCAGATTTCTGTTTTAACTTTTCAAATGTGAAACTAATCTGTTTTTGATCTCCTTTCTTTTTTTAAGATTTTTAAAGCAACAAACAAAATTTTAATGCTTGCGTTAAAACATATGCCTATTGTTCCCCTGATTTTAATGTTCAATTGTTCAAAAATAAATTATTATTGTTCTTTTTTTCAGGTTTTTTCAAGCCAACCTTCAACTTTGTATTTGAAGTTTAAAGTTAAAATTCTTCTTTTTAAAAAGAATCTTTCCTACGCATTATTAATATACGAGGAATTCAAAAAGTATCCCCTAAGGGCATTATTATTATTCAATATTTTTGAATTTACCTCGAATTTTTAATATAAATACAAATTTATTATATCTTTTTCAAAGACACATTTTTTGTATTTTTTCAAAATATTTTTTTAAAAAGTCAGAAGCGGAAAAGTCATTGAAGAAAGAAATAATTTTTTGTAGCTGTTTTTTTTTATTAATCAACACTGAAAAAGCAGGCGAGAACGGAAGTTTTCTGCTTTAATTCCCTTGAATATTTTTCTTTGCCCACATTTAAAAGCATGTCTGAGTAATAATAATTTATTTTATATTTGTTGGTTGTTGAAATTTTTAATATTAATTAAATATTCACTCAAAAGAAGCATTCTTCTGCTACTTCTGGTGTTAGTGGTGACGACAAGTTGAAAAAAATACCTGTTAAAAATTATTACTTTCAAATTTGAAGAAATTTGAATAAATAAATTTGAAAAATGTTACGATGGTCATCGGTGAAACGAAGGCAGAGGTTGTCGCTGCGGTTGAGTGGTAAGTAATTTTGTGGTAAAAAAAAGTAAAAAAAGGTGGGATGTATGATGAGAGACATCCAGAAAATCTAAAATTTGTGAAAAAATTAGGTTGTTTTATGCAAAATACAAATTTGTCTTTTTGTGAAACTCATTTTTTCTCTTTTTATATTCACATTTAAGATTTATGTTTTTTTCTGGTAATTTTTATATTACATTATTTTTTTGTTATGCTTGAAATTAATCGTTAAAAATGTTTAAATTTCGGTTTCATGGTAAGTTTATAGAGTTACAGTAATCTCAACATTAATAAATAAATACAGTAATTTTTGTCATTGATGAAACAATTGGTCAAAGTTACTATTGTTTTTTAACAACCTTCAAAACACACATTTTTAAGTTTTTTGACAAATCAAAAAACTTGATCTCAATTTGAGACATCTTTCTTTTTTTAATGTTTTAGTCATCCAGCTGTTCTATTTGTACACGGTTAATTCGAAAAATGTTTGATTTTTAAGAAATTTAGACGTTAATGAACATATTTATGTTTCTATTACAGTTTTTACCACTTTTTGTAACTAAGATAGGATTCACAGATATATTTCAGTGATAGGGTTTTTGGATTTTGTTACAATAAAAACTTTTTGAGATAGATTTTTAAACTTTTTCCTAAAATCACATTTTTTGTTGATGCAAAACAACAACGAAAAAATGTGGCCATTTTTATTACAAAATTTTGCAAAACAAAAAGTGTAAAATAACTGCTTGTTCGATTTTATCCTTCCCAAAAAAAACATCTTTTTCGTAACAATGAAGATCATGTCCTTTTTTCTTTAATACTAAAACTTTTTTAAAGCATAAATTTCAATTTTAAATCTTTGTTTTTTTATCCATCTCTTTTTTGGTAGTGTTGGTAAATATAAATGAAACATTGAAGAAGAAATAAGAATAATAAAGAAAAGTAGAAGTAGCAGAGTTTCGATTACCACCATCATCAACCAAAAAAAAAAATAAATTCATGTTTTTTTGGTTGTGGGTAATCTTAAGTCTCCTTCCGGAAGAACCCCAATAATTCTTATTTTTTTTTGCATTTCTCTGTTTCATCAAACAAAAGAAAATGGGATTTTTCAGAGATTCCAACCAATGTGCAGGGAATCGAATCCAATTATTATTATTCTTCGGTTAAGCTTTTTTGCGGAGCTCAAGTTTTTTTGGTGCCAAAGCTTTTTTTCCCAAAAAGTGTTAATTTTTTATTCTGCCATGTTTTTGGGAAAGATTTTTTCATTCCCGAAATTGGATATGATACCTGCGTTTTTTGTCGTTTTAAAAATTCTTTCAAATTTAGCTTTTTTCAATTTTTTCGTCTTTTCTTAAGCTTTTCAAGTTTAATAACAAGTTTAACTAAAACTTCTTTTTCGGCATTTTAGTTGTAGCTTTTTAGAAATTGGTGGTAGATTCGATTACTGAGCGTAATATATTGATTGGATATCCCTGATTCAGGAACACGTGAACAAGTGATTGGTGTGTACAAACCAATTCTTTGTTTATGTGTTCCAGAATCATGGATATCCAACTCAATAAATTATGAAATAAATCAAAAATATTTTTGTAAAACATTTGATCACCCTAATCTAAAACTTTTATAGCTGAAAGGCAGCGAGAGCTGCGAGAAATGTCTGGCAATTATGGCACAAATAATTCGCATTCAAATGCCTCTGGTGCAATGCACTGCGGGGGTGGCAGTTTTTCATCGGGAGGATCTGGAGTTGGTGGTCCAACAAGCTTACTGCTAAATAAAGGTAAAGTTTTATTTAAAGCTTTTAATTCTAAAAATATGAGCAAAGTTTCGTTGGATAGAATCTAGCATTTAATTCATTTCACACGCTTTGCTTTTCCCAAAAATAGACTTTGATATTTATGAAACTTGTTTTCTAGAAAAGTTGGACTTTTCAAAAACAATCAATAATAACTTCTGAATTTTCTAAGTGCTAAAAACATAAAAAAATTGTGCATAACATATTTTTTCGGAAAACATGTGCAGAAAAGGATGGCATGCTTACACGAGGGAATTGAACCCCTGACTTTTTGGTTGTTATTCTACTGCTCTGCCACTGCACCATTCGGAACACACACCTGAAAAGTGCAATCGCAATTTCGTTCACATTTTTGAACCTTTTGTTACAATCAAAGTCCACTACTTTTAAAAACATACGCCTTTTTTGGAATGCCCTTGAAGAAAAAAAGAGGGATAATGTTTGTCAATAAACATTTTTTGGCATTTTTTTAAAAACTTTTAAAAAAATGCCATTGTTTTTTCTTAAACTCACAAGAATTCATTACTTACACTTACAAAATTTTCTTTCTCCAAAAAGAGACATTCCAATTTTAGTTTTTCTTTTCAAAAAAATATGAATAAATTATTCACGGTAAATCTTTCTTTTTTTAAAAGTGGGCGCATGGAATCTTCTTTTTTACTGTTCAAATTATAGTTGTTCACTTTCTTTAACTTTTAAAAACCCAAGACAGAATTCCATCTTTTTGGTTGTTATAAAAATTGTATTTACTTTTTTATATATTTATTTTTGCCAAAAAATATAACAAAATAGAATGCGGAAATGGGTAATAGAAAAGGTTTTAAAGGGTGAGTAATTAATTAATTAAATGTAAATGGCTAGGAGAAGAGGCATGGGAAAAGAAATAATAAAAAAATATGATTAATATTTAATTAATTGAGTAATAATAAAAGTTATTTGAGTGAAAATAATACAAAGCGTAAATTACGTCGTAAAAATTAATTGAAAAAACTATGAATAATGCATTTTTTGTCTCAATTTAGATCGTTCAACAGAATATACTCCTTTGACGCAGAAGAACAGCATCGGCGGACAATATCGATCCTCCCCGGCGACGATTGTTATCTCAGCAGCAGCTCCGACAGCCTCTCCAGATGCCGATGATGGAGATGATCATAGTAAGGGCATTTATTTAAAATTATTAAAAAAAACTTGAAAAATTTACATATTTGGTCGTTGGCCTATTTGGTCATTCAGGTTCGGTATTTTTCCTTTGATCTCAAAAAATCAAAGTAAAATGCCGCTTTCCAAATCTAACATTAGTTAATGTAAAAGATTACATCATCTTGATGATTTCGGCACAGATTTCCCTTATCAAGATGATAAATTTTGTTACCTAAATCCAAGAAAAAAATTTTATGCAAATTTTTCATTCATAGTAATCCCACTCCATTTCAGTAATCCTTCGAAAACCTCCACAATCTCCTACTTCTCCAAGTGTTGTGATAACCCCAAATTTTCGAGAATATCGTGGTTCTTCAATACAAAATGGCGGGGACGGGTCCCTTCCCCTCTCAAAACAACCCTCCCTCGTCCCCTCTGATTCTAATAAACATTCTTCCAACACAAAAGCAGTCCTAAAACGGCGATCCTCCATCGTTCGAGAACGTTGGGCTTCAAAACTTGAATTCCTTCTTGCTGTAATTGGATATGCCGTGGATCTTGGAAATATTTGGAGATTTCCATCTGTCTGCTTTAAACATGGCGGTGGAGCTTTTCTAATTCCATACATAATTATGCTTTGCATTTCTGGACTTCCAATGTTTTATATGGAACTTGCCCTTGGGCAATTTCATAAATGTGGTTGTATTTCAATTTGGAAAAAGATTTGTCCGATGTTTAAAGGTAACTTTTAATAATACTGTAATCCTACAGTAATATATTTAAAGGGATCGGGTATGGAATTTGCTTTGTTTGTACTTTTATTTCATGCTTTTACAATTCTGTCATCGCTCAAGCCCTATATTTTATGATTGCTTCAATTGCGGTAAACAACTTGTTTTTAAAAATGTGCCCTAGGGGGATATTTGAGTAATGAATAAAAATTTCAGTGGGATGTTCCATGGCGTCATTGTAATAATACCTGGAATACACCGGATTGCCGAGAATCTTTAACCAATTTATCTTCTGATAATTCTGTATATCGGACACCTTCACAAGAATATTATGAGTTAGTTTTCATTTTTATGTAAATTTTTTAAATATCGAAATCGAAATTTTGACTATTACAAAATCAATTTTCAACATTTCGAAACCAAAATTTGATCATTTTGAAATTAAAATTTCGATTCTACCGAGCCTACATAGCTAATCAAACCTAATCCAATTTATGCAAATTTTTCTTTTCAGAAGAAATGTCCTTGAAAGTTATCGCTCTTCGGGTTTTGATGATCTTGGCGCGATTAAGCCATCCCTGGCCTTCTGCTTGTTCCTGGTTTTTCTTACAGTATATTTTGCACTTTGGAAAGGCCCTCGAAGCAGTGGAAAAGTTGTTTGGGTTACCGCGACAGCCCCATACTTTGTCCTTACAATCCTTCTCATTCGTGCCATCACTCTCCCTGGTGCTTCTGTTGGAATTTATTATTATTTAACCCCAAATTTTGAAAAACTTTTGGACCCGACTGTTTGGACTGCTGCTGCAACACAAATCTTTTTCTCTCTTGGTCCTGGTTTTGGTGTTTTACTCGCTTTAAGCAGTTACAATGATTTCAATAATAATCTTTATCGGTTTGATTCGATATTTTTTATTAAATAATATCAGGGATGTAATTTTTAGTGATGCAATTGTTACATCTTTAATCAATTGTTTCACGTCATTCTTTTCTGGATTTGTTATTTTTGCAACTTTGGGATACATGTCTCAGCTAACTAATACTCCTGTTTCAGAAGTAAGTTAATTTGTAAAATTCAAAAATGTTTTAACGATTTTTATAAAAATTACTACAGTAACTTAAAATTTGTTACCATTATTACATTACAGTATCCTATCACTGATGTTTATATACCATAATCTTTTGATTATTCTGATTACCATAATTACAGGTCGTTGGAGAAAGTGAGAGCATGCTGATCTTTGTTGTATACCCTCAGGCAATCGCAACAATGAGTTATCCATCTTTTTGGGCTTTTATCTTCTTCCTCATGCTTCTAACCCTTGGAATTGATAGTACTTTTAGTGGAATTGAAGCTCTCATTACCGGATTCTGTGATGAATATCCTCGAATTTTACAACGGAAAAGAGAAATCTTTGTTGCAGTTATAATTTTTGCGTATTATCTTGGATCACTTCCGGCTGTCACATATGTAAATTTTGAAAACTAGTTTGGATTTTTTCAGGGATGACGTAAATAGAATTTTTACTCGTTCACTCTCATGAAGCAATCCAAAATCTTGAAAAAATGCAAATTTTCAAGATTTTGGATTAATTTTTGGAAAAATATTTTATCTTAAAACTCTTGACCAAATCAAAATAATATTATCAAGAGTTTTCAGAGAAAAATTTCTAAAATTATCAACATCCAATTTTTGAAAATTTGCATATAACCGTCTCATGCCCTTTGAAGTTCTCTCACCCTTTGACCTTTACCGCCATTCTAGTGGTAAAATATCAAAGATTATTTACAGCGCTCATTTTTACCCTTACAGCAATAACGTCATCCCTGGACAAGCCTTAAGGGCATTTAGATGAAATACAGTAATCTGATGTTTTAGGGTGGCTCATATGTTGTTCCATTCTTAGATGAATATGGTGTCTCCCTTTCAGTACTATTTATTGTTATGTGTGAAATGATTGCAGTTTGTTGGTTTTATGGAATTAAAAGATTTAGTGAAGATATTCGACTAATGCTTGGATTTTATCCTGGTCTATATTGGCAAGTTTGTTGGATGTTTTGTCCAATTGTAATTGGGGTAACTACTTTTTTAATTTGTTATTATTTAAATGTAATTTGTTTTTTTAAAGGTTATATTCGGATTAGCTGTTTGGAATACAAATTTTGCACCAATTGCTCTTCCAAATTATACTTTCCCACCATGGTCTGTCACCTTGGGATGGATTTTGAGAATGTTGTCAATATCATGTGTGCCACTTTATGCAGTATATATGATTTGTACAACGCCTGGAACACTTTTACAGGTTATTTTTTTTTCACACAGTCATATGTTGTTGTTTTGCAAGGACTAAAATATAAGTAGTCTGACAGACACAGCAAAAACAAATTCATTGATTATTCCCTCATTTTTTTACACTTTTAAAAAAACAAGGGAATAATGAATGAACTATTGTCTGCATTTCTAAAAACATTTTTTGCAGCGTTTTAAAATTGCAATTACTCCCCAACAACGTCATCCTTCAATGGTTTCAACATGCCCATCCTTGAATATTACCGCACCAATTGAAGATCGACCTGCTGTAACTCATTACCGTAGTAGTAATAGTAGTGAATATCGACAACATTCAAATTCAAATGTTGCACATCTTTAGACTTTCTATTTTTTCTTAAAAATCTAAACAAATCTCTTCTTCCTTCCATTGTCCATGATCTCTATGTTTCTTTTCTCTCTCAAATTGAGCTTTTTTAATTTTTTAAAAATCCAAAAACAAATTTTTATTTTTTGTTCAATTTAAGTATTTTAAATCTCTTATGACAAATATATATATATTATGTATTATGAATTGTATCATAAAATTCTAGTAATAATAATAAAAACTTAAAAATGAAGACTACAAATTTAATCGAAAAAGAATACCGTAAAGCTTTGCACCTGAGTTTACACACATTATTGAAGAAAAAATATTTATACGAAAGATTTTGGTTATTATTTTTGTTCAAATCTCTGACAAAGACCAAGCCCAAACAAGTCGAAGATCATTTAAACGTTTTGTTTGATTCACAGGTTCTGGTTCATGACAAGCAGCAAGGTACCGGTTATTTTTTGACCAAAAATTTCCAAAGATTTTATTCACCAGTTTTTTACAAAATACCTATAAAGTATGACTTTAGCTAAAGATACAGTAAGAAAATATAAAAAAAACTTACATCAATATTATCATTTATGCGATCAGTACAGTATCCCGTTTTTACATCACATTTTGAATCACAATCTAAAAAAGTTTTTAGTATTAAACGTTTTTCTACAGTAATAAATCTTACCAAAGAATGCACAATCAGTATCACGAACACATTGCTTTGTTGTTAACATATGACGAAGCTTTGATTGAGTGTAAAGCATATCAGCATCCATGACAACAAATCTAAACCCAAAATATTACCATTAAAAACTATTTAAGAGTTAATCAAACCTCTTAGGATATTCACCAGAAAGACCCAAATTCTCGAATTTAACATCACAAAATTGCAAAGGTTCATTAAGAAATTCATCGAATAATTTCAAAGTTCCAACAAGATGTAACAGAATTTTAGCTTTGAGATTCATGTAATATCCTTTCATTCGAAATGGAATCAAATATTCAACTTGATACATATGCCCGCATGTATCTATCACTTTTGGAAGGACCCTTGAAGTATGTAATAACTTAAAATTAATAAATTCATCTTGATTCACCAATGCCCAAAGTGATGCCCTTTCTGCATCTGTCAGCTGCCCATTATAGCTTGGCCATAAAAGTTTGATTAAATGTTTCTTGTATTTTTTTGACCAATCAAGCCTCACTCGATCATTCACCATATCCAAAATCTAAAAATATATAATCAATGATGGCATTTAGGTGATAATACACTTACAATATCAGTAAAATTATCCTCTGGCATACTAAAATCCAATTGTTCATATTCAGGGAAGAAAGCTTTGTCCATTTTTAGAATATTATCTTTTGAATCTGCTTGAAATTTGATGACAAACTTTGCTCCAGAATCATATAAATCAGCAATAGTGTAATTAGGATTTGTGCAGAGCCGAGGGCATAAGCCTCCAGCGGCTTTACCTTTTGAATATTCGGCACACAAACTTCCAATTATATTTGAAGCTCTAAAAAAATACGATAGATTGAACGTTAAAAAATTTTAAGCAGCGTTGGATTATAATTAACATCGAAAAACGGAGATGTTTCTTTAATTTTTTAAAGCAACAGATTCCAATTCCAGAATCGCCAAGAATATGAATCACAAAAAGATAAAAAAAACATACTTTGATAAATTAAAAGGTGTTTGTTTCGGGGTTTGAGATGCCGAAGTTCCATCAGTGAAATATGAAGCATATAAAAGATAGATTAATACTAAAGAAATCATGAAATACATTAATCTTGCTATTCTTGAACAAGCAAAAGATGGAATACAAAGTGGCCGAGAATTTTCGTTAGTTAAGCATCTGAAAAAAGAAAGAAAAATCAAAATATAATTTTTTTAACAACAAAACAAAAAAACCAGAGGGAAGCAATAACAAAAACGGAACACTGGCGATGAGGAAGAAGAAAAAAATAGCAGCAATCAAAAAAATAAAAATGAGATTGAGGCAAAAGTGGAGGAAAAAAATTGCGCCTGTCTTCCTTTCCAATGTTTTTAACTACTGGGAAACTCTAACATAAACAGCAGAAAACAGAAATATATCGATGGCGCAAATTTGCAAAAAAATCGCAAAAACTGCTTGCTTTTTAGGAAGATGGTGGAGGGGTTGCTTTTTGCTGCAGTGCGCACAAAAAAAGCAAAATGAAATCGAGAATATGATTTATTGCTATATGCTAATTTTTATTGTTCTCTATCGTGTTTGTTGCTGTTCAAAAACAATGAATAAAAAATAACTTACTGTTTACTTGGACATAAATCTGGTAAATCTTGATCAATATCCTCGTCATCTTCATCATAATCTAATTCTAAATGTACCAAGGATTCTGAGACTCCGTTCATTGACTACTTAAATTAATTAGTGTTAAAAAAAAGTTTAAAAAAGTAATTAATTACTTGATTGAAAGGTGCAAGAACAACTTGTTGTTCAAAACAATTGTTTAAATAGTTGATAATCAATAATTGAAAGTTTTGGGTTGTTCAATGGAAATATTTTAGTTAGTAATATGTGTATTTAGAATAACAGGTAAAAATGGCTACATAGATGTTAGTTGTCGCCAATGGATTCTGTTAATGGATCCGTTGTTCAAACTTCGCACTGGTCGATTTTTTTTAAAAAACGGCAAAAACCTTCTTTTTGAATGCCAAGATTTTGGCCAAATGTACAAGTTTTTTTAAAAATATTTTTAATAATCTTAAAAGTCATTTTCCCAGACTTTGAGCATTATAACTATATTTTTTTCTTTTATATTCGGAATCAGCGTAAAAAATGCTACAAAAATATGTTTTCCCAGAATTTTTGAGCAAGTATATCAAATTTTCGATTTTTTGCCTCAAATCAACGTATAAACTTTTTTCTTTAACATTGAGGATGATAAATATGACTCTTATAAGAGTTAATATATGTACTAAAGCAATTATATATGATAACTGAATGTACAAAATTGCTTTGGAGGCACTTTTTTAACTTTGCTATTGATGCAAGACGGTGGAAGACGGTGGAAGAGGTAAGTTTAGCGTTACAGGTATGTTTATTGTATTAGTTGTTATGTCATCTTTATTTATATTATCCTTTTTAGATATCAATCGTCATGCCCATCTAAATATTGATCATACTTTATTATTTCGACGTCGACATTAAGCACTTCTTAAACAAATGACTGAAATACAGTAAGCAAAAGAAGTCGAAACTGCTAAGACTAAAGTAGTTTCTCGATGCAAGTAAGCTTTTATTCACTTTTGTTTCATCCTGAATTAATTTGTGCTTCTTTTTTAGAACAAATAGAATTGGATGACAAGATAAATATGATGGTTGTGTTCGAGTATATTATCAATAAGCGGCTTATAAACCACCGGAAAAGAAAGATATTGATGATGAAGGAGGTAATCAACGTATGGTATGTGTTTTATGATGACTCTTATATATACGCATAGTTTTGCATTTGTTATTTTTAGATTGATTGTTCGAGTAATAATGATTTAATGCTTCACAAATGCGAAAATTTATCTGGTTTTGATAAAATTGAAAATTTATTCTTTGATCATCCACCTGCAAGTGAATATGCAACAAGCTGCCTTACAGTTAAAATTTGAATCATGCAACAGAAGAAGCATATGATGATATGAATATGTGTTGCCGTTCAATATCTTTGAAATTATTTGAGCTCTTCCAGCCAATGTTATCAAAATTTCTTTAGAAAGGTATGTGCTGATGATGCTTATTATATGTTTTTGTGTATCTGAACGTGCTTAAGATAAAGCTGAAGCTGCTGTATCTGAAATGGAAGCTGAAGAAAAGATAAAACGATGTGAAGAATCTCCTGGTAGACTAGATGCTCAAGAACTTTTTGATACATTACCATAAGTATGTTTTTTTTATAGTTTTGATCTATTTGCTTTTGTATTATTTATAATTTTTATTATACTTTTTGGTCGATTAATAAAGATATTATTTCATTTTTCTTTGTATGAGCATACTGTAGGAGAATTTTTGGATTGTTAAGATTAGTTACATTATTTTAGTTTTAAAGTTAATGGGGAAAATCGAAAAAGAAAAGCTATTTTGACTCCAATAGATCAATGATATCCGCTGTCATTAAAATATATTTAACACCTGGTATACGATTTCGGATTTTATTAAAATGTTACATTTTGCTTGTTGAATGCGTTAAAGATGCCCTACACCAGTGTATGTGTGTTTTAAACAACTCTAAAGTTGATATATCAATGACAAAGGCCTTCACGGAAACTTAATTTATTAAACTTTCAACCTCAAAGAAAATCTTCCCATATATCATTATGCTTCTTCATATTTTAAATAGAATTTGCACTGCTTTGCTGCTTCATATATATGACGACACTGATACCTGAAATAAATAAAATATACAAAGGCTGGCAACTAATACAATAAACATACCTGTAACGCTAAACTTACCTCTTCCACCGTCTTCCACCGTCTTGCATCAATAGCAAAGTTAAAAAAGTGCCTCCAAAGCAATTTTGTACATTCAGTTATCATATATAATTGCTTTAGTACATATATTAACTCTTATAAGAGTCATATTTATCATCCTCAATGTTAAAGAAAAAAGTTTATACGTTGATTTGAGGCAAAAAATCGAAAATTTGATATACTTGCTCAAAAATTCTGGGAAAACATATTTTTGTAGCATTTTTTACGCTGATTCCGAATATAAAAGAAAAAAATATAGTTATAATGCTCAAAGTCTGGGAAAATGACTTTTAAGATTATTAAAAATATTTTTAAAAAAACTTGTACATTTGGCCAAAATCTTGGCATTCAAAAAGAAGGTTTTTGCCGTTTTTTAAAAAAAATCGACCAGTGTGTTGTTTTGCCGTTTTTTAAAAAAAATCGACCAGTGTTCGAAATTCGAAGAAAAATAATATTTTGCCAAAGATTTTCGCGTTAGGTTCTCTTTAATTTTTACCTTCGAGTTTCGCAAAATGCGATTTTGTTTTTTGAGAAAAACTATTTTATTTTGTAAACTGTCGTGATTTGGATTTATTTAATCCTTTAATTTCATATAACTTATATCCCACTTTTTAGCTGCATAATAATCTAACAAGATGGCTGACGATAGACTTGAACTTGAAGAAGATGTTGATATGGAAGATGAACGTATGCGCTATTTTTGATGATATTCAAATATTTTAATCCTTTAAATTTTTTTAGTTGAAGAACTACGAAGCAAAGCAACAAAAAAACGTGGACGTGGCCTTGATGAACCTCAAACAAAGCGTTTAGCTCATAACTATGATTCATTAGCTGATGATGGACGTGGTGGTCCACAACGATCTGTTGAAGTATGTGCTTTTTACAAATTTGAATTTCATATTTTAATATATATTTAATATTTAGGGATGGATTATTTTTGCCAGTAATATTCACGAAGAAACTCCAGAAGATGATCTGCGGGATAAATTTGCTGAATTTGGAAATGTTAAAAATCTACATTTCAATCTTGATCGTCGAACTGGTTACGCAAAAGGTTATGCAATAGTTCAATTTGAAACTGAAAAAGAAGCTGAAGCAGCAATCAAAGGTTTGAATGGCACAAATTTCCTTGATCAAGAAATGCGAGTTGATTGGTGCTTCACTCGTAAAGCTGCAAAATCTTCCAAGAAACGTTAAACAGATACATATTTTGATTTTGGGACCAAACTTGCTTATTTATAGTTTGTGTTTATGAAAGTCTTCTTTTCTCTCTTGTTTTAAAAGAACCAAAGAATATTATTATTCTTGGAGTCTCTTTTTTGATACGTTTCTTTTTGTTATTTATTATCATTGATGATAATTATTATTTTTTTTACTTTTTTTATTTGTCGTGATACTCAACCCTTTTTTGTTCTTCAATAAACTGTTTTTCATCTGATTTGGTTTTTAACGATTCATTTGCATCTACGGCATTGATTTTTGCTAATTTTAGTTCAAAAATGAGAATTGCCATTGTTGGACAAGGCGTTATCGGAACATCCACGGCTTTGGCGATTCTAAAAAGATTCCCAAAAGCTAAGGTTACGGTATTTGGGGATCGTCCCTTCGAGAAAATAACTTCATTCGGACCTGCAGGGCTTTTTAGATTGGATAAATTTGAAAATAAACCTTGGGCAAAAGCAACTTTTGATTATTTAGCTGAAATTGAAAAGCAATTTCCCGGATGTGAGACAGGGGTGAAGCTTGTCTCTGGACATATTCAATCTAACGAAAAATCTAATTTGCAATCACAAGTTTGTTTCTGTTATTCTTTTGGATTTGATAAATCCATTTTGGTTACAGGAGAAAAATTACGGTGATATTGTTTATAATTTTCGATGGTTATCGGATCGTGAAATTCAACAACTTTTTCCTAATCCTTCAAAGTAAGAATTACTGTAATTATACGGTGTAAGAATATGCAAATTATTATAAATTTTGAATACATAAAAAAAACTTCGATAACTTATGGCAAAATTTTGAAAATTTGCATATTGCCATTCTTTTATTTGACGGTATTAAATTTACAGATACTGTATTCATTATACGGCATATGCCACTGAAGGAAGGCTATATGTTCCATGGCTTCGAAAACAATGCGATGCAACTGGAAATTGTGAATTTGTAACGAAAAAAGTTGAATCCTTGGAAAATTTGGCTTCAGAAGGCTATGAAATTGTAATAAATTGTGCCGGACTTGAAGCGGGAAAACTCGCCGGAGATGATGATTCTGTATTCCCAATTAGAGGGGTGGCATTTTATGTTGATGCACCATGGTACTGATTTTTATCTTTTAATTTGCATAGAAATTTCGATTTATTTCGACTTTGAAATTCACTGTTATTCATTTTTAGGCACAAACATTTTAATTATCGAGATTTTGGAACAATTACAATTCCAATGACTGATTGTGTTCTTGTTGGAGTTGTAAAACAACCAAATCGAAATGATTTGGAAATCACAGATCTTGATCGAGAGGATATTTGGAAGAGATATTTAGAGTTACATCCAAGTTTAAAAGGTGCAAAAGTTCTCGGAGAATGGAGTGGTCTAAGACCTGCAAGACCTGCAGTTCGGATGGAAAAAACTTTGAAGAAGGATAAAAATGGCAAAAGCTTTTTGGTGAGTTTTTAAGGGAATTTGGATTTGATATATCCGATAATTGGGGATATGAATTTAAGTTTTGATCGATAAGTACTGATGTTTAAACTAATAAGGATTTGAAAAACCCAAAGTTTTTCTGAAATTTTTACCGATACTGATAAGGATTTGATATATCCGATTATTATTGGATATTATTTGTGATCAAAATGATATGAATTTGATATATCTTATCCCAAAAATATTATAGGTAATCCACAATTACGGTCATGGTGGAAATGGGTTTACAGGTAATTTTTTAAAACTAAGATTTTAAAATATTTATGCAAATTTTTATAGTCGGATGGGGATGTGCCTTGAATGTCGTTGAATACATTGAAGAATTTTTCAACCATAAAAGTAAAATATAAAAAGAAGTCAGTTGATTAAAACTCGACAATTTTCTTCAAAAATTAATTTATCATTTTTGCTATTATTTTTTCATTGAAACTTTTTTTTCTTCGTGATAGTTTTTTTATTGGCCAATAAAAATATGATATTTTTTCTTTTCTTCTTTTTTCGATCTCGTTTTAATCATTTATTTTTGTGGCCGTAGCAATTTTCATTTTGGACTTGGACAGTTCATTTCAAGTACAACACCTTTTTTGGTTTTTGCAAGTTTTCTAATCAATACTTTTTTAAAAATGGCATTAAATATTGCCATCATTGGACAAGGTGTTTCTGGGGCTTCAACGGCCCTAGCAATTCTTGAAATTCATCCTTCAATGAAAATTACGCTTTTTGCGGATCGACCTTTTGAAGATGCATGTTCATATGGGCCTGCAGGGCATTTTGAAGTTATGGAAGCTGAACATAAGTTTGTTTTCCATTTTGAAGTTTATTCAAATTTTTGATAATGCTTTTTAGAAAATGGGGTTTAATTTCATTTGAGCGATTTGCAAAACTTGAACGAGAATTCGGTTCAAAAATTGGAGTTAAATATGTTTCGGGATATGTTCAATCTGATAATCCATCATTCTTGGAAAAATTGGAGGAATTCAATGCGGATATTGTTCACAATTATCGAAAAATGGGTCCTCGAGAAATGAAACATCTCTTTGTTGAGCCGCTAAAGTACGGTATTTTAGTTAAATTTTGATTTCTAAAAACTTTATTATGCAAATTTGTGCAAAAACTAAAACATCGAATTTTATGCAAATTTTTTATGACCTCATAATTTTCAGACACGGAGTTCATTATTCAACTTATTCCACCCAGGGCCGTCTATATGTGCCATGGCTAAAATCTCAGTGTGAAATGTACGGCGCCAAATTTATTCGGCGTGAAATTCATTCAATTGAAGAACTGGCCGATGAAGGTTTTGATGTTGTAATCAATTGTGCCGGACTTCATGGTGGCAAAATTGCCAAAGATGACAATGAAATGTCTCCCCTTCGAGGGATTGCTTTTGAAATTGATGCCCCAGGGTTTAAACATTTTAGCTTCAGTGAACTTGAAACATTTGTTTTACCATTGTAATTTTTTGCTAACATTTTTTAAGAAAATTACTGTAGTTAATTATTTCAGAGATAATACAGTTTTGGCTGGGACAGTTCGACAACCTGGACGATATGACCGAACCATCACGGAAGAAGATCGTCGAGAAGTCCTTCATCGAATTTATAAATTACATCCAACCTTGAAAGTTTGTGTGAAATGACCTAATTTTTTTTACTTTTTTTATTGATAAAATTTCCCCGTTTTTTAGTCACATAAAATTGTGGCTGAATGGTGTGGTCTTCGACCTTGTCGGGAATCAGTTAGATTAGAGCGACAATCTCGTAAATCCCTCAAGGGCAAAGATTTTGAGGTATGCAAATTTAAATCCATTTTTTAAATATCTGAAATCCTATTTTTAAAGGTTTTACACAATTATGGGCATGGCTCAAATGGTTTTACCCTTTCATGGGGATGCGCCCAGGAAGTCCTTGGCCTTCTCAATCAAATAATCAATGGAAATCGTGTTGATACTCCGTCAAAACTTTGAACAAATAATCAAAAAAAAGTTCAACAATTTTCAAATAACAAATTTTTTCAACGATTTTTAAAAAAAGTTTTTTTGTGTTTTTTTTATTTTTAAACACCTTTTTTACAAAAAAAAGAAAGAGTTTGTTTTTTACGCACTACTTTTTTTATTTAAGTTTCAATTGTTGTTTAAATAAAAAAAGAACGAGAGAGAATAAAAGTTTTCTATTTTTTACAAAAAATATTTTTACAAAGAACAGTCATTCTTCAAAAATTTGTGATGTTTTTATTAAAATTTCGAATAGCTTCAATTTTATTGTTATTTTTGTTACCATTTGTTAAGCTACAGTATGATGAACTACAAAATAATCTTTTGGGTATGTTATTGTAAAAAAAAGAGATTACTGTAGTTGTTACAGTAATCATTATCGTGGTTAAGCGAGTTTTATGCAAATTTTTTGTAGGTAAAAGAAGGATTGCAATTATTGGCGCAGGAGTAATTGGAATTTCAACAGCTTTGGCGATTTACGAAAATGAAATGGATGTTGAAATTACAGTATTCTCGGATTTACCATTTGAAAAGACAACTTCTTGGGGTCCAGCTGGTCTTCATCGAATTGATAATGGAATGTATCGGTATGGATTTTCGGAAAGGAGAAGGGAATATTGTTATGATAATTTTATTAATCTTTTAAAAGAAATTACTTACATTTGGCCTAAAAAGAAATATAAAACAAATTTAAAAATTAGTTTTTCAAGTCAACGTCAAAATTTGCATAAAAAAAGATTTTAGTTTACAAAATTATCAAAATTAACCGTTTTTAGAAAATGGGGAAATTTAACATTTCAACGATATTCAAATTTATTTCGAGATATTGGTGGTATGACTGGAATTCAAAAACTTTCTGGGAATATTGTTTCAGAGGATATCGAAAAGCTAAGGGTGCAAGTAGGTGTTATTATAAAATTAACTTGACTTAAAAAAGGTGTTCTAATATGCAAATTTACAAAATTATGGATCTTATAAAAGTCATGAAAAATTTAAGGTCAAGAATTTTTGGAGAATTTTAAGTTTATCTTGCACATTTTTTTTCAAAAATTTATGATTTTAATCCTTTACAAATTTGCATATTGCTACAGTGCACTGTACGCAGTGCACTTGTTTACTGTTAGAACTCAGTGATCATTGGCCAGAAATAACTGATTTTGTTTATTTTTTTGCAGGAAAGAAATTATGGGGATATTGTTTATGATTTTCATTTCCTTTCACCCCGTGAACTTTTGCAATTCAATTCTGAAAGGTTTTTACTTTTTTTAACTTTTGATTTCTTTTCTTTGTTTGCATTTTTTACAAAAAATACAAAAAAAAGTTTTTTAAAAGACAGAGCTTAAGTCAACAATCTCCAATTTTTTGCAGAACAAATCTTTCTGGAATTCATTTTACAGCTTTTACAACAGAAGGCCGAAAATATGTTCCTTGGATGACGGAAAGGCTTAAAGGGTCAGGAGTTCAATTTATTCAAAGACATGTTTCAAATGTTCTTGAATTGATTAATGAAGGCTTTGATGTTGTTGTAAATTGTGCAGGATTGAGAGGGGGCGAAGTTGCAGATGATGGAGATGTTATGAATGTTTATCCCATTCGTGGAGTACTTTTTCAAGTTGATGCCCCATGGCAAAAGCAATTCCTCTACGAGGATTTTACAACTTTTACAATTCCTACGTAAGTGTTTTAAAAAAAATTTGCATAAATCTGGATTTACATGATCTGAGATATTTGATATATTGGATTGATTTACATTTTAAATTGGTCCAAAAATTTTTTTATCTGTGATCAGGATGATGCAATATCTACCGTAATTATAATTATCATTTTTACAGTATTGAATCAGTTTATATGGGTACGGTAAAAGAGATCAATGGAATGAGTACAATTGTATCCCCTGAAGAACGGGAAGCGGTTCGCCAGAAATATATCAAACTTCAACCTGCCTTTAGGGTATGCATTTATTTGCATTTTACTTATTTAGTTGTTTCATATGCTTTTTGCACGGAAAACAAATTTGCATAATTATTCAAATACCTAAAACTAATAATTTTTAATTTTTCAGAATGTTTCAGTTTTATCTGAATGGGTTGGATTTCGACCCCAGCGAGATCCGATCCGACTTGAAGCAGTTCCATTCAACAATGACTTAATTATTCATAATTACGGACATGGCGGAAATGGCTTTACTTTATCTTGGGGTTGTGCTCTAGAAGTTGTAGATCTAATTAAAAAACATTTTAATTCAAATTAATTAATTCAAAGCTTTGTTTAATAAATTTTTACAAATTTGGTCTTTGAAAACATCAAACTTATTAGCATTTTTTTATTATTGTTAAAAAAATTTGATTACTGTATGTCATCATCATTTTCTCATTTTAAATGAGCCTGATCAGCTTGAATAATTCGTTTTCCGCTTTAAAGTTGTTGTCAATAAAAAGCAAAGATAACACATAATCGCATATTTTTGAGTAACTGTTTATATTTTAAATGGAAGAAGATTGTTTATCAGTTTCCACCCATTTTTTGGAAATATAATCAGTGATACTCTAAAAAATAATACTTTTTTTTCAAACCATCATTAAAATTGCTTAAAAACTGTACAATTGTTGAATCTTTTGTCCTTAAAAAAGAGTTAAAAATTTATTTGTGAATACAAGGATTTCGAAAATATGCGATTGTTAAGTCCTTGGATTTATGTTGGAATTTTGGCATTGATTTTTGTGGATTTGAGTTTTGGGCTGAATTGGAGGAAAGACGAAAATGCCATTGATGTGTCGGAAGAATTGAATGAACAAGATTCTGAAGCAAAAATCATCGCAAGGCAATTCAAGAAACCGTCTTACATTGATTATGATGAAGATGATAGTGATGAAGACAGTGATGAAAAAGACAAAACAGAACTTTTTTTTGTTTGTGGTAAGAATGATAAAGGTAAGTATTGCTTAAATACGTGCAGGTATCACATATTGGTTTCTAACAAGCCATAAAAAATTTGTCGGCAAAAAAACTTTGATGTTTGATCATAAAATGGTGGATTTTTGTATCTCTCGTGATATCTTGATAATCGCTAATCAAAATTCTTCAAATCACATTTTTACTCCTTTTTAATTTTTTTCTTAAATTTAGATTCAATATGCAAATGTGAAATGGAAACATTGAATTGTGAAAAACGAAATTTAACATTCACCCATTTTTTCATCAGAGATGAAAGCTTTACAGTTAGATATGCAAATTTTAGAAATAATCAAATCACTGTTATAAAAAATGTAAAAAACCCCTTTAAGGATACTGTAGTTTCGAATTTAAAGTTTTAGAGATCAATTTTGCCTGGTTTGGATTATCAAGTTGAAGTCTTGGATTTTTCAAACAATTTTATTAACAAAATTCAAAACAAAGCTTTCGATGGATTTAAAAATTTAAAAAAGTTGTATCTTTCTTCAAATCGGCTTACAACAATTACCAATGGATATTTAACGAAAAACATTGGCGGAACTCTTCATCAATTATTTTTGGATAATAATCAAATTAAAAGGATTCATCCATCAGCATTTCAAGATTTGAAAAATTTGAATAAATTTGTTTTGGATGGGAATGTTGGGATTCAGTTAAGCAAAAGCACATTTCCACAAGCTTTGGCCCATCTTGAAATGCTGAGCTTGGATAATTGCGGAATTTCAAGGCTTGATGATGATGTCTTTGAATGGCTAACGTAAGATCGAAGCAAAAAATATTTTGTTTTATGCAAATTTTTTGCGAATATGCCTGTAAATGGCATTTGATATGGAAATTAAATAATGTCCAAAATCTTTTGTAAAAAATTTGCATAAAACCGTTTATTATGTTACAATACAGTATACCGTTACCTTTTAGGAGTTTGAAACAATTATCACTTCGAAATAATCCGATTGTTTTCATACCAAAAGCAATAAATGCCATCCCAAATTTATATGCATTGGATTTATCAAAAACTGAAATCGCTGAATTACAAACCGATCAAATTACCAATGATTACAATTTAAAAGAACTTTATCTTTCAAATATGCCATACCTTTATGGAATTAATGATTGTGCATTTTGTGGTTTACCAAATTTGGAAAAAATTGATTTATCAAATTCTCACAACCTTTATAACATTAATGAAAATGCTTTTGGTGGAATTACATCTCAAAAAGATTCAAAGTTTTCTGTTGCAACTTTGAAAGAATTTGATATTCATGGTTGTGATTTTAAAATTTTGCCTGAAAAATTGTTTGATTGGGCAAAAATTGAAAATCTAAAAATTCATGCAAATCCATTTTATTGTGGCAGCAGCATGGATTGGCTTACACAAAATAAACGCATTCGCTTTTCTGTAGATCCAAAGTAAGTTTAGCTTTATCCAAATCTTTGGTATTTTTCATAATTATTTATGCAAATTTTAGTAAATTATGCAAAATTTCCAAATTTTTTGTCTTTATGCAAATTTTTAAAATTTATACAAATTATCATAACTTATGCAAATTTTCAAATAATCAAAAACCAATTTCAGATGTTTTATGCCTCCTGCTTTGAGCGGAATGTATTTCTCAAATCTGACAAATCCGATCGATGATGCAGTTTCAGATGTCTTTAGATTTTCAATCAAATGGGCTACTGTATTATTTTTAATTTTTGTTGGAGTTGTTGGACTTGGAAGTGCAACCCTGTATTACGTTTACCGTATTCGAGGAACTGCACATCCTCTACATGGTCCGACAAAATTGGGCTACAGTAATCTTCCAATTGAACAACCCGAAAAATATTATTTTGCTTGATTTTTTTAATTTAAAAAAAAATTGTATATTTTTTAATTTTGATTAATAAAATTTTCTTTTAACATTTTTTCTCCTTTTAATTAAAGCTTTATTTAATAAAAAAAGTATAAATAAAAAGCTTGGAAGATAGATTTTAAAACAATTTTAAACACAGTAATTTATAAAAAGGATACAGTACATATTTTATTTACAATCCATCAACAATTGGATCAGCCCAAACACAATCTTCTTCAATTTTGAGATTGTATTTACTTCCGCCATCTTTGTAATCGGATGTAACAACTCTGAACCATCCAAGTTCACTAAAAAAATTTGCATATAAGTTTGTGTTAATAGAATATACTGTAGCTTACCCCCATGGAGTTCCCCAACTATTTCTTCCAATCCAATATTCGGTACCTAAAACCACAAAATTAGTTACAGTAATTTCATATATGCAAATTTTTTTACCAGTATCATGATCAACCCCCCATCCAACAACAGAAATGATATGATCAATATCTTCACTGGTTTCTTCATGATAAATTCCACCGGCATAACTGTCAAATGCTTTTGTAGCAGCAATGCCGCAGGCAATTGGACCATTATGAAAGATTTCAGCTTTCATCTTATCTTTGCCATGTACAGATCCATATTCTTTAACCTTGTATAAAGTATAATTTTGAATGGAGAAACAATCCGCAGGCCAACAGGATCCACATTGATTACTAAAAAGGTTTGAAATTTGCATAAATTCAACAAGTGTACTGTAACGTTACTATTTATCGCATTTTCCATTTCGGGCTTGATAATTATTGCAAGTTTCATGTGGGATTCCATGGGATTTAGCGTATTTGTAAACGGCACCAGCTTCTCCGCCTTGACATGAACCAGCTCCAGCACAATCAATAACATGTTGAACGGAAAGAAGAGCAGGAGGCCAAGCATTTTTACGTTTAATGTTAATTCGATCGGCTAAAGCACTCGTAGATCCCATTGCCCAACATGATCCACAATCTACAAATAGAATAGGATTACGGTATGTGATTTACAGGAAAATAGTTCAAAGTCCATGATATCCCAAATTTGAATATTGAAAAACCAAAATCGGAATTTTGGTTTACAATTTTAACTCTATCCGAAAACATGTTTTTAAACTAACGACGTTAGCAGCATTTTATTTCGGAAGGGAAAGAAATCATTTCCAGAGAGCCGCCTTTGATCTTTTGTCTTCGGCGATAAAAAATCAAAAGATTTCTATGATTTTGGAGAAGGTACGACTCCTCTTGCTGACATTCTAGTTAAATAAAATCATGAATAAAAACCTACATTGTGGGATATGTTGATTTCGATCAACTGAGGCATAATTAACACCATCTTTATTTCTCCAATCAAAAACTGTTGGAAGACTTGAAAAATCATAATCATCATCTTCATAAACTCTTGGAGACATTCTAAAAACGTTCCCTTACAATCTTGTACCATAAAGAAAAACATACTTTTCTTCCTGGAAAATTGAATCCCCTCGAGCTTTTCGATAACATCCACCAAGATTATATTTACTTTTTTGGCTTACAACTTTATAAAAGTTCTTGTTATGTTTATGATGATTGTGATGATGATGATGTTCATTACTTTCAACCACGGCATTCAAACCAAATAAAAGTCCAACAAAAACAGCAAAAATAAGAAAACGCACCATTTTTGGATGAAAAAAATGAGCGAAAATGAATCAAATTTATTTTTTTGTTGGTCACAAGTTTGGGAAAAAAGAAGGACTATTCTCTTTCGACAATCAACAATCACTCACTTTCTCTCTATCTCTAAAAAGGGCCAATGCCTTGACCTTGTTGTTTTTGTAGTATTTTTTTACATTCACTAAAAATGAAAAATTTAGTGATAAGCCAAAAAACTCAGGTGAGAAAGAGGGCCGGCGAAAAACAAGTTCTTATCTTTTTTTTTCTTTAACTGTTTTTTCTATATTCATCTTTCTCTAAATTTAAGCTATTTTTGATTAAAAAAATAAAATGTTTGACAGACACCACCTGGGACGATGGAATAAAAGAATGATAGACTTTTTTATTGCAAAATTCTTGTTCTTGATATTATTTGTTGAAATGACGGAAGTCATCAAAAATGAATTAAAAGGACAAAGAATCAATTGTTTTGAATTAATTTAGCTTTCATTTCAAAGTCAAAAGTTCAGAGTTTTGAGCATTTGAAAACATGTTTTAACAAGACTGTTTGAAAAACAAAATCTTACTAAAGTTCCTAGAGGTTACGATAATGTTGGAATTTGAAAAGCAGGTTTTACAAAAATATGCTAAAAACAATCAAATTGCATATTTTCATTACAGTAACTTTCAAGTGAACTCGTTTTAAACTCGATCGAATTAACTCAAATTTTATAATCATTTATCATTGACATCATTGATATTTAAATTGATCAAAAAATTTATGACAGCTTATTTTCATCACACAAAACAGTTTAAAAAATTTGCATATTTCCATCAAAGCAACAAAACAAAAAATTCACTCTTTTTTTCGTCTCCAACCAATCATGAACTGTCGAATCTATTTATTTTTGCTACTTTTAACTTTCACATTTTGGATTGGTGAAGGTTTTCATGAAGATCAAGTTTGTGCAGAGTATTCTCAAG
This sequence comes from Panagrolaimus sp. LJ2414, assembly GCA_024447195.1. NCBI lineage: Eukaryota > Metazoa > Nematoda > Chromadorea > Rhabditida > Panagrolaimidae > Panagrolaimus > Panagrolaimus sp. LJ2414. The sequence continues at coordinate 769,106 of JAMRXY010000046.1, forward strand.
AATTCGCTTCAAAGACAAATGGAATTGATGCTTCTAAAAATCCAAGTTTACTTGTTTATGTAAGTTTTCTGTGATTTATGTTAACTGATAATAATATTCAAATGTTTATAGTCAAGTGAATGTAAAGGTTGTATCGCAACAATCAAAGATAGAAAATTTCAAACTTTTTGTGCTCGTGAAAACTACGATTTTGGATTACAGTAAGTTTTACCTTTTTTAGTTGAATATGTGATGTTTTTGGGTTTTACACTTTTCAATAGTAATTTTTGATTTTGTGAATTTAAATTTTACTTACCACTTACCGTAATCCATTAACTCTTAATTCATTTTTTAGTCTTTGTAAATCTTCAAAAACCTTAAATTGCAATGACCATACTTGTTGCTGTTTTGGAGAATTTTGTTATGATCGATTAAGAAATCATTTTGCTTCCAAGCCTGCTAAATCTTCCTCTGAATGCGTCGTTCAAAGAAAATCTTCAGAATCTGAAACTCCAGAATCCTCATTTAAAAGAAATTCTTGTTCAATTTGTGTTGGAGAATATCGAGGAAATGGTAAATTTGAATGTTATAAATAAAATTATTGATTAATTTTTAGCAATTGAATCTCGATGTATTGAATCAGATAATTTGAAATCGGAATGTTTAAAAGCAGCAGAGTTAATTGGAGGAAATTTGGCTTGTACAAAAGATCAAAAGAAATGCTGCTGTCAATCGAATAATTGTCAAGAACAATTTGAAAAATTATTTTTTGAAAATGGTGATCTTGGAAAATCTCTTCTTTCTGAACCATATGGATATCCACCGACTTTAGCAAAAATTAAAAATTCAGCTGTTTTTTGTAATTTTAATATTCTTTGGTTTCTTTTGTGTTTTACTACTTTATTTATAACTGTAAATTAAATGTAATAAATTTCAACAATTTAAAGTTTTCCAATTTTTTATATAAAAATAACACAAAAATATAACAAACTAAACAAAATATATAAATAACATAAACATGAATCTACAGTAACCAAGATACACAAATACAGTAACTACAACAATAAATTTAACCAACTAATTTTTACAATATTTTTGTTTTACGATAACATTTTTCAAAGCTTTCAACGTTCCAATAAAAGAGGATTTTGATTTTGGAGAAGAATATAATTTTCGATGTTGGGATACGGTATATGGTGACATGGATTGTTTGGCAAAAGCGTAACAACTTTTTGTTCGTCGCATATTTCTTTGATGAATACAGTAACTGCAAACACAAATACGTCGTCCATATTGTAACTTGGTATTTTTGGGGCATCTGACTGGTGGAGATCGACGAGGAGTTTCTTCTGTAAAAACGGATCTTGAGTTCAGGAATCGATTATTTGGGTCAAGATCAAAGATTTGTTTTTTGGAGATTGGTGTTGGTCGAACAGATCGGCGAAGGTAGCTGAAATATGCAAATTTAATACATGGTGTGAAGTGATAAGATGGACATGGGATTAATGTAGGAGCAGAGGCTGTTAATATAAATAGAGGCAGAAAATAGGATCCGTCTGGGTGGGGCAAAAGTGAGTGATAAAATTATGCAAATTTTCAAGGTGCTAAGGGGTTACTGTAATTTAAGGTAAAAAAAACAAACATTAAAAAAGTTTTGAGTTCTCTTCGAGCTTCTTCAGATCCATTTCTTTCATATCGATCAATTAATCGATCCAATAAAATACTTTCTTGTGCCGAAATTGAATGCCGATGCCGATGAACGAATGATGTAATTTCTTCAATTTCAGAAATTGGAATTTGATATTTCAAGGATTTTGGAATGGCATTTTTATGGAAGTGAGAAATCATTGGTGAAAGACTGAAGTCACTCATCATTCTTTGATACATAATTATTATTAAATATTTAATATATTATTAATCAAAATAAACGAATTCTTTGTCTGCCAATTTTTTTAAAAGTGAAACTGATTAAAACTGAAAGTGGCCAAACAAAGAAAAAAATCAGTCATAGATCTCAAAAAAAAGTGAACAGTTCATCCAATAAAAAAGGTGGGCCACCGTTATTAATTTCTGTTTCTGCTGCCGATGCCAAAACACATATCCTGAGGGTTTTTAGATTTTTGCTGAAAGGAATGGGAGCGGAATGGCACAAAAGCTGTAAGATTATTTCAGAGATAAATTGTTGCCTCTGCTCAAGAAAATAAAATAAAAATGATATTATCTGTCTTTCATTCCTTTTTTCATCTTTATTTATTAGATTTTTACTAATTGGAACAAACAACAAAAAGAAAGGCTACCGAAGGGCCATGTTCAATCATCAAAAAGAAATTTTTGTAATTACAAAAAAGTCGTAAAAAATTTTCCTTTTAGTCTTTTTCTCAATAAATCTTTCTTGAAAAGTTTAATCGAGCATTTTATAAAAGGGGCAGTTGTAAATCAAAGTCCAACAAAAAGTGTTAACATTTTTACTGTAAGTTTTGGATACATCTGTTTCAAAAATCTGAACGGATGTTAACGGTTATGGGAATATTTTGTTTATGCATGTAACAATTTTATGACTTGAGTTTAAAATTTTTTAAAAAAAATGCATTAACGTAAATGAAAATAGAGGTCTAGAATTTAGGCACTTCTTGATTCTCTTGTTGATAAACGTCTGATAACCTGTTCAGAAAATTTCGATTCACTTTTGAATAAGGAACATAGCAGGATCCATATGGTTGTTGATGAAAAAAATGCAGATTCTAAATCTAAAGAAGAAAGATGGGAAAAATAGTAAAAAAATTTCAGGAAAAGAAGGAGGACATCCAAATTGCAAGTTCAAAAAAACTTTGAATATTTTCAACACTAAAAAACTCCTAACACGAACAACTTTTTTGTAAAAAAATTTTAAAATTTCACGTTTTTTAAAATTGCAACATCTTTTTGTTGATGATTTTAGTGTTCATCGTTTGATTTTAATTCCAACTTTTTATTTTACAACCAATTAAATATGAAAGTAATAAGAAATGTACGACAGATATCCCGGCTTGGAACTACTGCATCCCAAAAACCTTTCTCTAATCAACTTGTTCTTTTAAATCAGGTTTGTAAAAATACTCTTTCATCAACTCTTAAACTTACATCATCATCTTATTTCTTTCTTTTAGGCACAATTATTTCAACCATATTCTTTTCGTGGTTTTAGTGCAGAGAATCCAAAGCCAAAGAATTTCTTTACAACATTTGTGGATACTTTGAAAGATGAATTGCAGAAGAATAAAGATCTTCAAGTTTGTTTTTAGGCTATGTTATATATCTTTAACTAAATCCTTTTTTAGGAACATAAAAAGATTTTAAATGAACGCTTGAAAGAATTGAATGAAGCAGATGCGTTGAAAGAAGCTCGACAAAAGTTTGTAAGTTATTTTTGTCTGTTGGTTTGCTTGAAGTTTAAATTTTATTTGTTCTAGAACAAAGTCGAACAAGAAACCGCACAAAGTACAGAAGTTATTCGGCATCGGGTTAAAGAATTTAAAGATCATTTTGAAAAGGTATGATTCCGTTATGCATTTAAAACTGTTTATTCTAATGAAATTTTTTTTCAGGTTGTAACGGATCTCCAAAAAACTGAAGCTGGTAAAAAGCTTTCCGTTGCTGGACAAGAAGCTCTCAAACAAGCAAAAGTTGCCGCAGAATTTCTTGAAAAAACTGCTAAAGATATTGGTGATACACAAGTTTATCAACAAGTTTCATCTGTATGTTTCTTTTCTGTTTTATTCTGTTAAATTAATTTTTATGTTTTAAGACTGCAAAATCTGTTCAACGTGAAATTGATAATATTGCTGACGTAAGAATGTATTCAAGACCTCGTAAGTGTTTTTTGTTATATGAATATTAATTTATTTAATGGAAAGTATTACATATTTTTATATTTTTTAGAAGAATTGAAAATGCGATCTGCTGACTTTTCAACGAGTGCATTTGCAAATAGAACTGTTGAAGCTAATGAGTAAGAGCCTCTCTAATGGATTTTTAATTCTTTATTAACCTTTAACTTTTATTTTTCAGTGAAGCCACTGATATCGAACTTCACAAAGAATCAAGATGGTATCAAGGATGGAAAAACTTTTCTGAAAATAATTCATATTATAATAGTTAGTTTTTATCTTACTTACCGTAATCTTTATTAATCTGTTACATGTTTTTAGAAGTTCTTGATTGGAAGATTCGATATGATGAAAGTGAAAATCTTGCTGTTCGACTTATTCGTGGTGTTACAGAACGGGTTGGCTCTGTATTCAGTTCTTCCAATGAAGTATCAGAAGTGCTAACAGAAATTGCCAAAATTGATCCAAAATTTGATAAAATTGAATGGCTTCGATTTTGTGAAAAAGAAGTTATCCCAAATATCTTGGAAGCATTTATTCGTGGAGATCTTAAAATTCTTGAAGATTGGTGTCATGAACGTGCTTTTATTATGCTTTCCGCTGTAGTAAAAGAATATCAAAAATCTCTTTTTTCAACTGCCGATTCTCGAATTATTGATATTAGTAAAGTTGAAATGGTCTCGGGTAAAATGATGGATCAAGGTCCGGTTATCGTCATCACATTTCAAGTTTTTATGATAAATGTTGTAAAAAATTCTGAAGGAAAAGTTATTCAAGGAGATCCCGTAAGTTTCTTTTTTGGGCGTCAAAGGATTACTGTAATGCAAAATTGTTTCAGAACAAACCTGTCCGGGTTCATCATGTTTGGGTAATGTGCCGTGATATGGAAGAATATAATCCTGCAACAGCTTGGAAATTGCTTGAACTTCATATGCAAGAAGGTGCTCTTGCAGTATAAAAATTTGAATATCATTTTCTAGTAGTAGGGAATATCATTTCTTAGAATAATAATAATTAGTAGAATAGGAATTTAGTTCAAAATAATTTTTGATTTGTTGTTGATTTTATTTTTGAATATTCTTTTTGAAAATATAATAATTGGATTAAATATAAAATAATTAAAAGAGTTTTAATGCAATTGCTTTAGTCGCCTAGCTTTATGAAATTTTAAATTTCTATCAATAAGCTACGCAACCAAAGAAACCGCATCTCAACTCAAAAGTTGAGAAATAAAATACGTGATGATTTTAAGGAATCGGAATTGTGATGGAACAGAATAGGTATTGGTGAGCTTTGAGAAGAATCCTGAAAAAATCAACATTTATGTTAATGACAAATTGTTGAAGTTTTTGAAAAATTAATGTTTAGAGGAAAGAGAGAGATTGCCTGTAGCAATCACCTGATTGAAAGATGAAAGAAGTTTGAAGAATGATGATGGCAGCAGCAGCCATCAATGTTGATGGTTGCGCGAAAGTAGAAGAAGGAGAAAAAATTTGGGGCGCAATTCTGCGGGAAAATGGAAATAGAAAAATGAAATAGGAGGGGAAGGGAATAACAGTGGCGGCAACCGCCATTAACCAAAAAAAATAGAACCGATCGCCGCCGCAGTTGCTGATGCTCGCCTTGCATTCTTGGTCGATTTTAAACCATGATTTAAAAATATATTTGATTTTTTTTTGTTGAATCGAATTGAAGTGATTCCAAAGGCAAAAGGAAAAGAAGAAGAACAACCGCAACGACATTCTTCTTCTTTCTGTTTGTGATGATTTCAAGTTTCTATATTTATATTATATATTTTTTTGAATGTTTAAAGCAAAATAGCAGAATAAAAAATCAAAAATAAATTAGTTGATTTTGATTGCAATTAAGGCAGAAATGTATGAATTTTAAGTGAAGAGAAAGAAGAGAAAAATTAGAAGTAGAACAATAGAATTTTAAGAAGGGGGAACACATTTTTGTTTAAAGTTAAAATCCAAAGGTTAAGGAGAAGAGAGAATTTTAATTTTTCTTTAACGAGAAAAATGATAAGCTTATTCTTTTTCCTTTCTTTTGCTAGTTAGCTAAAAATGAAGAAAAAGGAGAGGTAAGGTAAAGGGGTAATTGCAGGATTGTTGGCGTTAAACTTTGCAACAAAAATTATCTCTTTCTATTATGTCTTTTAACCCTTCCACAAAAGCCCCACAAAAGCTTTTTTTTGATAAGAACAGAGCAAAAAGAAGTAAATTTTTACGCTAATTAATATAGAATTTATGGTATTTTTTCTAGTCTATAAAAAACATCGAAAAAGAACTAAATCATTAAAAATGAGCTAAACTTACAGTATACTGAAACTCAAAGATTGATTTAATTTTTGAATTGTCTGGTTAAAAAGTATGACAAAAAAGAGTAGTATAATTTTTTCAATTACCGTATAGAAGCAATTTTGAAGCTACGAAATATATTTTTAATTATTAGAAAAATTTTTCAAATTTCATACTGTAGTTCACTAAGACTTGTAAGATGTTGACAAAACTCATACATGAATTAATGAACTACAGTATCAAATTTGAATATTGTTTTTTGAAGGAGTATTTCAAATTTATACAGTACCTTAGCAATTGCGCATACGGTAATTGTAAAATATTTTTTATTCAAATTTTCTTTAGAAAATTTTTATTAGTGAATTTCAATTCTAAAATTTTTAGACAGACAACAACAACACCTTTTCAATCTAACCTGTACTTTACTATAAATATAAAAAAAGTAGTAATAATAGAAAAATGTCTCGTTTTATATTTTGAAAATAAATAACTTCTGCTGCTTGCTGCTGCTGTTGGGGTTGTTGCTGCGGTAGTTGATGTAATTTCTTTTCTTTCTCCATCTTTTTTTCTGTTAACTTTTTTAACTAATTTTTTTTGTCAACCATGGAAACGTACTTTTTTTGCTTTGCTTTCATGTCTTCTTTTTATTTTTTGACACCGCCTTCAAAATTTTTTCATGTTCTTCTGCGCAACTTTCACCTTTAATTTTTTCTCTTCTTTTTAAATTTTTATAAAAGCCAAGGCATGTAAAATGTAAAAGATGAAGAAAAGGTGGCATTAATCCTTTTTCTCTCTTTTATCCTTTCCTACACGTTTTGTTATGGTCTCTTTCTCTTTCTGTCTATCCTTTCACGTCGGCGTTGCTGTTGTTGTCATCATCAGCATCATCATCGTCGGGGTGTTGTCGGCAAAAAGGCATAACACTTTTTTTCTATCATCGAAAAAAAGTGTTAACCTAAATTCCGGAAAAGATGATGTTGAAGATGTGAGAAAAAATAAGACCGCGCAAAAATCTGCTTCTTCTATCAAGATTCTGAATCTTTTTGAAAATTGTCTATCCGAAGCACCGAAGATAAAGTGTAGTTTCGGCTTTACAGAAAAAGAAGTATAAGAAGCTTTTAAAAAAGGATTAACGTCATGCAAGAAAAAATTTGTATAAAAATATCCCTTCTTTATCTCTTTCCAATACGATGACACAAAACTAAAAAGAGTAAAAAAGTCATACAAAAAATTTTGTGGCTTCAAAGTAAAAATGAATTTATACGTTTTTTAAAAAATATACTTGCAAAAAATACAAGACAGTGAAAAATAATAGTAAAGTATACACGATTACGATAGTCAACAATATAAAATAGAAAGAGATTCTTCACATAAGAAAATTATCATCATGCAAGACGAAGAATAATGTGAACACCAGAATCTGTTGAAACGACATCAGACATTTCATATGGCTTTAAAGCGAGAGTTGCATCAGAGAATTTTCGTTGCATTGATTCAGGTTCAAAGAAGCCAAGATCTCCACCACGTTTTGCAGAGGAACAATCAGAATATTTTGAAGCTAATTCCTTGAATTTTGCTTTGAGTTCATTTTGATCAGAGATGTTAGCAAGTTGATCACGGTATCCTAAAAACAAGAAGATATGTAAACTAGATGTAAATAGGGTTGTCAAAGGAACTTTCGGGAAATATTTCCCGGGAAATTTCCGGAAATTTCCCGGGAAATTTCCCGATTTTTGCGGGAAATCAGACAAATTTCCCGCAAACTTTTACACTTTTAACACAGAAATACGCAACTAATTTTTATTAAAAAGTTGTTCTTTTTGCTTTGAAAGACATGAAAAGGAGCAGCAAAGCCTCAAATTAGAGTTTGTTCGTCAAAATGTAACATTTAAGCTTTTTTGGGTATTCAAATAGCAGTTTTTGAAAAATCGACAAATCGGGAAATTAGAGGGAATTTCCCGGAAATTTCCCGGGAAATTTCCCGCCTTTTCTGATTTCCCGGGAAATTTGACAACCCTAGATGTAAAAGATATACATAAAGCAAGTAATGCCGTAACTTCGGATAAAACTCACAGGTCTCTGACATTGCAAAAAATCAACAAAAAAGTGCAAAAAATCCGCATGTGTTGATTTTTTGCACTTTCTTGCGGATTTTTTGCATTTTGTTGTAGATTTTTTGCACTTTTTCATGCAAAAAATCAACACAAAACTGCAAAAAATCATCAAAAAGTTACAAAATTACTTTCGATAGTTAATTATCGAAGATATCCAAAATTTAATGCCAATGGGTTAAAACCCAATGGCGATGCCGCTCCGGCATCCGCGTATGAAGGGGGGAGGAAGGGGAGGAAAGGAAAGGAACCTGAAAAGGGAATTTAGGCCAGAGAAAAGTGTTGAAGGCTGCGGTATTTATCTGCAAAAGAAAGACATAAAGAATACAAAACGCTGGAGCAGACAGAGATACAAAGAGAGGCTCTTTCTTCATTCTTTTTTTCTGTCAAAAAAAACAATAGTTATTTTTATGCGGATTTTTTGCAATTTGTTGTTGATTTTTTGCAAATTAAAAGTTTTATGCGGATTTTTTGCAAATTTTTGTTGATTTTTTGCAAGTTTCAACTTCTTGTTGATTTTTTGCAATTTGTTGCAGATTTTTTGCAAATTCAAAGTTTTTGCTGATTTTTTGCACTTTTATGCAAGTTTCTTGCAATGTCAGAGACCTGTGCTGAATTTAAATGGGCACTAGTTGTGTAAAAAGAAGGTGCAGTTTCTCATAAAACATTGCGATATATTGCCAATGTGCTTTCTTTTAATTTGAATTTTTGCCATTTCTTCAATCATTGAAACTTCACAGGTCTCTGACATTGCAAGAAACTTGCATAAAAGTGCAAAAAATCAGCAAAAACTTTGAATTTGCAAAAAATCTGCAACAAATTGCAAAAAATCAACAAGAAGTTGAAACTTGCAAAAAATCAACAAAAATTTGCAAAAAATCCGCATAAAACTTTTAATTTGCAAAAAATCAACAACAAATTGCAAAAAATCCGCATAAAAATAACTATTGTTTTTTTTGACAGAAAAAAAGAATGAAGAAAGAGCCTCTCTTTGTATCTCTGTCTGCTCCAGCGTTTTGTATTCTTTATGTCTTTCTTTTGCAGATAAATACCGCAGCCTTCAACACTTTTCTCTGGCCTAAATTCCCTTTTCAGGTTCCTTTCCTTTCCTCCCCTTCCTCCCCCCTTCATACGCGGATGCCGGAGCGGCATCGCCATTGGGTTTTAACCCATTGGCATTAAATTTTGGATATCTTCGATAATTAACTATCGAAAGTAATTTTGTAACTTTTTGATGATTTTTTGCAGTTTTGTGTTGATTTTTTGCATGAAAAAGTGCAAAAAATCTACAACAAAATGCAAAAAATCCGCAAGAAAGTGCAAAAAATCAACACATGCGGATTTTTTGCACTTTTTTGTTGATTTTTTGCAATGTCAGAGACCTGTGTTAATGGCAATAAAGTTAAGCGTTGTCAGATGTAAACAATTGAAGATCGTTAGTAGTAATATTTATATTAAAGTTGCTTTTTAATTGGCTATTACGACAAAAGAGCTATTTTTGGAATTGAAATATTATCATCTCAAGCGTAAAACTACTTTTAATTTAAAGTTTCGTAGCTTAGGGAGAAGCCTAAAGCTCTTTATGTGTAACAAAATTGGGAAATTTTCCGTCTGATTTACCCGTAAAATTACCCGTACGGCAGCAACGTCAAAGAAGTTTCAACAATGAAAGAAAGAATCAAATAAAATTATTACCTTTAAGAATTTCAATGGCTTCAGCTTCACTTCGAGTAATATTTTCTTCCCGCCATGAAGATGGTCTAAAATATATCCATTTAATTGCACATAAAAAACAGAAACAAACCTTCGAGATCCTGAATGCTTAACGAGAAGATGTAAAGCACGAACTTTTTCAGACATTTTTAATTATTAAAAAGTATCAGAAATAACAAAAATAAGTAGAATTTCAATTCAAAAAATCAATTCGAAAAATGACCTTCAAAAAAAATTGGAAAACACAAAAAAAAATTTATTGGACATTGCAAAAAAAAGTCTTGAAGGGAAAAAGAAAACATTAATGCCGAATCAGCGAAATAATTTTTTGTGTCTTTGAAATTTTTTTGATTTACGCGGAAGCTTACGTCGACTAAAACAACGTTACATTCTTCTTATTTACTAACTATCTTTTGTATTATTATTATTGTAACTATTACTTTTCTTCCAAACTCAATTAACTCAATTTCAAGCCCAAAATGTTTTATCACATCTCTCTTCAACATGAAGTATCATTACATCCAAAATATTTTGGTCCAAATTTAATGGAAGTTGTAAAGCAACGTTTATTCAATGAAGTTGAAGGAACTTGTACAGGAAAATATGGTTTCGTAATTGCTGTTACAACAATTGACACAATTGGAAATGGTTTAATTCAACCTGGTAAGATTTCATATTAAACATGAATGGAGGTTGTTGATTCATTTCTTTAAAGGTCGAGGTTTTGTCGTTTATCCAGTCAAATATAAAGCAATTGTATTTCGTCCATTCAAAGGTCAAGTCATGGATGCTGCAGTAACTCAAGTTAATAAAGTAAGTGATTTTTATATTGGATTAGTTTGAAAAATTAAACTAAAATGTTTTATAATTGATTCATATCCAATGGTTTTAGGTTGGAATGTTTTGTGAAATTGGACCTCTTACATGCTTCATTTCAAGACATTGTATTCCACCTGATATGGAATTTGATGGTTTAAGTGTTCCACCCAGCTACCGTACAGCAGATGAATCTCTTGTTATTCGTCCTGGTGATGATGTTCGCGTAAAACTTATTGGCATTCGTGTCGATCATAATGATCTCTTTGCATGTGGAACTTTAATGGATGATTATCTCGGTTTATGTGCTACTGATTAATAATCTCATTTTTTTCCTTTTTTGTTTATGTATTTTTTTTGTTATTAAATATTTTTACATTACAAATTTGTACTTTAAATTTTGATTTTACAAGTTTGAAAACTTGATTAATATCTTTGTCGTTTCGTTTCCAGATTTTTTTATTGTACATTTTAGGACAAAATGGGATTATTTGATTATCCAATGTTTGATGAAATTCGACGAATGAACAAGCGACAAGTCGCTTATCAAGTTTTAAACTTTGCAATGATAGTTAGTTCTGCCTTGATGATATGGAAGGGATTGATGGTCGTGACAGGATCAGAATCTCCGATTGTTGTTGTTCTTTCTGGATCAATGGAACCGGCTTTTCATCGAGGTGACTTGTTGCTACTAACCCATAATCGAGAAGATCCTATTCGAGTTGGTGATATTACTGTATTCAAGATTGAAGGCCGAGATATTCCAATTGTGCATCGAGTTATCAAAGTTCATGAAACTAAAACTGGTGAAATTAAATTCTTAACAAAAGGTGATCATAATCAGGTATGTTTATTTATATTACTGTATCTTAGAAAAATTACTGTTATTGTTTGATTTTAGGTTGATGATCGAGGTCTTTATGCTCCTGGACAATATTGGTTAACTGATAAAGATGTCGTTGGTCGTGGAACAGGTTTTGTACCATATGTTGGAATGGTAACAATTTTAATGAATGATTATCCAAAACTCAAATATACTGTCCTTGGTTTATTGGGTCTTTTTGTTTTAATTCATCGAGAATAGAAAGAGATGAAAGAAAAAGAAGATTACTCTGCTGCTTATTTATTATTATTATTTCTTGTTATATTTTTAAAAGTATTTTATTGTTTTTTTCTTGGGACAAATACGTATCAAAGAATTTTTCCTTCGATGTTTTTCATTATTATTGTATGTCTTGTTGAATGAATGATTCGTGTAGCTTTTCTCTGGGTTGCTTTGTTTTAATAATAGTATTTAAACGGATATAAAAGCTAAAAGGAAACTTGTTTTTTGGGGATTGGATTAATTTGTTAAAATACAAATATATAATATCTTTGGTTGTTTAGCAAAAATTACTGTAAAATTTAAAATTACAGTAAAAACCGTACAATGAAATTAGCAGTAATTAGCGGGTTGTTGGCCATTTTGGCATTGATAGAAGTAATTCCGGCATCTAAAGTCCCCTCAAATGTGCTAGATTTAAATGATAAATTTATGGATGTCATGAATGAAGGCTTCTGGTTCGTAAAGTTCTATGCCCCATGGTGTGGACATTGTAAGCATTCAAAATTTGAATAAATTATGTTGAGCAATATCACTTTTAGGTAAACGAATTGCACCAGTTTGGGAGCATGTTGGACATGCATTAGCAGATATGAATTCCCCTGTTAGAATTGGAAAAATTGATTGTACCCGATTTACTGCAGTTGCAAATGCCCTAAAAATTAATGGATATCCAACACTAGTCTTCTTCCGAAATGGCATCAGAATCCCATATGAAGGAGATCGAAAGAAAGAAGCAATTTTGGATTTCTTAATTAAATCTTCTGGACCAGTTGTTGCAAATCTTGATACAGCTGTTAAATATTCTGAACTTAAAAAAACTTCCGACAAAGATCCATTCTTTGTTTACATTGATTCTGAAGCAGGCGATAGCAGTAACAATAAATTGTTTAAAGAATATGAAGCTGCAGCTGAAAAACTTTTCACTGAATCTCGATTCTTCCGTTCCAAATCTTTGACTCCGTTTCCAGCCACCCTTACTCTTCAACAGCGACCTGCAATTGCAGTTTTTAAAGATGGAAAACATTATATCTATGATGAAAAGAAAAGTATATTTTGTATACTGTAACATTAAAGATTACCATAATCCCTTTTGTAGATCCAGATCTTTCTGCTTGGATTGAAGCAGAGCGTTGGCCTTTGATGACTGCTGTTGCACCAGCAAATATTCATGCCCTTGGAAAAACCGATAAAAAACTTGTTTTAATTGTTGCAGATTTACTTGATAAAAGTAATCTTAGCTCCCCAATTGGAAAATATTTTAAAATTGCAAAAGAAGCTGCAACTCTTTGTCGGCAAGATGAAGATTTACATTCAAAATTTCAATTTGGTAATTTTCATAATATGGTTTTGATAGAGATATACAGTAATCCATTTTTGTAGGTTGGTTAGATGGAAACACAATTGCAAATAATATTGTTATGGGAGAAATGCCAATTCCATGTAAGAATTTTAAAAAACTGTGATAATCCCTTATCGTTACGATCGAGATCTTCGACTTCAACATACCGTAACAATTATGCAAATTTACAAAACTTTTGGTCTTGACAATCTTGAAAAAAGCACTTTTGAAATTTGCATAACTGCCATGACATGTTTTAGGTGAAGATGTTGATCTTAGTGATAATCAGTAGTACACTATAGTTCGATGATAATTGTTGTCCTAACAAAAAATAATTTGCATAAAACTTTAGCAATGCTTGTGTTCAATGATTCCAGTTATGAATACTTTTTGCCTTCGGATGCCCCAGAAAAGACCACTCCCCAATCGATTATTACATTTTTGCAAACTATCGCTTCCGAAACCGTTGAACCAATGGGTGGCCGAACATGGCCTTTGAGATTCCGTCGAATGTATTACGATATCACAACAAATGTGTATCAAATGTTTCAAGCCCAGCCCGTTTTAACAATCTGCCTTTTTGGAGTTCCAATGGTTTTTATCGCAGTAATCACGTATTCAATTTGTTCTGCTGATTTTACCGTTGATCGAGATGAAATTTATCCGGAGGAAGATGAATTTTCTGATGCTGAAATGATTCAAGAAAAAGATCGGGAAGAAATTGAAAAAAGTGAAATTCGAAAACGGCGACAACAAAAGCGAAAACATCGAGAAAGTGAAAAATCTTTGATCGAAGACGATGATGATGAAGAAATGGAAGCAGAAGATGTCGACATGAATGAATCCGATCATGAAAAAGCTGAATAAATTACAGCTTTGGGTGATATGATATAATGATAAGCAATGTTGTAAATATTTTTCGTAATACTGTATTCAAAAATTTGCATAAGTTTTGTACCATTTTTATTTTGATATTTCTTTTCAAGAATCTCATATTTAATTTTGTTAATATGCTTAAATTTTCATACAGTAACCTTTTTTGTTTTCTTTTAAGTATTGAGATTGAAAATAAGTTGTAATTTCCCATTTATGCTCACAAATTTGCATACAAAAGTCTTCTTTGGTGTTTAATGTTCTCCATGTCTATTTTCAGGCTTGCCATCTATATATTTTTAGTACCTTTTTTAACTAGTCTTTTTAAGATCTCTTTTTTTCTATCCAAAGATTTTTCTTTTTTATTATATTTGTAACGTAATATTTGTATACTGTAATACCGTAATCTATTTGTACTTTGATTTTGTTAAAATAAAATTCAATAAAACTAATTTTCGTAATTTTTTATTAAAAACAGAGAAAAAAATAATAACAAAAAAATGCAAGAATTCGAGAAAAAAATGCATATTATAAAAAACATAGATTTGCTTCTTTATTTTATATTTTTTAATAAAATAAAGTAATACACTAACTGGATTGAATTGGATTTTGGATGGAGAAAAAGAAAACAAAAAAAGAACCCTCTAAAAATATGGATGAAAAAGGGATTGAGGGATGGTGAAGATCAAAAATAAAGGAAAAAGAGAGATATAAATTTTAGAAAAGCAGCAACAAAAGAAGAGAGAGAGATAATCCTGAATATTCAAATTTTTTGGAAATCCTAAAAAAAGAGAGGATGGACAACAAATCACGGGTGGAAAAAACAAAAAACATGGGTCCACGAAATAAATAAGTTTTTAAAAATAGGTACAAATGTTAAAAGATTTTTATTGATTTTTTTGTAAAAATTTTAAAAATTTGCATATTTTAATTTTATGCAAATTTCCAGTTGGAGCACGTCAAAGGCAAAGACGAAATCAAAAAAAAAGAAGAAAAACGAAAAATAACGTTGGTTTTTGTTTTAGAAAAATACATAGAAAAAATTTTTGAGATACAATTTTTTTGGATTGAGTAGCGCAGTTTGATATGAATTTAAAAGTTTTTTAGTTGAATTTAGACAAAAAAAGAATACAGTAATAATATAAAACTATTATTCATTCAAAGAAATTTCATAGACAGTTGCCTTTCGATCTCCACTTCCTGTGACGAGATATTTGTCATCTGAAGAGATATCACAAGAAAGAACGGACTGAGCTTCAGAAACTCGGACGAGTCTTGCCCCGTAGGGGGTTAGGAAGGCATTAACACGACGATCCTTTCCAGTTGTAACAAAATATTTTCCAGATCTTGAAAATTTCAATGAAAGTACGCAAGATTCATGCGAATGAACAATATATTTTTCATTTTCTTCTCTTAAAGTATTAATAATTTCAACGTGATTTGATTCACATCCAACTGCAACATATGGTTGAGTAGGACAACAGCCAAGTGAAAATACCTATAAAAATTTGAATAATTATGTGAAAATGCGGGGGTAGTTTTAATATAAAGTTAAAAATCGAAATTTTAATTATTGTTTCGGCCTGACTTCGGAAGTTTTTTAGAGAAGTTCGAAAAACTTTAAAATTTGCATTTGAAAAAAATTCGATCTTTTCGAAAAATTAAAATTTCGATTTTAGGCCATTACAGTAATTATTACAGTAATTATCACAATAACTTACTTGACTTTGAAGTTCATATTTATCAATTTCTTTTCGCTCTCGGGTATCCCATGATCGAACAGTTGAATCAAGGCCACCAGTCCAGAGGGTTGTGCCATCCGCAGAGATATCAATACAGCTGGCGCCATCTTGATGTCCACTTAAGGATGCAACTTTTTCCTTTGATCGAATATCCCATAAAATAACTTTTCCATCGGCACAACATGAAAAGCACATATTTGAGTCATTCGAAACTGCCAAGGCATAACAGGCTTGTGATTCAGTATCTAGCTCTTGAACAATTTGATTTGCCTAAAAACGTGGGATATGTTTATTTGGATTTGGGATGTCCGATATGGAGAAGGAATTATCATTTGGATTTTAGATATCCTTGTTGGATATTGTATATAATGGAAATAGTATATCCAATGATAAAAGTATCGACTGGATATATGATATCCAGTATAGGGATAGATATAAGTGAACTTACAACAGTATCATAGATAACAATATTTGGAGCTTCTCCACCAACAAGTAACCAAGATTGTTCATTAAAAAGTTTACAAGATCGAATATAATTTTCTTCCAAACATTTAATATAACTGATTGGTTTGGATGCCGTTTCAGCGGAACTGATATCCCAAAGTTTTACACATCCTTTTCCACCGGTATAAACTTTGTCATTTGTTGGAGCGAATGTTACGGCACAAACAACTTCATCCGGGCATAATTCAAATGCTTTTGTGATTGTGCTTGGGGCACCAGAAGTTGAAAAGGCATCTGTAGGGAATGTGGTGGGGAGGGTGTTGCCATCCCTGCATAAATATGAATAACATGAATTTGTATTTTCTGTAGATTGTGAACCAGAATTAGAATTATTATTAAACATAAGCGTTCGAGGATCAATTGAACGATTACCATTTGCTGCGAATTGTTGCATCAAGAATGCCATATCTGCCCCTGAGGGTGGGACCATTCCAGCGGCGGCAGCTGCAGCGGCAGAATTATTATTCCGGGCAGTTGAAGATTTTGGAGTTGCTGAATCTCGTGAAGACATGGATTGTGCAGATTCTCGACCATCTTTTCGAGAATTTGTTGTGCCGTTTGTATGTGCCGTGGTTGGAGCATCATCATTTTGTACATCAATTTCAAGCTCTTGATCTGGATCAGATTGAATCTCAATTTTTGGTTTCTTATTTGGGGTTCCAGATCCTGATCTTGGTGGTCTAAAAATATGGTTGGTTGTACGGTATATAGAATATTTGTAACAATTGCACTATGCAAATTTTCTACAATTTTGGACCTTGTAATAAATTTATTTTTATGAAGGGCAGAAGCTCCAAAGTTTTTGAAAATTTGCATATTATCATACCATGTAGGTGCTAATCGTACTTACCGATTATGTAATTTTCCAGCAATTTCATCGATTGCCGTTCCGGGATGTGGTACAGGAGGCATTCCAGGATGTTGTGAAGAAGTTGGTGGCATTTGCCCTGAGGCTGCGGCAGCTGCAGCAGCTAACATTGAATTCATATTTGGATGTGGAGGCATCATCATTCCAGGATGTTTCTGACCAGCCATCATTGCGGCCATGGCATCTTCAGGCTTCATGCCCGCCATCATTGCCATCATAGGATGTATTCCACCTGGAGCACCAAAAAGTCCTGGAAACATTCCCAATTGTTGTGATTGCTGCATCATAACCTCCTGCGGCGAGACATTTTTTGCCCGTTCTGTAATAGCAATTGCAGTTGCCTGTTGCTCTGGAGGCAACATTGGAATGAATTGATTTATCGCAGTTCCAAGTCGCTTTGCAATCTCTTGATTTCGTAGAACTTCACAATTCAAATTATACATTTGTTCAGAGCCACCAACTTGATGCCGTAGAATTTGTTCATTTTCAGCTCTCATCTTATCCATTTCAGCTCGAAGTCGTTGATTCTCTTGTGCCAAATTTGTATATTCTTCATAAACTCGATCAAGGCTTTCTTTAATCATTTTATTATTACTTCCTCCGCCATGGGCCTAAAATGGGTAAATATGCAAATTTTTCTTTTACGTTTAATATTTAATGTTATTTTAAAAATTTGCATTTTTAATTTTATTACCCTTAGGGTTTTTTATTGGCATTTTTTAAAGGTATTAAAAAAAATTAAATTTGTGGTTTTTTGACTCCAAGAAATGTAATAAAAAAGCTGTCATAAATCTGCATAACCTTTTAATAGTCAAAAATAGTATTTTCTTTCAAAGGTGACAGTTAAAAGATTAAAAGCTATTTTTAAAAGCTTTAAATAAACTACATAAATTTTTAACATTGCTTTAGGGAAAATTAAAAAAGTAGTTTTTGGTTATGCAAATTTTTTTGACTCGAAAAGTCAACAAAAAAATTTTACAATTAGGCAAAAATTTTGGAACGTTCGAAAATAAAATGATATGCAAATTTTAAATAAAGATTTTTTTGAACATTTTAATTATATACTGTACTACAGTAATATCCAGCAATAAAAAAAATGTACTTACACCATGACGATTTTGATACATTCTAGCGGCGTTTGAGCCGCTAGGTGTTGCACCAGATCCGGGACCCGTTGTGGATGATTTTCCCCCACCAAATGGTGAGTTTCCTGCAGCCGCGGAAGAAGTTGAAGGAATTCCAAAGGCGGAAGAACGGCGCTTTGTTCCAGAAGGAATATTTGCGGATGCCGAAGTGGACGGCTTCGCAGGACCTCCACCAAGGGGTGTCTGCGTAAGCCGTTCAAGTTGCGCTAAACTGGACGTTGCGGTGGCGGCGATTCCGGCTGCCGTTGAAGAAGAGGAAGAGGATAAAGGCGTTGAAGCTTTAACTCTTCTTGGAGATGCCGATACTCTTGAAGGGGTTGGAGGTGGTGAAGTTTTTATTGATTGTTGTTGTTGAGGTAGATTAGATGGATGTTGTTGTTGGGGTTGGGGTGGTAAAGGTGGTGTAAATGGATTGGACGGAAATTGAAAACCGTTATTACTATTTCCAAAAGGTGATGGAAAATTTGAATAAAAATTTGGTGAATTTAAAAAAAGCTGTTGTTGTTGTTGTTGATCCTGTTGAAATTTTAAATACGCTGCAGCAAGAGCTGGATCAAAGATATTCGGCGGAGCCGTAATTGTTGGAAATTGTGGTTGCTGGGGTTGAGAAGAAATTGATGGGGCAATAATTGCGACTTTTGCAGTAGTTTTGAAAAACAAAATTCAGCAAATTTGCGCGAATTTTATTTTTCAAAAGTATGATTCTTTAAAAAGAAAAAAGTCCCAAAATGCACCAATGTCGTTGAAGGTGATGATAATTCCTGCAACAATCGGATTATATATATGTATTAAAACACTTTTTTTATATCATTGTTTCAGAGAGGAAAAAAGAGGGTTAATATATTTTATTATAATATGTGGAGCAGTGTCTTAGAAAAATAATACATATATAAATTTTAAGAGAAGGGGGGATTATTGTTTGCAGTTAACTGTCGGAAGAAAGACACAACTATCAAAGGGGGACCCAAGCATTGCCAAAAAAAGGAAAGAAAGCAAGCAAAGCTGCAACTTTTTTTTTCATCAAAAGAAAGAAAAAAACTAAAAACACCAAACGTATTAAATTTCATTTTTTTTTCTTTCTTTTGCTTAAAATTCTTTTTTTTGATTGTTTCAGAAAAAATTCTAAGGAGGCAAAAAAGGGAATCTTGAAAAAAAATGTTTTTCTCCAAAAATTTTGAAAAGTTAAAAAAACAAACCTTAATACTTTTTTGAAAAGATGTTAATAATATTAATTATTTTGGGACAAAACCCTTTTATATTTTTTTTAATATTAATAGAAATCTGCCGATGGAAATGGCAACGAAAAAAACCTGCAAATAATTTATGTAAATAATCACATTTTTTCTCTTTCAACGAAAATTTACAACAAAAAAACAACCGCGTAAAAAAGGGTTTCTCTCGGAAAAAAATGTTTAGAAAAAAAATTAATTATAAAATTGACTTTAAAAAATGAACAAAGAGAAAAAAAGGCCATTTTCGTTATTAGCTTCTGGGGATATAAATTTTTAAAATGGAGAAAAAGAAGCAACAAACAACGGAAAAAATTTATATTTTTCTTTGAATGTTTTTTTTCTTCAAAAAACAAAAAAAAGAACAAAAGTATTTTCTTTTTTTTGTTTCGCTTGGACGCTTCCATTTTTTTGGTGCCGAAGAAGACGAAAAAAAACACGCAAGAATAATAAAAAAAGCCGCCGAAATGCAAATGATTGACTTTTCTAGCCCCTATGGGGGAAAGGAGATGAGAAAAAGTGAGGGATAGAAGGCATCTTCTTCTTTTTTGACTTCTTCTTCATCTTTTTTAGAAGTGATATCCATGAAAAGCTGAAGAAAAAGGAGTAAAAGAGCATCATCCCTCTCCTATTTTCTTGTGACATAGAAAAACAAGTTCAAAAAATATAAAGAATGCTCATAAAAAAGATGCTTCTTCTTCTTTTTCAAAAAGGGAATAAAAGTTATTGAAAAAGTCTTCAAAGAAACATGAGATGTCAAAAGATTAATGGTTTTTTGTTGCTTTATCTCTCTGGAAAGAAAGATAATAAATGGGATTGGGTGGGAGATGGGAGGGATAGGATATAATGGAATTCCATAGAATGGAGATAGATACCTATGGCATTTTAAAGATTTTTGTACAAAGATGAAAAATTTTAAACTGTTGGGATAAAATGTGACAACTTTTCGTAGCATAATAGTAGAATTGTAAATAAATTTTTATTAGACTACAGAAAAGTTGTGGAAATAGGATTTAAGATTATTTAAAGAAGCATTAATCATAGTTAAACATGGATTCAAAGATGATAATCTTATGTCCAATGCATATGTTGAAGACAAGATAATCGTGTTTGAATCTTTTAACTATCTTTAAGATACATCCATTAAACAATTATTTAAATAATTGTTTAATGGATGTATTTGTAATTAAAAACAATAAATCCAATATTTTTTTAAATACATGCATTTAATTAGGAAAAGTGAAACATCTTTTGGTTATTATTATGATTACCCAAAAAAGAGAGGGAGAGAAGTGTGCAAAAAAAAGATGTAAGGATGGATGGAAAAAAGATAAACATCGGCCGGCGGATACTCACTCATTTTTCCCCTTTTCTCTCAACTTTTATGCTATTATAATACTCACATTTTTGGGGGGTGCGTCTTTGCACAGTTTTTCTTCTCAAAAAAAGAACATTTTTTTTTTCGATGAGGCGAGGAAAAAAAGAGTTCGGTTTGGGCTGTGTGCAAACAAGAAAACATTTTTTGAACAAAACTTCCCTTCCTTCATCGTCTCGCAGTTTTGAGGAGTTTTTTGTCCTTTTTCTACCTTCATGATGATGGTGGTGATGCTCCTCAAAAAAACTTCTTCTTAGATTCGCTTGTCGTTCGGTAGCAGCGGCGGCGGCCGCCGATGATGATGAACGCGCGATAAAAATAAAAGCAACGGCAAGAAAAAAAATCAGAGAAAAATAAATGTGAATTGCGCGATGACCATTATATGCCAATATAATACATAGAAAAATGCCTACCTCACTTTTTCTTTTTTTTTGATTGCGCAAAAAAAGCAAAAGTGAAGAAGAGCACCCGCGCGGAATGATGATGTCCGGTTTTCGCCATTTTTTGCACGCGTCTTCAAAAAGCGCCAAATATTAAAAAACAGAAAGGAGGAGAAAAATCGCATCTGTTCAAATTTATATTTATTCGAATAAATCAAGATTAAATAATGAAAAAAGGAAGGACAAGTCGGAAAAAACTCTATATATACTTTTTACAAGATGGCAATTTTTCTATGTCTTGTGTATGTATATGGCACTTGATGGGTAATTGATCCGTTATGCAAATATGATGACGATGAGTAAGAGAAAGTACCTTAAAAGAAAGAAAATAGACGGCACAGAGGGGGGAGGAAAAAGAAAGTATCATGTTGTTCTTCTTAAAAAAGTCTCTCCTCGAAAAGAAAAGTAATTATATTTGCTCCCAAAAACAAAAATTTCCCCTGTGACAAATATTCTTTTATTTTTATTTTGGAAGGCACTCACTTATGTCAAAGTGATGAAGAAAAAAAAGTGCCATGAAAAGAGAGGAGTAAAAAAATTGAATATGTTAAGTATCTCCCATGAGAGAGAAAAGACCATGAATGAATGAATGTCCTTAAATGAATTGATATATCTATTTTTAAAAACTTAAAGTTTAAAAAAATGATATAACACATTTTTGGACCAAAAAATCTCAGCAATATTTATGTATTTTTTTGAATGGGATAGATATGGAGAGAAAACGATGGCACTTGAGGAAAATTATCCTTAAGCGCCAGATCACATGTAAAGTTTGAGGTCCATCGGTTGTTATTAATGTTGGTATTATTCCGATAGAAAAAAGTGAATCAAACAAAAATGATGATGGTGTTGATATAAACTGAAAACAAGGGTAAAAAATGAAACAAAAAAAAACAAGAGACATCGATGATGATCGTTTGCAACGATAAGGACAATTCAGAAAAAAAGAAAAGAAAACGAAAAAAATCAAAACAAAGCATAAAGGATACTATGACTAACTGCCCTTGTTCTTTTCCTCCCTCATCGCCTTTCCCTGCGGCATTTATATTTTGCTTGTTCAATGATGATGGTGCAGATGATCGCAGTTAGTTTTGATATCCCTCATTTATCCTTCAATCCTTTGAAGCCGATAAATAATAAAAATGTCAATCATTTAAAAAAAAAGTTGTGGCAACGGCGGCTGTGGCGATTGTAAAAAGAGAAAACCGAAAAGAAACAATAATTAACTTAAACAACTTCTTTCTTTTTCTTTGGCACAGTTGTTGCTTTTTTTATGTTTGTGTTAAAAGACTAATTTAAACTTATTAAAAATAAAAAGAAGAATAAAAGCAAAAAGAAAGTGGTTTAATTTCAAGTTCAAAAAGGATAAGGATGGATAATCAAAGATTTAGAAAATACTCAAAAATTAATTATCATTAATATAATAAATAGAAGGATAATACTGTAACCAATAATCAAAAAAGGTGTCAAGAAAAGAAACTTGATCATATTACAGTATCATGGATGATACTGTAACCTGGTAAAAAGTTTGAAGATGCTCATTTTTTATTGGTTACGGTATGATCAAAATTCTTTTTAAGACTTCAAAAATGATCAAAAAGAAGTACAAAACATAAACTTATACAAAAAAATGATCTCGCTCTCACATTTTTAACCCCTTTATTTAATAAAAATGGACGAATAACAGCTTAACACAAAACAAATCGCAGCTTAAGAAAATTTGAATCCTTTCTTTGATTTGAAAAAAAAAAGTTTGAGCCGACATTTTTTTTTGATTTTATTTAAATAAAACAAAGTGATTGTTATTGTCAATTGACTCTTCTTCATTTTTTTTCTTCTTCGACTTCTTTTTCGCGCTCAAAATCGATCAAAGTCGTCCTTTTTGCTTTGCTGATGCTGCCTGACTTTTTGCCTGTTTGCTATTTATTTGATTGTGTCTGCGCAGAAAAAAAAATATATTTAACTTCCAGTTCAATGCTTTTTGACTACTTTTTCTTCATTTTTTTATGAGCAGCTGGCGGTAACAAGAAAAAGAAGAGAGAGAGAGAGAGTGAATCTCCTTTCTTTCTTTCACTTTCTCTCTTTCTAGGGTCAAAGGGAAAAGGAAGACAAGAGATGGAAAGTCAGCACACACGCAATAAAAAAGAAAGCAGCTTGTTTGACATTGAAAACTATAATATTATTTATAATGCAAAAGTAAGCACCAGAACAGTCAGTCAGTGAGAGAGAAAGAAAGAGAAGAATATAATAGTGTTAGAAGAAAGTGAAGAAGCGACCCGACAACACAAAAAAACTGATGATGATGATGGTGGTCGTTTTGCTGCTGCTGCTTCTTGCAGCTGCCCAAGAAGCAGAAGTTTTTTTTATCCTGCTGCTGCTGTTGCGGTCGTCACTTCTTCTTCTTCGACACATTGTTCTTCTTCATCATCAAAAACAGCGATTGCAGAAAAGTAGAAAACAGAGATGGGTTTTGTTTCGCGCCAAAGAATAATAATTTAACAACAATACATATTATAAAAAAATGGTGTATTTGCGCAACGCATCAATGCGCGCATCTTCTCTTCTGTTGTCGATGATGATGATGATCGTTCTTCTTCTTTTCCTTCTTTCTGAAAATTCGAGTATTCTGACATTTTAGAAAAAAAGTGAAAAGGAGAAGAAAGTTGATCAACAGATTTTTGGCGCGCAATTATTATTTTTCAAAAAAACATATTTAATGAGAATCACTCATTAATTTTTTTGAAGGGTAAAAGTATAAAAGTGCCATAAATGGATGATGATTGAAAAAAAAACATGACAAAAACTATTATGAATAAGAGAGAAAAACAGGAAACATGCTGTGACAAAAGACAATCGAAAATAACACTCTTTTTTTTTCTTATCCTTCAAAAAAATATATATAAAGATTGTCTCTCAAGTTATAATTTTTTTTCGCTATTTTTTGCCATCATCAATCATCTCCAGCAACAGCAGCAGCAAAAAAATCCAATCAACATTATTTCTTTTTTTCGCCTTTTCAATCTTTTGCCTTGCCCTCCTACCCAAACATAACAACTTGTAAAACTGTCAAAATTTCAATTTGTCAATGTTTTTTTTCTGGGGAGAAAAGTGAAAAGGAAGGGAAAAACGGGGAAAAAGAGAAGAAATGGGTATTATCGTTTTGACTTCTCTCTTCACAGATTATAAAAAACCCTCGTCTTGCCAAAAAAAATAAATTGTTCACAGATTACTACAAGATCATTCATTCAACTTCCGAATAAACCAAAAAGATTGATGATGGAGAGAGAGAAAGAAGATGATGATGACCTGTTTTGGGGGGTTGGTGGACTTTCTCTAAGAGAAAGAAACATAAATTTTTAAGTCGAATAAATGTATCTATCTTATTTTTTCTGTTAATCCTCTCCCATCTCCTCTCAAAAAAGAGGCAGATTTGACACTCCTTTAAAAAATTATACAAACAATAAAAAACCTAAGAATGAATAATAATAATAAGATTTTATGTGAGAGATCAAATCTCGTCGCCTTTGCATCTTTCTTGTTGTTGTGGTTCCTGATGTCCACTTTTAAATGAAAGTAGTAATAAAAGTGCCGATAAAAAGAGAGAAGATGGCCATGCAAAAAATATAGTGTCGGCATCGGCGAAATTCTTCGCGCAAAAATAAAAAAAAGAGAAGATCGCCTTTGACAAATTAGCGCAGAAAAAAGAAAATATAAATGTCGGCGCCGCCGAAAAATAAAAAGCAACAACAACAACAATTACAATAATGAATAATAAAAAAACAAAACAAAATCAAAAGTCAATGGGTGTAAAAAGAAAGCGGAAACAAAAAGATCGGAAATAAAGTTTGCCACTTTTTATTTCTTCTTCTAAAAACTTGAGAGATCAAAAATAATGATAGAGATTTGTTGTGGTTTTCTTTTGTCCGAAAATGAATAAAAAGGATACCATAACAATTTGAGAAACAAAATTAAAGGGTTGCACATCAAATAAATTCCTTCCATTCACGTTTCGAACACTTTCGGCACATGCCATTTGGGTACAAGACAGACACTTATATCCCAAAAATCGGATATTTCAGTGCCAAAATAGTACCGAATTATCCAATTTTTGAGGTATAAGTGTCCATTACCCATGTGCCGAAATGTCCGAAACTTAAATGACAGGAATCTATCAAATGTAAAACCACTTAAAGAGAACTACTGTTCTAAAAAAATATGCTTTTTCTTTCACCGTTCAAAAACTCCTCCTTGAAAGGCTTAAAAACGGAAAGAAATGAATCAAGCATGAAAAAAAGACGAAAGAAGAATGTAAATGCCATTAAATGAAAAACAGAGAAGAAAAAAAAGAAAAGAAATTAACTGTCGCAACAAAAATTTAGCCAATTTATGCAAATTGCTATTTTTCGTGTATAAGCTTAAATATCGAAGAAAAGAAAAGAAAGAAATTAGCTTTTTTCCATCTTCTTCTTTTTCTGCTGTGTCCATGCTTACTGCATTTTTTATACGAAAGAGTATTTTCAAAATCTATATTTAAAATCCTTGTGGGATTTAAACAACAACAACCACAATTCAGAGAGAGAAGAAAGAAGCGTAACAATCTAATTATTGTAATTAATCCGAAAAAGCTTTCCACTTCTTCTGTTCCCTCTTCCTCTTTCTTCCTCTCTAGAGCCTCTTGAAAGAAGAAAGAGAAAAAAAAGTCCTTCAAAAACACAAAATCGAAGAAGGGAGAAAAAAGGTTTCCTAAATTGGCCACTTTTAAGACTCTCAAGAATTTGAAAGCAATAAGAGAGGGGCAAAAAATAAAGACTTGAGAGAAGGATTCCTCTCTCAGAGAAAAGAAGTTCGTTGCCTTTGATTTTTTTGAATGTTCAATCAAAATAATATAAATAATATAATATCTATCTATCGCCTTTCCCTGCCGCAGCAGCAGCTTTGCTTATTGTTTTGGCATCTGTTGAAGCAAAAAGGAAACGAAAGGAAAGCGGATCGGTGCAAAACAGCGAGAAAGAGTGTGCAAAAAACATAACTGAAAGAGGATATGCAAATGCGCAGCGATGGCGGCGGATATACATAAATATTAATACAAAAAAGGGTCAATTGGTAGATAGATATATATACATAGTTAGATAGATAGATGTATTTATATCCCCCTCTTCTTCGACAACATTGGCACACTTGATCGTTAATCTTCAATCTTTTTCATAGTCAAAAAAAGAAAAAAGAATTAATACTTCTTCATCTTCTTCAACTTCAACAGGCGGGAAAGGAAAAGTGATTCTAGAAAGAATAAAGATGAATAAATCCACAATCAAAAAAAACATAAACTGTCAAAGAAAAAAGATTTTTTTAAAAGATGAGGATTTTTAGGATATAAATGAGGGGGATAATAATAAGAAAAATACATTTTAAATATTTGAAATGAAAATTTTTGCCGGGGTTGTTGCTTTTCATGTATTTTTTTTGGAAGAAAATAGAAAAGGTTGGATTTCTTTAATCTTGTGTGTTTGGTGTTGTTAAAAATGTTTTTATAAAAGCAAACAGCAACAATGGATCATTCTTTCAAAAAATTTCGAATGAACTCAAAAACATTTTTCATGAAAGCAAAGAAAAGAAAAAAACGGAAGATTGCTGTCAAATGCCAAAAAAGAAAAAAAGAAAGTGTCCATTTCCAAAAAAGCAAGAAAGAAGAAAGAAAACGGAAAAGGGCATAGAGTTTTTGAAGGCGTAATTCACTTTAAAAAAAAGAAGAAGCTGCAACAGCAAAAACATTCATGAGAAGGCATTCATTCTTTGTTATTTTTGCTCTCCCTCTAAAAACGACTACTACGACTTTTTTTGGGAACGACCAAAAACAATGCCTTTTAATGTGGTGGTTTTTGCTTCTATTACTTCTTCTTTTTCTCTCGATTAATTGGCTTCAACAAAAAAGAAGAAAAGGAAAAGCATCAACAACAGCAGAAGCAGAAGTAGCAGAAGAAAAGCAATTGCCAATTGAGGATAAAAGGGAAAGGAAATGCCCCGGGAGAAAGAAGAGTGGAAACAAGAAAAAGATCGTGACAATATTGTTGTGGTGGCTATTGGCAATTTCTTTTTCTTCTTCCGTTTCTTCTTTTAAAAGCGCCATCAAATAAATATCGAATAAGAGAGAGAGCGAGAAGGGAAATGGATTCAGAAGAAGAAAACTGAAGAATGAATGAAGCAGTAGCAAAAAAACCATTTTGAATTACAAGCAATTAAACTTGAGAAATTGACAGAAAACAGAAAAATGGAAGGATTGCAAGCAAGAAAGAAAGAAGTTGTTGATGAAAAATTGTTTCCTTTCAAATTTGTGAAACAAAAAAGAAAGATTTAACTCCAAAAAAGCAAAGAACTGGAAAAATTTCAAAATTAATGTACTATAAAAATTTATCCTTTATCCATACAAATCCTATCACAGACATATAGCTATATCCGATATATCTCCATTTTAATATTTCTAAATGCCCATTACAAAAAATTTGGAAACTGATTATTTGATTGAAAAAGTATAACAAATCCAAAATTATTTTTATCAATTAATCAGATTGTCAAGCCTTTTTTTCTAATGGATATTAAAGGATTTAAAAATGGCTATATTATTTTATACAAATTTAATCATCTTAAAATTACATCTATCAAATTTTAATAACAATTTTAATCAAAATGTTCCATTTTTAAAATAGTCTTTAAACTAATCCTTTTCATTTTTTTAAACCAAGGCATTCAAAGATATAAAATTAAAAATTAATGCATATTTATTTTTTTAAAAGAAAAATGTTTTTTTACGCTCATCAATTTTAACACCCCCTTTTCACAATTTTTTTTCTCCAAAAATAAAAGAAATAACTCTATAATAATAATAATTTTTTATTTGCTTTTTTATAATGGCAAAAGAAGAAGAAAGAAAGAAAAACAATTATGCATCAAATTTATTTTTTCGTTTATTTTTTTTTATTAATAATGAAGCAGCAGCAGCTGTAGAAGAATTTGAAGAAGGTTTTAGAAAAATTAAAGTTTAAAAATGACCATTTCTTAACAACAAAATTTAGTGTTTTAAGAATAATGTTAAAAAGGGAAAAGAAAAAAATTACTGTAAGTAGTCACAGAAAATTTAATCTCGGAAGATTAGCATAACTGCGATTTAGAAAAAGAAGACGAAATTCGACAAGAAATAAATATTAAATTTACATAAAAATTTTGTTTAAACTCGTTCCAATCTGAGCAAGGGTCTTACAGTAATCTATGTACTTTTTACAGTATTACAATCAGATTTTTATAACTAAAAATAAACAACTATCTGAAAACATTAGAAACAAAAAATAAGATTTAAGAACTGCTAAATATCAAAAAGAGAGATTACGTAACCTTCTTAAAAACAAAAAAATTAAACTTTAAAATGCAAAACAAAAAAAACGAAGAAAAGAAACAATTGTTTTTAACGGCTTGCTCATTTCATTTTGACACATACTTTATTTTATTTTTAATCAAAGCAAAAGAAACGATTGTGGCCTTCTCAAAAAAATACACATATCTTTAAATGATAATCACTCACATTTTGCTTTCTTTTTAAAATAAAATAAATCTCAAGAAAAACAATTAAAAAATTCAAGGATAAAATTTTTTAAAAAAAAAGCAATAAAATAAAAAAAAGAAGCGGGAAAGAAAAGTTCAAAAAAAAACAGAAAGAAATCCATTTTTTTTCAAAAAAAAAGAATGAGGCCGATTTCAACAATGAATTTATCTTTTTTTGAAAAAAAAAACATGGAATGACGCCGCTGCGGGTCGTAAATTTTCTTCTTTCCTTTTTCTGATGCGCGCTGCCGTTGTTTTTCTTGCGCGCAAAAAAGGAAGTGTTCGGTGTTGTATTTTATCAAACACAAAATGGGCACTTTTTTAAAAAATTGGATTTTTTGTTTTTAGTGTTTTTTAAAGACAAGGAGGTTATACAAAATTTATCGGGAGGAAATATTCATAAGCGAGAATCACCACAACAAAAAATAAGCAATAAATTTATTTGTTAAATACAAATGAATGCTTTAAAAAAATTTGTAGAATAAGTCATAAATATATTTTTTATGTATTTTTAAAGAAAAAAATATTATTGAATTACGTTACGAGATGATCGAGGAAGGAAGAAGGAGTGAGTAGCAGTTTTTTTTGCATTTTTTCGGAGTCGATTTTTTTTATTCGAATATGTTTTTCGCGGATTGATGATTTAAAGAATCAAAAAAATCAGAGAAAATCAAAAAAGCGACCTTGTAAAAAACGAAGAGTGTAGCATCTGTTTAAACCCTGTCTCGCAAACACATACATACACACATAAAACCTCCTCAATAATGTTTTCAAAAAAAATGTGAGATATCGCTTCTTTTTTAAATTAGTGAATAAAATAAGAGAAAGGGAAAAAAGATCAAAGAGAACAAATGTTATGACATTTAAAAGCAGAGATTTCTTTCTTCTTTGCCACAAAATCAATCTTTATCATTTTTTTTCTTTTGAAGGAAAAGAAAAACCTTAATCAACTAAAAAAAATAAAATGCCAGGATTAAAAAAATTTTTTAGAGTCATAAATCATTTACGCTTTTTTTCTGTCTTTTTTCCAAGATTTTAATTTAAACAACAGCAACAAAGACTTATCATATTTTTTGGGAAGGACTGCTTATGCTTCATAAAAAAAATTGAAAAAATGAAAGAAATTTTTCACATATTTTTTGATGGAAAATAGGCCACGAACAAGTTCTTTTTTGTTGTTCCGAATTTAAAAACAGAAGAATAGCTTGCATCTTTCCAAAAAGAACTAATATACACTTTTTGCTTTCTTTAAAGCCCCTGAAGGCATTCCAAAAAAATATAATACATAAAAAGCAAGCAACAAAGGACATTTTCTCACGCGTGTTTTTTTCACAAAAAAAATTGAAAAAAAAAGTTGAAATGTTATTGAAACTGAAACAGAGCCCCCCATTTCTTCAAAATAATACAAAAATGTTTGCTTTCAAAGAAAATAATACATTTTTGAAAAAGTGAAAAAAATGGCAGAATATTTAATGTGATTAAAATAGGTGTCTTTAAAACGATGAAGTGCACTATTTTGAAAAAAAAGAAAGAATTTTCATTCTTCCCTAGAGGGGAAAATTTGAGAAAATGGAAAAGGTTAATACGAAAAAATTATATTAAATTTGTGATGGCTTCAGAATACTTTTTAATTATCACAAAAATTAGATGTTTAACCAAAGGAATTTGGCTGTTAAAGATGTCACTTTTGTTATCAACTTTCCCAAACTACTGTAATAATTAAGTAAAGTTGGTATTCCTAATTTCCCTAAATCCAGTTCACCAAAGTTCAAGAGCATTATCTATATTGAAATATTTTAGGTTAATTTTGTGCTCAATTTACAGTAACCAACTAATAATTCTACTGTATAGTTTACCTTTAAGCATCACATCAAACAACATTTTACTAAATACTGTTACTACTTCCTAAATACTATTTCCCTATTTTTCTTAATAGATTAACAAAGACTTTTCTTTCACATAATATTATCTATCTATTTACTTACTTATTTATTTATATCACTTACACTTACACTTCAACTTTTTCTTTTTTAATTCCTTCTTTTTCATATTTTCAATTTTTCTGTTTCCTTCCTTTCATCAAAGAAAATAAGACAAGAAAGAAAGAAAAAAAGAAAGAATTAAACACAAAAAACGAAGAATGTTCAAAAAAAAAGTGCGAAAAAGTTTTATGACCTTACAAAAAAAAAGAAGAAAGAAGATTCGATTCCTTCTTTGATTTTATTTTTTTGACCAAAAAGAACGCATAAAAAAAGTGGGTGGCTTTTTTTTGTTGAAGACATAAAAAAAAAGAATGGAAATAAATAAATTTTTGCAGGCAACATTAATCAAAGAAAAAAAAACCCCCAAAAACGAATTGTCTTTTCAAGCATCAGCAAAAAAAACAGAGTATTTGAAAATTGAAATGTATAAGAAAAAAAGACCTATGAAAAAAAATAAGTGACTTAAAGAAGAAAAAAAGGACCTTGGAAAAATATAAAAAAAATATAGAAATAAATTAGAATATCTATAAATCACTTTTGATTGGGACTGCTGCTGCAATGGAAAGAAGGAAGGGGGTAATAAAAAAAAGCTATTAAAGCAATTTTTTATTATTATTTTTTCTAAAAATGGAAGACCTTTTCTTCAAAAAAAGTTTAGTTTCGAAGGGTTTTTTTGTTGGTGAAAGAAACAATAAAAAAACAATTATCAGGCAGTGATTAATTAAGCCAATTAAAATAAACAAAAATCACGGAACCTTTTTTTAATGATGCTTTTTTGTAATTTGTCTTAATCAAAATTATCACCTTTAATCGAAATTAGGCAATTTTGAAAATGATATTACCGTAATCTGGCTCGTGCAAAGAAATATTTTTAACGTTTGTTTTGAATTTTCAAAAGATCTTTTAAAAAGCGGCAAAACTTTTTTGATCCCTATTTTTTAAATGGTTTCCGGTGCAGTTTTGCGCGATTCGGAAATAGAAAAAAAGTTTGCAAAAATGCGATCACAGACAAAATAGTAAACATCGACATTTTGTAAAATTTTAAGACCAAAACATTTTTTAAAAACAAAGTCTTTTTGTATCTACAGTAATCTATTCTGACGGAATATTCTAAACACTTGAAAAATTATTTTTTGACAACCCTGGAAATAACAGACTAACTTTTCACACTTTGCAAACATGAAACATCAAAAATCTCATAACTGAAGCTCGTAAAATGAAATTTAAATAAAAACATGGAAATCTTTTGATATCTGCAAAGACATATGTCTTTTTTTGATGACGCAGAAAACAGGAAACAAAATGACATGGCATCTATTAAAATAATTAATTCAAATAATCTTGAAAATATAGTAATATCCCAGAACTTCAAAAAAGAGGATTTTTTTCTTTTCAATAATTACAAGGACATGCAAATTTCTAGAAAAAAAGTATAAACTTTTAATCTTTTTTGTTTTCAAAAAGCTCCCTTTAAAGTCATGTCAAATCAGTCAAGTCAAATCGAAAAACAAAAGAAAAAATGTGTTTTTTAAAAGCTTAAAAAGTAACAACAAAAAACTAAAACAATTTTGTCGAAAAGTGAAATAAGATTTATTGGAGAAAACAAAGAAAAGAAGCATTTGAAATTGAATGAAATGCCCTAAGGGCAGTGGAAGGCATCCATCCATCTATCTATTTACTTACTTTTCTGCCAAAATAAAACCATAATCGAATCGAATCTGTTTTTTTGTTTGAAATACACAAAAATGCCGAAAATATTGGTGCACAGTTTTTGCGTTTCTTTGCTAAAATGGTTTTCGAAACAAAACGAAATTAATCGAAAAAATGAAGAGCAATTATTTTAGGTTTTGCACGTCAACTTTTAAATGTATCATTTTTCTTCAAAAATGTTGTTTTCCGAACAAGTGAAACAGAAGGAACAGAAACAGAAAGAACATAAGAAGATGAAAGACAGCTTGAATATGTTTTTCACTTTAAGTAATTGCTTCTTCTGCTTCTGCTTCTTTCAAGACATTTGTGTTGAAATTTTTCTCTCCTTCTTTTTTCCTTCTTCTGTTTCACTGCTTCCAGAAACAATAAAAAAAATTGCCAGATGCTACAAGATAAAAAAAGAAATGCCACAAACAAGAAGAAGAAGGACACAAAAAGTCAATGATTTGAACGAAAATTGAGGAGGCACAATAAAAATAAAAATAAAATTCTTTCAATTTTTTTAAACAACATCTTTCAAGTAATAAAAATAAAATTTTATTTTATTATTTTTCGACGTTTCATCGCTAAAATTAAATGTATAAATGTACCCCCTTTTTGAAATGATAGAAAAAAAGGAAGGAAAAAATTTGTCGACACCCTTTTCCTTCAAGTTTATTCTGACAGGAGAACTATAAAAAGGATGGAAAAAGTTTAAAGCAAAAAAAGATTTTTTAGGAGTAATAAAAAATAAAGTTTTGATGTTGAAGTTTAATTTTGCGCAGATGGCAACATCAGAAAAAAAAGAAGAAAATATGCATCGTTAAAAAATGTGATACAAAGTTGAAAACAAATATGAGATCGAAGGATTTCTTTCGATCATTAAAAAAAATCTATTTTAATTTCTTCTTTTTGCTGCAAAACAAACATTGTTTCAGTACTGTAATAAGTAACCTAAAATATTGGTTTTTTAAAAATAGAAAAATTTACAGTTTGGAAATTTGGCTAAAAACATTGTCAAAAATCAGGGTTCAAAAAGTTGCAGTTTTTAGGCTAAACAAAATGTTATCAAATGGTCTTCATTGAATTATTCAAATTGTTGATGGCATAAAATATCTGCTTTTGTTACAGATAAACAAGTGATAAAGTCAAACATAAGTTTTAAAATTGTAACCAAATTTTCCGTGATACAATGCAAAAATGTAATATTTCAGTGTCACATATACCGTATGCTCTATTTAGCTTAAGCTCAATCAATTATTTAATTTTTGGCAGTTCATTTAACTTAATTTACGGTAGTTAAAATATTATAGACAAATTTAGAGTTTTTGATTTGAGTTTTAATTTATGTTATTTTTTATGTTATTTAAACAATTCGTTCATATAAAAAGTTGCATCATTCTTATTTAAATCTCAGTTTTTCTTTCCATTTAT
Organism: Panagrolaimus sp. LJ2414; assembly: GCA_024447195.1. Lineage (NCBI taxonomy): Eukaryota > Metazoa > Nematoda > Chromadorea > Rhabditida > Panagrolaimidae > Panagrolaimus > Panagrolaimus sp. LJ2414. The sequence continues at coordinate 803,209 of JAMRXY010000046.1, forward strand.
AGTCTTTCATTGTCTAGTTTTTTTTTGCAAATTTTAGAATGCTATTTTTGGTCGAAGTTGTTTTATTTTTCAATTTTTTTCTTTTCCGAAATCAGTTTTTGAAAAATATTTGCGCTTGAAATTTTAAAATTTATCAGAATTTAATATAACATTTGTATTTTTATGTTTCATTAAATTTTTACATTTCCTTCTATTTTAAAATACGAATACTGTAACTTTTCAGATGCCAACAAAAAATGGATGCTTGTCTTTCAAAGACAAGCACCAAACCTTTGGCGATGAAAATATCGCTGCAGAAAATAATTCTCGATACACAAATTTTAATTTAAATCAAGGCCATCATTGTCCAACAAATTTGCATTCAGAAACCATTAAAAACGATTCAAAGAACAAGGGTTACGGTAAACAATATTTAGGCTACAATTTTCTCTAGGCAATTTTTAAGCGTTTTTTTGATGTTCAAAAATTACTGTAAATATTTTCGATTTGAAATTTGTTACAAAAAATTAAGAAAGTTACAGTAATCTTTGAAGAAGATTGCGGCCCTAACAAAAAATAACTTAACAGAAAAAAGGTATTCGGATGGAAATAATCATGGCACAAATAAGTCATGGAATAAATCGGCAAAAAATTTAAAGAAAAATGATCCATTTAAGGCATTTAATGCCGAAGAAAATGATAGAAATCAGTGGAAGAAAAATGCCTCAAAAAGTGATGTTGATCGTGCCAATAATCGTAGCAGCAGTACCTTATCCCTTCATATTGCGGCATATGAAAATGCCATTGAAGCTGCTGCTAAAATCTCTTTACCTCAAAATGATATTTCAATTTCAAGTCAAGTTAGTGTCTACTAAATTTATGCAAAACTAAACGTGTAAAAATATTAGGGAACATCAAATTCTGACAAAACATGGAAAAATATTCATCAAACTTTTTCATCTTCAACAATTCAAGTAAAAAATACCAATTTTTTGTTGTTTTATTCTCATTTTTGGAATTTTAGGATGAATTTGAATTTCCTCGACAAGGAGGTGGTAGAACAAGAACAATTAAGCCAGAAGTGATGGAATTCAAGGCATCACAAAAGTTATTCAATCCAAATGAAGCAAAACCAAAACCTGTTGGAACAATGATTTTACGGGATCGTAAACCTATTTCATCTTCACAAACATCAACTTCAAAAGCACCAACAACGAATCAAAAAGTTGTTGCTAATAAATCTGGTATGTATCTGATATTTTTGGGTTGATAGGTTATATGGATGGCATGACATAGGGCTATGCAAATTTTTAAGATTTTAGAGAGTATATTTGGCGCTAGAATGAAATCCTTTTTTGGCAAAATATTAGATCAGTTTTTCGATGAAGCACTTCCTGGAGAAGGCAAACTGTAAATTTTTTGTGCAAATTTGCATATTAACACGTCATTAACAGAGTTAATAAGGATCTTTCATTGGGTAGTATAGATTATCTGAATTAACTATTTATTGAACATGATATGATGCTCATTGATTAAATTAAATTGTAAAACTATTTTTAAAGTCTTTTCGGCATTTTTAAGTTTTTTTGGCATCATTCGATTCCACTTTTCAATTTTGTAAAAAAACAAAAAATTTCCTAACACGATTTTTTGGTGACGCATTTGCGCATTTTTGGAAAAAACTTTCTCACAAAAATTTACATCTTCTTTTTTCTCATCGTTGTTCTAAAAAAATGTCCAATTCTCCAGCTGCTCCACCACGGGATCGACCATCCATGGTTGGGCTTCCACCAACAGCAACAATCCGGAAAGATGGTATGTTTAATTTAAAAGATTTAATTGATCACTAAATTGAATATGAGTAATTTTTAGTAGCAGCTGTAAAATCACCAGGTCGACGTGGTCGTAAACCAAAAACTCCTCAACAACAATCCAAACAAGGTGAATCAGAATCTGAAATGGATTTAACCGTGGATGAATCGAATCCAGCTACGCCATCTCAAAATGAATCCGTTCAAGAAGATGAAGATGGAAATCCAACTCCATCAAAGAAACGTCGAGGCCGTCCTCCAGAAGCTACTTCCGTTCGAGCAAAGAAAGAGAAAGAAAAGCAACGTCGAGAAAAGGATGTAAGAAATTTTTAGCAGCGGATTTCATATATCCTCTTATGTCTTGTTTTTTTAGAAAGAACGAAGAGAAAAGAAAAAGAAGGTACCAAAAAGTGAACAACAAGATTCTGCAGCTGTAACTGCTGCGGAAGAAGAAGAAACAACCGAACAAGATCAAGAAATGGAAATTACTGAAGAAGCTGAAACCGAAACAGAATCAGATGATCGAGGAAAGAATTCTACCGCTGCTGAACCAGCAAAAAATGTTATGCCAGATATTTATCTTCGTGGATATTCATCATTTCAACTTTTTTGTGATTATGTTTTACGAAAGCTTATGATTAAAGATCCTGATGAATATTTTGCATATCCTGTTTCATCGTAAGATTTTAAGATTTAAATAACTGTTGTGTTTTATCGAAATTTTGATTTTGTTTTTTTATTTTTAATATCCTTTGTTTCAGAGTTCTTGCTCCGGATTATCATCAAATTATTACAACTCCAATGAATTTTTTAACAATTCGACAAAAAATTGATGCAAATGAATATACAAAACTTGAAGAAGTTAAATCTGATGTTCAGCTAATTTGTGAGAATGCAATGGTTTACAATAATCCACATACAATTTATTATGCTGCAGCTCAAAAACTTCAAACTGTAACAAGATATTATTTTTCTGAAGATTATCTTGAATATTTACGATATACACTTCCTTTTGGAAAAGATTTAGAACGACCAATTCTTGGTTTACCAGAACGAGATCTTCCGCAACGAACTCAACGAGTTCCAACTGAACCTCGACCAGCTTTTCAAAAGCAACAAATGGAATCAATTACTGCAAAGAAACTTTTAGCCGATGCTCCAGCAGCTTTAAAGGTTTAATTTCTGAGCACTGATAAGGATACTGTAATTATAGCCATTGTGTTTTAGAAAAAGTTAACAACAGAAGTTCCAAAATGGCCACTTGGATATATTGATAATCATGAAGGAGCAGTTGCTTTGAATCTTGTCACCTCAACTGAAGCAGGAAAAATTCCATTGGGTGATTTGATTGGAAAAATTGAAGCTGGACATACTGGACTTCTTACAAATTTTGAAGATGCTTTCCCAGCTTTAACTCCTTCTTCATATCTTAATTATGAGCCATTTGCATCTTTTGCGCCAATGTATGATACTACTTGGGCAACAATGAATCAACGGTAAGTTTTTGAAAATTGATAAAAACTACAGTATCCCGTGTACTGTACTGCTGCAATATATCGTACTGTAATCGATTACTTTGTTTAAATATTCTAATTTTTTAGGGATTCTGAGCTTTTAACCCAAACATATGGAGATCGTGAAAATGCTGCAGATATCTTTCAACTTCGTCAAATGGTTGTTGATTCAGGTGGATTTTTCTTGGAAATGTTTGATAATATGTTGAATCGACTTACCGATGGAGAACATTCTCGTACAATTGAATCCCTTGAAATTTCTGAAAAAGAAGCTCTTGAAGAAATGGAAAAGAATTGTGCAGTAAGTCATTTCAAATTCTACCGTAATCAATTTATTTATGTAAATTTTTCATTTTAGCAACCACCATCTCCAGCAACCTTTAAAAAACTTTTGGATGATATTGGAACCCTTGAAAATATTGGTGTTGATACTTCTTTCGTTGAAGAGATTAAAGCTGAATATGGTTTATCTGCGGAACCTACCGTATACATTGAAGAAGAAGAAATTGAGAGAAATGGATATATGATTGCAGATTTGGCATATCTTCAAAATCAACGCCTCACCCGAAATGTCACAAATCTTGCAGATATTCCACAAATTTCTGATGCTGAAATTGAACTCTCTTCAAGAATTGCAACAAACTTTCAACAACAAATTATCGAATTTAATGTTGGCCCAAATGAAATTATTAATTCTCATGCAATTCATAATGCCATTGGCGTTAATGATGATGATGGATGTGATTATGATATTTTAAGGGAATTTATGGATTTTTAATTGTTGATCTCTTTGTTGCATTTTTTTGTGATGTTATTATTTTGTAACCTATTTTCCTATTTTATTATTATTTATAATTTTTGTATTTTATATAAATCTTTGTGAATCTCAAAAACTATTTGTTTAAAAGTTTAAGGTTGATTACGGTAACTTTTTACGAAAAAAGTTGTATTTTCTGAGCTATAAATTTTTTAATTTGCTTAGAACTTTTGATTTATGAATAATTTTGAATCAATTTTTAAATGTTTGTTTCGGCTTTTTATATTTTTTTGATTTATTTTACATATAATGCAAATTATCACTTTTACAGTAACCCGAAGGTAAAGATGTTAGGGCAGATTTTTAACGACAACAAAAAATCGGATATTCCAAAACAAGAACAAATATCAGATTTACAAAGTATTACAGAAGGTTTAAAAAGAAAACAAGAAATTCTAGAAGAAAAGATTCAGGAAGTCAGTGATTATTAAAATCATTTATGCTAATTTTTTCTTATTAAAGGAAATAGAATTCGCCCGCGAAAATGCAACTTCAAATAAGATCGCGGCTTTGCAAGCTTTAAGAAGAAAAAGGTATTTTGAAAATCAACAACATCGTTTTGATAATGAACTTCAAAAAATTGAAACAGACCCAGCAACAAATTTAGATGAATCTACTACAGTTGAGAGCAGCGAAGATGAATCCGAAAAGCTTGAAAATTGGATATGGATCAATTGCATCTTTCGTGGGAGGAATTTGTTAAAATAGAAGGAAATTGGTTTAAAGCTTCTAAAGATCAGTCACAAAATGATATTAGTGACACTGATCTTATGGCGGAAATGAATGAAATTGAACAAGTAAAATGACTAAAATGATTATAATCAAATAATTAAATATTCTTTTTTTAGGAATTCAGTAACCAAAAAAGGGGATCACTTTTGATCAAACATCACCTACGAAAAAATTTGAATATGTTAATTTTTCAACAACTTTATGTTTTATAAATCACACAAATATACTGTAGTTTTACAATAGAAATTAACTTTTAAAAATCACAAATAAATTTATTGAATATGCTTAAATTTTGAGTATTTTCTCCACTTGTAATATATGAATGCAATAACTTTCTTTCATTGGGATACTGTAATATGCAATTGCAAAAAAATTGAAGAAAAAATTCACAAATCATGCATGCATATATTGTTTCAGGTTCAATATATTTTGGTTGAACACACAAAAGTGCCATTAAAAAACAACAGCCAATAAAAATTCCTGTTGTTGGCCAAGGATAACAGGCAATATAATATTCGATAAAATAGAAAGTTTTATAAATATTTTGAAGGATACATTTTGACGTTTTTTCTTTATCACTTAATTTTATTTTTAAAAGCATCAGCAAGCAAGAGATATTTGGAGGATGAATGTTTCCATTTTTCAAGCTTTTCCTAAAAAGTGAAGATTAATTATTTAAATAATTGCAACATTTAGGATTGTCCCGATTTGATGTCTGCAGAAACTCAGAAATTTTGAACCCCTACTCTTCCGTCAGATTTTTTACTTTGATCTTTGCCGCTTTTAAGGTGAGTGTCAAATTTTGTTTTATCCCTGTCCCACCCATAAAATTGCTGACGTCAGATCTGGACAATCACGTTGTAACAATTTTACTTCTGTTATTTCTTCTAATTTTTGAATAAACTTTTCATCGACATCAAATTGGTAAAAAGAATAATTTGAATAACACGATTCTTTGATCAACTTTTTATAATTATTTTTTAATAATAATCTATTTTTTGTTGAATAGAAATTCAAATTAATCATATAATCAAATGTTGAAAGAGTAACAAAATATAAGAAAATTACTTTTATAAAAAAAATAATTTTGTTTGTTTTTAAAATTCGAAAAATTTGATTAATACAATTGCACAGAGGATAATATTGTCGAAACATTTATGAAATATTCGCTGGTTTCTTTGGCATTTGCTGTTGCTTAATAAAAAGATTTGTCTTTTAAAGATGGCACACACACATTATGCGATTGCCCAACAATCACACTCATTTTTGCAAACTTTAATCGATCAAATATTAATAATTACCGCCCATGTTGTTGTTTTTTTTTCAGGAAAAAGAACCCATGAATTTTTCTTAAAAGGTTTTTTGGCATTCCCTTTTTCGTTCTTTCATTTTCAAAATACGCATTTTGCTCATTTTGATAATCGACACTTTAATTTCAGCGGCAGTTGTTTCTTTGATGTATGGAAAAATTTTATATTAAATTTTAGAAGTTCTTTGAACCACAACTTCTTACATTAAAAAATGATTTACTACCATATTAGACTCAGCTGCAAGATAATTATTTTTGTTCATTGAAAAACTTAGAGAAACTTTATTATTTTTTTATTGTACAATTTAAAAAAAATATTTCAAAAGACTTGATTATTTTCATTTTTCATAATTTTCTAAACTCGTAAACATATTTTTGCAAAAAAAATTGTTGCTTTCTTTTCTTCTTTTGTAAATGCCATCTTTTTTAAAAACATTATCGTTGTTTTCGATTTCTTTTTTCGGCTTTGATCATTTCCGCTTTCCCAGACTTATTCATACTTTTCTTTCAATTTAAGCACTTGTAAACAACAACTTTTTTGCGCTTTCCTTTCATACATTTTGTTGATGTGTTGAAATATTTACAACCTTTCACACAGACCCTTTTGCATCTGGCTATTCTTTTTTCTTTTGCATTTATTTCCGAAACACATCTGCAAATCAAAATAGTAAAAGTAACCCTTCTAGAATTTTCGAAGCAAATATCGGCATTTTTTGCGCAGTTTTTGTTTCATTCTTTTAGTTGATGTTTTGGTCTCTTAACAACATTTGAAAAAGCTTTTGCAATCTGGCGCATGTCAGTGTCAGTGTCTTTGTTTTTGATTCTTTTTTTGGGTTTTCTGATCTCTTATTTTTCTTTCAACACATTTTTTAAAAAAGGAAAAGTTGCTCCTCCCCATTTTTTGCTTTTTCTAGAACTTTCGTTGCCCTTGATTTTGGGGCATATAAAAGCATCGTTGACTTCATCTAAAATATTCAGTTTAGGAAAGCTTTTTTATTTGTCTTTGGTTGATTTTAATGAAAGAGTTTGTCCTATACGCGTAAGGAAACTTTTATTTTATGTTCATGTTTCGGTTCCACAAAACTCAAACATTTTTACCTTTTATTTTTTTAAATTTTTTACGTTTTGAGAGATACCGTAATACCGTAAAGACAAATATTCTTCATAGATAAAAATAAGATTATTAAGATTTAATCCGTTTTTTCGAAATTTTCTTTTTATCGAAAAACCCGATATTTAAATTGTTATTTCACACGAAAATTTGAAGACTTCGAATACCACGGAAAAAATTTGTAAATTTTTTTGAAGATATTGAATACCCTAGTTTTGAGTCAATTTAAAAGCCGATATTTTTAATCGCGTTTGCTTAAGTTTAAATTTCAACAACTTTTCGTTATCTAATGTGCCTTTTCTTTTTAGGTAATTGGCCTACACGTGGCATTTGAATCATGCTGCGTGGACACGTTCTCTTGACGTCAGTGATGATGCTGGTACACGTTTATCACGTCCACGTCAAATTTATTCACGTCGATAATGATCCTGCCGAGACAAGTTTTGCACGTCCACGTCAATAATGATCCTGCCGAGACACGTCCATTTCCTTCACGTCAATGATGATCCTGTGCCGGTACACGTTTTTCACGTCCACGTCAATTCTCTTCACGTCAGTTATGATCCCGACCACGTTAATTTGAATCTCTGCACGTCTTTGGTTAATTTGATCAAGTGGAAGCAAAAGTAGCTGCTGAAACTGAAGAATCAAAATGGTTTTTAAAAATTTTTTTGTAACCTTTCTTTTGTAATTTTTTGTCTAATGGTTTTTTTAACTTTTCTAATTTTTTTATTGTGGTTTTTTATTTCTATTTAACTTTTTTATTGTGGTTTTTTATTTCTATTTAACTTTTTTGTTGTGGTTTTATTGTAATTTTATGGGCTTTTTATGTGAAGTGTAAACTAGTTTAAATATTCTTTGTTGTATTTAAATTTGTAAATTGATCATAAAAAGCTTTAATTTAAAAATCTGGCGGAAAATGCAAAAAAACAAAATCATAACTACGATCTTTAAATTTTTTCCATAGGTTTATAAAACAGAAAATTTTTAAGTATAATAATTTAAAAAACAATGAAACTTTATTTTTTCCCAAATTCTAGACGAAGCATTTTGAAACGTGCACGTTTAAAAAGAAAGAGTTCGAATATTAACATTTTCTTATTTTAAAATTCTTAAAGCTGCAAAAACGTGGATGAAATAAGAAACAGGGAATTGTGCATTACCAATGTGAGCTTTGAATTCTTTTTTAAATTCAAAAATAGGGATAATGTTGTCACTTATTTATAGTGTTATTGCGACTCCGATTCAGAGTCGGAGTCGGTTTTTTCAAAAGATTAAAGAAAAAAGCCGTTTTCCGACTCCGAAATCAACTCCGCAGACTCCGACTCCAGATTTTTCCGGAATCGGAATTCACCAAAAATAAAAAATCACAACACTTTTTTTATTAATCAACGTCCATGTTAGAATCCCATGTCCTGATCAAACACAGGCGTGCGATCATTTTTACAAGTTTACTCGTCATTCACTTTTTAAAAATTATTACAACTGAAATGGGTAGTAATTTGTTATCTAAATTAATTTAAAGTGTGTTATAAAAACAATTAATGCACAAATAAGCAAATCTCATCTATTTAACAACAAACATCAAAGCGCTTATCAAAATGTTTATGCTAGCATTTACTGATAATAAAAAAGCTAGAGAAACATAAAAAAATCATTAGTATTGATTTCATCTTTTAGAATGGTTTTTCACGTTGGATTTGATTCTGAAAATGGGAAAGTTTGCGCATTTGATACAAATAATAAAACAAAATTAAAAATTTTTAAAACTGGAACCGGTAGTAAGTTTTTAAATTTTTGAATTTGTAAAATATTTTTTGAAAAAATATGTTTTAGTTTTTGGGATAAGAAAAGACGTTAGCATCTATGAACAAATTGATGAGATTTTTTCTAAAATTAATGGTGAAATTGGATGTCTTTGTATTAGTTTAAATCGCAGTGATAATGAATACCGTATAGATGTTTTAAAATATTTCAAAAAAAAGAGATTTGAAAATGTTGAATTTATTGATGAACATTATGCAAAATATATTAGTATGGCAGAACAAACTGATTTTAAACCAAAAAATGGTGATTTTATTTGGATTTTTGATGAAAATTGTTGCGATATTTGGGCGAAAGGTTTTGAGAAGGCTAAATTAATTGAATCTCTAACAAAATATTCATCTTTAAAAGACATCTCCGAACAGCTTTCATCAGAATTTCAAATTCCTACAGCTATATTTTTCAATAAAGAATTCTGTCAATTCAATCTTGCTGAAGCTAAACAAAAGTATCCTAAATGCAAAATTCTATCTTACGCAAAACAGGATATCGAAAAATCAGCAATGTTAAAAGCTAGAATTATGGCAAATGATCATGAAGTTATTGCTTGGAATGGAAACAATGTTTTTGATTGTGAAATAATTGTAACAATTGAGAAAACTGAGATTTTTAAAATCAATAGAGCAGAATCTTTACCGTTTACAAATCGAGAAATAATAATGGTGAAGAGATCTGACTATTCTGCTGCTAGAAACATAAATATTGCTCAATCTTTTACTGCTGCGAGCAATTCAAAGGTAATATTATTATGAAATTTTGTCTCGAGCAAAACTGCAGTGTCTCCACCGTTCCGTTCCAGAACGTCCGTTCTTCTGTTCCCGTTCCTCCTTTTTAGAACGAACGGAACGGATAAAGCTGGAAAAGGAATGAAACGGAATAAGTTCCGAAAAAAAATGAACTTTGGTGACACAGAGCAAAACGTTTACCAACTGCAAGGCCGTAGTTAGGGGGGGGGCATTTGGGGCACGTGCCCCCCCCCCCCCCCCCCAAATGGAAAAATCTCTTGATCTTTTGCGGCCGCCGTGTTAAGGCTACAAAAGATCAAAGGCGTGCTTCCTCCGAAATAAAAATGCGCACACCGAAATTTTTTTCTCCCTGCAGCCTTGACCACCGGCATTTGGAAAAGTGTAATGTTTTTTCAGATTAAAAAAACAAACGTTTCACATTGAGTTGGATTATTTTTTTTCATCTTTTACAATGTGTGAAAAATAAAATACTTTTTAGACAAAAAATCAATATATCACAAAATCCGTTGAATTTCCAGCTTATGAAAACTTTAATTTCATTTTTCAAATTGATAAAAATGGCATTCATTCAGTAAAATTTAATGAACCCTTTGTGTTTAATGTTGAAACTTTTCAATTTGAACAAAAAAGTTATAATATTTTAAAAAGAATGGTATCTTTTAAAACTGAAAACAATGTACTCGGTATTGATCTGGGAACTACAAGATGTTGTGCCGCAGTAATAAGAAAAAATGGCATTCAAACTGTTGCGTTGGAAAATACCGGTGAACGTCTGCTTCCATCATTTGTTGCTTATGACGAAGAAAATGTTAAATTCGGTAAAGTAGTCATCAGTCGAATTAGAACTTGTTCAAAGTTCACAGTTTTTGATGTAAAACGATTAATTGGCAAAAATATGAATCAAGTCATAATTGATTCAATTTGGCCATTTACCATTGTTAGCATGGAAGAAGGAGAAATTTACATGACAGTTGAAATGTTTGATGGTAAACAACATACTACTTCAAAACACGTTTCTGCAGATTTGTTAAAATATATAAGAAACAAAGCTGAAGATTTTCAAGGAAGGCATTTGGATGATGTTGTTATTACAGTTCCGGCTACATTTACTCCAGCCCAGAAACAAGCCACATATGAAGCGGCGACCCTCGCAGGAATGCACCAAATAAAATTACTTCCAGAACCTGTCGCTGCGGCATTTGCATATTTTATTGATCGGCCAATTCCAAATCATTCCACAGTACTTTTGTTTGACCTTGGTGGTGGAACATTAGACGTCTGTGTATTTAAAATTGAAAATAATCAAATTAGAATAATTTCAAACACTGGCGACACAAAACTTGGTGGCAGAGATTTTGATAATGTTTTAATCAATTATTTTAACAACGCTCTTAAGACAGATTATGGAATTAAGGTGGAGGCAGATAAAAAATACAGGGTGGGCCAAAAAAAAGTGCAATTTAATTTTTAAACAACAGCAAAGGGATTTGAATAACTTGTGTTGGGTGGGGTTAATACATGGTAGGGAAGTGTATTTGACCCTACAGAATGACCTCTTCAACACTTTCGTGTCGGGAGTTTCGCCGCCGCCAAGTTTTGAAAAGTACGTTTTTCGACCTTTTCGTAGAACAAAGTTCCTGGGAGAACCAGAGGGGCTGGAGAAAAGGTGATGGTAGATTCGGATAGCCCACAAAATTATCTCGTCAACAACCACAACTTTGGGTCCACATATCTTTTGCCCTGGGTTTAATCGCTTCGAGAAAAAAGTGATTTCCGAGTTTTTTATTTTTTGGTCGACTTTGACCGATCGCCCTACTTTTTCCAGAAGGAGTTAGAGGCTCATATTTGTTGCCAACAAACTTTAGCTTGTTTGTGGTTGATTTCATACCGAAATATTAAAATCTGGAAAAAGTGTTATTTTTCGATACTCCAAAATATCAAAAAATGGCTGCTTAGAGTTGTATACTAGTAAATAGGAAGTAACTATGTTTCAACAAAAATTTTTCAATGTTGGTTTTTGATATAAATCAATGCAAATAGACCATAAAAATACTCTGAAATAAATTTTAAGCGTTTATGACCAATTTGGAGACTTTAACATTAACATGAATTTCAACATATACTTTGTATACTTACTAACATACAAAAATTATGGCTGATTAAAAAATCATTTTTCCAGATTTTAATATTTCGGTATGAAATCAACGACAAACAAGCTGAAGTTTGTTGGCAACAAATATGAGCCTCCAACTCCTTCTGGAAAAAGTAGGGCGATCGGTCAAAGTCGACCAAAAAATTAAAAACTCGGAAATCACTTTTTTCTCGAAGCGATTAAACCCAGGGCACAAAGTTTTTCAACCCAAAGTTGTGGTTGTTGACGAGATAATTTTGTGGGCTATCCGAATCTACCATCACCTTTTCTCCAGCCCCTCTGGTTCTCCCAGGAACTTTGTTCTACGAAAAGGTCGAAAAACGTACTTTTCAAAACTTGGCGGCGGCGAAACTCCCGACACGAAAGTGTTGAAGAGGTCATTCTGTAGGGTCAAATACACTTCCCTACCATGTATTAACCCCACCCAACACAAGTTATTCAAATCCCTTTGCTGTTGTTTAAAAATTAAATTGCACTTTTTTTTGGCCCACCCTGTACAAACTTATGTTTGAAAGTCAGAAAATTAAAGAAGATTTATCAGTTACCGAAATCAGTTCGTAAGATTTTATTTATAATTAAGAACACTGAATAAAAAAAGTCACGGGCAAAAATATGTTGCACTTAAACTCAAAATTAAGATTTTGGAATTTTAAAAAGCGCCACCTGTATTATCTTAAAAAACCAAGACGACGTGTCCTTTCAGAATAATTAGCACCAGTGTCACACATCTGTGACCAAGGCCGTAAGCAGAAAAACATTTTGGGGTGGTCATTTTCATTTTGGTGGGGACACGGCTTTGATCTTTTGCCGCCTTAACGCGGCAGCGGCAAAAGATCAAAGAATTTTCATTTTGGAAGGACACAGGTACCGAATGCCCCAAAAATGGACAAAAATGTGATATTGGTGATAATTTTGCTATAAGAGCAAGTTGTCTCGTTTTTTTTTCGAGATAATATGGGTGGCTTTTTTAAACGTTTCAAAATCCTAAATTTGGATTTAGTACGTTTTTGCCCGTGACTTTTTTCAGTAAAAGTTACAATTTTACTTTTATATTTTAAATTTTTTAGCCTTGATGTATCTGATTATGATCCTTCAAAAGAAGGGATTATTGAAATCAATGAAAATGAATTCCGCAAAATGGCAACTGAGCTTATATCAAAAATTAAAAACACAATTTTGGCAGCCTTATACAAATCTGGTTACACGGCTGAAGAAATTAAACAAGTTCTTCAAGTTGGAGGTGGAAGTCGAATGCCAATGATAAAACAATTAATACAAACCATTTTTCCTAAAGCTGATCGTATTTGTGAACAAAATCCTGATGAAGTTGTTGCAATTGGTGCAGCTTACTATGCTTACAGTATTTTTTCATCTGAGTTGTCGTCATAACCACATTATTACTTTAAACATATTACAATTGAATTTAATATTTTTAAGTACCACAATAAAACGTGTGTACCATATTATTTTTGCATCACTGAAAGTTATAAGTTATATATTTTTTTGCTTAATTCAAATTGAAAACAGACATTCCTTTAAATAAATGAAGCATTCAAAGATTGTGCTTCACAGTCAAAAAAAATACTGTAAAATTTATGTTGTTCAAAAGTTAAAACCTTTAATTCTTTTGTTTACATTTAACTTATTTTTATATAAACACAAACAATAAAAGAATATGCCACGCCTATTTATGAAAAAAAACTTAAATTCTGCTAGAAAAATCATTTATTCTTTTTACTTCACATTTTTTCCCAAAATGTATAAAACATTTTTTGTTCTTTTTTATTTCTTTTTTGGTTGCTGTGCCATTCCAGTTGATAAACATGATTCAGTAGCTGATGATATCTCGTCAAAAGCATGCCCTCAGGGATGGAACTTTTTCAATTTCACTGGATTTTGTTATAAATTATTTACAACACCGATCACTTGGAGTGATGCCGAAGACATTTGTAAAACAGAAGGTGCACATTTAGCATCAATTCATACCCAAGAAGAAGGAATATTTGTTGCAGGTACATAACAAAGTAACAAATTTGCATATTTTCTGCATAGGGAACTTTATTTTTATTTCAACAAAAAAACATTTTACTTCAAGACTTTTAAAGTTTTATGGTTACTGTTGAAAATATGCAAATTTTGTTAAATTACTTTTCCATCGAATGGTACTTGTTTATAGGATTAAATGGTGCAATAAATCCATGTGATTGGCAACAAAATGCTTGGATTGGGCATTACACAGAAGACAATAATGCTCATTGGCATTGGACGGATGGATCAAATTTTAATTATGCAAATTGGTATCCATCTGAACCTGATTTTCCTGGTCAACAAAATTGTGGTTTAATCCAATCTGGACCCTGTTCAAAAACATGTTTTAGAGCTGGTGATTTTCAAAATTGTCCTTGTAATACTCTTTTACCAAAATTTGTTTGCAAAAAAATGCCTTCACAATTCTAAATTTTTAACAATCTATTTTTAAACACGTGTGTTTTAATCATCTTAGTTATAAACGTAATAAATATTTGCTAACTTGTTACCCAAAATAGCTTCAAAATAAAACAAAAAACATGCAAATTGATAACATACATATTTTTCACTGAACGTAAACAATTGATAACATTTAAAAATTAAAAAGAAATTAGCCAAAACATTATTTCTATCAGTTCTTTCTTGCAAAACCTACCTATTGTAATACAAAAAAGTCTGTTGTCCTAGCAAAGGATTTTTGAATAATGGCTTCAAAACATTCTTTCTTTTTACAGATTATATATTTTCTAGCAAAAGATATTCATATTGTTAAATCATAAAAAGTCTGTTGACCAATGCTTTTTTGAATTGCTTGAAATTTATTTTAAATATCACAAGAATCTAAATTAATTAACAAAAATTTGACTCAGCATGGGTATTATCAACTCATTATGATTCGGAGCCCAGTGCCCATAATTTCGTCCTAGTCAAATAATTTTCTTTTGTTTTCTATTCCGCAACGTTAACCACTACACCATAAGCGCACCCGTTTTTTGTGTCAGATTTGACATTACAAGGTGAGTTCTTCTTATAATTTTTAAAATTGTAGTTTTTAATTTGAATTTTTTAAACTTGAAAATTAAAAACTTTTCAACAAAAAAATCACCGGGAAAATAGTTTATTAAGAAAAATAAATTAATTTAAATTGCACGTACAAAACCGTTTTCAAAAAACAAATGCGAAAACTAAAAGCAAAAAGTGAAAGAAATATTTTATAAAAAAAGAGATTCAAATTTTAAGCATCAGATTCATCAGCTTGTTGAAGAAGTTGTCTTTGAACAAGAGAATAATAGAGACCAGAAGAATTTTGCATTAAAGTTCGATGATTTCCTTGTTGCATAACTTTTCCTTTATTAATTACAACAATTCGATCAGCTTTTTCTACCGTACTCAGTCGATGGGCAATAACAATAACTGAACGTCCAACAGCACATTGAGCAAGAGCAACTTGAATAATATGTTCCGATTCTGCATCGAGGGCAGAAGTCGCTTCATCAAGAATTAAAACAGCAGGTTTACGAACAAGAGCACGAGCAATGGCAATTCTTTGCTAAAAAAATGATTACGGTATTTAAAAAATTTGAATAAATAATAAATTAGATACCTTTTGTCCGCCACTCATTTGTACACCCTTTTCACCACATTCTGTATCATAACCTTTTTCAGTTTCCAAAACAAATTCATGAATATTTGCAAGTTTTGCTGCTCGAATCATATCTTCATCAGTTGCCCATTCTTCACAACCATACAAAATATTATACCGTACTGTACCATCAAAGAGTGCAGGTTCTTGTGCAACAAGGGCAACCTTTTGATGATAAGTTTTATGATCAATTTCATTGATTGCAATATCATCAAGTAAAATTTTGCCATTTCTTGGTTCATAAAAATGTTCAAGTAAAGAAATTATGGAAGATTTTCCAGCTCCTGAAGGTCCAACTAATGCAACTGTTTCACCTGGATTTACTTGGAATGATACTTTCTAAAAATACAATGGCTACAGTAACCTTTAAATACAGGAAAAACATACATTAAGAACCATTGTTGATGCTCTTGTTGGATAACTAAATGTAATATCATTAAATCCAACTTTTCCTTCAATAATTGCAGGCTTTAAAATTCCATCATAAGTAATTCTTGGTTCACGATATAAATATTCAAATACTTTTCTTGAAGCTCCAACACTTTCCATCAATGCTAAAAAATAGAAGATTACTGTAGGTATTCAAGTAAAATCAAACATACAAGTAAATACCCATCCAAGATTGTAAAGATTTTCACCAACTTGTAATTGGTACAACAGGAAACTAAATAATCCATCAACTTCCATTTTACCAGTTAGAACAAGATGACCACCATAGAAAAGAATTCCAACAAGAATGGCATTATCTGTTAATTCATTCAACCAGGTATATCTGTAAAAGATGATGTAATAATTAAATCTTTAAAATTTAAAAAAGCTTACCCAGAATATGCCAGAGATTTTTTTCCATTAACTTTTAAAGTTCGATTTAGTTCAGTTTCAAATCGATCACATTCTTTTGTTTCACATGCAAAAGATCTAACAGTTCGAATTGAGCCAAGTGCTTGTTCTGCAATTTGATTGGCTTGGGCAATGGCATTTTGAGTTTTTTCAGATAATTTCTAAAAAAATATTATATAACTCAGAGGTACTGTAGCCGTAAAATAGAACAAAAATTGCTACAACCATGTTTAAAAACTTACATCATAATAAGCTCCATATGCTTTAGTAATGAATCCAATGAATGGAACAGCAACAAATGAAACCATTGTTAGCCGCCATGAAATTGTTATCATAAAAATTAGCGATCCAATAAGCATAACACCATTCCTCAAGAATACATTCACATTTGTTGACACAGTTGAAGACATTGTCTGACAATCAGATGTTAGGCGAGACATAATTTCACCAGTTTTTCTTTCATCAAAAAATCCAATTTCTTGATGAACAAGAGATCGAAAAAGATCCATTCGCATTTTACGATTTACTAAAGCTGTGGCATAATCAAATAAGCCATTTTTGATGCCATTGCAAATACTGCTAACAACAGATAGGGAAGCCAAGATCACAACAGAATTAACGAGATCAGACATTTGTTTAATATTTACAATATTTGAAATAACTTGTGCAGTATATTTTGGTTGAAAAACTCGAGCAATGGAATAAATTGTTAGAAAAACAAAACCTCCTGCAAACCAAGAAGCATAATGTTTACAGTAATCCAACAATTTAACAACATGACTAAGAGTTGAAATTCTTTCTTCAATCTTTTTTACAACAGAAATTCGAGTATGTGAAGCATCAGTTAAATCTCCATCTTCTGTCATCAGCGTTGTATAATCATCTTGTGGAGTCCAAAGTTCTTGAGTTTGACGATGAAGTTTTCGCGATCGATAAAATCCATACCAAATTGGAAGGAGAGCAATAAAAGCAATTTCATTCCAAACCAGAGATAACCAAAATCCAAAATACCCAAGTTGCTCATCATGTTCGGCAAAGGCAAGAATCTTCAAGAATGTATAACTAATATTTGTAAGTTCAATACCAATAAAAAATAAATTCCATTTTGGTGTAATTTTTCTTAAGAAATAAAATGTTCCAATAATTAGAATACCCGTTCGAAACAGAGAAAGCAGCACGAAATCCACAGGTGAAGTTAAAAATGAATAATATCCATCTTTGAAGAATAAATAATGTTTCAATAAATTAATATCAAATTGAAAAGATGGCTTGTAAAGGCCAAGGGCAAGCGTTGAAACAACAACATCAAAATATACAAATACCACAGTTGCAGTTAAAACAAGAATGACTTCTTTCATTTCTGATGTTGTTGCTGTTGAATGATGATAATTGGGGGAAACCCTGAAAAAAATCAACCGATTATATAAAAGAAGAAAGACCGTTTCAAAATAATTTTTTACATGTCTGCCTCCCCATCTCTCTGACTCATTATTTCATTTCGAACAACAACAAAGAAATAAACATTGAAAGAAACAGAAAAAGAAAAGGGAGGGGGAAAAGCAATCTCTTTAGCAATACAACACAATTTCTTCATAGATCTTGTTATTGTTGATCTTTGAGGTGTAAAAATGGAAAGAAAAGGTTAGGGTCGGCGAGAAATAAAAAAAGTTTTACACTACGTAACACTAATACAAAATTATCTCACCGATATAACGTTTTTCCAAAATTATAAAATAAAATACAAATAAATTTAATGGTATAAATCAATTTCTTAACAAGAACAAACAACAAATAAACACAAATAAGTTCGTTGAAGTTTTTTAAAAACATGTATTTGCTGCTGCTGCTGTTGTTTTGGCTAGTCCTTCTTTTTCATGTGTGTTTTTTTGATGTTGCTGTTTTTTCTTTTATATTTGTTGTTGACGAAAGTTTCTCTCTGTTTTTTTTTGTTTTTGCTTTGAAGAATTTTGAAATGAATTTTTAAAAAACATTTGGAAGACATTTTGCCAAAATTAGACATGTTTTAATCTTTCAAATTTTTGTTTTCAAACATTCTTTATCGTCTTTGAACTTCAAAATCCAAATCAATAAAGATCCCAAAAGCGGCATCTGTTTCTTTGATCTTCGACCGCCGACTACAAAGAAGTAAAAACTTTTGTTATTTCAAAAAAAATAAAAGTTCACAAATCGCAATTGCAGTGATATACATTTGGCTTTTTGCCAGAAAAAAAATTAAAGTTGTCACATTTTTTTGCCATCATCATGATAAATGAGTCATCACTGATTAGTATAATTTTATATTTTATCAATAATCTATCTGTTGAAGAAAGACACATACCTTTTTTTATTTTATTGGAAAACTTTGATAATAAAAAATTTTTTTTGTGTCTTTAAATTTAAACATTGCAATTTCAAATAGTTTTTTTGAAAAAAAAGATAAAAGGTGGCATTTAAAAAACACATTTAAAAAAGACAAAGAAAAAAATATGTATAATTTTATACATACTACTTACTAACAAATTTTCCAAGAAGAAATTTAAACAACCAAAAAAAATTATTAGTTTCTTTTCCAATATTTTTTTATATATTCGATACTTTTTAACGACATATTTTTCTTCTTCCTCCTTTCCTCCTCGTCGCCATCGTTATAGTCAACCTCAAAAAAAAGAAGGAAAAGTCACAGATTTTTTCAATGACAACTTTTTTTTCTGCTGTTGCTGCTGCTTGCCTACTGCTGCTGATGCAAATGGGAAAGGAGATGGAAAAAAGTGATCTGATTTTTTTAGTTCGATATATTTGTTCTCAATGTTTGAAAGGACTCTTTTTTTCTATAACATTGAAGAAGAAGAAGAAAATGGAAGGAAACACACATTGCATTTTTGGTGACTGCAATAGAAAATAGTTGATGTAGGGGAAGATAGAAAAATGTTCTTCGTCGACATTTTTTTTAAACGAAAACAGCAGAGAAGGGAGACGACGGCGGCCACTGTGACGCAGATGGAAGAAAGTGGCGCTTTTTTGAAGTTGATGGAAAGAAGAGAGAGAGAGAAAAAAAGCAAGGCAAGGCAGTCAACGAACGAACCAACAAACTCACATCTTCCCCTAACCAACGAGCCGACCGACCGGCCTCAATTCCCTTCTCTTCTTTTATATTCAAAATAGTAGTAGTACTATTACTAGTTAGTTATAGCAAGCAAGCAGGCAGCAGAAGAAGAAGGAAAGAAGGAAAGAAAAAAATTGATTCGCTCAAATAAGTTGTTTGATGTTAGAAGTTTATTGATTGACGACGAAAAATGTAAAGGAAAAAAGAAAAGAAAAAGAAAGCCTTCCTTCATTTTTTTCTTTGTGCGCATTTTTTCCTTCCTTTCCTTCAACTTTGTCAATGCCAAAAAAACCCTTTTTCTTTTTTTTAAAAAAAACTTTCTGTGTTTTTCCCGCGTTTTAAATATTTTTTTCTATTTTATAACATTCATTTTTTTCTGCAAACCAAGGAGAAACAAAAAAGTAGGGAAAACTTTTTATAGTTGGTTTTATTTATTGATTTTTCTTTTATTTTTTACTTTTTAACATTGAAAAAAAGTGTGTAAAAAGAAATTATATTTATTTTTTCCCGCGTTTCTTTTTTTCTCAACTTTCTTTTTTTTCTGGTATCGTTATTCCTTGGCAAAAAAATGAAAATTGAAAAAGAAGATAGTGACCGTCTGGCGCTTTTTTTTGCGTTGTCCATCATCCCCGAGCTTTTAAAATATTGTGTATTCTAATAACTTTTTTTAAGCGGGATTTTTTAAATAATTTTTTTCCAATCTTTTCCCTTCCGTTTTGATCTATCCCTTAAATTTCCGGTAACATTGTTTGATTGAAAATTCCAAATAAATTCACGACATTTTGTTCTGAATTTGTAAAAATGCCCAGTTTTTTTGGGTATTTCTGGATTTACAAATTCCATTTTTATTAAATCCGGTAATTCCCTTGTATAAAATTGATCCTATCCGATAATTAAAACAGTAATAAGCATTCCAACATCGTGTTTTAAAATTTTTTACATCGACTATTTAAATTTCAATCGATTCCTTAAAAATAACTGTTATCATTCATTTTTTTTACAGATAACAGTTATATATTTTTCCACACCGTCGTCGATAGCCCGAAAGACAACAACGGTGTTGCAAAAATTTATTTTTTGGGACAACTTCTTTTTTCATCTCTGAAAGATACCTGAATTTTGGGAGGTGAATTAATAAATAAATAAGCAGGGATGGATTCACCTGCATCATCCAGCAGTCACATCACCACAGGTCCAACATCAACACCATCTTCATCGGTTGGAGGAGTGAAAGGTGATCGGAAACCGATCAAGCTGCATTCACCATATGGCGCAAATCCCCTTTTATTTCCATGGCAAAAAGAATATGAAAAGACTGGTGCAATGGATATCTTTGATACCATAAGGTTCTTAATATAATTTAATAAATATAAATTATTATTTTTTAAATTTTATAGAATGATTTTTGTCTTAATTCCTGAGATAAAAGAAAAACTTGAAAAATTTGATATTTTTCGAGAATCCAATATCACAAGTTATGAATGGATTCGATCAATTTCAAAAAAGTTTAATAAAGTCGCAAATGCTTACGTAAGCTACTTTTTTAAAAAAATCCCTTTTCCACCCAAAAATTTGCATATTTAGTTTAAAGAACATTCAAAGAATGGTGATGCCATTAAAGAAGATTATGCCTCATCTGATTTACTTCGAACAATTTGTACTCGAGCCTATAATCGTGCCGTCGATGATGAAAAGAAATTGAATAAACATTATGAAGCTTTTTCCTCCCAGACTTATGGTGAAACTTCATATGATCGACTTCGAAGTATTATTGAAGAAATAGAAGTAACAGAATCTGATCTTTTTGTGGATCTTGGATCTGGAGTTGGACAACTTGTTGTTCAAATGGCCGGAGGATCAAAGGTTAAACGGGCATGCGGAATTGAAATTGCTGATTTGCCTTCTGAATTTGCAAAGAAATTAGAAATTGAATTTAAAGGGTAATTTAAATTTTCTCTTTGCCATTTTTAACAAATGGTTTTTAAATTGGATGAAATTTGCATATTTTTTTTTAATTCTCTAATTATTAAAAATTTGCATATTTTTTTCAAAAATATATTATCCTAAAAAACATCAAATTTAAGCCTACAATAAATTTTGAAATATTTTTTTTTCAAATTTTTTTAAACGAAAATTTGCATATGCAAATTTTTCGTTATTTTGGGTTTCGAAAAATTCAAATTTCAATTTTTTAAAATTAATATAATCAAAAATATCTAATTCGACTACATTTTAAAACAACTAAAAAAAATTTTTATGCAAATTTTTTTAGAATGATGAAATGGTTTGGCCGAAAATATCGTCCATTTCAAATTCATCACGCGGATTTTTTGGATGAAAAATATCGAACTTTGATAACTCAAGAAGCAACAATAATTTTCATAAATAATTATGCCTTTCAATCGGATTTGGAATCAAATATCAAATCGAAACTTTTATCCGAGCTTAAACATGGCACTAAAATTATTTCGACAAAGCCTTATGCACCTCCAAATAAAAAGAATCAAATAACCCAAAGAACTTTGGGAGATTTATCGTCAATTTTGGATGTAATGGAGTTGAAATCATGCCCAAATCCATGTTCTTGGACATCCAATAAAGTGCCTTATTATCTTCATGTTATTAATAGAGTTAAAGTAAGGAATTTTTGATTAAATTTGAATAAAACAAATATCCTCCAAAAAAATCTCAGACTTATCTAAAAAAGATTTTAAAATTTTTAGTTAGAAGAATTTTTTGAAATGCAAAATAATCCAGCTTTAAAATTAGAACGATCAGGAACGCCATCCTCAAACTCTTCCTCATTTTCACGGGAACAATCTCGAGTTCCCTCCAGGAATGGCACATCAAATCATAAAAATGGTGATGCGTATGTTAAATTCATTATCACTTTTAAATCAAAAATTTGCATATATTACAGATTTGGACCAACAACTCGTCGAAAATGGAATCAAATTGTGAATGAAATGGAATCAAGTAAAAAGGGTTCGGAAACTCCAAACAATGAAAATAATAATCATCATTCTTCCGAAATGGAATTTCGATCTCCAACTCCAGCTGTGGATGCAGCAAAAACGAGAGCTGCAAATATTGCAGATACAATTGCATCAGTTGCAGGTGGAATGGCTCAAACTCTCAAAGAATTTTCATCCCCAACAAAAAAGCGCCCAAGAAAAGATACAATTGATGGAAAAGTTACTGTAAGAGGCCGACCTCGAAAAAATACTCAACCTGTTGAAAAGAAAGCTCGAATTTCGCAAGAAGCTCGAGAAGGCATGGATATCATGCATCAATTGACTTCAGAAGCCTGTAATAAAGCTGCTGAAATTTTTGCAGATTCTTCTTTTGTTATTACTGATGTTAATAATCCAATTATTAAAACAAATACAACAACACCAAAAACTGAACCATCAGAAGTTGGACATCATCGATCAGAACAAGAATATCCAAATTTGGATAGATTTATTAGTAAGTCTTACCATAGCATCTGGATACTAATTTGCATAATATTTATTTTAGCTGAATTGAAATCACTTTACATCAAATTTTTGGATTCCTTTCAAACGGAAGAATTTTATCAAACTTTACGAGCCCGGAGAGAAAGAGAAAAACTTGAATCTCAGAATCAACAAATTACAGAAGAAGGTGTTTCACTTTTTAAATCGACGCTTAAAAGTTATGGCGTGGACTTGGAGAAGCAAAGAGATAAACTAACATCCGCGAAGAGATTCATTGCAAGATATAACAATGTTGTTGGACTTGTGCATAATTTGGAACGAGAAATTGCTGCATTGGATGAAGAATCAAAAACAATAATTATTCAATATTCAAGAGAAGCCGCCAATGAAATGGCAACACAACAAAATTCTTCTTCTTCAACGACAATGAACAATAATCAGTTAATTCCAACAATGATGGATCAAAGCCAACAATCTCAACCCCCACTACAACCTCAACAACTTCCTCCTGGACCTTTGACCCTTGCCGGATTGAGCAATAATAATCCAAAACTTGAAGATTTTGCACATTCTTCATTACCTGGAAATTCTGTTGCAATGGCCCTTCAACAATCTTTAAAGAATTTTCCACAATCCCTTGGATCAAATGATCTCCCTCTGGATCAGTTATTGATTAATAATATTGCACAAACTTTAACTCAAAATCCGTCAATGTTGAATTCACCACTTTTTCCAAATCCTGGACTTTTGCAACCCTTAACTGCTGATACCTCCAATCAACAACAACAACAAGCAAATTCATCAATTTTAAATAATTATTTAAATCTTCCACCAGATCTCTTAAATATTATTAAAAATGCAAATTTAACTTCAGCTGCAGCAGATTCTGGAAATTTGTTAACTTTACAGAATCCAGCTCAGATTTATGTTAATCATGATAACAGCCGAGCAAGTACAACTCCAATTGTTCCAACTCCATCAGAAATTGCATCATCTTCAATGGCACAAAATCTTGGCCTTCCACCTACAACAAATATGCCTTCAACTTCAAAAGAACAACAACAACAAATCCCTATTGATCCAGTTGTAAATGGCACAACTGCAACAACTTCTTCTTCATCGTCTTCGTCAAAAAAGCCTCGAACCCGAAGTGTTCGGATTCCATCAAATAAAAAGACTGTCCCACCAAAATCTGTTGAAGATCCAGCAAAGGAAGAAGAAATTGAGTCAAAGGTTAAGGTAAGGGAAAAAATATAGTATTAAAATCAATATTTAATCAAAACTGTGCCATTTTAGAATTTTGTTCAAATTGCCTTAGAAGTTGATAAAACTGCAAAAAGTAATGCGGAAAAAGATCGAAAAGTTCGAACTTCTGAGAAGCGATCAAAAGATAAAATGCCTGGTTCAGAGCAAGCTGGTGGAAGCAGCAGTGGTGGTACATTTGAATCAAGTGCCAAAGTTACTACAGATGATAATAATGTCATAAATGCCAATGTTGGTGCAAATGGTGGTGCAAGTGGAAGTGGAAGCAAAGGCAAAAGTGGAAATCGTAAAAATAAAACTAACCCAACCATGAATATGACATCTCCAAATACCCAAGCTTCCAAAAAGCGTTCATCAACAGATGTCTCATCCCTTCCACCTTCTTCATCAATGCCATCTACCGTAATCTCAACAACTCCATCTTCAACAATGTCATCAAGACCAAATATTGTTGTTGCATCTTCAAATTCCATTTCTTCACCCTTGTATCAGCAATTGTTAACTCCAACTGCACCATCTGTTGTTGCACCACCAACTGTGCAGATTCCAACTTCATCAAATCCTATTTATACAAATGGTCCATCACAAGATTTGATCAATTTCTTTTCTGCCCAAAAAGAAACTGATGCAATGCAAATGTTAATGAATAATATGAACGGTGGAACAAATCAGATGAATCAAGCACAACTTCTCAATCTTATCACCAATTTACAAAACTATCAAAATAATGGTGTTCCATCTTCCTCAACTGCAGCAGCAGTCCCACCACCACCACCAATGATAAATAATAATCCTGGAAGTCTTCTTCAGAATTATCTTTTACAACTTGCAAGTAATGGTGGTTCCCTTCAACAACCTGATAATATTATTACCTCTTCATCTGCTGCAACACCGGCACCCTCACTTCCACAATCTGATATTGGACAATTCTAAATAAACAAAAACAACAACAAAATCAAAGAACGAACCTTCAATCTCTTTTTAAACAATAGTATTTTTCGTTTTAAGATTTTTATTACATTTTTTTCATTTTCAACATTACTTTATTATTACTGATTAAAAAGTATAGGTAAAATACCTCAAAAAATTTTTGTTATCTTTTTTTTAAAAAAATTTGTTTTTTATTTATTTTTAAATTAACGCTGGTCGTTAGCGATTTTTCATTTTTGTTTTTAATAAAATCCTTCAATTTTTTTCTTTGTCTGTTATTACTACTACCTATTATAATTTTTTGTGTATAATCCCAGTTTTTCGCGTGACTTTTTGCGTGCCTTCCATCTTTTCTTCTTCTATCATTCTTCTCTTTTTTTGTAGTTGTTATATTGCCATTTTTCTTTTAAGCTTAAGTAATGTATCCTTTTTATTCACTCCTTCTTCTTCTTCTTCTTTGATCCTTCTTTTTTTCCTGAATTCCCACTTTTTTGGATTTGTGCTAACTTTTTATTATGTACAGTTTTTTACTTTTATTATTGGTGCTCATGATCTAACAAAAAATTCAAGTGAATATCCTTATCTATGCCTCATTCATCTTCTTCTTCCTTTTTTATCCTTTTTATTACATTCGTATAAATTTGCATTAATTCTTTTTTGATTTTTGCCACCCGAAGCTTAGATGATTTTTTCTTTTTATCTTGTTATTAAAATTTATTTTCTTTTGTAAAATCAAACAATTATAAAAATTTTTATATATAATTTTCAAAATTTAATTTTACACAAACAAAAAATCGAAGAAAAACAAAAACGGTCACATTCCGTTTTCAGCTATACTTATTTATTTTCTTTCACAAGACAGACGACAAAAAATGTCTTAAATGGAAAATTTTTATTAAAAGTGTAAAAGAAAATTTTTTTAAGAATGCTATAAAAATTCGGGTTACATTATATTTTATTTAATTACTACTACTACCAACACATAATATTTATTATTACCATATGTACAATTACTGTATTAGCAAAGATTATTAATTATTTATTCAAAATATTTATTATTGTTGAGATTTTTGGATGAAGAAGCTTTGATTATTTATCTTCCAAAAAAATATATAAATATTCAAGTCAATGAATGCATCAGCGTCTCGAATTGAATATCGCAATAGCGAAGTAATAAAAAAGTCAAAAAAGCCGCCGACAAGTAATAACAATATTCCACCACCTTCAACAACTGTTAAATCACTAAAATCTGATACTCCAAGACCTGAAGTGCCACCGGCGAAAGCTTCAACATCAAAATTTAAAGATGAACAAAATGGAAATTTTCCAAAGTCATCAACAAAGCTTATGCAAGATAAACGAAAATCCAATGGACATCCCCCAGCTAAGCCTGGCACATCCACAGCGGCTGCAGCAGAAGCGGCTAAAATTCCACCAAAACGGCGAAAAATTGAAACTCCACAAAAGCCTGCGTGTCCAATGGATTTAATTATGGATGAAATGAATAATCTTGAATCCCAGAAGCGTAAAGCTAAGAAGAAAGGTATCTATATTTATTCTTCACAAGTACTAGTGTCCTAATTTGCATAAATTTTAGAAGAAAGCGATTCAGAATCCGTAAAAGGAATGCAAAAATCTGCAACTCCATTACCGGGAATTTTTAAAGCTCCAACATATTCAGATTTGATCCGGATTGAATCAGATAATTCCATGGTATTTGAATTTCTGAATAAACGGGTTCCATCTGTTTGTGAAATGGTATTAGCATATAAAATGCTTCGAGGCAGAGTGGATAACTTTAATTTAACCTATTATGATCGGACAAAGATTAAAAATATCCAAAGTCATATTCCTCCAGATGCTGAAATATTAGCAGAACTTCGTGGACCTGATTTTTCTGAAGCTGAAGAAGAGGAACAACGAGAATTTATTGAAATTGAAAGAAAAAAGGGTCCCCGAACCCCGTCGGGATCTCCCCCTTCCCCAACTCCGCCACCTGCCGAGGCAACCGTTGTTGAGCCTTCAATGCCTGCAGGGTTTATCCCGGATATGGATCAAAGTGTTGAAGCACAAGCTCAACGGAGAATGGAAGTTAAAAAATATTTAGCACAACGGGTGAACAAAGATATCAAAGATGTTGAGGGAATGTTAACAGAGAATCATTGGAAGTTGATGGGAGCTTTAAAGAAGGAGCTAATGTTTGCAATGATCGATCAAATGGTTGAAGCTGCAACCAATGTTTCTACTTCAAATGCTCCTGAGGGGTATGTCCTTTTATGCATATGCTTATGTGCACACCTGGGCATCGTGACTATAAGGACCAGTTTTAAAATTGTCTATATTTTTGTCTAGTTATTTCTTCTAATTTTAAATATGGCAACAAGCACCAGTTCCGTCCCTCTAATCTTTTAGTTAATAGATTTCTAAAACCCTTCCCAAACATGCCCACGGGGAATACACAACCTAATCATATAACTCTTTTTTAGGCAAAATTCAACAGCTGGAAATTCTGCCAGAAATTCTGTGGCAATGGATATTTCAAGTGATTCTTCGAGTCAAAATGAAAAATTTAATCGAAGTAAAAATACAACAAAATCAGGAGAGAAAATTATTCAAGCTGCAACATCTTCCCAACAGCCAAATATTCCTCCCCAACAACATATTACAGGGCTGGTGACAGGTGGATTTCAAATATATGCCAGCTCTCAACAACCTCCATATCAGCATTCATATCCACCATCTCAACATCCTCATTCATCAGCTTTACCAAATCCAATGCCATCTTCGAGTCAATATCCACAACAAGCTTTATCCCATCAACAACCACAACCAAATATGCCACAACATGCTTATCAACCTCCAATTCAAGCAACTCCATCAATGATTTATCCGGGTATGCAGGTGCCACAACAACAACCTCCAGTACCTACTCAAACGGCTTTCCCTCAACCTCACCAACAACATCCTTCTCAGCAACAAAAACATCTTCAATATCCTCATCCATCGACAGTCGTACCACCACCAATCCAGCAACAACTACCAGCAGCTCCATTGGCACAACCACCAACTCAACAACAACAACAACAACCTGCTGTAAATCCAATGTTGCAGCAACATCCATCGACAGTTCTTACCCATCAACAACATCAACCTGGACCTCCTAATCAAACAACTGTTCCTCCGATCCAACAACCCCAATCAATTGTACCCCCATCAGCTCAACAACAACAACCTCCACCACCTTCTTCATCTATGCAAACTCCAATTCGACCGAGATTTACTCCACTTCCAAGTAGTACAACTTCTTGTTTCTTTCCTTCACCTGCTGCTACAAGAATGCCACCGCCTGCAGCGGCGACATCAGTACCTCAAAATTCAGTACCTGTGCCTCGGGAACCTTCCAACACTCCTCGAATGCAAAATAATAATTACAAAAAACCAAATAAACGTGGTGGTGCAAAAATGAATAAATCCCAAAAACGATTCCAAGAATTCAACAATGATCAGCAACAACAACAACAGCAACACCCAAAAGGACTGGATCCCAAATTTGCAAAACTTGATATGGATTTGATAAAGAGGATGCCGCCACCGCCGATACCAAAGATAATTTTGGAAGAGAATCAAAAAAATAATCAAACAATGCCATCACCATCAAAACTGCCACCAGCAGCTGCGGCGTCATCATCTACCGTACCCGTTATAGCACCGTTTCCAAATCCACCTAACTCAAATGTTGCTCCTCCTCCTCAAAAACAACAACCGCCTCAGGGCATTTCACCACCAAGACCGCAGAATCATGTTGAAAATGTTCCTCCAAGAATGCCTCCACCTGCAGCTGTAATGCCAAGCCTCGATAGTAGGCCAAATCTTCGACCAGGTTCATTTCCTCAACGGCCTCCAGGCCCACCTCCACCTGCTCAAATGCGACCTCCAAGGATGAATGTTCGGGGAAGTGGTCTGCCTTCTTATCCTCCACAACAACAACAACGGCAACAATTTCGGCCACCTCCAAATATGCAACAACAACAACCTCCATTACGACCACCAATGCCAACTCCAGATAGCAGCAGTGTAATGAGAACGTTATTCTCTGCATTACATACATCAACAACTGCACCATCAAATAGTGGTAGTAGCGGTGGTCGACCCCAAATGCCAATGCCTCCTCCTCCGACAAATGGTCCACCTCAAATGCAAATGCCAATGCCTCCTCCATCAAATCAAGGTCCACCAAGGCCAATGATGTCACAAATGCCCTCCAGGTTTCCACCACCACCGCGACAACATTTTCGACCACAAATGAATCCAAATTTTATGCCTCCACCAAGAATGCCAATGCCCGGTCCCCCAAGATTTTGGCCTCGTCGATAAAAAAATCTTTTTATTTTTGCCTTCAAGTTGTATAGTTATTAAAATTTGCATATTTTTTGTCAAAAAATCTCTTTCTTTCTGTATTTTGTTCTTTCGATGTAATTTAAAAATTTTTTATAGTACAATAATAAAATTTTTGTTTAAAAAAATTTTTAAAGAAAAACGTTAAATAACAAATGCAAAAATAATTAACTATGCAAATTTCCAAAAAATAAATTAGTAACATATAAAATAATTTTAAAAATGTTGAAAAATTTCTTACAGTTTTATTAGGCAAGATTTTAACAATTATAATTTTTAAAAAAAACATTAAAAACTTTAAAAATTTGCATAAACTCCAAAAACCTACGACTTATTACTTCCATTGCTGTTTTAGTCCTTGAAAATAGTTATCAGCTGTGAAATGGGTTGGTAAAATTTTTCCAAATGCATTTTTGACGGCATCAACATTATTTAAGTCATCGGTTTTCCTCTTGACATAAACATAAAAATGACGAATGCAAATTAGCACCATTGCCAGGTTATAAAACTGAAAATTAGTAATTAATTAATTATTAGAATAACAAAGTTGAAAAAAACAAACAATTGTTAAAAGGGCAGGATTTGTGTCCATGATATCATAGAATGAATCAATGATAGTAAGAATTGTCCCAAATGGAGATATTACAGTATGAATTAAAATTGTTGGATATAAAAATTTTAGAATTTTAACATTTTCAAGAATCTAAAATTTTTATTTAAATTTTTGAATACGGATATCAAAGAAAAACCTGATGTCTTTCTTTGAGACAAATTCTGTAGGCTGTAATTTTGTACATTCGTTTATTCACAAAATATAAAATTATGCAAATTCCAGAAGAAAGAATATGCATTGAAAAGATGTAATACGTTAAAAATTGGAAGAACCAAGCAGCGCTCAAAATGTACTTATCTGAAAAGATTTTTAGGTAAAAAGTTTCTATTGGAGTTTTCCCTGATTATCAGGGATCTGTGATTGTAACAACGCGGTGAATGAATTTGTATTACTAATGATAACATGCAAACTTGCTGAAACTATGGAACAACAAAATGCACGAGATAGGTTGTGCAGATTAAGAAATTTGCATATTTCCCCCCCCCCCAAATATTTTACAAACTTCAAAAAAGCTTACGGTATATTGAAACTAATATATACACGAATGTGATAACAAATGAAACAATAGTCATAATCCAAAACAAAAATGTTCCATTTTGGGCAGTATAAGTTTTCCAAAATATTGATGCAATTATTCTTTCGATCATAATCAGCAGAAATGTATTCCGAATCATTTGAGATGCGAATGATAAAGTAATACTGGCAATTTCAAGTGCCAAAAATGGGGTAAAATTAAACAAGACACAAAAAGAAATGAATCCAGTCGAAGAAGACATGACAAAAATGAATGGCAAACAACAGACTCGAAGATAGAATCTGAAAATGGCGGGAAATAGAATTTGATTAATTTTATACAAAACATTTAAAAATTTTAAACACATTGTTTTTTCGAAATTTTAAACTTGTACATTACATTAAATATGCAAATTAGTAAAATTTGCATATTTAAACCAAAATTGCCCAGATTCACGAAATTCAAAAAATCAATTTTTTTATTCTGGGTAATTCCAAAACTTTGAAACTCCCGCACTCTGGATTTTTCCTTTGATCTTTGCCGCCTTTGAGATCAGAATCTCATTTTGGCTTATCCAGTCCCGCCTTAAAATCTCCTGCTTCAGATCTGGACAATCCCTTTCAAATTTTATCCATCTTTATTTGTAAAAAAATCAAACCTTAAAGCTTTCGGAAAAATGCTTGGTTTACTTGAAAATGCTTTAAAGATCATAAGTGCCGCAATCAGGATTGTCATAATCGATAGAATCAAAGTTAACAAATAACACACCGTCGCAAATGTAGCAGACATTTTATAATTTTATTTAATAAATAAAATTGTAAGTGTATATTTTTTAAGACAAATGTTAAAAATTTTTGTCAGTTATTTACGACGACCGTATTTTTTACAATACTCATTCAAGCATAGGTTTTTTAATTTTCTGTTCTACGAAAATGAATTTTTGCTTTCATTTAATTAATAACGTCAAAGTCGAATTGGTGGAAAGTACAACAACAAGTTTTTAGGCTATTTTATTTTCAAACAATTTTGGGGAAAAAGGCAGAAACAATTGATGGAAATTTCGAATCGAAATTTTGCGACATTACAAAAGAACAAAATTAGCATAAAAACGTCAAAAACAATGCTCATAAATCTCTACTATGAGTAAAGCAATTTCGAAATTTTGATTCCGTCACGACTGAACATAGCCTAAGACTCCATTTTTAAGTATTCCATTGTAGTTGTAAATCTTTGAAATACTGTTCGGTTGTTTGTGCCGTTGGCAGGGCTTTTCCCATTGCGTCTTGAACAGATGTGACAGCCCCAACATTACTGTAAATCTTTCGTGTCATTCGAATATGCCATATGCAAATTAGTAATAGTGGAAGATTGTAAAACTATAAAAAAATAAAATTATTTCTGACAATAATTTAATTTTGATTAGAAACACAAACAAGCGGATTTCAAAATTGCAAAAAAAAATTTCGACAAAAAGATGATAATATGCAAATTTAAAAAATTGAGGTACTTGTCACCTCTCAAAAAGTCTCGCTGATTTCACAAATTTGCATATTATTATAATTTCAAGAAAAGTTCAACCTACAACATGCAAGAAGGAACTCGGAAATGTAATTGGCAGTTTAAATGACCCAATGATGAGATTAGTGATTGAACCCAAAGGTGATAAAAGTGTATGAATCAAAATTGTTGGGAATAAAAATGATAAAACTTTAACGTTTTCGAGAATCTAAAAAAACCATTTTAATAGGATTCTATTGAAATGTTTTTTGGTAAATAATACCTGATGACGTTTTTGTAGAGTTATTCGATATGCCGTTAATCGATACATTCGTTTGTTTAAGAAAAATAGTAATATGCAAATTGACAAATTTAATAAATGAATGCCAAACACGTAATAAGTAACAAAATTAAATCTTGGACCAAATCGATCTGAAAAAAATATTTAAGATTTAAAAAGCTATGGCATAAGTCAGGGGAATCTTAATTTAGATATGCAAATTTTCTGCTTTGTTTTAGGTTCGTGATTTAAAAACCTAAGTTGTACAGTAACCCCAAGAGTACTGTAAAAATTAAATAATGAAATCAAAGAACATCATATTCTCAGAAAAGTGGTCTTACTGATAAAAGTCGTAAGTCTAGAATATGCAAATTATTTTTTGCATATTTCAGACTTAAGACTTTAGCAGCTGTTTTGAAAAAACATCTGTTTTCTGAAACAAGTGAAGCGTGCCATGGCACGTTTTCTTCGATTGTCCTTCATTTCAACTTTCTAAAAATAAATTAGATAATTATGGGAAATTTACCTAAAATAACCATATAAATTGCAGTAATAATGAAAGAAAAAATCATCAAATAACAAAACAGCGAAAGTTTAAGGGATTTCGTGTAAGTTTCCCAATAAATTGTTGCCAAAATTCTTTCCAAAATTAGAGTGAAAAAAACATTTCGAATAACTTGCAAAGCAAATGCCAACAAATAATTGATGAAATCAGTGGGGCCAATTGGTTGTGAAGGGAAGAAAACATATCGAAAACCCAAAATTGTTGTTGAGGCAGAGATAATTAAAATGAAGGGAAAAAAGGAAATTATAAGATATAACCTGAAAATTGTTACCGTACTACTATAACAAAGATATAATTAATTTTAAAGGATCAAGGCTGTTTTGGGTCTGAGGCTGTGGCTCTGGAGTCGATCATTTTGAAAGATCAAAGGAAGATATGCCGCCTTTGAAGTTAAAGTCCCTCAAAATGTTCGAGTAAAACACTGTCCCGAACTTTTCAATCAAAATTAAAGTTCCCACAATTAAAACATATATCCGCGAAAAAACCCATCACTTACCGTAATGCTTTTGGAAGAATTTTCAAAGTGTGAAATCGAAAAACCAAAATGAAAGCACTTGAAAAAAATGTAAAAATCGATAAAATTGTTGTAAAAGATGAAAAAATTATTGGAAATTCTGCCATTTTCTTTTTTTTCACTTTTGTTCAGTTATTACCAACAAGAATAGTAACTTTGATAAGATACATCAAATTTATACGCTTCGATTACCAAAGTAATGAAACGAAGCAAAACTTTTTTACAGTTTTAAAGATTAACAAATTTTTAGATAAAAATTGTTGCCATTTAATCTCTTTTTTCATTAACTAACAAGAACACAAAAAAATACGGTTGAAATACCTTTTGTCTCGCCATGGATAGAATTCTAGTGGCACATTCTACAACATTACTTGGAAAAACGAGGCATACTTCAAACTTTAAAAAAGTATAAAAAAAATGAAATTTTTACAGGCTCTAAATTACAGCTTTTTTCTTCATTTCACAATTACTTTTTTTTACTGTGTTCATTTTATGACAAAATTTATTCGGGCAAAAAAAATTAATTTTTACAACTTAGTTATGTGTATTTTTTAGCTGTGTTTTAATTGAGATTTCTTTTATTTAATGAAAATGCAATAAAACGTGCTGTTACAACAACAAATTATTACTTGTAATTATTACTCTTTTTTCACACGGCGAAAATAAAAAATGGGAAATGAGACTCATAACCACGCAAAAAATAAGCATTTAATTTTATTTTTACACAAAAAAACTTTAAAAATAAAAATGGCTTTTGACAATTTTAGAAAAAATTAAGTACCAAAAATTGTAAGCTTTCATTTTGCAGCAGAGAATTTTTAAGATTTTGACTTTAATGTTAAAAATGAAGTTATTATTAGCGTTAATTACAGTAATTTTATTTTTGTGAATTTTCAATAGTTTTAGATAACCAGCATTTTATTTCGGAGGGGTCAAAAAGCATTTTTAGGAGGTCTCGTCTTTGATCTTATGCCGATGGCGGTAAAAGATCAAAGGATTTTTATGATTTCAGAGAGGTACGTGCCCCTGATGCTTTCTGATTTTCGGTGCTTTAATTTTCATTTTGATTTTG
The DNA here is from genome assembly GCA_024447195.1 of Panagrolaimus sp. LJ2414. NCBI lineage: Eukaryota > Metazoa > Nematoda > Chromadorea > Rhabditida > Panagrolaimidae > Panagrolaimus > Panagrolaimus sp. LJ2414. Next base: position 837,918 of record JAMRXY010000046.1, read on the forward strand.
TTAGAAAGTATTTTGAAGTAGACTTTGCCAAAAAATTGCATTTTGTAGGTTCAACTGTCATAAATCATATGTAGTTAAAAGTTTAATTAAAACTTACTCAAATAAAACGAGAGAGAGAGATCCAATCGAGGGAAAAAGGCAAGACACAACTGACTAAAAATCAATTTGTTTTGTCTTGTGAGCAAAAATTTTTATGCGACTATTATATTGACCGCTGCTGATCACTTATAAAAACAACGACCATTTGTATTATTTTTTTGCCTTAATTTTTAAAATTTTTTTTAAATTTTTATAAGTTTTTAAGTCCAAAAATTGTTTTTTGATGAATACTAAAAATGGAATCATCTGAATTTTCAAATAACACTTCTTCTCTCTCGTCATCATCATCTCGGAAACGTAAAGGTTCTGAGAATGAAGAGACCATTCCATTGAAACGAGCATATTTCTCTCTTTCTTCTTCTTCTAACATAATTCATCAGCGTTGTGTATTTCGTGATTCTTTGATGTATTACATCATTGAAAATCTTTCTGGAGAAACTTACAAAAAAATAACTAAAACATGCAAATATTTTTTTCCAAAATATCCTGTTCGTCGTACTTTTTTACTTGTTTCAATTCAAGTAATTGTAAATCGGAAATTTGAAAGCGAAAAATGGGGAACTGTATTTGGTAGATTTCGTCCGGATATGACAGATATTAAATTTAAAATATGGATTACAAGTCTTTTAAATGTTTCCTTTTATTCATTTTCAAATCCAACATTATTGGATTCAATTATTCCTAAAATTTATTGTTGTCATGCAAAAACTTTAATCATCCATAATCAAATTTTCTCATTTAACGGATATCGTTTTCTTTCTTCGTGTGCTGAAATAATTAATTTTTGGAATGTTACAGTAAAACACAGAAATGGCCAAAATGTAGTAGTTGAATGCCTTGTTGAAAGTGCCGTAAAAGTGAAAGAATTTCATTAGTATGTTTTCTTTTTTATAAATTATAAGTTTATTTCATATACTAAAATTATAATATTTTTAGTCGTTCTATTTGTGCTGAATCAAATATCACATCACAAACTGTCCTAAATCTTCTAAAAATTCCACATTTTCTTGAACTTAAAAAATTTAGTTTATGTCGAATTACAGAAAATTTCGATTTCAAAAGTTTTATTGCTTATTTGAAAGTAAGTTTTTTAGGCCTTGGATGAGATCTTGTTTTTTCTCTGAGAACTCGTTTTAATAAATTCATTAATACTAAAAAAACAAATCAAAATTTTTTTTAGAAAAACAAAAACACAATGTTTTGGTTAGTTTTTGTTAATTCAATACCTCAAGCTTACAAAAATCAGATTGAAACTTTTATGGATGAAATTCTTGCAACACAAAATCGCGACTACATGATTCCGAGTTTTTGGTTTCCCGACATTAATAGAATAAAAGTTCGACAACTTCTTGATTTAAGTATACTTGAAGCACGAAATCACTAACTTTTGTTAGAATATACAACGTTTACTGATTTTTGTTGATTACGTTTATTTTTTTACCAATCAGGAATATTTTTAATTGTTATCTTATTATCATCATTTTCTGTTTTCTTCATGTTTCGAATAAAATTATGCAAAGATTCGTTTTACAGAAAAGCAAAGTATTGCCAAAAAATCAGGCTTTCTGCTACTTTGGTCAATCACAGTATTACCGAGGCGCCGACGCCTCTTTTTAGTGATCTGCGCCTCGGCGTCAACGCCGGAAGATGCGCCGGAGACAGTTTTTTTACACAAAAAATTTCAATTTTCAACTTTACTATTAGATATACCATTTAACATGGATTATTAATACTATTGCTGATAAAAAAATACATTTCCAACGTTTTAAGAACAATTATGAGAATTTCTTTTCGACTTTGAAAAAATCCTGTCCGGCGTCACTTGGCGTCGGCGCCTCCATTTTGGGAAAATCGGTAACACTGGTGAATCCCTTGGGGTCGATTCGGCCACATAATCTTTTCTATTTTTTTCCAAAATAAGAATAATCAAAGAAAATTTAAGGTAGTTGAGTTACGCCTATTAATGGTAAAACAATTTTCAAGTGCTTGGTTTTATTTGAAAAAATAACGAGGGGGCGTCTTAAAAAGTGACCAAAAAACTGCAAAATACTGTTTTTTGGCAGAAGCATCAAGGAAAAAATTTACATATGTAGTTCAAATAAATTGAGTCAATCACAGGTCATGTAAGTAGATTAGTAATATAAAAAAACACATTTTTTTGATAGGGGAATGTTATCTAAAAGAATTTTATAAATCTCAAACCAAAGTACCATTTGCATCAAAGTAAAAACGAATGAACCTAAATTGGCTCGAAAGACACTTGAATGTTGTCAGTGATAGCTATCTGATTTTTTCAAGTATTTTTATTAGTTTCACATTTTTTGTTTTGATAGTGACATTTTGAAAATTGGAAATAAAATTTAGTCAGTTGGAAAAAATGAAGCACAGATAATAGTCGTAGTAATTTATAAAAATTGTTGGTGTGGTAACATTCATTCAGGTAGCTGCAGCCTGCAGCTCGTTTATAGTTGTGTAGAACTCGTTAAAATCAAAAGTGATAAATAAAGATAAATTAACTAAAATCATTAATTTTTTAGGCATTTCCAAAGTCGAAGATGGATAACTCTGATTTAAATACCTCTTCGAATTCTAATCATTCAAATTTAATTTTAAAACATCATCGCCAGCGCAAAGCTGGCGATGATGTTTTAGAAGTTGTTTCATCAAAGCGAGCTCGCTTCAATGAATCGTATCATCTGCAATCTTTCTCAATTCCGAATTCCATTGTTCATTATATGACAAAGGATCCAAAATCTGCAAGTTTTTATCAAAAAACGATCATGACATGCAAATTTTTCTTCGTCAAAAATCCTATTCTTGTTGTTTCGGATTTGAAAATTATCAATTGTGAAGATGGAGCCGTTGTTACACCTTTTGGAAAATATTTTGACATGAGAAAGACTTTTAGCAAAATTTGGGTCACAGAAAATCTTTCTATTGATAACTTTGATTTTGATGAAATTGTTTTTTCATTAAAACCAAAAATGTACCGATGTGACGCTAAAAAATGCGTACTTATTCTAAGCCAAAATATTTTGGTCAAAGATTTTTTCTTTCTTGTTTCAAAAGCTGAAGAAATTCATTTGGAAGAAGTTACGGTAATAAATAATGATGAAACTGTTGTTATACTCCAGGATCTTGTCAGAAAGCTCCCAAACCTTAAAATTTTTGTTTAGTTAGTTTTTCAAATTTTATATACAAATATTTCAAATTATAAACCTTTTTAGTCAACCTAACAATAAAGTTTCCAATTATATGACATCAAAAACTGTGAAAGAATTGTTAAAACTTTCACATTTTTCAAGTTTTGATCGGCTTCGTCTTAGTTATGTCCCAGAAGTTTTTGATATCGAAGAATTATACAAATTCATTAAAGTAAGTGCAATTTTTGTTCTATTGACGATTGCAAAAAGATCACAGGCATGCCGCCTCCAAATTTTATACCTGCAGTCTTGTTGATTTTTTAATATACGGTAATTTCAATTTACCGCGAATCAGAATTGTTTCGTCTTAATTAAAGATTCTTAGATTAAAAAAGAATCAATAATTTTGGGCAAAAATTTAAGAATTCAATTCCGTCAACAGGTTGACCTTGTCTGATGACTACAATACATATTCATTTTTAGGGAAATAACAAAACAATGTTCGCACTTGACTTCAATGATTCCGTTTCTGAAGCCTACAAAAATCGCCTTCAAACAATCGTAAATGAAATTACAGAAACTGAAAATCACAGTTTTAAAATTCCGATAATTCGTTTTCCTGAAAATGACGCAGTTGTTTATGAAAAATTATACAATCTTGTCTTTGGAAGATGATTGAATATATTTGTCAACTGTGTTCTTGATTTCTGTTGAAATAAAAACTTCATTATTTTCATATGCACTTTTATTAATTATTTTCGATTTTTATGCCTCATACGAGTTATGGGTAATCAAATAAATTGACTACAGTTGAATACAATTTCATTTACAAAACCCTGAGTTTAAAACAACAAGATAAATAATATAAAAACCTATTTAAGCACATCACATGGTCAAATTAAGCCGAAGATTCTTCGGCGAAGAACATTCAAAAACTAATGTTTGCTAACACCTTTTTATAAACCTAAAGTAATAGTTTTTACGAAAACAAGTTTCAGAAAGCTACAGTATACCCCCACAAGAAATAAATAAAATTTGTAAAATGAACTATAAATTATAACCTTCAAATTCAAGCAATAATAATAAATAATTTATTAAAATAAAATATCATAATTAATGCACGATAAAGCAAAAGAAAGGAATTATATAATAATAAATCAACAGTAAAATAACAAGAGATTTAAGGAGCACATCGACCAATATAACGTGGATAAAGGCATACATCTCGAATATGATGGGTATTAGTTAACCAACAAATAAATCGTTCAACACCAAGCCCAAATCCACCATGTGGACAACTACCATATCGAGATTGATCAAGATACCAATAATATGGTTTTGGATCAATTCCACTGCCCTTTAAAGCTTGAAGTAATTCATCTTTATCCCACATCCTCATTGATCCACCAACAATTTCTCCAACATTTGGCATAAGCAAGTCAACAGATTCTGTAAGAGCTTTATCATCTTCACATCGAGCCATATAAAATGCTTTAATTCCAGCAGGGAATTTATGCAAAAGAATTGGCTAAAAATGTATCATATTAATAATACCATTATAAACTATTAATATAAAAACTTACACGATTAATTGCATCAGTCATATGTCGTTCAGGCGCTTCTGGAATATCTTCACCAAATGTAAATGGTTTACCCTCTTCATTCTTGACATCATTCTTTTGAAGCCATTCAATTGCATCGGCATAAGTCATTCGAAGGAATGGACGTTGAGGTGGAACAAAATTCTAAAACCAATAATTTACAATAATATTTAAAAACAATGTAATAAAAACTTACGGGATTTGATTGATAAATTAATTCTTTAACTTCAGGATCAGCAAGTGCCCGATCAACTGTATCACATACAAGATTTTCAATTCGATCCATAAGCTCTTCAAAAGTAATAAAAGGGCATTCAGCTTCCAAATGACAATATTCAGCTAAATGCCGACGAGTTTTTGATTTTTCTGCACGATATGATTGAGCCATACAAAAGACATCCCCAAGTGAAGCAATACAAGTTTCAAGATAAAGTTGTGATGATTGAGTAAGATATGCAGGTTCACCAAAATAATCAAGACCAAAAAGCGTTGAACCACCTTCGACTTGAGTTTGAACTAAAGTTGGGGGAAAGATTTCAGTGTATTTCTTTGATGAAAAATGTGCTCGAAATGCTTGAGTAACAGCTGCTCGGATACGAAGAATACGAGATGCATTTTCACCTCGAATAACAAGATGCCGATTATCCATGAGAGTTTCAACTCCTGCTTCTTCATTAAGAACATTATCAATTCCACCAGGAGGGGCATTGCTAATAAGCTCCCAATAATCTGCATTTAATTCAACTCCACCAGGCGCAGATTTTCCTTCCGGTACTTTTTTCAATGTTCCCCAAATGGTTACTGTGGCTTCAGTATTAAGAGTTACAGCTTCAAAGGTTTGGCACAATTGATTAGCCAAAACTGTTTGAAGGAATCCACTTCCGTCTCGAAGAATCCAAAACATAAGATTCTTTCCTAAAATCATTTAAAATTCATTGTTAATGGCAACATTTTCAATAAAAAGATCAAACCTTGCTGTCGAAGTCGATGAACATAAGCTTGAACTTTAATCCGTTTTTCAATAAAATCTTTTGCATCCCGAATCTTAATCTTAGATGCCTCAGGTAAAGATGGATCCATTTTTATTACAATCTTCTTTGCTTCTTCCATTGTAGCTTCCGTCTTTTCTTTCAATGCTTTTGCAGCATCTTGAGCTTTTGAAGATTTTTTCTGTTCAGCTTCAAACTTTTTGATATTCTTTTTAATTGCACTTTTTGCAGCAGGCTCCCAAACACGTTGTTCTTCTTTAACCGTTGCAACACGGAAATCACCTTCTGCACTTCCAGAAATTAGCATTGCTTTAAATAACGATTTAAGGGGCTTCTCTTGACTTCCATCTCCAGTTGTATCATCACCAGATTCGGTACAAACATATAATGTACTTGACATGATGCAAGAGTTTGTTTTACTACCTAAAAAATAATATTAATTTTTTCACTAATTTTACTTAAAAATTTATTAAACAAAATCTCGAAATAATTTTTGCAACAAAAAGCGAAAACTTTTCTTTAAATAGCAAGTATAAAATATTGAGTAAAAGTTGCAACAAAAATGTAAAATTAGCAGCTCAAAGAGATTTTTGAAAAAAAGGTAAAAAATTGAAAATTTTTGTGGAAAATTATATGTTAAATTCGGTTCAAGAGTTTTTTCAATGTTTGCTTGATTTTAAACACAGAAATTCGAATGCGTTTTTCATAAAAAAAATATATTAGTTGTAAAAATAAATTTAAAGAACATTATCCACATATACAGAAAACATTTCTACTTAAAAATATTAATAGCTACGACATACTCCAGCTTTTCTCTCTTTTTGATGAACAATTTTTTTTATTAAATTTTGTAAGCAGCATGATTAGCAATGTAAAAGGCTATTTGTCACGGCTTCGTTTACTACATTAAATTTTAAGAACTGAAATTCAATAGACTACGGTATATTGTTAGTAGTAGCAATCCAATAACATGCATTTCAAAACATCGAAAGGGCCAGTAAATACCGTACCAACAAAGAGATAAAATGACTAGTGTAAAAACTTTTTTTCTCTCTTTTTGTGTTTCATAATAATTAAAGTAAATTATTAATATTTTTAAGTAGAAATGCCACCAATGTTTTCTGTATATGTGGATTATAATTTACATTTTTAAATAACAACAAAAAAATGATAAAAATTTTATTTTCGAAAGAAAGCTAAATTAAAATGGCACAATTCTTTAATTGTAAGTTAAATGAAATTTTCTTAAATCAGCACTGTTCTTTTTTAAAACTTCAAGTTCTCAAACATACCATTTTTTATTCCAACCTTTTCAAAAACCCCATGATTTTTAAATCAAAACTATTTTTAAAACATAACAAAGGTATTTTATTAAAAAATGAACATTCAAATAACAAAACTTAAAAATGTTTCACAAAAAAACATTGTCACAAACAGTTGCAAACCATATTAACACAAAAAATTTTATTTTATGATCAACAATCATTAGAATCAAAAACAGGAGGTCAAAAAACAGACAGCTTTGGAGGGACATTTCCTTTGTCTTGAGGTTCAAGTATATTTAGAGAAGCTTGTTGAGTTAAAGCATCAGCAGCAATTACACGAAGTTTAGGACGTGTAACAGCATCGGTTAATTTAGTGGCGGCATCTTTGACACTAGTTTCTTTCATGATCTAAAGATAACAGTGATAATTAACATTTACAAAAAAAAAGAAAGTGACCAAAAAAACCTTTTACAAGTGCTTTTAAAAAACATTCTGGCCGTAAATTGAAATTTGCATTTGAAAAAAGGTTTTTAGGTTAACTAAACGTTTGTGACCTATTGATTCTTGTTCAGCATGTGCCCTTGCAAAACATTTATCACGAAAAAATTATTTCGTATGCAAATTTTAATTTACCGCCAGAATGTTTTTTAAAAGCACTTGTAAAAGGTGTTTTTAGGTCACTTTTTTAGATGCGTGTTCGTTTTTAGCCAACTTAAACGTTTGTGACCTATTGATTCTTGTTCAGCATGTGCCCTTCCATGACATTTATCGCGAAAAAATTATTTCATATGCAAATTTCAATTTACGGCCAGAATGTTTTTTAAAAGCACTTGTAAAAGGTTTTTTTGGTCACTTTCTTTTTTTTTGTAAATGTTAATTATCACTGTTATCTTTAGATCATGAAAGAAACTAGTGTCAAAGATGCCGCCACTAAATTAACCGATGCTGTTACACGTCCTAAACTTCGTGTAATTGCTGCTGATGCTTTAACTCAACAAGCTTCTCTAAATATACTTGAACCTCAAGACAAAGGAAATGTCCCTCCAAAGCTGTCTGTTTTTTGACCTCCTGTTTTTGATTCTAATGATTGTTGATCATAAAATAAAATTTTTTGTGTTAATATGGTTTGCAACTGTTTGTGACAATGTTTTTTTGTGAAACATTTTTAAGTTTTGTTATTTGAATGTTCATTTTTTAATAAAATACCTTTGTTATGTTTTAAAAATAGTTTTGATTTAAAAATCATGGGGTTTTTGAAAAGGTTGGAATAAAAAATGGTATGTTTGAGAACTTGAAGTTTTAAAAAAGAACAGTGCTGATTTAAGAAAATTTCATTTAACTTACAATTAAAGAATTGTGCCATTTTAATTTAGCTTTCTTTCGAAAATAAAATTTTTATCATTTTTTTGTTGTTATTTAAAAATGTAAATTATAATCCACATATACAGAAAACATTGGTGGCATTTCTACTTAAAAATATTAATAATTTACTTTAATTATTATGAAACACAAAAAGAGAGAAAAAAAGTTTTTACACTAGTCATTTTATCTCTTTGTTGGTACGGTATTTACTGGCCCTTTCGATGTTTTGAAATGCATGTTATTGGATTGCTACTACTAACAATATACCGTAGTCTATTGAATTTCAGTTCTTAAAATTTAATGTAGTAAACGAAGCCGTGACAAATAGCCTTTTACATTGCTAATCATGCTGCTTACAAAATTTAATAAAAAAAATTGTTCATCAAAAAGAGAGAAAAGCTGGAGTATGTCGTAGCTATTAATATTTTTAAGTAGAAATGTTTTCTGTATATGTGGATAATGTTCTTTAAATTTATTTTTACAACTAATATATTTTTTTTATGAAAAACGCATTCGAATTTCTGTGTTTAAAATCAAGCAAACATTGAAAAAACTCTTGAACCGAATTTAACATATAATTTTCCACAAAAATTTTCAATTTTTTACCTTTTTTTCAAAAATCTCTTTGAGCTGCTAATTTTACATTTTTGTTGCAACTTTTACTCAATATTTTATACTTGCTATTTAAAGAAAAGTTTTCGCTTTTTGTTGCAAAAATTATTTCGAGATTTTGTTTAATAAATTTTTAAGTAAAATTAGTGAAAAAATTAATATTATTTTTTAGGTAGTAAAACAAACTCTTGCATCATGTCAAGTACATTATATGTTTGTACCGAATCTGGTGATGATACAACTGGAGATGGAAGTCAAGAGAAGCCCCTTAAATCGTTATTTAAAGCAATGCTAATTTCTGGAAGTGCAGAAGGTGATTTCCGTGTTGCAACGGTTAAAGAAGAACAACGTGTTTGGGAGCCTGCTGCAAAAAGTGCAATTAAAAAGAATATCAAAAAGTTTGAAGCTGAACAGAAAAAATCTTCAAAAGCTCAAGATGCTGCAAAAGCATTGAAAGAAAAGACGGAAGCTACAATGGAAGAAGCAAAGAAGATTGTAATAAAAATGGATCCATCTTTACCTGAGGCATCTAAGATTAAGATTCGGGATGCAAAAGATTTTATTGAAAAACGGATTAAAGTTCAAGCTTATGTTCATCGACTTCGACAGCAAGGTTTGATCTTTTTATTGAAAATGTTGCCATTAACAATGAATTTTAAATGATTTTAGGAAAGAATCTTATGTTTTGGATTCTTCGAGACGGAAGTGGATTCCTTCAAACAGTTTTGGCTAATCAATTGTGCCAAACCTTTGAAGCTGTAACTCTTAATACTGAAGCCACAGTAACCATTTGGGGAACATTGAAAAAAGTACCGGAAGGAAAATCTGCGCCTGGTGGAGTTGAATTAAATGCAGATTATTGGGAGCTTATTAGCAATGCCCCTCCTGGTGGAATTGATAATGTTCTTAATGAAGAAGCAGGAGTTGAAACTCTCATGGATAATCGGCATCTTGTTATTCGAGGTGAAAATGCATCTCGTATTCTTCGTATCCGAGCAGCTGTTACTCAAGCATTTCGAGCACATTTTTCATCAAAGAAATACACTGAAATCTTTCCCCCAACTTTAGTTCAAACTCAAGTCGAAGGTGGTTCAACGCTTTTTGGTCTTGATTATTTTGGTGAACCTGCATATCTTACTCAATCATCACAACTTTATCTTGAAACTTGTATTGCTTCACTTGGGGATGTCTTTTGTATGGCTCAATCATATCGTGCAGAAAAATCAAAAACTCGTCGGCATTTAGCTGAATATTGTCATTTGGAAGCTGAATGCCCTTTTATTACTTTTGAAGAGCTTATGGATCGAATTGAAAATCTTGTATGTGATACAGTTGATCGGGCACTTGCTGATCCTGAAGTTAAAGAATTAATTTATCAATCAAATCCCGTAAGTTTTTATTACATTGTTTTTAAATATTATTGTAAATTATTGGTTTTAGAATTTTGTTCCACCTCAACGTCCATTCCTTCGAATGACTTATGCCGATGCAATTGAATGGCTTCAAAAGAATGATGTCAAGAATGAAGAGGGTAAACCATTTACATTTGGTGAAGATATTCCAGAAGCGCCTGAACGACATATGACTGATGCAATTAATCGTGTAAGTTTTTATATTAATAGTTTATAATGGTATTATTAATATGATACATTTTTAGCCAATTCTTTTGCATAAATTCCCTGCTGGAATTAAAGCATTTTATATGGCTCGATGTGAAGATGATAAAGCTCTTACAGAATCTGTTGACTTGCTTATGCCAAATGTTGGAGAAATTGTTGGTGGATCAATGAGGATGTGGGATAAAGATGAATTACTTCAAGCTTTAAAGGGCAGTGGAATTGATCCAAAACCATATTATTGGTATCTTGATCAATCTCGATATGGTAGTTGTCCACATGGTGGATTTGGGCTTGGTGTTGAACGATTTATTTGTTGGTTAACTAATACCCATCATATTCGAGATGTATGCCTTTATCCACGTTATATTGGTCGATGTGCTCCTTAAATCTCTTGTTATTTTACTGTTGATTTATTATTATATAATTCCTTTCTTTTGCTTTATCGTGCATTAATTATGATATTTTATTTTAATAAATTATTTATTATTATTGCTTGAATTTGAAGGTTATAATTTATAGTTCATTTTACAAATTTTATTTATTTCTTGTCGGTGTATACTGTAGTTTTCTGAGACTTGTTTGATGGCTCTATTATAATTTTTTTCTGGGAAAGTGTTACTGTAGTTATATTAAAAGGCAAATATTAGTTTTGAAACTTTCTCGGGTTTGAAAAACTTCAAAATTGTGTTTTTGTTATTTTATTTTTCTCGAAATTTAAAAGTTTACTATTTGTTTGTTGAACGTTTGTTTAAATAAACTTTTAAAATTTTATTTTTAGTTCATGATGAAGACTGAAGAAGAAAACACCTGCGTAATAAATGAAAGTGTTCCATCTTCAAGTGAAGCAACAACATCAACAGCAGCAGCTTTAAATGTTGCAATTGCAAAGTTTGTTTATGACCTTTTTACAAATAATTTTTTGTCTGAAATGAAAAAACACTTGTCAATGTCAAAGATTTGAACTTTTAGCGAACTAGAAGAACAAGTAAAAGAAGGTAAAGAAAAGGAAGATGTCGGACCAGAGTACTTTCAATTTCAATGCGCTCTTTGTTCCTTTGATGTTCGAGCAAGGTACGGCGACCTAAAAATTGGAAAGCTTGGGTAAGCAATTTTTTATCAATGGATTAAAGGGGTCATAACACAATCTCATATTTTTAGATATCAAGGTAAAGTATACTATACTCGATCACCATTTCGTGAATTCGATCGAACGAAAAAAGTTACTCTTCGAGATTATGTAATTGTTGGATCAAAATGTTGTCAATGTTCTCGAGATATTTGTGTAAAAATTCAATGCAGCTTTTTTTATGAACAAAATTACTGTATTACATGTATTATGCAAAATCGTGGAAATTTTCCAGCTAAAGTTATTGAGGTTTGTAATGGATTTGAAAAGGGGGATTTTGGGATTAGGATTTTGGGAAGAAATTGGTTCAATCTTGGCAGTCAAGGACCCCAGATTGTCTGACCTTTTGTGGGATTACTGTAGGCCTTTTGCCTTTAAAGAAAAGCCCTGGTGGATATTTGTGGTGATCCCTCTAAAAATATTATTAATCTATTGATTAAAAATTTTTTGAATATGTCTTTTATATTATTATCAGACCTGTCAATCATCTTTCTTCCATCAGAAAAAGTTCGGGGTGTTTCCTTTATCGCCGGAGAGAAAAAATGTCATTAGAGAAAGAAAAGAAAAAAAGAAATTAATTTTTGGGGGATTCCCTTTCTGTCTATTATTTTTCTGGGGACGGTCTCATGATAAAGAGAATACTTATTTTTGTTTTTGCCACCGACAAAGTCTGGAGTATGATTGTTGTTTTGTTTTTGGACCAATTTCTTTCTTTAAGAATCTCAACACCCCCTATTTTCAAATTTCCAAAATAGATTGATTTGACCCTTTTAAACTATAGTATTTCAGCATATTATTTCTCGAAACAACAAATATCAGAAAAAATAATTATCAGTTTTTTTGCTGTTTTTTCATCAACATTTCGAGCCAAGGTGAAGCCTCATTTTTTCCCAGACATGAAATTCAATTCAATTGAAATTTGTTGTTCTTTCTTTTCTTTCTTTGTTTTAAACTTTTAAAAATTGAATTCTTGTATTTGATTTTATTGTTTGTGAATCTTTTTTAAAAAAATGAATTATATTCGTTTTCATAAAAATATGCCTCTGACGTGATTTTGCATTCAATGAATCAATTTTGTTCCCTCGGGGCCCCCTCTTTTTTGGCTTCAATTTTTCGATTCAAGGTTTTTTTCTGTTTGTTTAAAGGCGTGTTTTGCCCTTTGTCCGAGGTTATTCATTTCATTTTTCTTTTTCTTCCTGATAAAAGATATTTCAAATAAAAAAAGACTTTTTTCTTCATTGTTTTTTGTGTTTTTAATGTTTTCCAAAGAAATCAGCTGGTGCAGATAATAAAATTTATATGCAGAAATTTTTGCTTTCTCCCAGTTGTTGCTATTAATGTTGATGGATTTCTCTCTCTCATTAAACGCAGAGATTTGTACTTTGGACATTCCCTCAAAAAGAGATTTTTTTGGTAGAGGGAAAATAGAAAGAAAGGAAAATATGAGAGCATCGTGGAATGCACGTGTTTTTAGATGATCAAAATTAAATATACCCAAAGAGAAAGAAAATGAGAGAGAGGGAGGACTTTTATTTATATCATGATATCGGGAAAGAGAGAAAGGAAAGAAATGAAAGGTGTGATTAAAGAAAGATAAAAAAATGAGAGTTTTTTTTTCTTTTTTTGCGTTTCAAATAAAAAAAGGATTGGCCAAAAAAAATTAAAGAATTAATCTGAATCAAAAACTCCGCCCCAAAACAGGCTTTTTTGCGCAAAGGTTTTGTTTCCCTCCCTTTCTTTGTTTAATTATGTCTTCAATTTTTGAAGATTTTGATTCCTAATTGTGTATAGTTGCCATTCGGGAGATGGGGTTTTCCCTTCTTGAAGTTTGGGGAGTTCCCTTTTTCTTTCTTTCTTTCTTTCTTTCTTTCATTTGTGTCGTTGTTGTTGCTGTACCCTTTTTGCGTTGAGAATCAAAAACTGCACTCACGCCGACCTCGATTGACCTCTTCTTTCTATCGAGATGAATGTCGTCTCCTTCACTCTCGATCTCTGTCAAGAAAAAAATAAAAAGCATTTCGCGTTTAAAACCAAAACCGTTTCGATTTTTTTTGCCGTAGTTTACTTTTAAACCTAAAATATTTTATTTACAGAAATCTTAAAAATATAAAAAGATGAATGCCGCTGCAAAATTAATTTCCTCCACCCTCAAACAATCAAATCTCCTTTTACAATCTGCAAAACCATTGAAAAAATCACTTGAAATTGAATGGGCAGATGGATTAAAAGCAGAATTTCCATATTGTTGGTTGAGAGATGTCACTACCAAACGACCTGCCCTTGTACATCTCGATGTAAATACTCGTCCAGAATTAGTTGAAGTTCAACAATCTCGAGATTCAATCAATGTTCTTTGGCCATCTTTTGTAAACTTATCATATTCCTCTTCATTCCTTCGAGATAATGCCATTCATAATCCTTCAACTTCGGCTTCTGTTGATCATTCAAATGATCCAGTTGAACAGCCATCAGCAGCAAATCACATTTTACAAGGAAAACTTTTTCTTTCCACTCATCAAACTTCAATTACTCCTTCATTGATCATGGGACAATGTGAATGGAATTCTTCTGCTCAGGAACCTGGAACCCTTTGGCCACATTATGAAAGTATTCCATCTGTTTGTGTTGTGGATGCCCTTTCAACTTCTTCAACCATGATCCCTGCAGAGCTAACCCTAATCGATACCTTTGAAGTTTTATCAAAAATGTCTGAAAAATATCCAAAAGAATTTGAATTCCTTCGAGAATGTAAATTAGAATACAGTGATGGACTTTTTCAAGCTCTTCATCCAATTTATGACCTCAATTCATCTGGAACACAAATTCTTTCTGTAAGGTTTTTTAAATTATTTACTTTGCTGTTTTTTCTCTTGTTGTTGCAAATTGATGGGGTAAAAGTACAACATCGAAAAGCTAAACATATGTTTTGCAACAACAAAGAAAAAAGAAAAGAGAAAGACTTTCCTCCATGTGAATTGCACACACACATGCTCAAAGATGATGAGGGAAAAAATAAATAAATTTGAAAGAAACAAAGTCCATTCTTTCTTTGTTTTGTTTACCTTCAATCATTATTATTATTTTTAGGCAACTTTCAATAACACTTCTCGATCATCTGTTATCAAAACTCCATGCCTTGAAACCTTATATATTAGTCTACAAAAATTTGGACGTGTTTCAGCAGAATGCTCCAAAACAATCTCACTTTTTCCTGGTCGCCGATTAATTGTTGATAATCGTCGAGCAATGCTTGGTTGTCCTGCACAAGCTTCTCGTCGTGTTCTTCTTAGATTTCTTAATTAGCATAAAAAAGAGGTTTTTGATGTACATATATGTATATATTTTTTTCTGTTCTTTGGATGGTCTCCAAATAAAATATTTGCCATAAAAAAGAATTAATGCAGCAAAAAAATCATATGACAGAAAACATACATAACCTTGGGCGTGGAAAAGAAGAAAGTGGGAGAAGAAGGCAAAGTACGCTTTGACCTGTTTTTTTTCTTTGCGCATCAAACAAAAGTGAAAATTCAATATGTATCGTTTTGACAGTTTTTGACGTCTTCTGCAATAAAAAAATCAGAAATACTGCAACAATTGGTGTCCTTAGAAAAAAAGAAAGAAGGGAACTTCCGTTATCAAAAAAAAGAACAAAGTAAAAGTTTTCCGTTTTGCGTCCAAATTAAGTTCTTTATCACAGAAAAAAAGTCATGTGAAAATTGAAAAAAATATTGCTTTCAAAAAAGACATTGTTTCACATAATAGAATTGCTTTGGATTGTTGTCTCGCAGAAAAAAGAAGAATTAAAACAAAGAACAATAATACTTAAGAAATTACTGTAACTTATCTAAAACTTAGATTACTGCAAAAATAACAGTCAGATTACTGTAAGATCAAAAAAACCTTCAAACTACGGTATTCAATGACGTAAACATTAAAAAGGTCAAATTTATTAATCACATTTTAATTACAAATACAAAAAACAATTTCGTTGAATTATGTGTACAAAAACGATGAAACTTTTTGAAACGACATTAATCAATCAAAAAAAGAAGAAATTGTCAAATTAAATTAAAGTACTTAAAAATCTACAACGAATTAAAGATCCCAAATTTTAGAACACCAGTTTTTTGGAATGGACAAAACTTAATTAAAAAGAAAAATTTTACAAAGATAAATAAAAAATAATCTCAAAAATAATACAAAGATAAATGATATAACAAGGATCTAAGAAAAATTTTAAATGGAAAAGGGAATTAGAAATAACGAACATTAAAAAAATATCGAATAAGTTGAAAGAGAATTGCAAATAAGCATACTGTACCAGCCAAGTAGAGATATCTTTTTGTTGGATTGAAACCATTAGTTTTTAATTGCTGTTCTTTTCGTGGAGGTTTTCCAAGTGCACCCAACATTCTTTTATATACTTGTTTTTCCTTTTCAAGCTGCTCTTTAACACCAATTTCAGTTTTTCGAAGCTCTTCATTCAGTGCCTGAAACGAATTTCTTTAAATACCGTAACTTTATCCAAAAGAGACGCTTTTTACCTCAGACTGAATACCCATTCCAATCAACTTCTTCAAAACTGCAGCAGCTTCTTTGTATTCCTTTTTCAAAAAATGAAATTGACTTTGTTTATAAAGAAGTTTTTCATTGGCTGGAGCAATTGAAAGACCATCTTGAACGACCCGCATTCCTTCAGAAGCTTCTTGAAGTCTCCAATAATAATGTGCAGCAGAAACAAGCAAATTGAGCTTGGCGCCTTGAAATTCTTTTGCATCTTCCAATTCTTTTGTAACGATATTCAAAGCCCTAAATTATTGCATTTTAGTAAAAAAGCTTTAAAAAAGAACTAAATACTTGATATTCAATTGCAGAGCATGTTCAAGCATATCTTGGGTAAAGTAATAATCTGCCCGTTTATTCAAGATTTTTAAGAATTCAATGATTTGTTCATCAGTCATTTCATCGAAATCAACAAATTTCCCAAGCTTAATAAGTTCAATTTCATATTTATACAAAAGTTCTTTAGATTTTCCGCCATCAACAAATCTCGGGGTACTTTTGACGATACAAATTTCACCAGGTAACATTAATTGAACTGCCAATTCCCATGCTAAAAATGCACTGGTAATTACTGTAACTTTTATTAAATGATCTTACCATCCAAAATATAATGATAACCAAGCGGGAACATAACTTCAGTAACGTCTTCCTCAGGATCACTTAAATTTTTAACACAAATTTCAGCCCACTGAGATGCAGCACCTCTTTCACCTTTTCCTTCTTGAATAGTCTTCTTCCATAAATCTCCTCCACCCAAGATATCTTCAAAGCCTTCAGAATCAACATTAACATATTCAGCAGATTTTTTCTTTTCTTCTACCAATTCATCTTTTGCTGCTTGAATTCTTTCTTTTTCACATTCAGTTTCTAATTCATTACTTGAAGGACCTTTTACTTGGCTTGCTAATTCCTAAAATGAATGCTAATTATGCAATGAAAGAATTTTAAATCAAATCTCACCTTTGTCTTTTGAACTTTTGGAATTTCTGTATCACTCATTGCACGCTCTTCATCACCCGATCCAGCAAGGGATGCTTCACCACTTGAAATAGCTCGTCGATTGAGAGAAACCGATTCAAAATCATCATCCGACATTGTTGAGAGATTACTTGAAAAGAAATTGTATTAGAATTAAAAATAGGAAGTTATATTAGATATTACACTTGTTTCAAACAAGTTATAGCATATTAAAGTTGGTAGGCAAAGCAAAGGAGACAAGTTAAATTTTATTTAAAAAAAACTGTAAAAAACAAAAGATGCAACAACAACAACA
This sequence comes from Panagrolaimus sp. LJ2414, assembly GCA_024447195.1. Classification (NCBI taxonomy): domain Eukaryota; kingdom Metazoa; phylum Nematoda; class Chromadorea; order Rhabditida; family Panagrolaimidae; genus Panagrolaimus; species Panagrolaimus sp. LJ2414. Next base: position 855,570 of record JAMRXY010000046.1, read on the forward strand.
TAAAAATAATACAAACAAGAAACATAACAAAACTTAACTAATCAGCTAAATCTTTTTGCGAAAAAAATAATGAAACAATTGCAATAAAAATTGTGTATTCTCTTATAACTTCAACTTCATCAACGCTCAATTCAACACGCTTCTGCCGACAAAGTTTTGTAAAAGATCGTAGAATTGCCATTGTATCATGTTGGATTGGAACCTTTACTACTAATAACAACGCATAAAACCATTCAAACAAAGCTCGGGAATATCCATTTTCTTTAAATGCCTAGAAAGTGGTCGTGCACAGGTCTCTGACATTGCAAGAAACTTGCATAAAATTAAAAATTAGAATTTGGATCAAAAAAAATAAAAATAATTTTTTGTTACGAAAAAAAGGGTTTTATTTGAAGTGCAAAAAATTGCAAACAAAAATTTGTAAAAAATCCTCATAGAAATTTCTATTGTTTTGACGAAAAAAAAGAATGCCTCTTTGCATCTCTGTCTGCTCCTGCATTTTGTCTTCTCTACATCTTTCCTTTGCAGATAAATAACGCAGCATTTATCACTTTTTTCCTTTCCTCCCTTCCCACCCCCAATATGTGCGGACGCCAAATCATGATCGCCTTTCGGTTTAACACATTGGCAACAAGGCTGTCCGGAAAAAAAATTATGATCCGGAATGCCCAAAATCAGACGGAATCACGGAATCTGATCCGGAATAATTTTTATAGAAAACAAAAATTTTTATCCCGAACGCCAAATATCGTCCGGAATCACGGAATTCCGGGCAGCCTTGATTGGCACTAAATTTTGCATATTTTCAGAGAATACTTGCCGAAATTTCAAAGATCGAATTTTTTTCATTTTGTTGATTTTTTGCAGTTATGTGTGGATTTTTTGCACAAAAATATGCAAAAAATCAACACATGCGATTTTTTGCAATGTCAGAGACTTGTGTGTTAGTAAAAGAGAAAAAAACAATGTATAAACTGTTACCTTAAATAAATGTGAAAGTAACTTATCAACAAGTACATCAGAGAAGCTTAAAACAAATCGTAAAGTTGGTGGAGTTCCTTTATGAGCAGCATAAATTGGCTCTTGGGAAGTTTCAATAGGAACATAAGGAGATCGCTGCCTTAAACATACATTAATCCAGCCTTGCCCATCACCAGCCTGTGGTAACAAGTTTTTAGTTTTTAATGCTTTAATTTTATGTCGTTGGCTTTCAATCTCTTCACGATCATGACCAAATCTTATTATCTAAAAAAGCCACAGTTAAATGACAGAGATTTTCTTAAGCTTATTTAAATTTACAAATTCATCTTGCCACTTCCGATTTGGAGCATGTGGACATTTATCATTCGCAGGTGGGGCAGCTTGAGCAATAGATGGCTTAATTTTAGTTGAATCCATTTTTGCATATGCAACTTCTGTACAATTCATTCGATTTACAATAACTTGTTTTAAATATTCATCAACGGTTGTAGCTGGACGATTTACATCAACTGTTGAAGCATCAAATTCATCAACATGATAGCATTTTTCTTGATCCATTCTCTTTAAATAACTAAAAATACAGTTGAATAGATTAAATTTCAATTACGCAATTTTTTTCTTTTTCTTTAATTGGCAATAAAGTCACATTTTGCCAAATTTGTTCCATTATTTATACACAGGTCTCTGAACTTACATGAAACTGAAATGAAAATGAAAAAAATCAACACAAAAGTTGAAAATGAAAATGTTCAACACAAAATTGAAAAAATTCAACACGAAAATGAAAAAATTCAGCAAGAAATTATACAATACATGAAGATTAAGACATTTTTTTTCACAATAACATTGTTCTTTAAGTTTTGTTCTGTTTTTTTGTTTTTTTATTACCGATTATGTTATAATAAAATTGTATTTTTTGTTTTTTTGGTTTTAATAAAGCTAACTTTTGCCTTTTGAAAAACTCACATTCGTGATTTTTGAATACCTCCAAATCGAGGTTTTTCCGGTAAAACAGAGGAAGAGCGCATTGCTGTTTTTGTGGTTGCAGAATCACCATTTCCTTGATTAGGATTAAGTAATTTTTGGGATGCTGAAAATTGCATAATGGCAGGATCAGTTTCATCATCCAATTGTTGTCTTGGAAATTCAAAAGGAGTCTGTAAAATGTAAAATAACGAAAATACATTATTTATTTATTCTTACATTGATATTTGTTGGTGATAAAATCATGTGTTTATTCAAATTTTTAATAAAATTGGATTTATTTTTGCAAATATTATCAGCTTCAAATGATTCAGATGCAGCAGCAGCAGATTCAACAGAATTTTCATATGCGGAAATATGAAGGGAAAGGGTGCTGGCATTTTTGCTTTTGCTTGAATATTCTTTTCTGCCTTCTTTTGATTTTTCAGAATTAATATTCAAATATTCAGATGGAAAAATATTTTCAGATTTTTTCCATGAAAACAAAGATTTGCTTTGTTTTGAATCGTGAATTAAGTCTGACAAATTTTGTAAGGCTACAGTACTTTTTTCTAATGAAATCGAAATTGGAGATCGTTTATACATTTTATGTTGAATATTTTGTAAAAACCAAAATCTTATTTTAAACAATTTTTCCGTCAAAAAAATACTGCAGCCAATTAAAATAGATATTTTTACCGAAATGTTGAACTTTTTTGGTTTTATTTGTAAAGTGATTATTTGAGTGAACATTTTCAACGAAACATTGATGATTTTGATTGAGGTTTAGATTACCGTAATGACAACCATTTGAGGTTTCATTAACCGAAAGATTGCATTTATCTTCAAAATACAAATTTTTCGTTGTCATCTAAAATTGGTTTTTTAAATTAAACATTTATTTTTAAAATAAAAAAACATATAAATTGTCTAAAGCAATTCAAACATAAGGTAAACAGAATAAATAAAAGGCATCGAGGATTTTTTGAAATCTTGAAATCTGATGATGATAAGAGACATGTAGAAATAAAAGGGCAAACAAAATTTACAAACTTGAAGTGTGACACTTTATTTGTTCCTAATTTTTTTGATGCTAGACTAAGGATTGGAATCTTCTTTTCAAAAAATAAGAATGATGCAATATTTTCTTTTACTTTCACGTATTTCAATGTTGCAAAAAAGTAATTCATTTTTGATTTATTATTCATGTTTTTATAAATAAAATAAAAGAGAACTAGAGAATATAGATATTTACAAAAATAAGATTACCGGATAAATTTTCTTATAAAGTAAAAAATTAATAAAAATCTTTTTTAAAAAAATGCATAATTAAGAAACACGTATTGCACAGATTTAACGAAACAAAGGCAAAAAGAAAAGTGAAAGTATCAAAAAAAAAGTTTGAAGGAATTAAAATTTAAATTAATAATGGCATTTTGAATAGAATTATAGTTTTTCAACATAATTTGCAGGAAAGAGACCAGTGTTAATTCCGAGTCGACCTTGCCACCATCCAGAAGGATCTTCAGAAATAAGTTCAATAAGTTGACCTTCTTGAAAAGTTAATTCATCGGTATCCCGGGCATCATAATCATATAAAGCTCGAACTTGTGGACTTTTTTGTTTTGGCTTTGGAGCAGGTCTAAAAGTGTGGAATGATTACGGTAATGCCCTTGGGTAATTGTGTGTGGGTAACAAACCTCGGAGCAATAGCAGGTGGAACAGGATGAATGGCATTTGCCGCAGGGGTTTTATTATTTCTTTGTAAAATTTCAGCAGGATTAAATCCATTCATTTGTGGTGGGAAATGAGTTTTTGGTTGGGCATTATTTGTAGGTTGAATAATTGGGGCAGCATAGGTTGGATTTTGGGCAGGACGAGTTGATGGATGTTGGTTTTGTTGGGGAGGACGATATCCATTTGTTGCTCCTCCTCGAATTGTGGTTTTTGTACCTTCTGAAGCTGGACGATATCGGGGACCTTTAAAAAATAACATTTAAAAACTTAAAAAATTTAAAAAATTTGCATACGAGTATTATTTGGAAGCCCTGGGGCAACAAAAACATGAAGAGCTTTTCCATCTGGTTTTAAGGTGACTTCAGTTGGGGAATTGTGGGCAATTGAAAATTTAATTTCTCGAGTACCAGGTGATCCAATTTGTATTCGTTGCTTTTTAAGAATAACAATTAAATTGGTAATAAATATCAGTTCTAATTCTTGACCCGTTTGTTCTTTGTATCGCTTAACCAAAGCTGTTAAAAATTCTGTTTTTAGCGGCGTTTCAAGAAAGGATGTGTATTCATCATTGACATTAATCACTAAGATATCATCTTGAAATGGTGAAAGTCCAACAGATCGAATTTTTGATAATGGAATTTGTCTGAAAATTTTTATTTGTAAAAAGGTTACTGTGGTTTACTGTAGTATTCAAAATGGGTTGAGTAGGTTTCTAAGATTTCCAAAAAGCTTTTAAAAAATTATTTAAGGTTTAAACTTCTTTAACAAAATCTTTTTTTATAAAAAAATTGCATAACTACAGTATCCATGGCTGAAACTCGGCATAATGCTTTATATCATTGTTGTGAGTTAAAAATTTGGTTTAACTTCAAGAAAAATTAACATAAAATTCTCTCCTAACAACTGTACCTCTAGGTGTGGTAAAATGCAAATTTGCAAAACTTCGGATCTCATTTCCTCCATGGAAAAAATATGTTGTCAAAATTAAAAAAAAAATAATCCAAAATCTTGGAAATTTGCATATTACACTCCATCTTACAGTAACCTGTAAAACATACCGTTTAATTTCTTCGATTAGTTTTCCTTTATTTGGACCTTTCTTCTCTAATTTTCTTCCAACAAGGGTAATATTTTTTGCTGTTAAAATCATATCCAATTTTGTTGTTTTAAAACTTCGATCATATTTTGTAACTTTTGCAGCAAAATCAATTCTTTCCCTTCGTCCTGCGATGACTTGAAGGGCCGGATTATGTTCAATTCCAATATAATCTCCAACAAAATTTCGATTGAGAGAAAATCTTCGACGTTCTTTTCGTCCAAAAAGTAAATCTGATGCGGCTTCCTTCATTTTCATGTAATGCTTTTTTGCAACAAATCGTTTGAAAGCTTTCTGCAGGGTTCTCGCATATGAATCATATTTTCTTTCTCGAGCTTCTTCCAACAAGAAAAGGGATTCTGGATTTTTAATGAAAATCTTTGTTTTTCCAAGTTGAAATTGATCTCGACTTATTCCAGCTGATCGACAAATTATCTATAAATAGTGGGGTTACTGTAATTGATTTATTATTGTAGCCTGGTGTAGTAATATGCAAATTTGAAAAAATTTGGAACGGCATGTTTTTGGAGGGTCAAAAATTTTTTGAAAGAAACTTCTGACCAACAGATTTGTCTCAAAATCATCTCTAGAATTTGGTCAAAAGGTTTTTCGAAAAAGTTTTAAAAATTTGCATATTACCACTCCGTATTGTAGCTTATACATACTTCACACCCTTTTCTTGCATCACCATGATAATTTCGAAGTGGCCATGTTTCATTTGATAAAATTGCATATCTCCAAAGAAATTTATCAAAGGCTCTCCGATATGCATATCCGGCACGTCGAACTCGAACATTCTCTTTTAAGCCAAGATATTTAACTTGATGCATAACTCGATCTTGATCAAATTCTAAGGCTCTTTTATTTTCATTTGGTTTTATGCATCGAACATAATGTGGGGTACAAGCTGTCAAAGATTCAACAAGTTTATTTGCTTGGGTCTAAAAATGTACGGATTTTTGAATTTAATGGCATGGTCAGTTTTGGGGATGTTTTTTAGGGATCGGATATGGATTTTAAGAGGTTAAATTCAGGGTTAGATTTTTAGTGAAAAATATCTGGGGAATTTGTGATTTTAGGATTCAGTTACTGTATGGAGTACAGAACCATTTCAGGGCGGCACGCTTTTGATCTTTTGCCGCCAGCAAAAATTAAAGGATTTTCCGGTTTTGAAAATGGCATTTGCCCTTCCACTGCTGAAGTCCTTGAAGGGGGCATAATCTAACCCTCCAGTAACCTACAGTATCCTCAAAGTGGTATAAAATCTTTTCCAAAAACATACTCGAATTTTTGTTGACGCACTTGTGGGCTTTTTATTATTCCCCGAAACATTTTCAGGGAACAGAGATCGCAAGAATGGCGAAGAAGAGGATTGCATCAATTGAATTAAATCTGGATAAAGAACATCCCGATTTTTATCACAAAATCCATCAATTTGATATGTTACATCTCCAGCATAATGTTTGATAATAAAACATTCTGCACCAGTTGCATAATGTTCATGTTGTTCAAATTGTTGCTTCAATTTAACCAAAAATCGATGATCAACACCTAAAAAATTGGATAATTACAGTAATTACAGTAAACCTTTTTTAAATGACTACAGTATACCTTCAGATTGTCCATGAATTTGTGAACAAATGTCATCCAACTGACACATAATCCCTGGGGGACGTTTTGATTCAATTAAATCGCATACAATTTTATTATTGAAATAATCAATCGGAGTCCATTCAATCCTTTAATAACAATAAAATTAATTAATTAATATGAAAATTAGATAATTTACCCTTCAGCGACATATTCATCTTGTTCCGATTTAAGTGTAAGTTCAACAAAAATCTAAAAATTAAATTTTTGAAATTTAAAATATAAGACGGCTAAACGAATTATGATTCTCGGGGGCCTTAAAAACGGCAATTTTTAAAAAAAAAATACATGACCTTTTTTGGACGAAAAACACTACTGTTTTAAAAATCTGTCTCACTGAAATTTTAGAAAACAGGTTTTGACAAATTTGCATCAAGCTGCCTCAAAAAAATTTTTTTTGAGGCAGATTCATGAAAACAGTAATAGTAAAAACATCTTCTGAGACGATTTTCATAAGAAAGCAGTTTTTATGCGTTTTGGACCAAATTTTTAAAAACCGATGATTTTTAAAGATCTGCCTCAGGTTTTTGGCAACCCCTTGGCTTTAACAAAAACTGCCTCAAAAGTGAGGCACTTTTCGAACTGAAAATTGCCTCAAAAGTGAGGCACTTTTCGAACTGAAAATTGCCTCAAAATTGAGGCAATTTTTCAACTGAAAATTGCCTCAATTTTTTGCCCCGCCGAGGAACCGAACTCTAGACCTCCGGATCCAAAAACAAACGCGCTACCAACTGAGCTATTTGGTCAACACAATTCTGTCCTTAAAAAAGGTAAATTACATTTTGCCAACGAAGAACATTTTCTCAACAAATTTTTTTTCTTTTTGGCAAAATGTAATATACCTTTTTTAAGGACAGAATTGTGTTGACCAAATAGCTCAGTTGGTAGCGCGTTTGTTTTTGGATCCGGAGGTCTAGAGTTCGGTTCCTCGGCGGGGCAAAAAATTGAGGCAATTTTCAGTTGAAAAATTGCCTCAATTTTGAGGCAATTTTCAGTTCGAAAAGTGCCTCACTTTTGAGGCAGCTTTCGTGAAATCCAGGAGGTTGCAAAAAAGCTGAGGCAAATCTTTTAAAATAACCTATTTTACTGTTTGAATTTTGTATTTACACAAACTCTAGCATTTTCTAAAATCTGCCTCAGTCCACAAAAAAAATATCCGCTTCAGCTTTGGTCGTCCAAATTGCCTCAAAAAAATTTTTTTTGAGGCAGAATTGAAATAAAAACTGATTTCATATTTTGGAAATTTTCGGTGAGACGTTTTTTGCGTTAGTATAGCGAAAAAAAATTTTGGTCCAAAACGACTTCAAACTTCATGTTTTTATTGAGTCCGTAAATCACAATTCGTTTAGCCGTCTTATATCACTAAAAACAAACTTGTTGAAGTTTTTCATTCACAAAATTAATACAAAATTGCTCAAAACCATTATAATCAAAAATTTCAAAACCATAAATATCCAAAATTCCAACAGATAAATTTCGATTTGTTGAACCTGGGATATCCAAGGCTTTATTCACGGATTCAACTAAAATATTATTTTTGAGGTTACAGTATACTCAAATTACTGTTGTCAGGATTTTGAATAATCGAAATTTGCATAATACCAATTTAAAGTGAACTTTTTGGAAAAGTCAAAATTTTTGACCCAAGTTCGGAAAAAAAAGAGTTTTAAAAATTAAAAAACAAAGTTGAAAATTTCGACCAAAATCAAAATTTAGATTTCGAAAATCCCCATGACAATAATATTAAATTTTTACCCAAAAAATCAAACATTCGAGTATAAAGTGCTTTTGCAAGGGCATCTCGAGTATATAAAGCTTGTTCAACATTATGTGTAATATCAATTTCTTCAGTTTGTCGACCCCATTTTGATTCCATTCTTCGAGAAATTAGTTTTTCTTTAATATTTGCAGCATTTAGCCCAAGTAAATATGCTGGATACTGTAGAACTAAAATATTACTTTTTAAGAATTTTTATTAAAGATGTTAAAAATTTTACAATCATCATCTTCAACAGTTGCATAATTTCCTTGTTCAATGAAAGGAATATTTCCAATATGTAAAACAGCCGAAACAAGTTTTAAAATTTCAAGTTTTGTTTCATCACTTATTCCAATGACTTGCATAGCCTGTAAAGTTTCCGCATATTCTTTGGCATCATCGGTGCCTTCAGCTTTATGACAGCTACTTTTATTCAAATAACTGTAATAATCAATATTACTAATTCCAAGGGTTTCTAAAAAATGAACAAAAATTAAGGTGGGATTATATCAGGGACGTCAGCAGGATGGGACTTCATGGGCAAATATTCTACTCCGACACAAAAAATTCCTTTGATCTTTACCGCCATCAACAAAAGATCAAAGGCGGCTTCCTCCGAAAGTTTTATGCTCCTTTCGAAAAAAAAATTGTTTCGGACGTCCTGGGTTCATAACTGTAGGATACAGTAACATCTTTAGGATCACTGTAGGCTACAGTAATCAAAAACCTACGCTTTGTATTCGTATCAGCCCCCGAGAGAAGTTGATAAAAAATATGAAAATTTCGTTCTCCTTTTCCCAAATTTACAATTCTTGATTTTTCAAGTAAAAAATTTGAAATTCTTCCCCCGATTGGCTCTCCACCAGGACCAAAAACAATTTCAACATATTTTCCAAATCTTGAAGAATTCCAATTTCTTAAAGTTGCACTATTTCCAAATGATTCCAACAAAGGATTGGATTTAATAATAACATCTTTGACATGCTTAACTTTTTGTGATCCTCCAGAAATCCGAGCAATATAATTCATAATATATTTTGCTGCAACTGTTTTACCTAAAAATTCAATTACTGTAATATTATGCAAATTTTTTTTGGTGTTCTTGTACCTGCTCCAGATTCCCCCGAAATAATAACACAATGTGATTCTTGATCAATCATCATATTACGGTACATATCATCTGCTAAGGCATAAATATGTGGAGGATTTTCATATTGCTGTGCCCCCTGATACATTTCCATATCTTTTTCAGTGAAATATGGCATTTCTTTGAAAGGATTTACTGAGATTAATACTGGGCCAATATATGTCTGAAATAGTACAATTGTTAACAATTGCGGTAATTTAAAATTAATTTTCAAATAAAATTACTGTAATTATGTTAAACTACCGTAATGAAAAATGGAAGAAAAAATCTCTTACAAAAATGGCTTTATTTGCAAGTCGTTTCTTTAAATTATCAACAATTGCCCCTTCTGAAAGTGTCCGTAAAAGGACCATATCATCAACTCCAATTTGTTGAACATTGACATTTGACTGCCAATGAAACGGCTAAAAATTTGGATATTTTAAAAACTTTAGAAAAACCATTTTAATTTACCATTTTTGCGACTGTTCAATTTGATAATTACTGTATATTAAAAAATATGTATGATTACTTTAAAATTCAAAAAATGCCGCTTCTCATAGTTGAAGCGCAAAAAGCGCTAGCGAAAAATAAAACTCTAAAAATGAGTTAAAAAATAAAATTTAAAAACCGCAAAAGTAATTTAAACGTTTAAAAACGGTGTCAACTTTGGTGGCCAAAAGAAGTAAAAAAGGAAGGTGAAGAAACACGCAAACGCAACAACAACAAAAATCAACGTCGACGACGACAATAATCGATCTGATCAAAAAAACGTAAGTTTTTTTACACACAAAAACCAAAAAAACACACGCAAAAAGGAAATGAGTCACAACTTTCTTGATTTCAGAAAGAAGACAAAAAAAGTGATTCATAACTCAGGGAAAGAAAAAAGTTCGTCAAATTTTATAAAAATCCATCCCTTTCAAATTTTGGGGTGGTCATCAAAAAAGTTCGATTAAAATTGTTTTTAAACATGCAATTATTATTTTTAGAAGAACTTTTAAAGAAGCGGAAAATGAGAAATAGAGAAAAAACTTGAAAATGACCAGTTTTTTCTCATCCATTACTTGGATGGAAGAAAGTTGAAAGAAACTAAAAAAAAATTCGGAGGAAAAGTTTTTGAGTTAATATTTTTTAAGGATCAAAAACAAGAAAAATCGACAAGAAACAAGCTTTTAAAAACGGTAAAATAAAAATAATGTTTTACACCCAAAAAAATATCGAAACAAACATAAAAGTTTTAAATCGATTGTTTAAAGAAAAAAAAGAAGAATTGTTTTTTGTTATCAATTTTTTGATAATTGTTGTCAAACAAAAAAAATGATGCACGTCAGTTAATTGTTTTAATTTTTTTGATTTTAAACAAACGTTGAAAAAATGGGGAGAAGAAAAAAAAGTAAGCAAAGGAATCATTTTTTGATGATTCAAAAAATTACAGAAATTGATTTTTGATAATAATAAACATTGGCTTGATTAAATTTTTCAGGGCAAAAACCAGAATTTAGCAAAGAAAAATACAATAGCTTGTCCACTTTTAAAACTAATTTCAACTCTGAAAACCACTAAAAAACACAAAAGCTTCGTTTCGACACTTTATAAATTTTTTTGAAACAAGTCAATCAATCGAGAAGAGACTTCTGCCAAAACAAACAATTACTCATAAATTACAAAATTCATGAAAAGGTTCAAACAAATGAATGGGATTTAAAAAAAAAGTACAGTAATTTTTATTATTCATTACAGCGAACTGCGATTTTTAAGACTTTTAAAATTACAATTTTTATTCAAAACTGTTAAAAACTATTTTTCAACAAAAAATAATAACATCTTTTTTTGAGATTTTTTTACTTTTTTTTTCTCGAGAAACAAAAGTGATGAATCATAATTTTTGCAAAAAACACGATGCAATGGAAAAAAGTCAATTTCAGACATCATAAAAATTTGGTCGTTTCAAAAGAACAAAAAAGTACCTCAAAAAATAATACTAATATTGATTTAAATTTTTAAAAAACACAAAATTTAAATAAATAACAAACATTTACAAATTTGGGTCGCATTGACACAGATATTTTCAATGTAACATAAACACCACCCAAATTCATTCAAAAAAGCCAAAAATCAAACAAATTTTACAAATCGCAACAATGAAAAAAAAGGTTTAAAGTTTTCAAAAAAAAGTTGAAAACGATCCAAATTTTTTTTATATAACAAACAGAAAAAGTTTTGAGAAAAGTTTATCCTCTAAAAATATCCAGATGATAAATCCTGTAACATGGCTAAAAATAAAATCGGATGAAAAAAAATATTCATGAAAAAATCAAAGAAGGAGAAAACCTTCTTTTTTTGGAGGAAAGAATCGAAATAAATAATAAAAAGAGGATTAACGAAAAAAAGAGTGACCGCCAAAAAAAATTAAAAAGCAGTTGAAGAAAATTTTTCTTTTTCTTCTTTTTCACAATCCAGTGAACCTTCATTTTTTTATTGTTGAACAACATTGATTTCGAGGTCACCTTTTTTTTCTTTCAATGTTGAGGATAAAAAAATAGAGGGACTCAGAGGGAGAAAAGTGTGTGAAAAAAAAGTGAGTGACCAAAAAGTATTTTTACGGGACGGAGGAAGGATTAAAAAAACCGTTGAATCAAAAAATAAAAACCTTTGATTTAAAATTTATAAAAAAAGAAAGAAGCTACAACTTTTTGCTTTTCTTTTCGGGGTTCGTAACACAAAAATATAAATACAGCAGACATCTGAAATTGGACCTTTTTAATAATTTTTGATCAAAATTTTGTTCCGAAAAATTGACCGTACCTAAAAAATAGTCTTTTCAAGAAAAAAAAATTTTAACAACGCCAACAGAGAATCTTTTTTCAATTCTTGATTTTTAATGTGAAAAAAATGGTTTTAAAATGTTCATTATTGGTGCCATAAAAAAGTTCCAAGGAAATAAAAATCGAAAACTATCATCAACTTTTGTGGAAAATATAACACCCTAAAAGGGATTGCCTAGATCTGACGTTGACATGCTACTTTTATTTTTTTACCTATAAAGCGGCAAAGATCAAAGAGAAAACTTTGCCGAAGGAAGTTTGAAAATTACAGGGAAAAATTCGATGTCATATTTGGACAATCCCAAAAGATAAGCGTCATTTTCAAAAAATGATAGTTTTTCGATCAAAATAAAAATTTTGGTCAAAAATGAAAGCTCCTTTTCGCACATTCAATGTCAAAAATTTTGTACAATCGAATATTTGCTTGGCTTCTTCTTCTTCCGCAGTTTTTTTGTGAATATTTTTTTTGTCTCTCGATGAATAAGCATATATTTTTTGGTGTGCTTGCTTTTGTTAGCCGTTGCAAAAGCAATTGTCGTGGTAGAAGGAAGGGGAAATAGCGGCTGGTAGAAGAAAGTAGGTAGTAATAATAACAAATGGTTACAAACTCGTCTTCTCTCTTTTCTGTGTTTTTGATGATGCAGCAAAACAGCAAACATAAATTTTTTCTGCGCGTCTTTCTTCTTTCCTTTTTTTAGGTAAATAAAACTTAAAAATATTGAAAATATTGAGACACTCCTATTTTTCTTAAATCGATTGAATTCCTTTTTTAAAGTTTCTTTTCTCCGGTTCTGGAACATAAAAAGAAACAATATTCAAAAGCACTTCCCTCAATGATAGGATACTGTAACATTGATTTTTGTAATCAAATTTCAAAACAAAGCATTTTTGTGTTTTTTGCTTTGATGATATATGTATAACTTCTCTTTACAGCAAACATTTGTTTTTTGTATTTATAAAAACTGTACCATTTTTGGAATATTTCAACAATCAAATTTGATTACTGTAAAACTTTACTGAATTCAGAGACGTCAGCAGGATGCAAAATCATAAAAATATTCTGATCTTTTACCGCCGTCGGCGCAAGATCAAAGGGCTGTTTCTCGTCAAAATAAAATGTTACTGTAAGATTACATTTATTGGAAGCATTTGACCAAAAAAATGGATGTTCTAAAAAATTTGATGGCTGCAAAAAAATTTGAATTTGTTTTTGTTTTTTTTTCATCAACAGACAAAAAAACAAAAGAATATGCAAATTTCACCACCACAATTGTAGATAAATGTAAGAATGTCTATAAAAACCCTTTCAAATCCTGTTTTTCGATTTGTTTGGTGGAGGTTGTGTCGTCGTCGTTGCCGTTGATCCGAGTGTGGTGAAAGTGATATTAAAAAAACTTCAACAAAATTATGCCTGCTGCAAAAGAAGATACTTGGGCATTCCAGCCAATTGGAGCTCCATTTCCTGATGCACCTGTTCGTGTTCCTGGTAAGTCTTTTATTATTATTATACATTCGGGTCATGGTTGACGGAACTTGATACACAATGTTACGGTTGACTACTGTAATCATTGGATACTGTATAACATTCATATTAATATTGATATATTTTTAGGACAACAAAATATGTACGTTGCATTATGGTACAAGCATGGTAAACCAATTCATGGTCGAAGTTGGAATGAATCTGGCCAAGTTCAATGCAGTTTTCCCTACAGTAAGAAGGAACTTTCTGGAACGTAAGTTTTTTTTCTTTTGTGTTATACAATTTAATATGTAAATTTTTATAGTCGAGATCTTGGAGGTCAAATTCAAATTTTGACTTATAATGGTGATTACAATTCTCTTGGATATTGGTATCAATGGCTTCCATTTAAAGCTCGTGATCAACCTGGTCTTGAACTTGTTCGATGTGGACAATCTGCTCCGTAAGTTTTTAAAAATAAATCTGCATAAATATTATTTATGAATGATTTTGTAGTGTTCTTATGCGTGCTCCAAATGGAAAGGATTATCTTGGATATCTCGATATGGGAACTGATATTGCTCAATGCTCATTTGATGGAAAGGCAATTGAAATTGCAGGTGGTCCAGTTCAAGATCTTTTGGTTATCTTTCGAAATTTGCGTCCACCTCCAACTGGTGTCAAGATTGTTGATGATCAATGGATTGATATTAAATACAATGATCCTTTCCCTAAAAATGGTATGGCTGCAGATAATCGTCAACTCAAGCAAGAAGATGGTCGTGCCATGTTTCAATATGTTGCACTTTGGTATAAACATGGTAATCCAGTTTTTGGTCGAGCTTTCCCATCTGAAGCTGATAAACTTCTTGCACATTTTGGTTGGGATAATCAAGAGAATGCCGGCCCTGAAATTGGTTCTTTACAAATGTTAGCTTTGCCACCACCTGAAAATGTATGTTTTATTACCATAATATTACTGTAACAAATGTAATATGTTCGACTTTTTTTAGAGAGGTATGGAATATAAATGGCAGCCATTCCGTGATGCAATCAAGAATGCTGGTGGTTTTCGTCCTGTTCATGTTGGAGATTCTGCACCATGTATTCTTAAAGATGCAAAGGGTATTGAACGTCTTGGAAATGTTCATCTCAAGAATGAAAAGGCTTCCGTTGGGGCAGGTGGAAAAGAACTTCATATGGTTGGTCCAGCTGTTCAAGATCTTCTCGTTTTGTGCCGTAATCCATAAATATCCGTTCTCTCTCTTTCTATTCTCTCTACTGTATTTTATGTATTGTAATGTCCCTGTGATATGAGTATATTAATAAATAATTTGCAATTAAATTTGAAATTTTTGTCTTAAAAAAATTGAGTATGATTATTTTTGTCGGATAAAAGGGATAAATAGAAAAGGACAGTAATCTTTTTTGCAGATTTTTTGAGTTGGTGCAGAAGCTGAGGTTTTTGGAATAGTTGAAATTCTGTTTTTTTCTTTTTTTCATTTCCGTTCTTCTCGTTGGCATAAAAATGATAAAATACGCAAAAATTTCGTGAACAGAAACGATGGGATAAACTTGATGAAATTAATTTGGAGACCATTTTGCTTTCTAGGAAATATAACTCAACAAAATTTTTTCACCTTTGAGTGAAAAAAATGTCGTTCATTTTTTTTAAGAGAATTTTCCCAGAAGATCCACTTATTAATAAATGGCCAACCACGAAAAACAAAACATTGATTTTTAGTCTTGCTAAAATAAAATAGAATATTTGTTCTTAAAACTTTTTTTTTCAAAAACAACTATTACTTTTTTAGGTCTTATTCAGAAAAGATGGACTTTTACAGTTGTACAAAATCAAAAAAATGTTGTGAAAGTATTAAAAAATTATCAACAAAAGTGTTGAAAATTGGCAACGATTGGATTGAAGATGAAGCTAAATTTTATAATAGCTTTTATTTAAAATATTTTATTCCAGATTTTTGCACATTTATATTATCAAGGTAAAAACTTTTTTCTGCAATAATGGAGATTACAGTACCGTACCCAAGTCATTTATCTCAAATTACCTACGCACTGTAAACGGGGCACAACCTAAATATATGTATTTTTAGAGACGACGAACCAGAACCGCAAAAAATAATTGCACAAAATATTTTTCATATGAGTTTTGAAGGTCTTCATATCCGTTATATTGTAAGGGCTTAAAAATTTATTAAACTAAAATAAATGATAAATTTTAGTTTTTTCGTTTTAAATTTTTATTGCAGTATGAAAATTTTTGTGATAATAAATATTTTAATTTGAGAAGAATATTTGATGATGATTTGGAATATTTCATTTTTCCACATGGTGAACTTGAAAAATATTTAAAAATTCTCAATAAAATTTCAAGTAAGTTTTGGTAATCTGTAGTAAACTCAATTTTTCTTTCCCTTTTCCATTCGTTTCAATCTTTGTTGGTCATGAACATTTGGTAATAGTTTATTGTGGACGGACATTTTGGGGAAAATCTCCTTTAAACATTTTCGGGGACATGACATCATTAATTGCTTTATGCTTTTTTTAATCTTATAGTCGACAAATACCGATACCAAACAAGATATAAATCTACAGTACTTTTACAGTATTCCCAAGTCTTAAAACCCTTCCATCAAATTTTAATTATAGCAAAAAATAAAAATAATCAAAAAATCTTTTTGATTATTTTACAGTACAAAGAACATTAAAGTTTTGAGCAACTGCAGAAGCTCAATGTTCAAATGTTCATTGCCAAATTACTGTTCCAAATGTCATGACATATGAATATCCTTTTCAAATCATAACCCCTCAAGGCCTAAATGTTCATAATAAAAATTTTGTCCTGAAATCAATTCATAAAAGATTTATCTCCAAAATTCTGTTCCCTAATTATACACATTCCCAAATAACCATACAATACTACAAAAATTTGATTGTTTTTTAGCTGCTCCATTAAATAAAGCATTGCTTAAAAAATTTAAATCTGCCCAGGCAATGTTTAAAAGAATTATGGAAGTTAATGATAAAGATGATGATGAAGAATGGCTTCAAAGAATCCAAGAATGGAATGATCAAGAATTCATTTCTCACAGCATCGAACAAAGACTCTCAAAAAATGCTTGTAATAAAAGGTTATGGAAAAGATACATTGAATTTTTGCGTCCCCGAAATTTCAAAGCAATGTTGGGAGTTTATTCTCGGTATTGCGGATATTTTCTTGATGATCTTGAAACGAAAGATGAATATTTAAATGAAGCAAAAAAAGCCGGAATTATTATTCCAGATGGACATTTATTGGATTTTGTCGAATTTGCATCAATTAAAGTTTCAAAAGAAAATTCAGAAAAGAAATCTCCAATTACAAAATTAAACCTTGACTCACAAAAAAGACAAAATTTAGCTTTTCCAAATCCAATTATTAATTATCTGATGAAAAAGTACCAAATTTTACACAAACTTTTTTCAACATGCAAATTTTTCTTCCAAAAACAACCAACCCCAATTTGTCATCGACTTCTTATTGCCGAAGGGTTTTCAGATAATTTAATAAATTTAAAAAGCATGATTAAAAATCTAGCTTTAACAATTTTTAATGTAACTCCAAAATTAAAAGAATTCAAGAATCTTTATGTTACAAATTATCTTCAAATTACGGCTACTTATGACCATAATTTGGTTAAAGAAATTATTTCATGCATTTATAAATGTGCTGTAAAATATTTAACAATTGAAAGACATCAAATTTCTTTAACAGATTATATTTTTTTGACTGAATCAAAAACTGTTGAAGAACTTGAATTTCATAATGTTGAAATTTTTACTGAAAATGGCACCTTGGCACAATTGGAAGATATCATGGAAACCTTACCAAATGTTCATCAATTTAAGTATGATTTTTAAAAAAGATGATTTTTTAGTTTTACTTCTACTAATTTTGTATTACAGTATAGATACAGATATCCCATTCAACACTACAACAGTTGAAATAAATTTCCAAAGTTTTCAAAAAATAGCTCATTTTCCACGTAATAAATTATTTACTTGGTTCTCAATTGGACTCTGCAATGAAATATTTGATTCTTCAAGCTTTGTTAAATTTTTAACAGTATGCAAATTTTTTGGTGTGTTTTATTTAACGGTTACAAACTTTTAGAAAAATACTAACAAAGATTCATATTTTCGTCTGAAATTTCAAAAACATATTAATGTGGAATTAATTCAACAATTTGCTAATATGATTGAAAATCAACTTTTCCCTAAACGTGTTCAAGCATACTTGAATCAGGTTAAAATTGGTAATTATTTTAGTCCATTCTGTTAATGAAAGCTTTTGAACTTTTTAAACCAATTGCTTCTTTTTTGAAATTGTTTTGTTTTCGGTATTTTCATTGTTTTCGAATATATTGCTTTTTGAAAAAAAACCTCTTTATAATTTTTCAACCTGCGGCCAAAAATCGATTTCAAATTTTTTTCCTGTGGTTTTAAGTGCAATACTGGATTTGGAATATTTCATTTTTCCACATGGTGAACTTGGGGCCTCACTAAACGGTGGATGGACGGGTCCAGTGGAGTGGACGTCTAAACGGTGGATGGATTGCTAAACGGTGGATGGATTTTTTTGATTTTTGGGTTAAAAAAAATCAAGTTTTTTTGTTTCTACCGTACTGTCATTCTTTTAATCTGCAATTTTCGGGAGGAAGAATCCGGAAGGATTCCGATGAGAGTACGGTAGAAACAAAAAAAACTCGAATTTTTTTTAACCCAAAAATCAAAAAAATCCATCCACCGTTTAGCAATCCGTCCACCGTTTAGACGTCCACTCCACTGGACCCGTCCATCCACCGTTTAGTGAGGCCCTGAACTTGAAAAATATTTAAAAATTCTCAATAAAATTTCAAGTAAGTTTCGGTAATCTGAAGTAAACTCAATTTTTCTTTCCTTTTTCCATTCGTTTCAATCTTTGTTGGTCATGAACATTGGGTAATAGTTTATTGTGGACGGACATTTTGGGGACATGACATCATTAATTGCTTTATGCTTTTTTTAATCTTATAGTCGGCAAATACCGATACAAAACAGGATATAAATCTACAGTAATTTTAGAGTATTCCCAAGTCTTAAAAGCCCCTTCCATCAAATTATACAAATTTTAATCATAGCAAAAAATGTAAAATTTTGATTAACGTTTTTAAAAGATTGTTGTGTTTCCCTGTTGAGACAAATAGTTTTTTGTAACTGTTTTTTTGCAAATGTTTCAAGTTAAGCAATAAATTATAGAAGAAATAAATAATTTATTTTACAAAATAATAAATTTTAAAATCACAATTAAAAAAATATTTACAGTTACAATAAAAGATTTAATTCTTAAGCATTGATCTTCTTCCAGTTGCATGTTAGGGTGACTGAGAAGCTTTCTTTCCAATCAGATCCTTGCACTTTGAAGTGCCGCAGAAACATTTTTGCGAAAATTCTCCAAATGTGTGGAAATCATAATCATAGACGATTTCTTCTCCAACTGCAATATCTTTCTTGGCAAAAATGCCGATTCTTAGCATCCCATTTACCATCCACTAAAATTTAAAATTAATATATTAAATTAAAATTTTAAACAAAAACAAACTTTTTGTGATTCTGCATTTGGATCACAGCTGTGATTGTAAAATCGTGATATATTCGCAGCTTTGGTGGCATCAATAAATAAACCATTTGCAAATTCCATGATGTAATGATGAGCATTGGTTTTAGAGTATTTTTCATTTCGTTTTTTAAATTCAACTTCATCAATTATTTCACCGATGTATTCACTGATGAAAGTTCTTCTGAAAATTAATAAAATTTTCAAAAATGATTCACAAAATACAAAATAACTTACTTCATAATAGGTGCCGTGGCTCGAATACCCCATCCTTTAACTCCTGCAAAAAATAATTCAATGTTAGGATTTTGACCCTGAAATAATTAATAAACAATGAACATTAAATGAAATATATAAAAACTTACTTTTTGAAAATTCTTATTTAAACATTCAATCCCAGATGGGCAATTATCGCCACATTCAATATTCAATGATCTATTTATACAATTTTTTAAGCATTTTTCATTGGTGCATTCACAAGGGTCATATTCTTCCATTTCTATGTATTTCTTTGCTGCTCTTCGAACGATACATTTTTCAATAATCTTGAATTTTGGCATTGATTTTGGTGTATTTATTGTTTCTTTTCCATGTTCTTCTTCTTTTACAGTAACCTAAACATAAAATTATTAAAAAAACCAATATATATATATAAAAAACTTACAGTAATATTATTGGATAAATCATTTGAACTGCCAATTTCATGTTTGATTTCAATTTTAGATTTTTTAATTGTTGTTTTTGGTGAATCTTCTTCTTCTTTGAACGATAATGAAAGACTTCTTTTTCTTGTAATTATTTGAGTTTCAGATTCTTTAGGAGCATGGATTTTATCATATTTTGTTGGTTTTCTTTTTTCAATTTCGATGGCTGCTTCTTTCAAGATATTTTCGATTCCATATTTTTGTCGTTGTTGTTCTTCTTCTTCATGGAGATGTCGATTTCGGTTTTGTCGTTCTTTTACATAGTCCTAAAAAAGATGTACTTTATTCGTCGCAGTAAAATTTAAAAAAAGTTGCCTGATTAGCCATAAAAAAAGTTTCCAACACGAAAAAATTGAATGATCAAAAATGTGTCGTTCGTTTTTTCTAAATCAGAAAAAAACAAACTGATCATTTCCCATCATTTTTTTTGTTTTCTCATGTAAAAATAAATGCAATGTTAAAAATCAAACTTACAGTAATTTCAGGTTCATTTTCTGTAAACAATGGAATGCTTCTTTGTCTTGTGATTTTTTGCATAATTTTTCTAATACCGTAATTTTGTTGTTGTTGATGATGTCCATGTCCATGTTGATGATTTTGTTGTTGTTGATGATTTTGAAGTCTTGTAGGATACTTGCGCCGTCTTGGTGAATCTTCAGATGAAACATCTTCCGATTCAACCAATTGAACGCAAGTATCGTACTTTGGTTTTTTAGCCTAAAATTCAAAAAATATTTAAATAATTTTGATTGAAAAATATAAAACTTACAGTAGGTGGAGACATATTTTAACGAAAATTGATAGCAGTTAAAATGATGAATGATAAATGATTGAATATTTAATTTATGATTTTTGAAATGCTTTATTTTAGCTAATTACTTTTTTGGCATTTTTTAAAATTTATATTTTAATAAGTGTGAATTAATAGGTCAATTTTATCTCAATAAGCTTCGACCTCAAAATAGTTTTATTTTGTCTGTGAAAAAAGTGACCTAAAATTTTTTGAACCTCACACCATTCTTTGTTATAAATATTATTGTTTCACTAAATACAGTAATAAAAATACAGTTTATGTGCCTTTTTTGAAAATGTTTGAAACAGAAAGATTACTGTAGTTTTTCAACGTGATATTTGTAAAAGATTTTTCAAAGATAACCCATTCATAACGCTAAGTTTATTTTTTGGTGTCGTAAACGTAACCGAGCATAACCATAACCGGTGTCGAAAAAAATTGTGGTGAGGGAATTTTCGACACCAATTTGGTGTCGGATCCGACACCCATGGGTGTTGTATGCGATACCGATTTTTTTGAGTGAAGCTCTCGAACTTTTTAAACACAAATTGCTTCTTTTTTGAAATTGTTATGTTTTCGGAATTTTCATTGAATTTATTTTTGGCAATAAAAATTTCTTATGCAAAGATCTGAATTACTTTTTAGGAACATATTAAAATATATTAAAAAGAAAAACAGAAAAACAGAAAAACACAATATTGCATCATTCTTATTTTTTGGAAAAGATAGTAAAAAATGAGTCGTTAGCAACACATTTAAGGGGGTTCAAAACAATAAGCTTATATTGCCAATTGTTGCAAAAAATTACAAATTTATATTCGGGGACAATCATCTGATTCAAATGCGTTTTAAAAAAAGAAATATATTGTTACCGTGATGATATAAACTAAAAAATGCTCTTTTTTGTTCTTTTCACCCTTTATGAAAACAGCTTTAAGAAACAAAAACCAATTTTAGACAGTGTTGTGCTTTTTTACTTTAGTCGCCTCCGCCTCCGACTCCGCCTCCGGAGGCGGAGGCGAAAAATCGACTCCGGAGGCGCCTCCGGAGGCACAAAGCGGCATTCCCACCTTTGATCTTTTGCAAAACGCGCCTTCGCCTCCGCCTCCGACTCCGGAGGCGGAGGCGACTTGGGAGGCGCCTCCTCGCCTCCGGAGGCGGAGGCGCAACAACACTGATTTTAGATGACAACAAAAAATTTGTATTTTGAAGATAAACGGAATTTTTCTGTTAATGAAACCTCAAATGGTTGTCATTACGGTAATATTAATCTCAATCAAAAGCATCAATGTTCCGTTGAAAATGTTCACTCAAATAATCACTTTACAAATAAAACCAAAAAAGTTCAACATTTCGGTAAAAATATCTATTTTAATTGGCTGCAGTATTTTTTGACGGAAAAATTGTTTAAAATAAGATTTTGGTTTTTACAAAATATTCAACATAAAATATAAGAGACCACCAATTTTGATTTCATTAGAAAAAAGTACTGTAGCCTGACCAAATTTGTCAGACTTAATTCACGATTCAAAACAAAGCAAATCTTTGCTTTCATGGAAAAAATCTAAAAATATTTTTCCATCTGAATATTTGAATATTGATTCTGATTCTGAAAAATCAAAAGAAGGCAGAAAAGAATATTTAAGCAAAAGCAAAAATGCCAGCACCCTTTCCCTTCATATTTCTGCATATGAAAATTCTGTTGAATCTGCTGCATCAGATTCATATGAATGTGATAATATTTGCAAAAATAAATCCAATTTTATTAAAAATTTGAATAAACACATGATTTTATCATCAACAAATATCAATGTAAGAATAAATAAATAATGTATTTTCGTTATTTTACATTTTACAGACTCCTTTTGAATTTCCAAGACAACAATTTGATGATGAAACTGATCCTGCCATTATGCAATTTTCAGCATCCCAAAAATTACTTAATCCTAATCAAGAAAATGGTGATTCTGCAACCACAAAAACAGCAATGCGCTCTTCTTCTATTTTACTGGTAAAATCTCAAATTAGAGGAAGTCAAAAATCACGAATGTGAGTTTTTTAAAATAAGCAATTTATATTTATATTTTTTAAACCAAAAAATGTAATACGAAAAAACAAAAAAGAAAGATAGAAGTAGTTCAAATTGATGACATTATATGAACATGAAGAATTGATACTGTATTTCATTAATAATTTGTTCTTGATCCCATTTCTCTGCTATTGCATTTAAATGCAAACTGTGTTTTGTTATATCTTTGTTATATTTTCCTTGTACTGAAGTTAGAACTAAAACATAAACATTGATTAAATTTATTGGTGATTATTAATGAAAATACAGTATCAATTCATCATGTTCAACACTAAAAAAACTATGCTTGGCAAAGTGCGACTCAACCGGGTGACCGTGTTGTTGACTTAAAATTTTTCTCTTGAACTTTTTTATTCCTGATTTTTATTACGTTTTAGAATGTCTGAATCTGAAAAATTTGAAGAAGAATATCGTCAACTTCTCAGCTGTCTTCCATTGGATACAATTTCATATGCATTTGCCTATGGATCTGGAGCAGTTTCGCAACAAAATGAAGATCTCTCTGAAAAAATGGTTGATTTTATTGTTGTCTCAAATGATTCACTAAAATTTCATCAAGATAATTTGGCAAAAAATCGAAAACATTATTCATTTATTCGATTCTTGGGTCCTGATAAGCTTACAACTTTTCAAACATCTTTTGGTGCTCGATTATATTTTAATACAAATGTTCGAGCAAATAATCGACTGATTAAATATGGTGTTATTTCAACTGATGATTTTCAAGCTGATTTATTAGATTGGTCATGGATGTATGTTTCTGGAAGATTACAAAAGCCTGTCCTTGAAATTGTTCCACCAACAACAGATGCGATTACAAGTCAAATGAAAGAGAATCGAAAGAATGCTCTTCAAGCTGCTCTTCTTCAACTTCCAGATTCTTTTTCCCTTGAAAAACTCTTTCAACAAATTGTTGGCCTTTCTTATCATGGTGATTTTCGAATGATTTTTGGTGAAGATCGAAAAAAGATTGAAAAAATCGTCAAAGGTGGATATCCAAAGTTTGAAGAAATTTATAAGCCCCTTCTTGCTGATGATAAAAGACTTTCACTTCGTGGAAACAAAATTGAACAAGACAATAGTACTCCATCAATTTATCATCGCCTCAATTTATTGCCTATGGCAGTTGTGGATGGCCTTTGTACGAGATTTCATTCATGGGATAAACGACAACGTGATGTTGAAGAAATTATGTTTTCGATGGCACATCGACATGATGTTGGTGATCATGTTGCTGGTTCTCTTGCTTCAATTGTATCTTCTTCATCAATTCGACAAACTGCCAAAAATGCTGTTACAGCTGGTGTAACAAAATCTATTGTTTATTCTTCAAAAAAAGTTTTAAAAATGTTCCGCTCAATTCGATAAAAAAATACTGCCATATATTTTTGTTTGTTATTGTGCGTGTAATAGGATTTCTTTTGTAATTTTTGTAATTGTACTTCTTTTTGCGTGTACAGATCTCATTCATTTTTTGTATACATTTGATTTTGAATTATAATTGATAAAGAAATTTTTTAGGCAAGATAATTCAAAGCATTGCATTTACCAAAGACGAACAATTTACTTTATTAGCCATGTCAGATCTCAGTCTTGAAAATTATATGATGAATTTTACACTTTTATGCAATAATGAAGAAATTAATTTTCATGTTGAAATTCCATCAGGTATGATTTTATATGCATTATCCCATGGGATCATGAGCTAATAGGAAAGCAGTAACTATTTGTTGCTGATTTACTGTTAACAACCGATCCCATATGATTGTAAACTAAATGTTAAGCGAAATATAATCTAACTTTTTAGATCAATGTGTTTTTCTTTGGGTTGGACAAGATAGTACTACAGCAATGTCATATGGTCTTCTGAAGCATCGATCAGTCATTTATGGGAATCCAACACCACATTCAGCTTTTCAAATCAATGAATTTGCAAATCGTCTTGCAAAAATTTTTGGACAACGACAAGCAAGTTGATTTCAAGAAATTAAACAATTTCTAATTCAATGTATTTTTTTAGGTTTTTGTTTCAACAGATTTGGATCAAGATATGGATCCTAAATTTTGGGCAAATGTTTTTATGAGTTTAAAAGAATATATTTTTTCACATCGAGAATTCTTTCGACTTCCTCCTCCTGCTTCCGATAATTCTGATACTGCTCCCGCAACTCCAGCTTCAACCACTTCCAGCCATTCAGCTGCAGATTCTCAACATTCACATTAAATATTTTCATATCACATAATTATTCTTCATCTCATTTTCCTAATTAATATTACTTTCGATCTTTTATTGTTGTCGTCGTTATTCTTACACTTTTTAATTTATTTGAACGTGTTAAAAATATGCGTGGTATATTTTGTCTTTAAAAATTTCTCAGCCTGTTTTGAGTGCCTTTTTATAGCTTTCATTATCTTAATATTTATTTTATAAATGTTTTTAATAATAAAAAAATTTTTACAGATTAATTGTTGAATTTCAAATTTGGTTTTTTACCTAACAATTATTATGCAACATTTTATTCAATTAGTAAAACTCTATCTTGGATACTGTAGCTTGCAATCCGAAGCATTTTTTTTACTTTGAAAAACATGATTACTGTCAATTTTATTAATTGCCATTTTTATTTCAGATGCTTCGAATCCTTCAAACTCGACAAATTTCTTTGTTTCGTACATTTGCAACAATGAAAAAGCAACCTCCAAAATCTGGTCGAACTCCTGTTGGCGAATTTGATGATCCAAATGAGAAAGAAGAAGAATCTGAAGCACCTCGTCGTCGAATTGTTAATCCTGAAACTGGAGAAATTGGTGGACCTCAAGGACCTGAACCTACAAGATATGGAGACTGGGAGCGGAAAGGACGTGTTAGTGATTTTTAAATTGTATAAAAAATTTATTATCTGTGTGAAATAAAAAATCAACAATAACGAAATACCCTTGAGGGGAATCAAGGTTGAACAACAAAATAAGAAAGATAAAAGAACTTAAAAATAAAGTATGCCAAAAGTAAAGCAGCCGAAATAGCACCAGCCATTCGAAGATCTGTAGCTTTGATGGCAGCAGCTTTTTTGCTTTTTTCAAGTAAAGTTGGAGCGGCAAGACTTGGTTCAGAAACAATAACAGATTTCATATGAAATTTTGAAACTTCAGTAATTTGAACTCGAACACGTTTTCCCAAAAGGCTATCATCATCATTACCGTATGCAGGAACCAAAATATGTTCATATGATTTATTGTGTCCAACGTAATGAGTATTATCCGTTGCTTTTTCACAAATTAGAACATCATGAATTTGACCAATTTTATCATCCGTATATCGAGTATAACTATGAAAAAGTTTTGTCATTTCACCAGTTCTTTTTCGAGCCTAAAATTTTTATTCTTGTTAAATTAAGATAGCATTTTGTAAAACATGTTCTTTTTACCTCAATTGTATTAATCTTTTTCAATCTTGCAGCTGGAGTACCGGGTCTAGGATAAAACTGATTGATAAATAACTAAAATATGCACGGTTTTTTAGAATAGGGTTAAAAAATACAATTTTGGTATACCGTTGGAAATTTATATTTTTCAACCAAGGCAAGGGATTCATTAAAATCTTCTTCAGTTTCAGTTGGAAAGGCACAAATAAAATCTGTTGCAATATAAACATCTGGAACACTAAAAGATGAGATTACGGTAAAATGCCAAGTGTTGAAGGTACAGAAATGCTTACTGCTCAATCATATAATCAACAATTTTGCAAAAATCTTCATTTGAGTATTCTCTTTTCATATCATTTAAAACAGCATTGCTTCCAGCTTGAACAGGAATATGAAGAAAAGAATAAACCCGAGGATGATTAAGAATTTCAGCAATTTCTTCCAAGTGATCAAGAATGCTAAAAAAGAGGAGATCGTTAACATCATAGGATAAAAAGGCCAAAACATACTATGGAGGATTTGTCATTCCAAGTCTAGCCATACATCCATCTGGAATAACTTTAACAAGTTCTTTAAGCAAATCGGGTAAAACCATATCAATATCACGACCCCATGCTCCAAGATCTTCACTAGTAAGCCATAATTCTTTAACACCATCAACTTCAAAAGCAGTTTTAGCTTGGGCAACAAGTTCATCAAGGGGATAACTTTGTAAATTTCCACGAGCCATTTTAGTTTTACAGTAAGTGCAGTTATTCAAGCATCCAGAATTAATTGCAAGAATTTCGATTCTTTCATTTCGACGCATTTTTGGCATATTCAATGTTGGAGTTGTCTTGTTTCGAAGAGAGAGCATTCGAACACTATTTCCATTAATTGTTTCTTCAACAACATTAACAATTTGATCAATTTGTTTGACACCAACAATTGAAACACCTTTAAGATATGGTTCATTTGGGGCAGCTTGTGAAACACATCCCGCAACAACAACCTTCTTTCCCCTCTTTTGAGCTTCAAGAACAGAATTTTCAAGTTGAGTTTCACTTGGAGTTTTAACTGTACAACTATTTAAAAGCCATATATCACTTCCTTCTTTGTCATTACTAACTTTGAAACCAGCAGCTGTCAGCAAACCTCCTGAAAGATTTCTTGATTTAATAGTTAACTTTACAATAAATAGGCTTTACCCATATATTCAGAATCTGATCCATTATGTGAGCAACCCCATGTTTTTAAATATACTGTTTTACTCCAGGGAAGAATTGAATCTGTTTCAGGCTTCTCTTCTTCAGCGGCATCCTTCTTTTTTGAACGAATTTTGATATGAAAATCACGAGGACGTGGTCCTTGTGTTGCTGCAGAAGCTGTATCAATGTCCTCAATATCCATCCTAAAAGCTGGTATTTATTAATGAGTCACAAAAAGTAGGTATCTACAATTGGAAGATAAATTACAAGAAACGTATATTAAAAATGCGGATCGTCATATTTTTGGTCTCAATTATAAAAGTTTAAAAATTAACTAAAAGAATTAGTAGTACAAAAAACCGCATATGAATTACATATTTTGAAAATCTTGCAATGTTTCTTTGTCAAAAATAAAAAACTTTTCTTTCATTTTTGTTAGATACGTTTGAAGAACAAAATGCCAAAACCGTACTTGTTTTGTTTTTTTTCCTTCGAGTTCCAAACATTTTTTTAACAAGTTCAAGCTCAATGATTCCTTTAACTTTTTACAAAATGAAATTCCTTGTTAGCACATCTATTTTATTTTAGAAGGTCTATCAAATGATGTAAACTGATTTACTTATATTATTAATTAGTGTGTATAAGAAAAACGATACAGTACTGTTGATTATAGGCTACTGTAATGAAGACCGGAAGGAAAAAGTGATTGTTTTAAATATTTAAAATACAAATTTACAAAATTGTATATGTATGTAGGTAAATCGTATCCTTGTTTAATGTTGCAATATTTTTTATTAATCAATCGGTATTTACAAACATCTCTAAACAATTAATAATACGTTTATAACGATAAAAAAACGTAAACATAGAGAATGTAAAAAATGAGCATTTAAAAATATACTTTTGTTAAGAGCAAAATAACAAAAATATTAAACATATAATCCGAAGTTTCGCACTTTAAAAAATATAGGAAGAAAATAGTTGGCTAAGAAAAGACAAATAAAAAACCGACTTAGAAATAATAAATTTGTAAACGTATTATATTAATGATAAAAGTTCTTTTTCTTCTATTCTAAGGAATGAACAAATGTTGTATCGTAATGTAAGATTAAAGTCTTCATAAATTCCATTTCCTAAAATATATAAACTTTTAAAAGAGCAAAAAGTATTTAATTATTGCTTACTTTTCGAGAATTCCCAAATATAATATGCGGATCATCACTTTCACATCGAAGAATATTTGGTGCAAAAACCATTGCTAAATTTGCAACATCCATTTTAGTGACTGCAACAGTTTCTTCTTTACAAAAAAGTTGCAAAAGTTGAAGTAATTTTGCCAAGACAAGTCGATTAATTGCAGGTAATTGATCGACTAAACAACAGGCATTTTCTGCTTGGGTAGAAACAAGAAGACATTTTGGATACATCGAATCTGGGATTAATGGAGTTGGAAGTTGTCGAAGCCATTGCTTGAGCAAAACAGCCGCAACATGGCAATCTTTTAATCGTGGCTTAATATTTTGATCCAGTTGAACCATTGCAGTATTAAGTTGTTCAGGATCAGCAGCAATGCGAAAAATACCTTCAGTATTTTCTCCACCATTTTCAAAGATCAATTGAATCAAAGTCATTTCAATCCAAGGCAATTTCAAATCTGGATTTGAATGAGATTGTTGTTCCATTAATTCTTCAAGAGAAGCACCAAATTTAGAAGGATTAAAGATATGGAATCTTGCTTGAGTAATTGCATTTATACTTGGTTTAAGATTATTGATTGGAGCTTGAAGTCGTTTAAGGCAATGCTTTGCATATTGAGATATTGAAACTTCTGGACCATCTAATAATGAATCAGAATTGTTATCAACAAACTTCGATAACTTTTCTTTGACCAAGGCAGTTTCAGGTGTAAAAAAGAATAATAAAATTCCAAGAAGTTCCCAGCCGCGACGAACGGAATCAGTTTTGCCATTTTCAGTAAGCTGTTTCATAATTTGAAGAAATATTTCATCGTTGATTATCGGCTTTTCTTGTCGTAATTCAAGAATCGATAAAACAGTCTAAAACAAATCATTCTTTGAAAATGTTTTAAATGATCAAACATTAAAGCTTACCTGCTCAGGAACGGTTTTTGATTTTTTATCACCCATATAAGTCAAAATTAACTTAAAAACTGATGACGCATATTTTTTCAACTTCTTATCTTGAGGATCAAGAAGCGCATGTTTCAGGCCATCCTTACTCCAACACTCGGATTTATCAATTGGAATTGGTGGAGCAGATTGTCTTTGATTCGGTTTACTCATTGATGACGAATCTCTTGCAATAAAAGCAGAACTCATTGTGGTTGTTTGCGAGAGCATATCGGCAGATTGTCCGCATGAAGAGAGAGAACTCGTGGTTGAACCTCGAAAATCATGTGGTGCAATAATATTTGAACCATTTATTCCTCGTCCCATTACAGGTGTAGCTGATGAATCAGAGGCAAATTGCGACGTAACCATTTCTTGAATAACATTATTAAATTTTGATTTATTTGTTGAAGCTTGACTTCGAGAAGAACAAGTTGAAGGAGCACGAGCTTTTTTGTGATCAACTGAAGATGAAAAGCTTGTATCATTCAAACCAGAACCACTTGGATAATCAGGTAATTGAGAGGCAATATCATTACAAAAATTTGCATAAAATTCATTTGAAGCATTCGCAGCATGAGCCATATTATCATGATTATTGCGATAGGCAGCACAAGATGAAGAGGGTTCCATATGATAACTATCACGGCTATTTCGGGATGTTAAAGAAGAAGATGGTTCAATATGTGAAAAATCATTTGAAGCATTAGTTGTACGAGAAATTGTAAAATTGTTTCGAGCTGTTGAAGATGAAGTTAAATCCATATGTGCTCGTCTTCGATTTCTTGGTGTTGAAGAAGAACTTGAGGGACGATTTGGTTCAGGGAGATGTGCTCCACCACGTTCAGTATTTTGTTTAAGAGCCTTAAAAGAAAGTATTAAAAAATGTAAAAAAATAAAGATTTTGTTAATACTTGAAGTCTAGCAAGAGGAATAATATCACCATGAATAGGTCGCTGCCATATTGTTTGCGTGCTCGTTGGATTGTAATAATAGGATCGACGTGTTTCTGAATCATATAATTCCCACCATTGATTTGCTTCCATTCTTCTCCTAAAAAAAGAGAGCTTATAAATTTTTTTGACACAATAAAAAAACAACTAACACTGCAACACCTGGAGGAACTTCCCACGCGCAATGACCAGTGACTAAATTCGCAAACATTCTTTGACGAGTTTGAGGATCTACGATTTCGAGCCATATTTCTGACGATGGATTAGATCTAAAAAAAAACGTTATAGCATCTAATTTATTTTCGTGCAAAGTATAAGGAACTTACGGATCAGGCTCTGCTCGATTCATTGAAAATTAACAGTCATAAAAGGGATTAAAGCTGTGAAAAGCCTTTTTTAAAGCTGATATGTAGATTATTGAAATTGCTATTGAATACTTTGAAGACAGCAAAATTAGCAGTTGTCAAGTGTCGAATAATACAGCACCAAATAAAATAATATAATGAAGAAATAAAGTTGAAATTTAACTGTAGATAATATGTATAGTATAATTTTTTTATATACAAAAATGTTAAATGATTATTTTTAACACGGCAGAAAACAAAAGAGATGAAAATCTGCAAATGTACTCCCTACTACACAACCCCACAAAAACACTTACAAACAATAAAAAAGAGGAAGAAGAAGAAAGATGATGGCAGTGAGGGAGGCACAACTCAGACTTTCTTGTGTTATATTTCGGCTGCTGTGCGCCACCCCGAATTAAATAATGGTGATGATGATGAGAACGAAAGAAGAAAGGGGAAAAAATGGGGTTCGGACAAACCTTTAAGCCCAACAAAAGAAAAAGAGCCCTCTTGTTTTTGTCGTCTGCATGATGCATAAAATGGTAGGCACTTTTTTATATGTATATATTGTGGTTACTAATAGCAAAACCATGAAAATTCTCTTTCCTTCAACTAGTTTAAAAATTGCCAATTTTTTATTTCGCGCATGCTTCATGCTTTTAATCTTCAAAGATCCGTGTTTTCCTTCTGACAAATGAAATAAAAAAAACATGTTTTTTTCGTTCCAAGATTTTTTATAATTTTAAACTTTAAAATTTTTTTTTGTGGAAAAAATTTAAAAAAAAATTAATTATTTTTTACCGTTATTTATTCACGTGTTTTTGTATAAAATTTTTAAATTTATACTTTAAGCTAATTCCAAATTCTTTGTTTTAGAAAGATGCTTAAAAGTTTATCTCATATTCGGGTTGCAACTCGATGCTTTGCATCTGATAAACATCCAGTTATTCGCCAAAATCAAGCTGTTCGAAAACCATTAGAAGATATTCTCGGTGAATCAAAAGAAAAAACTCCTGTTGAAGTATCTGCTGATCCTGGTCGTGAAGTCGCAGAACTTTCAGGAGTACCTGATGAACATAAAGAAGAAAGATTTGCGTATGTTATTTCAGTTAATTAAAAATATAACTGTAAATCTTTTTTCCCGTGAGATTACTTACAATTTTTTTATTTTCGAATTACACTTCTTTTTAAAATCCGTTTTGCAACATAAAAAATTATGTTTGTTAATTTTTAAAATTTATCTTTTTACATTTTTAATTATTTCACAAAAGAGGGTTTTTGATTTTGTGACAAAATGATTATGAATATTGCTGTAC
Organism: Panagrolaimus sp. LJ2414; assembly: GCA_024447195.1. NCBI lineage: Eukaryota > Metazoa > Nematoda > Chromadorea > Rhabditida > Panagrolaimidae > Panagrolaimus > Panagrolaimus sp. LJ2414. Next base: position 887,765 of record JAMRXY010000046.1, read on the forward strand.
AACCTTAACATTTTTTAGACGTATCTTCCGCCCAGCTCGTGAATCACCTCAAACTGCATGGAATAATACAAAAGTTTGGAAGATTGAACTTGATACTCGACAACGATGGGAAAATCCTTTGATGGGTTGGGCAAGCTCGTACGTTTCTACTTTTACGTTATTTAAGTACAGTATTTACATTTTTAAATTTTAGTGGTGATCCATTAAGTAATATTTCGGGAAATTTGGATTTTGCTTCAAAAGAAGATGCAATTGCATTTTGTCAAAAGAATCGTTGGAATTATGATGTTGAACAAGAACATGAACGTAAAATTATTCCAAAACAATATGGCACCAATTTTTCATGGAATAAACGGACTCGTATTTCTACAAAATAGAATATTGTTTAAGACTGATTTAGTTTTAATATAAAGATTTTCATAAAACGTGTGACAAATTTGTATAGTATGAATAAAGAATTGCTATTTCATTTTTTGTTTTTATTGTTTCTGTGGTTACTGTACCATTGCTTGAATATCTTTGACTTTTAATTTCTTTCTTTTGCGATCAATATACTTTTTGAGATGTCTTACACACAAAACGAAGAAGTTCGAGAGCAGTTAGACCCGAGTACGGTAACGTTGAATAAATTGCTTGCAGAGAATAGCAATCTTATTCAAACAATAAATGAATTTCAACGAAAAGGAAGGATACATGAAGCAATGAAATATCAAGAATTGCTTCATCGAAATCTCATGTATCTTTCAAAAGAAATTGAGCCATCACTTGTCACTGAATTAGAAGTAAATGGTTACGGTAGTTGCGTGTTTAATTAATTTCGTAATATCTATAGGAAAATCCTCCCCCATTGATGCAAGGTCCACCTCAGCATTCTCAACCACAACAACCAGTTTCTGTTGGGCCTTCTTCAGTACCTCCTCCATCATCTTCATCCGGTGGAACGAGTAGTGCATCCCCAAGTCGGCAACCCCATTCAATTTCATCCTCTCAACAAAATGGCCATCTTTCACCTTACAGTAATAGCGGGCATGGTCCATCTCCCCATAATAATATGAGAAATGGTCATCCCATGCAACAACAACAACCACCACCCCAACATAATTTACCTCCACAAGAACAACCTCTTCCACCTCAAATGCCCCCATATGGAATGCCAAATGGTTATCCATATGGATATCCTCCTCCTCCACAAATGAATGGATTACCTGGCAACAATTATCCTCCACCTCGTTAATCTTTTTTTGAATTTATTTTGAAAAAACAATTTTTTGGATCTCTTTTTTTGCATTGTTATTTTTATTTATCTATATCTGGGATGTTGTACTTTAAAAAAATATATAAACGGTTTTTGGCAAATTGATTTTGTTATTTGAGCAGCACCGAGTAATAACAAACAATAATAATACAAAAAAAAGTAAACAACTAAAAGCCACAATGATCTTCTGATTCAGCTAATGAAGAGAGATAATTTTCATTGAAATGAATAACAACTACAGTAATATCATCACGATAAGATCGAGCCATTCCTGGAGGCAATTGCAAAGATTCTTTTAATCTTTCATATTGACGTTCAGTTCCACCAGAAACTCCACCAAGGGCATTTCGAATTACATGAGTTGCACTATTTTCATCCAAAGGTTTCTTCGATTCACCTTGTTTTCTTCGTTCAAGATCTTTGCATACCTAAAATTTGCAACTTTTTTAGAATTACAGTATCCAAAGACAATGAACTTACGTCCATTAAAGAAGTGCCCTGTTCAGGTTGATACAAGCTAAGAGTTTGAGTTCCTAATGTATGATCATGAATTAGCCGAACAACTGAATCTGGTTCAAGCCATTCCCAAAGTCCATCAGTTGCAATAACCAAAAATTTGTCATTTGTTGTTAGTTTATGATAGAATACTTCTGGCATTGCAGTGAGATATGGTGGAGTGAGTAATCCTTGAGGAGGTAAAACTCCAAGTGGTTCAAGAACAACGCGCTGCAAATCTTCTGTCCATTTATATCGAACATCTCCAAATGCTCGTAATGGATATAATTCACCAAGTAAACGACTACCTAAAATGTTATACTGTATTTTTTAGAAAAGTTGTTTGACTAACAAACCTCTAAGAATTGTACTGCTTTCACTAATTGGATGTGCATGTCTTAGTCGTTGAACTTCATCATCATTTTCAACACAATGAGGCCTTGAAAGTTGTCTTGCAGTCATTGAATAATGTTGGCTTACACCAAGTACAGCTGCAGAATCTCCAATATTACCAACATGTAAATGACATTTTCGTAAATGTGCTACAGTAGCACATGAACCAGATGCAGCAACATTTGCAGCAATTCTGAAAAAATAAAGCTTAATTTATTACACATGTATTTACATCAACCAACCGATCAACTCTTCCAACATTATCCGGCATTGCACCTTGAGAAATATCATCATCTAATGCAATAAAAGCTGCTTGAATTGCTTTTCGAACAGATTTCAAATCTGGATCACTTTTAAATCTAAAATTTTATTATATTTTTAAATTAAAAAGTACTGTAACAAAAAAACAAACCGATCAAAAAAGTTTTGAACATTTTTAACATGTTGTTCTTTAACAAAACTTGGAAGTCGATGATCTCCACTGCTGAAAAGCCATTGCAACCTTTCCATCACTGGTAAATTTTCAACAATATGCTTCTCCAAAACACATGCACATAAATAATCGAATAACCTTGCAGAGACATGTCGAGAACAAGATGCTCCACCATGACCATCAAAAACTCCAATCAAATGTGCATTTGATGATAAACATTTTGCAGCAGAATGATAATCTTCAATTGGTCGATTTGCAGCAAGTTGTGAAACATCAATCCTTGAAATGGCACAATCTGATAAAGTTACAGAACGTTCATGCGCACGAAGTTGTGCATCTGTGCTTGTTTTTTGACGAATTAACAATCTTGAATGATCAGTATGAAAATATCGTCTCCCAAAATTCAATAGACTTTGACCAGCACGACCACGTTGAAATATTATTGAACCACATATTACTGCTGCATTAATTGATATCATTTGATATATTTTTGAACGGCTTTCAGAAAATGATTGAGGTTTTTCTGATCTAAAAAGTACAAAATTATTTAAACTAATTCTTTTTAAACAAAAATTTACTCTTTATTTCGATCATAATTTGTTTCTTTGAAGACATCTGAAATAGAATCTGTAGCATTACGTTTGATAAAAAGTGATTCGCTAAAAATAATTGGTATTAATATTTAAAATTTTGTAAATTTGAAGAAAAAATATTACTTGTTGAAATCCGCAAATCTCTCTAATCTTTTGATACATTTTTCTTCCATTAATGAATAACTTTTTAAACCCTATTTTTTATTTCCGAAAAGCATCAGGTGGTGTATTCGGGTTTTTTTTCTGATTGTGTGGTGGTTATTCATATCTTTTCGTTGATAAATAACAAAAAACTTGTGTAAAATGTTTGGCATTCATGTTACACAAAAATTTTTGGGCGCGCGTTTTTATTGTTTTTAAAATTCTTTTTTTTTTGATTCAGAATCTATTTTAGGTAGACAATAAAAATACTTACTTATTGATTTATTAGGATTAAATAATTTTTGGGATGTTTTAAATTGTGCAACTTCTGGCTTCAGAATATTTTGAAAATTTTCTTGCTGTCGGAAAAATTTGAATGAATTATGCAAAAAAGTAATTCTCGTAAATGACTTTTTTTATAAACTACTGTAATTACCTGATTCCTTGTCCATTGAATTTCTTTTTTGAATCCGTCATTTTTGTTTTTAATTGTTTCATCAAAAGTTTTTATTGAATTTTCATAAGCTGCAATATGAAGGGAAAGGGTGCTAACATTTTTGCTTTTAGAATTTGAAGTATTGGTTTTCTTCATTCCAATTATATCAGTATCCCTTTGATTCATAAATGACGGTAGATTTGTTGAAGATTTATGCCATAATTTAAAATTCTTATTTGATTTTTCATTTCGAGTTTCAGTGAATTCTAATATTTTTAATATTTTAATAGCTACAGTCTCTTTTTCCTTTGTGTAAATTTTTTAAAAAGTTTCACGAATTCAAAAATATAGGAATTGAAATTTGTATTTTTGGTAAAAAACTTTTTTAAAAAAATGTTGTGTTGGATGTAAAGAGACTGTAGTTTCTAATTACCATAATTTTTTGATACTGGTTTTGAGTACTGTACAATTCCTTCTTGAAAGCTTTGATGCTGATTAGTATGTGTCAAATTAAAATTGCAATATTTTTCCTTCTGTGGTTGATTTTTAACAAAATTTTGCTTATGATTGAATAAAACTGTTGGCATCTAAAACTTTTTATTAATTTTTAAGTTTTGAACAAAAATGTCAACAAATTTAATGTTACAACATCTGTACATATTTTATTGTGATCAAGTCTTGTTCAAAAATTAATTTTCATTAATTATTTTTTGAAGAGAATTTTGTCTCTAGTATTTGTGTAGTTAAAGAAACAATGAATTGGCGTAGTTCAACAATTACATAAGAGTGATGCAACATTGCTTTTTTTGTTTAAAGTTAGGGCATTTGACAAATTTAGTTTATTTTTAAGAAAATTAAATATATATGTTTTGGGATATTATATAAAAATGACAAGAAACACAATTTGAAAAAGAATAGAAAAAATTTATTTTGAACAAGCAATAATTTTTTTAAAAATTCGTAAAACTTTTTTAAATTTTGATGGTGTACACTGACATTTTTTGCATGAACATTCATAAATTACTTCTCTTCTACGTTTTTGTGGAAGTGATGATAATTTAGTTTTTGAATAAATATATTCTTCTTGAAGTTGAAAAGGATCAAGGTTTTGATCAAAAGTTATCCGATTTGGATCACGAAATGATGATGTTGATGGCTTTTGAGGGGAATTTGGTGGATCTGGACAAACACTTCGGCGAAGATAAAGCAAAAAGCTTTTAAGTTCTTGACGAATTTTTGGGGTTCGATGTTTTTGATAAGATGAAATTAAATTATCAAGGATAAGAATTTCATATTCAATAATATCTTGACGATAAAATGAGATAAAGCTAAAAAAAATATAAGGATATGTTTATGCTTATTTTTTTAAAGAAAAATTACTGTACCATTTAATTTCTTCTAATTCATATGGACTAATTGGAGGTGGAGGAAGAAAATTTGAATACGTCATTGCCAAAAAAATAAATGCAGAAATAATAGTGGAACTGATATGCCGAATTTTGCAAATGCAAAAATGTTGATCATTTTTGTGTTTTTCTATGTTTTTGTTTTGTGTACTTGTAACAAAAGATTCTCATGACCTTTAAGGTTAAAAAAGTGAGTATGGTTTTTGAGAGAATTCCTTGAAGGCAGTTAATTGCTTTCTTATTTACGGCACTAATCTTTACATCTTCTCTATCTTTTTCATTTAAAATCAACTAAATTTGATTTAATGTGATTAGTACGTGCCTTTTGGAGGTCAAACTTATGCATGACCGAAATTCCATCCTCAAAATCTAATATCTGCCAAATAAAAAAAATCGATAATTTACACTAAAAAATTGAATCGAATTAACTACAAAAGGGGTTTATTGGACATCGAGACATCATTGTTTTTAGATATTTTAAGTTTAGAATTTGGGTTCTTTTCTTTATTAAGCAAATTATTTTAAATATTTAATTTTAAACTTATCTCTCTGAAAAATTTCTGTTTTCAAGATTTTTAATTTTCGAATTTCAATGGTTTTTTTTATTAATAACAAAAAAGTACAGTATATTATTTAAGCATTGTCTTAGGTTATTTTTAATTTTATAAAAAATTTTATTACACAAAATACAGGGTGTAAATTTTAACATGCATGGGTTTTAATCGCGTGAAAAACATAAAAATTTTAGGTTCCAGAACCTCAAATTTTCACAGAAGGTTTATATGGGCCTAAAGTTTGTTTTCCCAAATTTTCAGCCAAATCGAAGACCTAAAATTTTTTCGAGGATCTAGATCCTTGGACTTGACCAAAAAATAAAAATTTACAGCTTTTTGGATTCCTTACTTTATGGGCTATCAATTTGCTTTAAAGGTTTTTTCTTAATTTCTAAATTTTTAATTTAATAAATTTTTTTAAAAATTAAAATTTTAAAAAATTTTCTAAGTCCGTGAGTGCATTGACAAAACCTCGAACTTAGAAAATTTTTTAAAATTTTAATTTTTAAAAAAATTTATTAAATTAAAAATTTAGAAATTAAGAAAAAACCTTTAAAGCAAATTAATAGCCCATAAAGTAAGGAATCCAAAAAGCTATAAATTTTTATTTTTTGTCAAGACCTAGGATCAAGATCCTCGAAAAAAGTTTAGGTCTTCGATTTGGCTGAAAATTTGGGAAAACAAACTTTAGGCCCATATAAACCATCTGTGAAAATTTGAGGTTCTGGAACCTAAAATTTTTATGTTTTTCACGCGATTAAAACCCATGCATGTTAAAATTTACACCCTGTAGAAGGAAAAAAGAAGGAGGTATCAAAAGCTTATATAAAAAAATTTTAAACAACAAAAAAAACGATAAAAGTGAAGTTTAATTATTTGAAACTTTAGAGCACTTGAAAAACAAAAAGTATATAAATGAAAAGAATGAATATCAAAAAAGAAATAATAATATTATTAATATTAATATTATAAATATTTGAGATAAGTTTAAAAATAATGAAATAACTTAAATGTGTCTTTGGATTAAATTAGCAGCAGCAGCGATGATTTTTGGCGCTTACGAAAAATATCAAATAAATATGAACAATTGTTGGAAGGCGAATGGATTACTGTAGAATATTTAGTGATGATGGATATAATCAAAATTTTCAAGTTTCAGATGGAAAATCATCCAGCAGTCCTTCACGAATTTTTTTAATTTCAAGATTCTAAAAAATGTTAAAAGGATTACTGTAGCTCTAATTTGCATATATTAGCATACCTCATGACTATTAGGATTGTTGTTGGGATTTGTCATATCACTACTTTGAAAATCCATAATATTACTATGATCCCCAAAATTTTGTGGTTGTGTTGGATTATTCATTGCCTGAGGGGGTTGGACTTGAGAGGAAGGACCCCCAGCAGCAGAGGTGCTTGGATTTATCACAGAGCCGGGTTGTCCAGGCTGGGATGGCACAGATGAAGGAGCACCAGGGGCAGCAGAGCCTGGGCCAACCATCCCAGGATGTTGTTGACTTCCAGGTCCAGGCCCAATTGGAGTACCATTACCATTATTTTGTCCATGCACAGATCCAATATGATGTGAAGGAGAATGTTTTATTTCTTCACCATTCATAATCCCAGTTAATGGATTACTGGAGCTTAGGGGTGGCAAAGGTGGTCCTCCAGCTTCTGACATTGGCATTCCATTTAATGGTGGCATCGAAGTTGGAACTGATGTGGAGGGGGTCATTGATGAAGGGGGCATTTGCTCAGGATTCATAAACTATAAATAAGATATATTACTGTAATATATCTCATGTAACAATAAACATACAAATCCACCAGGATTCCCAGTTGGGGAATCCATATACGGTGCCCCGGCCCCACCATATCGAGGTGGTCGCATTGGAAAACTCATATTCGAAGGCATTCGGGGCATTCGATTTTGATGTTGTTGCATTGCAGCTCTGACATCCCCTCCTGGAGGAAATATCATTTGATTTGGACCACCTGGACCACCAGGGGGACCAAATCGTCCTCCATATGGTCCAGGTCCACCTGGAGCTCGGAAATATGGGGACATCATGCCATCTGATGGTGGCACCATCCCTGGAGGGCCCATTGGTGGACCCATATATGTTCCAGGTCGAATAGTTGTAGGTTGAACAAATCCCTGCAAAAAAGTATGCAAATTTTAATGATTAACGAGGCTTTTTTAAAAACTAACAAAATCATGAAAAGCTTTAGCTTCTTGAGTTGGATTATTCTTTTCTCGTCTTTCTGGATCTCCGGTATATAAATCCCAGAAAAGAATGAACCATGTTGAAAGAAGGCCCGGATGTTCACCAACTTGTGGATTCTGATTTGGAAGGCATTCATTTTTAAGGGTTTCAGCAGTTTTTGTTGCGCCTATATGCGTCAAATATTCATAAATAAATGATAATAATCTAAAAAATAATTTTTTGATTAATTAAATATATATTTAATCTGTGAAAAAGTCTTGATTTTCTTTTAGCTCACAAATTTTTGGTATTCAATTTAAACGAAAAGCTATGGTTTTAATTGTGCCAAAAAGTTAAAGCTTATGAGTCAAAAATTATGCAAATTTTTCATGGTTACTTTAAAAAGGTATTTAAAAGTCAAAAGATTTTCATAGTTTTTGTTCAAATGATTCAACAAAACTTCTGAAGCCAAATTAAAAAACCAGGATTCGGACTATTTTTGTACTTACTTATCCTTTGCTTGAATTTCACATTGTGTAAGCGTAACAGAATTGGCAGAGAATGGTTTATCAATAGGAGTTTGGGGTTGCCGAATTGGTCTTGACGTTGATGAAGATGAACCTGGTGGAGGTGGAAGTTGTTGGGTTGGTTGCGGGTAATTCATAACTTTTAATATTATTCTTTTTTAAAGGTTTTTAAACAAAACAGAGATTGAAAAAAATGAATCTCTTTCCGATCGATTGCCGCCTGATTTCTTTTTCTTCTTTTTTAATAATAGATAGAACAATTCTTTCTTTGAAAAAAAAACTACAAAAATGAAATTGATTTATAATGAAAAAAGTTTAAAACACACAAAAAATATCCGATAAAAAACGTTTAAGTTTAATTAATTGAAATCTTACAAAAAAAATAGATAAAAAAGGAGGAATAAAAAAATGGGGGAAAAAGTAAAAAATAAGATTTTTCAACTTTTTTTTAGCTTTTTTGCCTTCTGAAGGTGCCCAACCACCACAGGGTATTATAATAATAATTATTATTTATATGGATTGAAGTGGTGGTGGACTTTCACAAGCAATACAAGAAAAAAGAGAGGAAAGAAAATTGAGGAAATTTATATTCGCAAAAAGAAAGGAAGAAAAGTGAGGGGCGCACAAAGCATAAAAAATAACATAGAAAAAAACTGTTCTTCTTCTGCTGCTTCGAAAACAAGAAAGGAAGAAAAACAGGGACAAAGTCTTCATCGTCGAAGAAGAAGAAGAAGGAATAACATGCCGAACGAACGAACATTGGTTGGGGTTTTCCTCCATTTTGCATTTCTGTTTTTGTCTTGCTGCCCAAAAACTATTATATTCCTTTCTTCATGTTTAGAGGGTGCCCACATTTTTGTGGAACTCTCTTCAACACAAATGCATGCAAAAAATTAATGTACGTATGCAACTTTGAAGCAGCATAAATTGTATGTATCTGAAGAATGCGCGCACATCACTTTTTTAACACAACAGTTTTTGAGTTTGTTGTCATCAAAAAATATATTTTAAGATGGAAAAGTTACGTTATTTTAAGAGAAGAATACGTAACTATCCACCTATTTTTGACCGATCTATTTTTTTGCAGTTCAAATTTTTTGGTTAGAAACAGTGAGTACGAGAAAGAAAGACATTCGAACACATCAAAAAAAGAAGAAAAGGAAGATCCAAATCCATTCATTCCCGACAAACTTGCACCGGCATTTTTTGGTACATTGTTTTACGCGTCTTTTTTTGCCAAGAAAGAAGGACATCCGGTAGGAGAGATTGCATTCGAACGACGACAACTTTGAAACTGACTTGCAAAATGTCGACAACGAACACAAAACTAAATAAATTTTAAAGCTTTTTAAAAAATTGAAATAAATGGAAAAAGCATGTTTAAGGAAGGGAAAAGACGAAAGTTGTTGAAGTACTTCCTTAACATGGATTTTTGCGAAGTGTTTTTAAACTTATCGTTTTAGTTTTTTTGCGTTTTTTGCTTATTTTTTGATTGTTGATAAAATGTTTCTGGTTATAGTTTTATAACTTTATCATTTTATCAAATCTGATAAAATGAAAAACTTTTTGATAATGAATATTTTTGGAGATATAATTTTTTTTCAACTGTTAAAAATTTGTTTCCAAAAATTTGATAAAAGTCGTTGCTAAATTTTTAAAGAAAAGTTTCGCGAATTGTTTTTAGTTTTTTATAATACCGTAATCTCTGTAAAACAGTTTTTGTTCAAGCTACCGTATATCGTGTACCTGTTAACAAGCTAAAAACCGTGTTTATACTTTCAAAATTGTTGAATATCGCTTTTTTAGTTAAAATCAAATGTTATAACATAATATTTTTATCTTTTGATGCTTTATATCATTTGAACATTAAATAATCTAATTTTTCTGTTTTAGATCTATTTCTTCTCGATGATTCTTCAACTATTAAAGAGGAAAGAAATATGAATGATGCATCAATGATTAAAATTTTGGTATTAATTGGTTTTGTGGTGGTGGTGAATATATTATTATTTTGGCGTCAAAATGTTGATATGTCTGAGAATCGGAATGATTTAGAAGCTCAAGTTTTTACTCTTCAACGAAAACGTGATTATTTACTTGCAAAGAATTCTGATCTTGAACGGCAAATTCATCGAATGGAATTAAAACTTGAACATGTTGAAACTCAGTAAATTTATTTCTTTGTATTATCTTACCTTCTTTAATGTTGGATTATTGTAATCTGCCTTCTAATATATACATTTTTAGAGTCCGAGATTATTCCCAAGCTCGGCATGATCGAAAAAATCTGCCACAAATATTTTTTATAACTCCAACAAAATTTCGTCCAGAACAAAAGGCAGACTTGGTTCGGCTTGGACAAACTTTGGCACATGTTCCAAATTTATTTTGGATTATTGTGGAAGATGCAGATGAACCATCCGAAATGCCAACGCTCCTTCTTCAAAGACTTAAGTTTACTTCTTCCGTTCATATTGTTGCAAGAACTCCACCAGAAATTCGTATGAATGAAACAGATCCAAATTGGAAATTTCCTCGAGGCGTTGTTCAACGAAATGCTGCCTTGGAATACTTGAGGTAGGTTTTTTGGGATAGAGCGTTTATATAAATGGATTACGGTATGACAATGAACAATGTTTGAATTCGCTTTTAAGTTTCACTAATTACTGTAATCTAATATTTGGTATCAGGATTACTGTATAAAATTTATTAATTTTTATTATTTATTTATTTTATACAGTAAATAATTACTGTAACCTAACATCCATTATACCTACCGTATTTCAGAACGAATCATCGATCTTTCAAAAAATCAATTGTATATTTTGGTGATGACGATAATGTCTATGACTGGAGGCTATTTGATGAAATGCGAAGAATTGAAAAAGTTGGAGTATGGCCTGTTGGAATTGTTGGTGGAACAATTGTGGAGACGCCAATCCTCGCTCCAAATGGCACTACCGTAATCAATTTCACGTCCATTTGGAAGCCGGAACGTCCATTCCCAATTGATATGGCTGCATTTGCTGTAAATTTGGCGTTAATCGTTGAACATCCAGATGCAGGTTTCTCGAATCATGTTCCACGAGGATATCAGGTATGATTTTTATGTCTAGATTACGGTATATTTTAAAAATACTTTTTTTAGGAATCTCATTTCTTGGAATCTCTTGGCTTAACAAGATTTGATCTTGAACCAAAAGCTGATTACTGTACAAAAGTTTATGTTTGGCATACTCGAACTGAAAATACAAAGCTGCTAAAACGTGATCGGGAAAGACTTCAAAATTCTCAAAACTTAAATATAATTGAAAAAGATGCTGTTTTTTGAAGTAAATGTTGGTGCTGCTTTTGGAATGTGCTTAAAAAAAGTAATTTTTACGGGTGTAATTTTAAATTGTTGCCATAATTTGAACATTTTTTTGTACATTTACGGGTTTATTTAATTATTGTTAATATTTTGTTAAAATAAAGATTTAAAGCATTTTTATTTTAGAGCTATTATTTTTTAAGTTTACGGTAGCTTACGCTATTTGTCTACCGTATTACTGTAGCTACGAGAAAATACTATTACGGTACATATAAGTGCAAATATTCAAATTAAACAGTTTTAATAATACTTTTACTTTACTTACAATTAAATAAATTCAGTCATTTAAAATACAGAATTGTTAAATATTTTTACAAAATAAAATTATCATTGCTTTTCATTTGGAATTTCTGAAAAGTTACAAAATGAATCTTTGAGTAATTTCCAAGCAAAATCTTTATCAAGAATTTCAAAATCACAAATTGGCTTTGAAGTTTGAAGGCATTCTCGAAGAAATTCAATACATTTGGCCTTAAGTTTCAAAGAATTTGTGATAAGAGAGCAATTTGAGAGACGACAAATATTTGATTCATCAATTTCAGCAATTAAATATTTTTCAAATGCATTCTAAAAATTAAAAATAGATTTGGATTACAGTATGTTAAAAATTTACCTTGATACTTTCAATGTTGTATTTATCAAAAAATTGCAAAAGTTGCATTTTATCTTCAAAGGAAGTATCAGAAGCAAGGCTATGATGATAACAGAATTTGATGGCAGTTTCAACAATTTGAAATGAAAAATCTTCAATGATGGCTTTGCGTTCATCAGCTTCTTGCATCTTTGTTTCAAACATTCGGGCAAAAACTGGGGAACGAGCAGCAAGAACGCATTTATGCACCTGAAAAATGGGATATGTAAAGCAGAAATTTGCATAATTTACAACATGTTTTTTGCCGCTTTTTAAAACATAGAAAAATGTGTTATCAAAACAGGGACGTCAGAAACTTGCCTCCCCCAAAATGCTTTTGATCTTTTGCCGCCATCGGAATGAGATCAAAGGCGGCTCCCATCAAAAGGATTTTTACCTTCTTTGATATTCTTCTGTTTGTAAAACTTGATCCCTGAATTCTGTCTCGAAACGAAAGCGCCGTTCCGTTTTTTCTTTCCAAGACACAATTTAGGGATCAAGTTTTACTAACACTTTATTTAAAAAAATATTAGCAAAAAACTTACATCAATTTCATTTCCATCAACGACAATTACAAAATCTTTTGTTTCTTGCTTCCATAATCCCAAACACAATGAACTATCAAAGTCATCAACAATTAAATTATTTTCAGGTTTAAAAACTTTTTCACCATCAAGATAAACTGCTTCATATTCAGTGCCTTCTTCAATCAATAAAAAACCATCCATTTTAAGAGTTAATTTTCCATCAACAATATACTTCTTTTCAGGATCAAAGAATTCCTCAGTTTTGCAGATTTTTACTCCTTTACAATTCATATTAGAGATACACCCAGAATCATCAGGATCACGAATTCCAAAGAAGATTGTTTCTTGTTGAAAATGATTTGCGCTTTCAATTGAAATGCAAACATTTGCTTCAATAACAGTTTCATAAAAATGGTCAAGTTGAAAATAGAGCCATGTATCACCAGGATGATAATCAGTGTCATTTGGATAAACACCCATTCCATATTTAATATTCAAAATTTTAGATGTTTCAAACATTTCTGAAAAACAATTATCTTCAGCAAATTGATCTCGATATTCATTTAAACGTTCTTCTGACACTGTCATTTCAATCGCGATTGGACATTTCACAATCTAAAATGGGATAATGTATAAATACTATAGTAATAAATTTTGTTAAAAACTTACATTTTTTGGAGGATTTTCCATTTTTTTGCAGCTTTTCAAATCAACTTTCTTCCTTTCAAATAATCAGCAAAGAATAAACTGTTTTTTATTTGAGATGAAAAAGTTTTCATCTGCATAAAAAAATAAAACAAAATTGAGTAAAATTTGCATAACGAGATTTTCGACATGAAATAAACTATTGTTCACATAAAGATCAAAAATGCTCACATTTATTTTTCGGCGGCAAAAATCCAATGTTATGCTAATTATAAACAAATGATGCTTTTGTTTTTACTTTTCTTAAAGAATACTGTAGTCATTTTTATGGACCTTTTAATATTTTACAACGTTCAAAAAATAACAATAGAAAACAAAGAGGATTAAGCGGGAGAGGGAAACGGGGATGTCCCCTGTGGGGAACCCTACTGTGTAATTGGCAAAAAAATCAAACAAATTAAAAAAATTGTATTGAAAAAAAAACAGATGTGCGGATTAGGAGATATATCCCTTAATGGTGCTTAGGTATTGGGTTATAATTTTCATTCAGTGGCTAAAAAACTCATTTAGATCGTCACTGTCGTTTTTTGTACAAGTCATGATTTTAAATTTAAGAAATTTTCTTACTAATATAGTTTTTCAGTGTTTTCCACTTTCAAAATCATGGTCAAAACTGAACCTGTTTTAGAGTCTTCACCAAACAATGTAGGGATTCATGGATAAAAAAAAATTTAAAAACCTAACAAAATCATCGTTTTTTAGATAACAAGAAATTTCACGGCTTTGATTCAATTCAATCAAAACCGAAAACCTCAATATATTGGAAGATGCAAATTAAAAATTGATTTACTTTCAAAATGTTTATTCGTTGAACCCAAAAATAAAAGTGTGTTTCTGTATTAGTTTTTGATATTTTTCTGATTTTGATAATTTTAGGATTCAATGATATTTCGGCAATTTTTGAATGGAAATTTATTCGATTAAAGGTAATTTTTAGTTTCTTTTTGTGTCGAAAATTACTGTGTTTTTAATTTTTTAGAACATTTTATTTGTTTTTGCAAATTTGAATGTCCAGGATTTTGTTTTGGTTTTTAAAAATGAAGAAATCTGCAACCAAGTTTGCAATGAAATTTTTAAGAACCGAGTTTGTTTTTCATTTTATTCAGTTTTAATTTAAAAAAACAATTTTAGGATGTTGATTCTGTTGAAAATGAACTTCTGAAAGAAAGATTCTTAAATTCCTTGTTCAAAAATGCTCCTCAAAATTCAAGAATGAAAGAAATTTTGAAAGAATGGATTCAAAAATTTAATGAAAAAGAAAAGAATGAATATTTAAAGGTTTTAAAATGGCATCAACAAAATCCTGAAATCAGTGATGGTAAAACTGATATTAAAGATGTGAAATCGGAAATTGAACCGATGCCAAAAAAGTCTGTTGTTTTTAATTGAGTAAATTTTTAAGTGAAAAATATTTTTAGAAATCGTAAAAGAAGACATAATGAAATTGGTAATAATGATATATCTCATTCTCTGAATGTTGCTGAATCACATATTGATGGTTGTATTGATAAGTCTCATGAGTATGTTAAATCATGTTTGTATTGATGATTAATTATTTTGATAGCATTTTTAGCCCTTCGTCAAAAATACGAAACATTTTTTCTTCTGATCAATTTAAAAAAATAATTGATAACTCAAAATTTAAATTTGTGAATTTTAAAACCGGAAAAAGATTTCGCCGAAAATTGCTAATATTTACCTCTTCTGTTAAAACTGAATGTTATGAATTCAAACTTCATCCTGGTAAACAATATTTTTATCACCGATGTTGTGAGAATTTCAAGGGAATCAAAGCAATTTTTGATGTTGATGAAAATGGAAATGAATGCATCAAAATGGAAGACAAGAAGCACCGATGTTCTCCATTTTTGTATGAAGCAGAAAAATATATTGAATTGAAAATTATCAAAAAACCGGATTATAAAATATTGGAAAATTGCGCAGCCAAATCAAAATCAAAGCGGATGTTGATAATTTTTGATACGGATGACAGAAATCTGTGTTATGAATATTCTTGGAGTTCAAGCCGAAAATTATTTTGTTGTCTTGGTTGTGCTTCGATTATACAAAGATGTACCACAGCAGAAGTTTTTCACGAAAATGCCGGAGATGAGTTTATTTTATTTTCCAATGAAGAACATGTTTGTGAAACGAGGAAATATAATCCAGAAAAATATTTTTCAAGCAATCAATTTGTAACATCACCGAATTTTGAAATTCAAACAAAAATTCGAGATGGAATTGAAAGAAAAACATTGATTATTTTTCATGGAAGTGATCGAAAATTTTGTTATGCCTATTATTGGAGTAATAATGAAAATAGATTTTATTGTAATGGTTGTCGCCGAATAAATCAAAAACATGTTTCTGCAAAGATTTGTAAGAATGATGATAATGAAGAATACGTAATTTTATCGAATATTCAACATTTTTGTTTACCACGAATTTATGTTCCCCAAAATGAAATAGTTATTCTTCATCCACCGAAATTCAAATTTATTGAAACTACCGAAAAGTTCACTTCAAAACTAATCATTTTTGATTCAACTGATTCAACGTTGTGTCATATTTTTTCGCAACAAGAAGGCGGAAAACGATACCATTGTCTCGGATGCATATTAATGACTCAAAAGAAAAACAAAATGAATGAAAACAATAATCCTCAAACAAAGCAAGCTGTAAGTGTATATTTGCAAAAAGCTGATGAACCTAACTATGAATATTTTGTTAAAATTAATGCTGGTGAAAAACATATTTGTCAACCTAAAAAATATGATTCCGCAAAATATGAAGTAAAAATTTTGAAGCCAACAATTGATTATATTGTGTGCCGAGAAGAAAGAAAATATGGAAATGTTTATCTTGTAATTTATTATTCGGATGACAAAGAACTTTGTTACAAATATTCTTTAAAAACATATTCTAAGTGTTTTCAATGTTCAGGATGTTCAAAGAAAAATAGTTGTCTTACAGCAAAGATTCATCAAGATTCTAAAGGAAATGAATATTTAACTACTTCTGAAAAGAAACATGTTTGTGCTCCGTTAAAATATTCATCTATCATAAAGCTTGATACTGTAATTCTTGAAAAAAGTGGTTTGGTTTTTGAAGAATCAAAAAAGAAAAAAACAGAAAAAATTGATGAAAATCGAGTTATTCGATGCGCAAATTTTGAACTTCAACGAAATTCTAAGGGCGTTCCAGAAAGCCGATTAATTATTTTCTTTAATGATGATCAAAAACTTTGTTATGATTATAAATATCAGAAAACTAAGAACAATTTCACTTGCAAGAAATGCAATGTTTCAGCAAAATTGCAAATTGATAAAGAAAATGGTAATGAAAAATTTGTGGTTTTGAGTGAACATAAACACAAATGTGAACCTGTGAAATATGTGCCTGAAAAGAAACTCATTGAATCAAATGAATCAGAAAATGGAACTTCAAATTTTATGGTTTTTAATCGTGATGATGAAAACAAACCAAAAAAACTTGTCATTTTTACTTCATCAACAAACGAAATGTGTTATGAATATTCATACAGTAATCATTTCAAAACTTTTCAATGTTGCGGTTGCAAAGTACTGAAAAAACTTATGTCTGCAAGGTTGTTGAAGGGTCCCGACGATGGAAAAGAATATATCCAATTTTTTAAAAATGATCATGTTTGTTCTCCAAAGAAATTTATTCTGGAAGAATTTCAACCTAAAGTTGTTTCTGAAAATGATTTTAAACTTTATTCTAGTAAAAATGGAAAACCAAATGCAAGATTGATTTTGTCTAATTCTGAAAAAGAGAGATTATTCTATGAATATTCTTTAACTCAAAATAATATTTATATTTGTCTTCAATGTAGATGTAACAATACGTTTGTATCCGCAAAACTTTTTGAAAAAGAACATGGAGAAAAATATCTCAAACTGTCATCAACAAAACATGTTTGTAAACTGAGAAAATCCAAAGCATCGGAAAATTTTGTCGTTCATTACAATGATTCAGGTGTTCGTAATTCTCGATTAACTGTTTTCAATGATGATGATAAATCACTTGGACATCAATATTCTTTCTTCAAATCCAACAATTTACACCGTTGCATTGGTTGTACAACAAAAAAGAAAATGTCAAGTGCCAAATTAATTACGGATAAAAACGGAAATAACTCACTTGAATTTGGTAAAACTGGACATGTTTGTACTCTTCGGAACCTGAAGGAAGAAAAACTGTATTTTGATGATTTTAAATTTGAAGAAAATGGTAAAACTTTGATTACGAAAGATCCAACTCAAATTAATTGTCGCTTCAAATTTGTGTTCAATGAAAAACTTGGTACTTTTTGTTGTGTAAAATGTTTGGAAAAGAAAAAGAAATATATAACTGCAACAATTTGCAAAGAAAATGATGAAAAGGAATTTGTTCTTTTAAATGTTGCTCATTGTTGTACTTCTGTTTTAAAATAACCATTTTAAATAAATTTTGTATGTTTTTGCATTGTTTTTTGTCTGATAAAATTTTTTGAATAATTATGCATGTTGGAAGAGTTTTTGTTTTTTATAAGACAAAAGGTCGTTACAAATCTACAATTTCGGCAGCTTTTAAATAGGCTCAAAATAATATTTATATTTGTATCCAATATGCAAATTTCAAAAATTTCGCGGTTTGAAAGCTACACTTACAAATTTAGTATTAACATATTCGTGTCATTGAGCTGAACAACAAATAAATACTTATGGCACTTTAAATGTTCCAAATATCAATTCTTGCCGATTTTTTGCTGTGATAATAATGATTGAAAAGTTATAAAAAGTTGTTTTTCTAAGTCTCATTCTTTTATAAAAATAAATGTTTCATTGTAGACAGAAAAAAATATTTTTAAAAGAAAAACAACAATTTTGCTTGTTTCTGTTTATTTTTCTTTCTTGCTTTGTGCTGTTGAAATAACATGAAATTTTTTCAAGAAACGGGTTAAAAATATTTTTTTTTCAAAAAAATGACCGGAATGGGCTTTTTTCGAAAGGTTGTTTTTAAGTAAGAAATTTCATTATTTTTGATGATGCATAAAACTGGAAAAAATAGGAAAGAATGAATGAGATCCCCCACAAATGTTTTTAAAATAAACAGATAGAAAAAACAGGGGCTTCCTTGATTGTTGCGCGCCTTTCAACGACAAATACCTTTCCTTCTTTGTTTTCTTTTTTCATTGCAGGTTTCTCTTTAACAAAGAATAATAGAAAAAATTAAGTGCATTGGCACTTGTTTCCTTTTGTTATATAAAGAAAGATAGGGGAAAAAACAGATGGTTTGACAAGTAAAGGAAAAAAATTGAACTTCCCCCTTTCTTTTTCTTCAGCTGTCTTTTTTGCTGTTTTTAAACGGCTGTTTTAAAAATGATGAAAAATGGATAAAAAAAGTAGTAGTTTGTGTTTGGTTAAAAACGAAACTGATTTATTTATAAAAAGTGATTCAAGCTTTAAGCTTGTCAATCTGAGTTTCAACAAATGCTTTTTACCCCATTTTTACCCCTTTTCCTTCCCACAAAAAATCCGCCTTTTCACTTTTGAAATTTCTTTTTTTGAAAAAAAGAAACGTTTTTAAATTTTAGTTTTTGTGTGTTCTTTGAAGTATTTTTTCCTATTTTTTTGACGGACGTAACAAAAAATCTTTTTTCCTCCTTCCTCCTTTCAATTTTTCTCCCTCCTCTTTTAGAGTTAAAAAATTTTTAGGGGGTAGAAAAAGCAGCAGTGTTTTTTCTATTTTTTCTTTCGCTTTTATGCGTAATTCTGTCTTTCATTCTGAAGCTGCTGCCTCTGGGCTTTTAGTTCGATATTTTGGTTTTTCTTTTTTCATAAAAATATTAGCTTATTCTTCGTTGTTTTATTGCTTTGAGTTTAAATGAAAAGTTTTTATTGATAGACTTTGTTCTTTCATTTTTTTCCTAAAATACAATAGAAATCACGCCACAACCATTCACCTTTTATTTCTTTTTTCTCTGTTATTTGTTATCAATTAACATCATTAAAATGTACCGGAAAGAAAAATGGGAGATGAAAAATCTTTACGTAAAAACGGGTTAAAAACGTGTATGTATAATTTCAGTACGACGGCCCTTTTCTTTGATGCGGTAAAACTTTGATTTTTTCTTAGTTTTTATGGAAGTTTAAAAAGTTGATAAAAAAGGAAAGAAACGATTCTCATAAAACAGTTGATTTTCCAGCTGGAAAAAGAAAATTTATTTTAGGGTAGTAGTTTTTGTCCCTTTTTTGATTACCGTATTTACAGAAATTTTAGAATCTAGAGTCAATTTTTCCAATACCTCTGCCCAAAAATGACCAAATCCGTCAACTTTTAGTTTATATTTTTCGTTATCCCATATCCTCACTTTTTGGATTATCCGTCATTTCAAAAACAATTTGTCCGTGTTGAAAAATTTGCATAATCCTTCGTTTTATTCCATTCTACTTTTGTAGGGTTTTTAACACCGTTGCCTGCCGTTCTTGGCATTGCAGTTTTGTTTTTATTCATTTTTTCAATTTTTTTCTACAACATCAGAATTTTGATTTGGGTGAAATAAAAAAATGTTTACACAAGATGGAATTTTCTTTGGCATTTTGATGACACTTTTAAATTGGCCAATTTTTGTGCCACTTTTAGCAACATTAGCATATTTTACCTTTAAAAATAGACCTGCAAATCCATTTACGGTAATTTTTTGTGTATATTTTATGGAATCTTACAGTAATAAAAAAATTTTTAGGTTCAACAATTCTTTAAAACCTTCAATGTTGGGGGACATCGAGGATCACCAATTCGACAACCCGAAAATACTATGGCTTCAATGATTCAAGTATGTTATTTTTGGATTAAATTTGTATATTACAGTATCCTTGACATTTTTAGGCTAAAAAAGAAGGTGCAGATTTGATTGAATTTGATGTCTCTTTAACCAAGGATGGCGTTGCTGTAATTCTTCATGATGATACCCTTGATCGAACAACAAATTTCACGGGTCCCGTTCGGCAATATCTCTTCAAAGATCTTTCAACCGTTAATTGTGCAGCAAAATTTGCTCCTACACAGTAAGTTTTTAATCTCTTAGTATATGATTTTATAAATCTAAAATTTTTAAATTAGGTCGATTCTTTTTTGTTTGTTTAACTTGATCCCTGAATTGTGTCTCGAAACGAAAACGATACTCCTTTTTGTTTCAAGACAAAATTCAGGGATAAAGTTTAATAAATGAAAAAACATTAGCAAATTGTTTAATCAAATTGATGAATTTTTTTAACAATTTTGTAATATTTTAGACAAATTGCAAATAATGATGCCTCAAATATTGCCGCCACACAAGCCTCAATGCCAACCTTGGAAGAAATTGTGCAATGGTCAAAAGAAAATAATATGAAGATGTTATTTGATGTAAAAGATTCCGATGCAATTCTCGTAGAACAGCTGAATACCCTTTTTGATAAATATGATTTATATGAAACTGGAATTGTTTGTTCATTCTTTCCAATTGTTGTTTATCGAATCAAAAAATTATGTCCAAGAATTTTAACTGGAGTAACATGGCGTCGATGGTGTTATTCTTTTGCCGATCTTGCTTCAACCGTTCCAAGATTCAAAGGAATTGCACATTATCTTGCAATTCTAATTGATATTTTAAATGTTTGGAGTATTAAAACTTGGCTTCCATCTTTTCTTGGTGTTGATATGGTTTTGACTGAAAGAGCTGATATTTCTGAGTAAGTTTTTACTGGTTTTTAACGAATTGTTCAGGGGCATCAGCAGGATGGGGTACCAAGGGGACATACCCTCTCCGAAACCATAATAATCCTTTGATCTTTTACCGCCATTGGCAAAAGATCAAAGGCGGCCCTAGAAATGGTTTCTGCCCCATCCGAAATAAAATGCTGCTGGCGTCCTTGCACTTGTCACTTACATACTTTTGACATTTGCCTATCAGCTGATATTTCTTTAAACATGTATTTTTTTCAGAACTTTCGTTCAACAACAACGTGAATCAGGTCGATATGTTTGTGCCTGGACAGTCAATGATTTAACAGAAATGAATTGGATGCGACAAACCCTTTCAATTCCTGTTTTAACGGATAAACCCTTCCTCATTGATCAAATGAAAGGACATGGAAAAAAGATTTGAACTTTATTATTTTTGATTTCAAACAACAGCAACATCTACATCAACTCAATATTTTATATTTTGCAATTAAACGGGATACATCTATTTTATATATTAATTAATATTATTATTATTATTATTATTATTATTATTATTATTATTTGACTAATCTTTTACCTTCAAAAACGAATAAAACTATTCTTTTCTTTCATTAAATTTTTTGTTTAAGCATTACAAAACAATGGTAAAATATGAAAGAAAATTCTTTAAAGCTCAAAAATTAAAGATAGCTTTTTAAATGTGTAAATGTTTTTGCAATGACGTGAACATGAAAAAATATTCTATCGCTTTTGACACCATTGATGTTTACTTTTTCTCACGGGTGCGTATAAGAATGATGCAATATTCTTGAAATGTGATCAATCATCAACTTCGAGACTAATATCAAAAGTACTTTTCCGTCAAAAAATAAAATTTTCGTTGCGTTTTATCCAAAGTGATCGATTATTTGATAAAAGCATGGGTTTTATATATAAATTGGTGTAGACCCATGTCATTTTGTCATTGCCATCATTTGAAAGTCGTCGAAAACGTATATTCTGATGTGTGTCTCACCGTGATTGATTTTTTAATATTGCATCATTCTTACAAAAATATAACATCACCTGCCTGCGATCAAACAAAATCATGCATCAATGAGAAAAATGCATAAATAACCCTTTTATTTTAGCTAAAACATTCTTGTTCTTTTACTTTTTCCATATTTTGCTCCTTTTTTCTCTCTCTCCTTTTGATAGTTGATATTTCTAAATTTCGGATTTTGATATTTTTATAAAGATTTTTTATTTTATTGTTTAAATAAGAACACTTGATATTGTATTCGTTTTGTTAAACCCTCGTATGGGATTGTTCAGATCTGACGTCACCAAAAAACGGAAAAAAAATCCACCCTTTCTTGATGTTTTTTTACTTGATCGTTGTCGCTTTTGGTTTGCCCTCTCTCACCTTCCAAACTATTGACATTAGAATCTGGACAATGCCAGAAAATTCTTAAGAAAATTCTAAAATTAATAAGACCATGATTCAGAGCTAATAGATATGCATTTTTAGATGACAACAAAAGAAGATGGAATGTTTTTAAAGCAGGAGTCTTCTGGAGCTAGCGAATTTTCTACCGCGAAAAATAACAGAAAATTTTCTACCATCAATTTAAATCAAAGTCATAAATGTTCAGATTTTGTATATTCTTCTTCTGATCATACTTTAAGCAAATCAAGCAATGTCGAAAATAAAGGTTTAAAAATTGCTGCAATTTTAGAAAATTTCGCGAAAGGCGTTTTTACCAACAACTGCATACTGTAGTTTAAAATGCAGGAGTGAGAGAGAGAGAAAAATTATTTAAAACTGCAGCAATATTTGTCTCATCAGGGTATACTGTAACCGATCGCTTCCAAGAAAACGAAAAATCATGGAATAAATCAAAAATTAAATGTTTAAAGACTTCAAAAAATCCAAGCTTGAATGAAAAAGATGGAGAAGTTCAAAAACAATGGATTACTGAAAAGAAGGATTCTTCAAATCCAATCAGAAGCAGCAGCACCTTATCACTTCATATTGCGGCATATGAAAATTCTATTGAAGCTGCTGCTTCAGATGAATATGAAAGTGATTCGTTAAAGTCATCCAAAACATTTGAACCTGCTCTTTCAATCTTTCAAGCAAATCATGTGAGATATATTTTGTTCACAACAAAATTATGCAAATTTTTCCCTTTTTTAGGATTGCTTAGAATTTCCACGTCAACAAGAAGGTGGCAAATCCAATAAATCCGAGGTTCAACAATTTACAGCATCCCAAAAATTATTTGCACCAAATCAAGGTTTATCTTTTTAGATTTTATTAAAAACAATTAATTTATGCAAAATTTTTCCTTTTTTTATGGTGGGGAAGATGAAATTTTTTGACTTTCAAGGAAGGATTTTAAAAAGCCGACAAAAATAATCCATGAGAAAATACGTGAGTAACAAAAAAATGAAGAAAAAAGTGGAAGTTTTAAATTTTTCTTTTATCTTTTTGTCTGGTCCTTGAAAAAAGTCGGCTTGGAAGCTTAAAATAATGAGAATAGAAGCTTTTATTTCAAAAATAATTGGTTCTTCTTCAACTTTAACAGATTCCAATGGAACATCAGCAGCAGCAACACCTTCATCATCTTCAACTTCTGCCGGATCAACTGGAACCGGGATAACACAAATATCCTCAAATACAAGCATCGAAACCGCAAAACTTCCATCTCCAATTGCAAAGGCTAAAGCCGCCGCTGCTGCAGCAGCTGAAGGTGAACGAAAACATTACAAAAAAGATCCATCACAAAGAATTTTTGTTGGACGATCTTTAAGACTTGAAAAAATTAAATTTTATGGCTTTGATATGGATTATACACTTGCAAGTAAGTTTTATATGGATTTTGGAAATCCATTTGTGCAAATTCGAGAAATTTGCATATTCGATAATGAAAGAGGATTACTGTAATCGATTGTTCTGTTTTTTCTAGATTACAAATCTCCTCAATATGAAGCGCTATTATTTGATCGAACAATTGAACGTTTAATTCAAATTGGATATCCAGAAGATTTGAAACAATTTGTCGGTTTTTTTAATAATCCTTCGAACAATTAAATCATTTTATTTGCAGGTTTATGATCCAAATTTTCCTGTTCGTGGTTTATGGTTTGATAGTCATTTTGGGAATTTATTAAAAGTTGATGGATTTGGTAATATTTTGATTGGTGTACATGGAACAAAAAGTATGAAAGCGTAAGTTATTTATTCTCTCCCAGATTACTGTAATTGAACACTTGATTGATCTTACTTGTTAATTTTGGCACCCCAGAGAATTCGAACCTCTTCAGCTCTTGCTCGAGAACCCGCCACTTTTACCACTCGACCATCGAGTCAAAAAATCCTTTTTCTAATTTTCTCCATTACAGTATTCCATTACTTTTCAGGCATGAAATTGAAGAATTTTATCCAAATAAATTTTTAAAGCTTGTTGAAAATCGTGTTCATGTTTTGAATACTTTATTCAATCTTCCGGATATGTATCTTTTGGCAAAGCTTGTTGATTATTATGATAATTTACCAGGTTATAAAAAGTCAGTTTTCAAATTTACGATTTATGCAAATTTGTTAATATTTTAGGTCATCTGATAAAACTGGTGTTCGATCTGGTGAAACTGTAATGTCATATAAATCAATTACGCAAGATGTTGTGGGAGCTGTAAATTGGGTTCATATTAGTGGAGGAATGAAAGATTACATTCTACAAAATATGGATAAATATATTCATAAAGCTGATGAATTGAGAAATATGATGTTGCAATTGAGATCAGCAGGAGCAAAAACTTTTCTCTTAACAAATAGTGAATACAAATATACAAATGTAAGTTTTACCACTTTATTACTGTAAAGATGTTCTCATAAGAACAATGTTCATAAGTTACTGTATTTGTACAGTAATTTAGATGAATTCATTTTTGGGGGTCAAAAGTTACAGTAGTAATATTGGCTAACAAAATTATAACAGTTACAGTAATTTTCGGAAAAAAAGAGTACTGTGTCAACCCTAATTTGTTGTTCCCCAATAATCACTGTAACCACGAAAAATAAATTTTAGGGTGTTATGACATATTTAGCAGGACCTGATTGGCCTCAACTATTTGATATTGCAATTGTTGATGCAAAAAAGCCTGCATGGTTTAGTGAATCATCAGTTTTTCGGCAAGTTGATACTTCAACAGGAACTTTAAAAGTTGGAATGCATGCTGGCCAACTTAAACGTGGAAATGTATATGCCGGAGGGTCTTGTGATGGCTTGAAAAGATTAATGAAATTTCGAGGCAAAGATGTATTATATGTTGGAGATCATATTTTTGGGGATGTTCTTCGATCAAAGAAATCTCGAGGATGGAGAACTTTCTTGGTTGTCCCTGAATTGACCCATGAATTAACAGTTTGGACAGATCGGCATCAACTTTTTGAACAGCTTGAAACCTTTGATGCCACCCTTGGAAGAATCTATAAAAATTTGGATTTTCGTTCAACAAATAATGATCAACAGCGAAATTCTATCGATGATGCCGTTAAAGCAATCCGGGTATGCACTCTTTTTTCGATACTGTAAAAATTTACATAACTTCGACATTTTCAAATTTACTATACCAATAGCTACAGTATCCTACAATAATTAATTATCTAAATTTTAGAAAGTTACACATGAAATGGATCAAGCATATGGCCTTCTTGGATCACTTTTTCGAAGTGGAACTCGTACAACATTTTTTGCAACTCAAGTTGAACGATATGCAGATTTATATTCGTCTTCAACGTATAATTTAATTCATTATCCAAAATTTTATTTCTTCCGTGCCCCAATGATGTTACTTCCTCATGAATCAACCGTTGATCATTTGGCAAAAATTACTGATAAACGAAAGAAACCTGGTCAAAGTGTTGTTGGATCTCGGCAACCTTCACTTTGTCATGAAGATTCAGAAGATGATTTAAATCTTGAAGAAAAGAATCCACCATCCGAAAAAGTCGATTCTGAAATCTATGAAAATAGTTCAAAAGATTATGTAAAAAAGGGTGATTCAAAAAATTAAAATTTTTACATGTTTTGTTGATTAATTTTCTTAAAGAGCTTTTTGAATAAATTTATTAAAATTATTTCAATTGGGCTACCGTAATTTCTATGAACACATATATTTGTAGAAGGATGTAACCTAAACTTTAAACACAAAATCTATTTCAAACAAAAACAAATTTATTAAAAAACAATAAAAAAAATAAAACCGGTTAAAGTATCTGAGCAAAAAATGCAAAAGATGATAAAATAAAAAAAGATATGTTTAAAAAAAATAGATTATTTTTGATGGAATTTTCTGTTTAAATAATTAATAAAATCAACAGGATGTACACGAACAATATCATCAAGCATAAATTCTTCCTCGGATTTGTCTTGAGCGGTAAGAAGCTTTTGGAAATCAAGTTTTTGACGAGTTTCAGGAACTTTCTTTCCATGATTGATTAAAATATGGAAGATGCCTTTCTCAGATGGATCATTTGAAATTTCAAGGGAGGTTTTTGATAATCTGAAAAAGGAATGGTTTCAAAATTAATGTTTATAATAACTGGATTACTGTAACTGATACAGTAACAAAACAAAGCTTAAAAGATGATTAACTAATTCTATAGCTATCGTAACCCAGAAATAAAACCTACAACTTTGAATTTTCTTTGTCTTGGACAGACGCGATACCCTTTTTGATGAGCTTATCTCCACTGATCTTTACAATCACTGCTTTTTCCTTTGAAATTCTTTTATTCAACTTCTTTTCAGCTTTTCCACCATTTTGCAATTGAATTGATGGCTTTCTTCCAGAGATTGAAATATTATCAAGTGTATTACCAAGATATTTTTGATATTTTTCTAGCTGATCTTTATATTCATTTCTTTTAGCTTCCAATTCATTCGCCGTTTTTGTAAGCGATTCAAGTTGTTCTTTTCTTTGTCCACGATATTTATTTGTTGAGTAAATATCCTTTGCAATTTGTGTGATAATGGCTTGATAGCTATCTTCCGAAGAAACAAGGCCATGCTTTTCAAGTTCTGATAAATTTCTTAAAATGACATGTTTTTTAGCTGCAAGCGTTTCACTGAAAATGAAATGATGATTACGGTATTGTTACAAATTACAAAAGCATACAATTTATCATGACTCTTTTCTTTCATTTTTTGATGTTCTTGCTCCTCAGCGGTAGTGGTTTCAGATTGAAGAATTCTGGTAACATTTGATCCTTGACAACCACAAAGTAAAACTTCAACAAGTAATTTTTTTGTTCTAAAAATTGTAATAAATACGCATTCTTTCAACATATTTTACAATAAACATACTCAACAAAAAGTTCATAACCTTCATGTTCTTCATTAAAAGCTTCAGATGGCAGCGGTCTAAGATACAATACAACTGTTTCAGATTCAGGGATACGAGCTTGATCAGTTAATTGTCGAAGTTTTGATTGTTCATCTTTGATGATTTCAAGTTTATGAGTTTTAAGTTCATCAAGAATTTTTCGAACATGTTTGGTTTCAATATGAAGAGTAGGTTTCACAATTTCCGCAAATGCCGAATATTGATTTAAGCCATAAATTGAATCGGGAGAATCAGATCCCATTAAATGTTTTGCTGTAAAGCTTCTAAAATGTTTCAAGAGTTAATCATTTTAACTTGACAGAAAAAGAAAACATACGTAAAAAGATTATTAATTTGGATTAATTCTGCATTCAAGGAATCCATCCATGGAGCATCAGCACCAAAGCCTTGTCCGTCAACAGCAAAATGGACCATTTGCATAATTAACCGAAGTACTTCACCTTGTCTTGGGGTCAATTCTTCACCAGTTTCTCGTTTAACTTGGGTGGGATCAGTTAAAGATTCTTGGAAATATGTTGAAAATAAGAATTTTGCAACTAATCGATGAAGTTCTGCTTCTTTTAAATTTCGAAAATGTAGCCGAAGAACATGAGAACAAACTTTAATTAAATATCGAATATTCTTTCTAAACAATTACAAATTATTACTGTAATTAATACAAACTTGAGCTTACGGTAATTCAACATTGTTAACAATTTTATTTGAAAATCGAGCAGTCCAATCAGCAACAAATTTCTTTGACCGTTCCAAAACAGTTGAAACTTTTTCATCATTTAATGCTTCATCAAGAGATTCTGGAGCTCGACGATTAACTTCTTCAAACATTGACTCAGGACGTAAATTCAAATGTTCTTCAGCTTTTTCAGCATTTTGAAAATCTTTAAGTTCTGGTTTCAATGCTAATGGCACAATAGCATGTGATGGAAATCCTCTAAAACATTAATATGGTGTTGATAAAACTACAGTAATCTCAACAAAAACATACCGAAACATGATAGAAAAAGCTTCAGCAATCCGTTTTCCTTTTAAATCAATTAAAAAATCAGATGGCTTTTCCAAAGATTCAATATAATTTGTAAGAATTTCAGAATAAACTCGAATTAAAAGAAATTCTTCACGTTTTTCACTTGCAAAATGGAAAAGTGGAAAAACAATTTCAGTAAAAAATTTAGAAGGTGAAACATCATTGATGTAAAAGAGATTTGAGAGATAAACGGGTTCAGCTTGAAGATGAAAGAATAGAATTTCAAGTGGTCGAAGAGCAAGAGCAGAATTTGGTTTTCGAACTGATGGTTGCCGTTTATCAAAGGCATCTTTTTCAGCTTCAATTTTTCTGCCATGTTCAATTGCAGCATTTAATTCATTGAGAGAAATTCGATTCTTAATTAATAATCCAATCATTTTATCAAGTTCATTCAAATCTTCATCCAGCTTTTGATTAGCTTTAATTAAATGAGTAATATTTGAACGAGTTCTTTCAATTTCTAAAAAAGGATACGGTATATTATCAAAATAATTTCAAAAGAAATGCTTACTAATATCTTCATCATAATCAAGTTGGCTATTTCGTAAAATTTCAATAAATTGTCGAACACAATCAACTGAAGGCTTTGGAGAATTTTGAAGTTCACCCAAATGTCCACGAGTTTTCATTTTTCGATATGATGTTTGAATCTTTCGCGCAGCTCGATCTTTTTTCATCTGATCAGCAACTTCAAACTTTCTTCGAAGATATTCTCGAATTGTCATTTGTCCTTTACGAATTTTATGTTCAGCTTTTTTGTAATGTTCATCAAAGCGATCATTAACTTTTTGCAAAATTGCCTAAAAATTGCATTACTGTAAATATCTTCAAACGCCACAAAAAATGCAGTACCTTAATTTCTTCATTATTCAAAGGCCATTTTTGCCATCTTTCAGGTTTATCAAAATATGGTTTCATAATTTCAGAACTCATATCAACATGGACAGTTTTATTTCCATTATCACTGAAATTTTGGGAAATATGAACTGCTTCTTTTTCATCATCCGAAATATTTAAAGTCAAGCGTTTATGTGTCAAATCATTTTGAAGCGTTGGATAATACCATTCTAAAACAGCATCTTTAACAATTCCATCTGATTTCCATGTTGAATTTAGCAAGACATCTTTGGTTTCACGTTCTTGCTCTTTCATTAAAGCATTATTCAATTGAAGAACTGAAATGCCAATTGCTTTATTAAAGGAACGACTACAGTAACACACTTACCTTGAATTCCTTCTTCCATTGCATTTTCAATTTCAGAATTAATTCGATCAATCAATACTCGAATTTCTTCTTTATTCTTTGGCTTTTCAGCTTTAACTGCTTCAGAGTAAACGTTTCGGAAATGTGGTTGATAATTATGAAATCCAAAAGCAATAATATAATCCGTAAAAGCTTGAGAATCATTGTTATCCGCAGCACTTTGAATTTTATCAACCAAAATATCTTCAGGTGAAAGTTCACCAATTTCACGAACAATTTTAGTCAGCTCATGAATTGTGAACCCAATACTTGATTTAACATCTCCATTTTCATCAGTGGAACAAATTCTATTCAATGTTTTGTAATATTCGTTTTTGTATGATTCATTTAAAGTATCTTGAAGAGAAAGCACTGGATCTTTCAAAGATTCATAAACATCTTCTTCATTTCCTTGTACGGCGCTGATGCGAACTTGAACACATGCATTACAAACTAAATATGGCTTTATAGATACTGTAATAGTATGGAATAAAACATACCACTAAGAATATCATGAATTTGTTCCAAATTTAAAAGTTCATGCTGTCCTCTTCTTCGGTCACGTAAAAGTTCATCATAGAATGGTAAAGCAGCTTGAATAACTTTTTGAGGATCAAGATCACCCAAGATCATTGAAAGTTCTTCATAATCTGGATCTTCGGGGGATAAAAGATATCTTTCAAGTCTTTCCAAAGCATTATTTTCTAAAATTTTAAACATAGGAGTTATTCAAAAAAACTACAGTAAATCCGTACCATTAACAATTTGAATTCCAGCTTGAATTTGACTTGCTGCAAGGGTTCTTTCTGGTGAAAAACTTTTTTTGAATTCTTCCAAATATTTATTTCCTAGATGTCGTTCAACAAATATAAACCCTCCATCAGAATCAAGCAAAGATTCAATCAAAGCTTCAGAATCGCTTTCACTCACAGCTTCATTAATTCTTCGTAAAACTTCTTCATTTGCATGAACCTTTGGACCCTTTGGAGAAATAATAAAATCACCACCGGAAACATTGACTCCAGCATTTTGAAGTCTTTCTTTAATTTTTTCAATTTCTTCTGGAGTAAATTGAAGATTTCCAGCTTCATTCTTAATTGCCGGAGCTTTTCTTAAACGATGAAGATGAATTGCTAAAGCATAGAGGCAGAAAATCGTTTGAATATTTCTTCCTTCATAAATGTTTACAGTTTCTGGGATAATTACCTAAAACGATTACTGTAACAATGATAAAAGTAATGGAAAAGAACAAACCTCTGGAAATCGAACTTGTAAGCATGCTCTTCTCCAATTCATAATATTATCTGTATGTTTATAAACCAATCCAGAGGATTCATATTTTTCCTAAAAAATTGTAACAATGTTTAACATTCAATTAATCTGTTTTTGTGCAATTATCAATTTTCTACATCAAAATTTTATGTTTTGATCTCTTTGTTGCTTGTTTTGGTTTTCTTTTATGTTCATTCCAACCCCACTTTTTCCAAAACTTTTTTTGATCTGCTTAAATTTTTTTACTACGTCAAAGTTCAGTTCTTTTTTGCAATGAAAAAATTTTCCCGTTGTTTCAAAGCGTTAAAAATCCGATATGCAAACTGCTTCGGTCATCATCACCGGCTTCGTTGCCTCTCTAATGTTTGCCAATTTCTTTCTTCTTTTCTTTCTTCTTCCATCGAAACACATTTGCATTTTTCAAAATATTTTTTCTCTCAAAAATAGGTTTCTTTTTAGAAAAAGGAAGAAAAACCCCGGAAATGATTCATAAAACTGGGAAAAAATTCAAGCAAGCCAAAAAAGAAGAAAGAATAAGTTTCTAATAGTTTAAAATTTTCATCCCTCGTAAAATTTTTACTGCTGTCAACATCAAAACAGTCAAGGAAGAATTTTATTTGTTGCAAAAAAGACGGAAACTTTGATCAATGTTATCAGTATAGAAAAGCTTCAAACAAAGAATCAATTATTTCTTCCTTCTTATTTTTTTGTTGATACAAATATATTGTTTTTTGACGTAAGAAAAGAACAGCAGATGAAAAAAACACAAGAAAACCCATTAGTTTTGGAAAAGGGGGCTTTTAGAAAGAGAATGTGTATCAAAAAGATAATAAAAAAAGAACTTACCAAATTTAAATCAAAAATTCTTTCAATTGGTACAAAATCGGGAAGGAATGAATGAGCCAAACGTGCAAGAATAACACCATTTCGAAGATTTTCTTCTAAATCAATTGCAGGTGGAATTTCAGCTTCTGTAAGGCAAGCAACGAGCCAACTAAAATGGAAATGATTAAACAGTAATAATTATTAAGCATTGTTTTTGCATTTATAGATTCTTGGTCCCTTTTGTTAAATCTCTCTGTTTCAAAGTTAACCCTTATTCCTTTTGCTTGAGTAATCATTGCTTAGAAAAGGGAAAGATTAATTTTGCAGTGTTCAACAAAAGAGCAGCAGCTTTGACATTTTTATTGCCAAATATTTTTAACTTTGTTGCATTTTCTTTCTTTTTTGCAGCAAAAAAAAGATGGGCATTCAAAAGGAAGTCCTTTTAAAGTCATTTCTTTCTTTCTTCTTCTGGTCAAAAATATGCCGCATTTCATTTTTGTGCAAATCTAATTTTAGAAGAAAGAAAAAAACATATCTCATATCCGTATTCAATTTCTTTTTTGAAAAAAGCGTAAATGAATTTTTAAAAAATTGAAAAATGCGACAAAACAGCAATAATAAAATTGGCAAAAAATAATAACCAATATCCCAAGAATATATAAAAGCAATATATAAAAGACATACTTTCGAACTTCATGTAATCGACAGAGATAATCGTAAGCAGATCGATTTTGACGTTTTTCATCCAATTCATCAGCAGTAAATTGATGCCCAAGATCAACTGAATCAATATCCGCAACAGTCATGATTCTAAAAATAGAAAAAAGAATTAAATAAAATTTTAGGTAGAGAAGAAAAAAAACACGAAAGGAGTCAGAATTTTTAAAAATCTCTAAATTACACACACGAAAAGGGACAAAAAACCTTTGTGAAAAAAGGTTGATTTTCTATTTTTAAAGCTTACTTTTTTAAAGTCATTAACCGAAAAAAAAAAGAACTTAAAAAGGACAAAAAAGGGTATGAAAAAAAGAAAAAAGTGCTAAAAATGTATTTGTTTCTTTCTTCTTCATCTTCAACGACAAAAAAGAAAGTAGAAGAAGAACAAACGACGACAACGCAATCACTACCACGAAGAAGAAGACCAAAGTAGCTGCAAGCAGGCGTAGCACAAATGTCAACATAGAAAGAAATAGATAGATAGAAGGAGCGGACTTTGCAGCTTCTTCTTCATTCTTCTTTTTCCAGAGAAAAAAGAGAGAGTTAAAAGCCGAAAAAAATGAGGGAGGACAAGCCCATTCCTGATGGACTTCTCTGGAAGAAGATGATGATGCATTATTATGGAAAAAGTCAGAGTCACTAGCCAACTAACTACCTTTCTTTCTCTCTAAATCAGTCAAAGTCTATCACTACCAAAAAAAGTCAAAAACAGCTTTTTTATATAATTTTTTTGATCATTTATGGAAAGGAAAAAGAAGCAGAGAAAAAAGAGCTGCTGCGGCTTGATAGATTGAGAGAGGATCAAAATCACCAACACCAAAAAAACAACAGCAACAGAATGAATCAAAAAAGGAAGAAGAATTTCAATAAATATAAAAAACTTCTACGAAAAGCTTCGACTTATTTTTTTGGAGCTTAAGAATAATAAAAACCCATCACCAAAATTTATAGTCGAGTTTGTTTTGCTCCTACCTTCAAGGCCTTAAAGGTGTTATATAAAAAAGATAAAAAGGATAAATAAGCAGTATAAAAAATTGTTGGTCAAGTGTATTAAAATAGAAAAAAACATGGATAGAAAAAATATATAGCGAAAAACCGGAAGTTGCCAATTCCTTTGTGTTTCAACAAATAATATAAAAAAAGAAATGTTGTACAAGGAATAAGCTTTTTTCTTTTTAAAAAATGTAAAAACAAATATATTTTCCAGGATTATAAATAAAAAGAAGACAACTTGAAAAAAATATATCAAATTTTATGTCAATAAAACCGTTTACAAAAAAACATCTTCAACAAAGAATTTGAGTAATCCAATACAAAAAAAGTAGAGCGCAAAAAAATGGACTTTTAATTTCCCTCCACGTGTTTCAACACGAAAATGACTGACAATTCAGGGAACGACAGTACACAATAAAGTAAAACTGTAATTCAAAAATTAAACCCAAAAATTAAATTTTATACAATAACTTTATTAATTAAAATTCAACAATAAAAAAATACATTTTACAGTAATATTCAAAAATCACTAACACGACCTTTCCGCTCCCAATTTCTCATTTGGATCATCAAATTCGCCAACAGGAGTTCGACCAGATTTTGGAGGTAGTTTTTTCATTGTGGCAAATGTACGAAACAATAAAATTTGTCGAGTTTGAAGGATTTGAAGCATCTAAAATAAAAGATTTTATTTCTGGAATAATAAGCAAGATTTTCACAAGAAACTGTTTCAAATTATATTTATCTGAATTAGTGAAAATTATTTTCCTTTTAAAACCTGTGTTTCCTCTTTACTTTTAAATGTTTATTACTGTAGCAAAAGGAAATTTTTTTAGTAAATTCAATTTTTGACAATTTAGAATCCCTTGTGAACTTGGATTTTTTCTTTATTGTTTTTTAAAAGTGCATTAAAAACAGGGGTTAAAAGCAAATTTGTTTGCGCTTTGCTTCTGCTGTTTTAAAGTACCTTTTCAATTGTTTTCTCTCTCGCTCACTTGAATTGGACACGATCATATGTGTGAAAAACCAAAAAAACAATAGAAAGGTGATGCAGAAATAACCCCTATTAGCACATTCTCTGTTTTTTAAACAACTTTGGTTTTAAGCATTGATCCTCGGATGATTTTATGCAAAGTTTTAAAAATTATCGAAAATTGCTGGTACGCTATTTATTCGGAAACTATTTCTGAATACAGTAATCCTTCTTCATGTAAAAAAAAAGTTAGATCTAAAATTAAATTTTAAATTTTTTAATTTAAATTTTTTTTATTTTAGATCTAAACTTTAGAAGACTTGTGTTAGTGTTTTACAACTATTTAATTTCAAAAATTACTGTACTTTATAAAAAAATGTCAAAACTCGGAAAAAGCACCACCAATTTTTACAGTAAATTTTCTTAAAAGTTTTTCAAAGATTACAGTACTGATATCGATGACATCAATATTTGGCTGCTACAGTATGCAACCATACACAAATGAATACACACTGAAACTTTATTTACAAATGTTACCAAAAAAACAATCAAATGAAAGATTAACAAAAAACAATTTCAAAAATCTTTATTAATACTTTTTTATGCTCCATTATGAAGTGGAATAGGTCGCTTCCTTTCAGGATTTGGAATACTGTAATGAAGCCGATCAAATAATAATGGTTCATCACTATCAAAAATATCTTCCTCAATGATATTGCTTCCTCGCCAAATATCCTATAATAGAAATATGTAAATTTTTTTACTCGAATTCAATCCCCCTAAATCCCAAAAACTCATAAATAACCCATAAACAAAATACAATAAATTCAAATACAGCATTTATTTTATATCAATTTTTCACATATACAAATAAAATATATATATCACAATATAATTTTTTGTGTACAGGGTTAATAATGACGACGACGACAATGATTCAGTAGAAGGTTGGATTAGTCAAATTTACCTACCATATTAAGATTATTTTGCATTTGTTGAGCAATATCATGAAGCTTGGTTCTAGCAGGATTAATGACATTATTATTTGCTTGATTGACAAGGCCATCAGTAACACGAGTAGAAAGGAATCGAATACGATCACCAATTGCAGCATCAGTTGGTTCAGAAGCTTCAGGAAGTTCAAGAAGTTTATCAAAGACAGCATTGGCATTATCAAGGAAAAGATTGGCATGTTCATTTGCTTTCTCGGTTGGAACTTTTGCAATTTTTTGAGTTTGCTCCATTGCAGAATGAATAATATGTTCAACATTTGTTCGAGCATGTGAAGCAGATTCTGACAAAGTTGCACCAGCTTGTTTTGTGTAAACGATAGAAGAGAGGAAAGCATTGACAGCAGATTGTGTAGCAACTAAACCCATCTTTGTTGCAACAACAGCTAAACCAATTGAAAGTGCAGCAGTATATGTTGCAGCATTAACAGCTTTATCAGCAGCAGTCTTTGTTGTATCCAAGCCTAAAAATAAGAATAACGATAAATATTGTAAAAAATGGCTTAGGAAAGGTGTAACTCAAAAGCATACAAAAGACTAGTTTAAAGCCAAGTATTTTTAGGCATGGTTTTCTACCACAAGAATACAAAGAACTAGATCTCTATTTCAGAAGCCTCAGGCATTAAAAGTTAGGTTCTTGTCCATGCCAAGTATATAGCTATCAAATCAATGATAGCAACATCCATAATTATAAAAGTACTTACTTTTAATATAATATTGCAAAAGTCGATCAGTTGTAGGATAACAATAATTGGCATATACAGGTACAGCGACATTAGTAATTCCAGTTTGAATTCCACTTTCAACTTTATTCAATGCATTTTCAGTTAAAACCGTTGAATGCTTTGCCATATCATAAGTAGCTTTAGCAGTTTTAACAACCCGAAATTCATTGGCATAATCATACCATCCTTTCATATAATCAAAATGTGCATTTGGTCCATTGATTGATGAAGAAGTAGATGAGAAGCCATTACCAGTAGTATTAGATTTATGTTGATTTTCAGAATCCATTTTTATCAGGTGTTGTTAAAAGAAGATGATCTGCAAGCAAAATAATTTGAAGAGAAAGAAAGTTTTCTTTCAACCAAGCAATGAACAAAGTTGTCGTCAGGAATGAATGAGAAAGAAAGAAAAGAAGGAAGAAAAGAAAGCAAAAAGTTGAAGGAAGAGAGATTTGATTGAACGAGAGAGAGAGTTGTTGATGACAATGAAAAAGACAATGAAAGGAACACTCTTTCTCTCTCTTTTCTACAAGAAGATAAAAAATGAATGAATGTCTCTCTCAAAAGTACGTTTAAATTTAAAGTACATCCGCCCTTTTGGCGCCTTTTTTTGGCTAAAACTATCGCAACGCAAATGAACGATAAACACGAAAAAAAAAACAAATTTCAAAAATTCAACAAAAAAAACATGAAATTTTTAACAATTTTTCTGAACTTTTTATCCTTACTTTCTCCAGCTGAATACAATTTAAACAAACAAAATTCTATAAAAAAATGTTCTCAATATTCTGTACTTGAAAATGAAATAAAATGTGGTGAAAATGGTTATCTAATTAAGTATGGCCGAAAATATTGTATTCGATTTAATTCTCAAGGTATGCTCAACCTCTCCCTTCATTGTTTGAGTTAGATGATAGAAGATCACTCATGTCTTTGCAGAATACATAGAAAAATTTGATGCCAGAGGACAAGTATTTTTAAATTGTACAACTGATTGCCTTCTAAAAACCATAACAAAAATTACACGTGAAGGTTAGTCTTTTTTGTTAATTTTACATCAGCTATAACAGATTTATTCTAGAAGAAAAAAGAAAGCCTCCGGACTGTGATAATCTCTATCATCGAGCTTTTCAATCTCATGTAAAATGTTATCTCGAATGTGATTTTTGTAATGTTTGCAAGACGAACAAAGTTGCATTGCTGAATGCCTATGATATCAAAGATTTTATGAGTCGAGCAGCTATTAAACAAATTTATCAAGTTATAAAAGAATTTGGACCATTTAAATGTTTTTGATGTATCTATGGAATAAAAGGAGTTGGAATTATTAAATGGATAAACAAACAAAGTAGCAAATTTCAATACCTACAAGACAATGTAATACTGATAGATAACGTAGGTTATTAAGTTTTTGAGACTTTTAAACATTTTTCGGACCTTTAAAATTAAGTAGTAGTTATTTCTTCAGTTATAACACGTTCATTTAAGTTTTTTTTAGTTCAACATAAAGAATTGTAGGTGGAAAAGGACAAAGTACATTTTTTGAATGCAAAGGTTAGGGCGTCACAAAATAGAATAGATTGTTCTTTATTGTGACTGGTAAAAAAATAGGGCAAGGATCAAAGTAGCTAATTGATTGCAATTTATTATATCAAGATAGACTTTGTTCGACAAATGATGCAATTTTTTATCTAAACTCAATGTGTTCTATGTCATCAGATTACTGTGGCATATTT
Source organism: Panagrolaimus sp. LJ2414 (assembly GCA_024447195.1). Taxonomy (NCBI): domain Eukaryota; kingdom Metazoa; phylum Nematoda; class Chromadorea; order Rhabditida; family Panagrolaimidae; genus Panagrolaimus; species Panagrolaimus sp. LJ2414. The sequence continues at coordinate 926,083 of JAMRXY010000046.1, forward strand.
AATTAATCTTCTTTACTCTAACTTTACATAATATACAATTAGTCATTTCAAAAGGTTGTATTAAAATACGAAAATGCATTTAAAACTAAAATATCTTTATTTTATTCATTATCAGGTTTATGTTCTTTAGCTTTTTCGGCTTGTTGGGCACCGTATTCCTTTGCGGCATTGACGGCTTCCCAAGAAGCAACTTTTGCGGCATTTACAGCAGAAATTTCTGGCGGATCATTAACATTATTTTCTTCTGTACGATTCATGATTGTTAAATTTAGAGTTCCTTCTTTGTAAGATGTTATCCGTGGATAAAGGGTATCAGCACGTTTTTCAGTGATTTCACCGGTTTGAAAAGTGAAATGTAAAAGTAGAAAAAATATGAAAATTGAGTAATTAATTTTTCTGAAAACTAAGGGGATGTTTACGGTAGTTTTTGGCAATAAGAAAATACAGTATACACGAAAAATGAATACGGTAACTACAAAATACTCTTCATCCTCGTTAGAAGAATTTTAGGGAAGATTAGTATACGGTAATGGAAGATTTCGGTCAAAAATATATAAGAAAAACCAATGTAATGAATAATATCAAAATTTGAACGTAGGGTAATTTTTGGTGGAAGGAAATACAGTATACGTGACAGTAGTATACTGTAGAAAAGCATTTCAAGCAATATGGTATACGGTAATGGAAATCTTTGAGCAAAAACTACCACAACTTTTTTAAGCATTACAGTATTTTTAATTCAATTTTAAGCAAATATATTAGGTCACAAACCATTCAAAAAAAATTTTTTCAATCCATTAAAATTTATAAATCAATATTTATATTACAAAAGCACATCAAATTTAAAAAAATACAAACAAAATTACACATTTTTAACTTTTATCTTTCTTTGCTTCTTCTTCTTTCCCTTCTTCGTGAACCTTTTGAGCGATATAATTCTTTACAGTTTGAATTGTACCCCATGATTTAACTTTTACAGCATTGACAGTATCCAAAAGTTCTTGAGGGGATTCAGTTTCAGCATCTGAAGAAGAAGAGGATTCTTTATTTAAAAGTTCCGTTGTTTCATCACCATCATTAATGTCTGCTGAATCATTTAGATATGCGGAAATTTTAGGATCAAGTAATTCATCACGTTTTTGGGCAATTAGATCATCAACATCGCTGTTTTGCTGCAAGCTGCATTGCAGCAAAAGAAGAAAAACAAAAAAGGAAAGAATGATTGCGGCTAAAAAATAGGAATGGATAAAGCAAAAAGAAGAATAAAATTAGGGTAAGCAAAGCAGAAATAAAAACACGAGGATTACAAAACTTTGGCAAGGATACGGTAGGCGGAAAAATTGATGAAGATGGTAGTTTTTGAACAACAAAACCATGGAATTACGATGTTCTTCAAAGATAAAGTTTAATTTATACTTACAATATTTATAACAAAACTAAAAATATAAAAAAACTGCCATGGTAACGACACTAATAAGCAAAAATACAAAAAACAAACAAAAGAAGGTATAAAAGTAATCCAAGAAGAAGGATGACTGACACAACCTTTGCAGAAAAATATAAGTTCAAGCCAAAACCACTGCTTTGCAATTAACGTTTTATTAGAAAAAAAATATACACTTTTGAAAAAAACAACATTAACAAAAAATAATAAAGGTCACTGTTAAAAACTGAATTGTTAAACAAAACTGAATGGAATAAATTAAAAGGCAAAAAAGGGAATTGTTAAAGAAGGCAAAAATTACATTTTCAAGTTTATTGATTTTTAGCTTCTTGTTTTTCTTTTTCAGCTTGTTGTGCAGCATGTTCTTGAACGTGACGATGAGCATCCCAGCATTGAACTTTTGCAGCATTTACAGCATTCAAAGATTCCATCAATTCAGGATTGTTGGAGACATTATCATTGGCATTTTGTTGATTGGTATCAGAACCATGTTGTTGAAGGTGATGATGAGTTTCCCAACCTTTTGCTTTAGCAGCGTTAACAGCATTGAGAGATTCCATCAATTCAGGATTATTTGAAACATTGTCATTGGCATGTTGGTCATTGGCAGTTTGTTGTTGAAGGCGATGATGAGTTTCCCATCCATGAGCTTTTGCGGCATTGACGGCATTCAAAGATTCCATTAATTCAGGATTATTTGAAACATTATCAGTGTTATTATGTTGTTGCTGAGAATTATCTTTGTTATCCATTGTTAGATAGACAAAAACAACGAAGGAAGTGAATAACAAAAAATTTGAACGAAATGTAAACTGAAAAATTAAACAAAATTGAACAAAAAATCTGTGATTTTAAACTTAAAAGCAAATGAACGAAATGAAAGTTAAAAAATAAATATTCGCGATCACTTTTTTGCAAACAAAAATTTCAAAAAAAACAATAACAACAACCCAAAGATTGTGAAAGAAGGAAAGAAAAAAGCAAGCCCGAAATCGATAAACAACGCTATTTATTTTTTTCTCAAACACGAGTTTGAAAAGGGAAGAAAAAAATGCGGCCATATTTTTTCAATGTTCCTTTTTTTATTTATTTCAAGACTGGCTATTTTTTTGGGGTTGTTGTTTACATCTGACTTTTTTATTTATAGTTTTTCTTTGGTTTTTTGAAATGAGCGTAAAAAATAGAAGCATTAAAGCAGGCAATCAAACACGAGGATAAAACAAAACAAAACTCAAGATAAAATTAACAAAGTCTAATTTTAAAAACATCTTTAAATATATATTTTTAAAAACTAGGGTTAGTGTAAAAAATACATAGATTTGTCATAGGTAGTTTTGAAAGACAAAACATAAATAAAATGAATCATTTGAAGAAAAAATAGTTTAAATGAAAAAAGTAATCTTGATCTAGATGCATCATCATCAACATCAATTTCAGATATTAAAAAGGTTTCGAATTTCGAAATAATTTTTTAAGGATGACGTAATATATTTTGAAACAAGGATTTTGAAAACAAAACATGTGAGTTAAGTGCCAAAATTGCCTAAAATACCAAAGGATCGAAGCAATGTATGCCATTCTCCATATACAGTTCAATGCCAAAAATGGTCTGACAATCCCAATATCTAATATCCCCCATCCCTTTTGGATCAGGCCATTCCGGCCACAAAGTTCAATTGCCGGTGTTGCCATTTTAAAAAGAAATGTTTTGGCTTCAAATGTTGTAATAAAAAAACGAAGCCATAAAAATGTATTGTTTGTAGTTTTACAACATCCTTCGTTTTAAACTTTAAACAAGAAAAATAAATATATTTTTTTTGCAAATACAGGATATTCCCAAGCAAGCATGTATGCACGCATCTTTTTAGCCTAAACGTGAAATTTCGAAAGATTTTTTTTTATCAAAAAAAAGAAGGATGAAGAAGAAGAAAGGAAAAAAATGCCTTCAAAGATAATAATAATTTTTACATTAAAAAACATTGTTTATAGATTGGTAATTAAAACTTCGGACTTTTTTTAAAAACTTTAACACTATCATGAAACTACAGTAAGACGTAATTAACAGTTAAAATAAGAAATTTTGCTTTGTGATGAAAGTAATCTAAAAAAATTTCTATAACTGAAACACACATAAAGAAAAGTAATAAAACAAAGAAACTTGCATAAAAAAGGTTTACGCAAAAACAAAAAGTACTGTAGTCGAAAAAGGTCAGAAAATACTTGAATTAGACTCATGTGCAAATTTAGCATTTAAAATTACTGGCATGAACGGCAGGCGCTCAAGTGATTAAAATGAGGTTAAAAAAAGATTAAGCATGTTTTTTTAAAGGTTAAAGCACTCTCGGTAAAAAGTGAAAAATTTGTTTTAAAGCTTCAAAAAATGGCACACATGATTTAAAGAAATCTTTATTTCAAGTTTTAAAGTATCACTTTTTAAATACCGTAATTTACCGTTTAGTTTAAGTGGAAGAAAATTTTTCAAAGACCTTTAAAAAATTAACAGTCAACGACAGATTTGCCTCAAACCTGACTAATTGGGAAAAGTGGAAAAGAAAAATTTGCATATGGTTTTTTGTTATTATTACAGTAAAAGTTAAGATCAATCAATTCTTAATTTGATGCCAAAACATTTGTTTTTAATATTTTTATTTTTTAAATTTTTAATTGTTAATCATAAATTTCAACAAATACTGATGTGTTAAAAAGACAGGAACTGAGAAGAATTGATATCAACCAGGACACCAAATGAGGTCGTTATTTTTTTTATTATTTGAATACAGTAATTTTGTACATAAAAACTGAATTTCTTCTCAGTTATTCGATCTCAATACTGCCATTACTGTAGTTTGTTTTAGTTTTGCTTACAGTAACTTTTATTAACTTAAAATTAAAGAATACATTTTTGGATAATTTTTCAAAATAAAAAGCAACTTTTTTAGGCCTTGAGATACTGTAATCCATGCGATTTTATGGCTACAAAATAGCCATTTTTTTAAACTTTCTTCTTTCAAAGTTTGATGAAAAACATGCATTTTTAGAAGCAAAAAAGTTGGGTCTAAAAATGATGGTTTTGCTCCAACGACTTTCTTTCTTCTTCTCTTTTTTTGCAATGATAAATCAATCAAAATAAAAAATAAAATCAAAAATATTACAAATCCAACATTTGCACTTTGTCTAAAAAGAAAAAAGATAAATCATGCATGTATGTTTTTTTTTATTTTTATCAAAAAGAAAGAACAAGTTTATTATTAAAAGTGATAATGCTTTTTTTGCTTGCTTCCTTTTAGATTTTTTTGTAACGCCTTCTTTCTTTTCGTGAAGCTTCTTTGTGCTTTACAAAAAATAAAAATAATAAACATGATGCAAAAAGGGAAGAAAAAAGGGGCGAAAACTGATATAAGCTGATATTCAAAATCGTATAAAAAGACTTGAAAGTTGCTAATATCGACAAATAAAAACGAAAAGTCTCAGCTTTAAATCTTTTGACTTTAAAGGATATAAACTGTATTTCTGCTATCTTCAATTTCAAATTTATATACCTAAAATATGTCATTCTCAAGTATGTTCTTATCATTCTCAACTCCTTCTTCAACATCCATTGTAACAGTTGCAACCACACAACAACATCCCATTTCAATCCCAAAAATTAAAGAGTAAGTCCAATTCTATAATTTATCAATTAAATATCTAATTATCTTACACTTTTCAGATATCAACCTAAACAATTCCTTATCTGTGATAGCTTAGAAATGATCCATGAATAAGTAATCAATAAAATCGTAATGGAAAAAGGATACTGTAATAATAATAATAATCTCACATTTTTTTGTTATTTGTTGTACATAAATTATTGACACAAGTATATTTTTTTGTTTATTTGAAATTACTTTTTTTATGTTTGCATTTAAAAAATTTGTTAAAAAATAAAAAATATTAAACTTTATTAAATTTTGGAGGGTGAAGAATAAAGGACCAAGGGGGCATGGGAATGAATGAATCAGGGAAAATCTTTCTGCAAAAATTTCTAATATGTTTCTTTTTTGATGGAATTTCATTGAAAATTGTTAAAAAAATAGTTTCCACAGAGAAGCGAAAAAAGCTTATATTTGAGGGAATTGAAGTTCGTAGAAGAATTCAATCTTTGTTGTCCCTAAGCTACAGTATCTGTTTTGTTACTGCTAAAAAAGTTGTACAATCCGTCGTGCATTGGTTTTGCTGAAAAAACAGTTTCTTTCAAGAGACTTCTAAACTTATGTTGAATCTGCAAAACAAATTCTTAGATATCTTTTTTGTAAGAATTTTAAAAGTTTTAAAACTTCGATTTTTTAAATTTTAAAAGCTTGAACTTTTTCTTTCGTAGAAAAAGCTGAAATTTTTGTATGAAAGGAAAAAAGAGTAAACGAAACATTGCTCTTTTTATCTTCAAATTTTTGCAAAAGTCTCTTGCATCATTACCGTAATCCTTCTGTTCAAATCCTAGGCTTCATATTTAAAAAGAATTTATTTCAAAATAACAAAAAAGATACATTTGTTAATTTCACAATGAATATTTTCAATTTGAACGAATTGTAAAACTCCAATTTTTAGTTTCATCTTTTGACACAATGGCTTCAACAATTTGTTTAAAATTTTTCTCAAATTCTTCGGTGGCACTGTCTTCAAATTCTAATACAAAATAGGTTGTTTCAGGTCCTTCTTTCAAATTTTTCTAAAAAAATTAGTTATTGTTATGAAAATGAGGGTCAAATTTACTTTTATAAACATGCCAAAATCTTTAGGGTCAAAATAAAGAGGAACATTCTGTAAACTAAAACGAGATAAAAAAGCCGTTGATGGAAGAGCTGCAAGTTTTTGGGATGTAAATGGTGTACAATAATTTAAAGAATCGTTGCCAAATCTAAAAACAAATTTTTAAAAGTTTTTAGTCATTTTTAAAGTCAAATTTTTTCAATCATATAACTGTTTTGAATTTAAATGAATTTGAAAATTTGCATAAAAATATTAAAAAGAGTTCGTGTAATTAGACTAAAACAAGTTTTTTTAAATTTGGGCATTTTTTACGTTTTAGGCAAAATTTCCAATCAAAAACGTCCACAAAATTTTATTTTGGAGGGGGCAGAAACCATTTTGAGACCAGAACAAATTTCATCGTGTGACATTAGCGGAAAAGATCAAAGGGTTTTCATGATTTTGAAGGGGATACCCTAGGTTTGGTAATTTCCCGGGAAATAAAAAAAAGGAGGGAAATTTACCGGGAAATGGTAGGAAATTTCCCGGAGTTACAGTAATATTTTACCAAAATTAACTTTATAACCTATAAAAGGACTGTTGAATACTAAAATTAATCATTTTTGACTATTTATAGTGTTTTTATTGCATATTTATCCCGTTTTTAAATGTTTAATGTAAAAACATAAAATATTACTGTAGATTTTCCGGAAAATTAGAATTATTTCCCGGGAGAGGGAAATGCACAACCCTAGGATACTCCCTAATATCACACAATGCTGGCATCCATGTGTCCCAGGCTTCGTTATACAAAAGTACCTACATTGAGAAATACCAAACATTCGTTGAAGCTGCAAAGAGATCTTCAACGGGCACAAGCGAACCATTTCCATCTGTAATTCTGCAGTTATTTAATGCAATCTTGTACATTGCAATACATTCACCAGTAAAACATAAGAATTTATATTCTTTAAAAGTTAAATCTTGATTTTCAAGGCGTAATTCTTGAATTTTAAAATTACAAATCCATGGAATAAATTTCGAGATGCGTAATTCCGAAATATTTTCGTCAGTTTGTGCATCAGAAACTAAAAATTCTGGTAAAAAATATATATTTCCATCTTTAATTTGTTGATGAGAGAGATCTGCAAATTCAATTTCTGGTGGCGGTTCAGAGAGATATCCATAAGATAAATGCACTAAATCATTCGCAACATGTAATGTATGACAAGGGATTACCCTTAATTCTGTGAAAATAGATTTGCACAAAGTAGAAAGTTTAAACAAATATTTAAAAGATTTCTGGAGCAAAATTTTATTGCTTCTTTGAAACATGTATTTGATTACTGTAGGCGGAATCGAAAATTGTTGCACCGAAGAATTTGAAGTTGTATATTTTGGAAAGTCTTCTGGTATTTTTTTGACCTTAATCTCATAATTTTCTAAGAATTCTGTTTCATCCATTTTAAAACAATAAATAATAGTACACAAAAAAACGTCAGATGTACCTCACAATATTTTGTAAGACTGTCAAATGATTTGAATGAGAACTATTAGAAATTAAACTTGACTTGGGTGAAGCAGTTTGTCCGTAAAAGTCATTTTGAGAAACCAGTATACTCACAAGAAAGATTTTTGGGATGTATGCAGCCTCTCCGTTATTAAAACTAAAATGGTTGTGTATGAATAATCATTGCTATTTTTGGCATAGACTATGACAGGATAGACGGGACCTCTGTTTCAAAGTTCTAGAACAGTACAGGACAAAGTTACAATAAGAATAGCAGCATTAATCCTGGAACCAAAAAATTTCGTCATTCCTATGTTTAACAAAAGATTTCAATTTTGTGAATACTAAAATAGTAATTAGTCTTTAAATTTTTCTTCTTACAAAAGATGAAGGTCTTCAGTGTTTGTATTTTATAATATTTACAAACCAATGATTTTAAATGGGCAAAAGACAAGTGAAATAAGCTAGTGATAACATATTTGAGATAATTCATATATGTTCGAAAACATCAAAAGGGTATACTCTAATTACAGTGTCTAATTTACAAATTAAAACATAGTTGTACACTTTTCTAACATCTCTGCAGTTTCTGATTTTCGAATCAAATTTTTCACAACTATTTTATGTTGTTTTTAAAGAACCTTGAAACTTTCACTTTCAAATTTAAAAAACCGTTGAAAAATAGATGCCATAATTTGTGGATTACGAGGATCCTAGGAAATGAAAAAACGAATATTTGAAAGAATTTTTATCGAATTTGCAATTTTTTATGCGAATTTTAAAAATTCTTAAAGCTTCTTGTTTTTAGATTCTAAAAACTTAAAGTTTTTTATTTAATTTTTCTCAATTCAAAAACGCTGCAAAAATTATAAAGGCTTCTTTTTTTACAAGTTTTTCTTTTTTTGAAAGCATTGCAATTTTGGCAAAATGTATCTCAATGTTCTATTTCACCATTTTTCTTTTTCTTTGCAAAAATTCTCCGAAAAATTTTATCTAATTTTTTTGCTGCAATTTTTCCCGCGCATCGAAAATATTTTTTTTGCGTTGTCTAAAAGTATCTAAATTTCAGAAATTTAACTGAAAAAAGCTATGTCTCAAAAATCTGATTCTGCTAAATCAAAGAATAATGAATCATCAGAAATGGAAGTAGATGATCAAGCTGCTGCTAATGTCCATGATGAGGAAGAAGAATCATCTCAAGAAGAACCCATGGAAACTGAAGAACCAGAAGAAGCTACAAAAGAGCCAAAGCAAGAAGGTGAAGAAGATGTAAATGATGAAGAATTTGATGAGGAAGATATTGAAGTACCTGTTACAAAAAAGAGTAAATTAGGTATAAATTTATGATGATAAGAGATAGTTAATTATATTTTATCCTTTTCAGCTAACCTTGATCCAGAAGAATCCTATAATAAATTCTTAAAATTGCTTCAAAAGACTGAAACAATGGCTCGTTGTTTGGATGCTGGAGATGCAGCTCCACAAGCTCGTAAGATTTTTGTTTATTCATATTTGTGTTATTGTAATCCTCTTAAATTTAAGCAAATTCTCCTGTAAAAGCTGGAAGACCGTCTAAACAAGGTGATCATCGTCATCGCATGACTGAAAAGGAAGAAGATGAAGAACTTTTACAACAAAGTAAAAAAACTGATACCTTATTCTCATTTGTAAGCACTGTTCTTTACAAAAATCAATTGTTTATTACTCTTTAACATTTTAGCAAAAATCACCTTGGTATATTACTGGAGGAGAATTACGTGATTATCAAATACGTGGCTTAAATTGGATGGTTCAACTCCAACATAATTCAATAAATGGAATTCTTGCTGATGAAATGGGTCTTGGAAAAACTCTTCAAACTATTTCACTTTTGGGATATATGAAACATCTTCGACAAGCAAATGGTCCTTTCCTTGTTATTGTTCCAAAGTCAACATTGCAAAATTGGATGAATGAATTCAAACATTGGTGTCCAACAATTCGACCTGTTTGTCTTATTGGTACTGAAGAAGAACGAAAGGCTATATTTGCTGAACAATTAACCCCTGGAACTTATGATGTAAGTATTCGTATTGGTTAAAGATTAAAATTAAGCATATTAAATTTGTAGGCTTTGGTTACATCATATGAAATGGTACTTCGATGTATGGCATTCTTGAAAAAGGTCACGTGGAAATATATTGTCATCGATGAAGCCCATCGGATCAAAAATGAAAATTCAAAACTTTCCCTCTTTGTTCGACTTTTAAAATCAAAGCACCGCCTTTTGTTAACTGGTACACCATTACAAAATAATCTTCATGAATTATGGGCTTTATTGAATTTCTTGATGCCAGAAATGTTTTCAAATTCAGAAGATTTTGATTCATGGCTTGCAACAAGTAATAAAATGAATACTGAAGAAATTGTTAAACGTCTTCATCGAGTATGTTAAATTTTGTTAAATGGTGTTTATAGTTCTAAACTGTTGCTTTTTAGATTCTTCAACCTTTTCTTCTTCGACGTATAAAAGCTGATGTTGAAAAATCACTTTTGCCAAAGAAGGAACTCAAAGTATATGTTGGACTTTCAAAAATGCAACGTGAATGGTATTCTAAAATTCTTCTTAAAGATATTGATATTGTTAATGGCGCTGGAAAGATGGAAAAAGCTCGACTTCAAAATATTCTTATGCATTTACGAAAATGCTGTAATCATCCTTATCTTTTTGATGGTAAATTTTAAACAATTTAGAAAACTTTTTTTAATCAATATAAAATTTAGGTGCTGAACCTGGTCCACCATATACCACCGATGAACATTTGATTAATAATTGTGGTAAAATGGTATTACTTGATAAACTTCTTAAACGTTTCAAAGAACAAGGTTCTCGAGTTTTGATCTTTTCTTCAATGACTCGGCTTTTGGTAAGATTTTTAGCAATGTTTTTTTTTTTGCTAATTCTTGTAATTTTTAAGGATATGCTTGAAGATTATTGCTGGTTCCGTGGATATCAATATTGCCGACTTGATGGTCAAACTGCACATGAAGATCGACAAAATGCTATCAATGCATACAATGCTCCAGGAAGTGAAAAATTCATTTTTATGCTTACAACTCGAGCTGGTGGTTTGGGAATTAATTTGGCAACTGCAGATGTTGTAATTATTTATGACAGTGATTGGAATCCACAAATTGATTTGCAAGCAATGGATCGAGCACATCGTATTGGACAAAAGAAACAAGTTCGAGTCTTCCGTTTAATTACTGAATCAACTGTTGAAGAACGTATCATCGAAAGAGCAGAAATGAAACTTCGACTTGATAATGTTGTTATTCAACAAGGTCGTCTTACAGAAGCTCAGAAAGCTCTTGGCAAAGATGATATGCTTACAATGATTCGACATGGTGCTGATACAATTTTTGCTGGAAAAGATGCTACAATTACCGATGAAGATATTGACAGTATTTTGAAGAAGGGTGAAGAACGAACAAAAGAAATGAATGAAAAGCTTGATAAACTTGGAGAATCATCACTTCGTAATTTTACCCTTGATACAAATAATACTGACTCCGGTTCCGTTTATACTTGGCAAGGAGAGGATTATCGTGCAAAACAGAAGGGTTCTGTTGCAGATTATTGGATTGGTATGTTTTAGTTTTTGTTAATTTTTCATTAAGTTATTCTTTAAATTTTTAGAACCACCAAAACGTGAACGAAAAGCTAATTACCATGTTGATCTCTATTTCCGTGAAGCAATGAAAGGTGGTCCAGTTGAAAATAATAAGTCACAAAAAGCTCCTCGACCAAAGCTTCCAGCTGTTAATGATTTTCAATTCTTTCCAAAACGATTGTTTGAACTTTTTGATCGTGAAATTTATGCTTTCCGAAAACAAATTAATTATCAAGCTCAAAAGCCTGCAGATCTTTCACCAAAAGAAGCAGAAAAAATTCAAAAAGAAGAACAAAAGAAAATTGGTATGATTTTTTATTAGTTTGTAATAGTTTTATACATTATGACTTTTTAGATAATGCTGTTCCATTAACTGATGATGAAATGATTGAACGTGATGAACTTCTCACTCAAGGATTTACACAATGGACTCGTCGAGATTTCACTCAATTTGTTAAAGCTAATGAAAAATATGGTCGTGCTGATATGGATGCCATTGCAGCAGAGGTTGAATTTAAGACTAAAGAAGAGGTTGAAGAATATGCAAAAGTTTTTTGGGTAAACATTTTGTTTGATTTTATGTCTTTCATGTTTATAAAAAATATTTGCAGGAAAATATTGAAGACTTGACAGACCATGAAAAGATTCTTGGCCAAATTGAACGTGGTGAACAACGAATAGAAAAGCGACAAGCAGTTAAACAAGCATTGGATCGAAAAGTTGCGAAATATAAAGCTCCCTTCCATCAACTTCGTCTTCCATATGGTGGTAATAAATGCAAAAATTATAATGAAGAAGAAGATCGATTCCTTATTTGTCGGCTTCATGAACTTGGTTTTGATAATGAAAATGTTTATGATGAATTACGAGAATCCATTCGTACAGCACCACAATTTCGCTTTGATTGGTTTATTAAATCTCGAACTCCACTTGTAAGTTTTTTTATTGGTATCTTAAGTTATGTTAATTAATAATTTTGTAGGAACTTCAACGTCGTGCCCAAGCCCTTATTGCAATGATTGAAAAAGAGATGGAGCGAGAAATTGAAATGGAGAAAGAAAAAAATAAACGGGGCAAAAAATCTGTTCCTGCTGCATCAACTCCAGCAGCAAAAGCTGCTCCAACTGTTACCCGAAATAAACCTGGCCCAAAACCGAAGAATCGGAAATAATTTTATTTTTTCTTGTTTCTGAATTCTTTTTTGATTTGTCACTTTAATTTATCCAGTATCTCATTTTTACTCATCCGTTTTTTATTTTATTCATGTGTTTTTTTTTGATTACTGTTTTTCAAAATAAATTTTTTGTATGTTTGAAATATTTGGTACTGTAGTTTGCTTTGACAATTTGTTCTTTATCAAAATAAGTTATCTTCTTTGTGGCAAACGTTGATCAATAAAATTTGCATAATGTGTTAGATGAATCCATTACAACCTGGCAGTAGCAGTAATAACAATGAAAATACCAAACCTGTTGCCAAAAGGGGTACTTCCAATTTGAATTTGGAGGAACGGCAAGCTCTTTTGTCACGTTTGGGTAAGATCTTTTTTGGAAAGGAATAGTTATAGCTTCGTAACAGCTTGTTACTAACAGGTGTTCTTTAAAAAGGAGTACGGTAACTCTCAAGTTAGCATAAAAAATTTACACAATAATTTAATTTTATTATACGGTACACCATAGAAGGCTCAAATTTTAGGAAATGCTGATGGCCCGAGAAATATTCAAAGTCGTGTCCGGGCAAGAACTCTTCAAGCCATTTGTATCAATGGTTTTGCCCCAATGACAAAAGAGAAACCGTTTGTGCCCAAAATTTTTTAACCCCTTCAACATTTTATAATCTTTAGAGTTTTGGAGCAAGTTGATCCAATTGGAAAAAAGATTACAGAGTATATTAAAAATCAAACTCTTGTATCCATAAAACTTCGAAATAAAAATCATTTTGAAATCCCAAATCGAACAATTATAGTAAGCAACATTTCCAAATTTTTGAATACAGTATACCGATGCATGACCAAATTATAGGGAATAATATTAGCAGCCGATCATCATTGGAATTTGTTGATTACAGACGCCTTGGAAGGATACTATCCAGCTTCTCGATTAGGCGTTGTTCAATCATATCCTGATCAAATGTTCAAGGGTACTTTATATGAACGGGATGAAGGCCATAAACGTTTACTCCGTAGAAATTTAGAATCCACAATTGTTATGGGACATAATATTGTTCATATTTGTCCAGTCCCGGAAGAGAAATAAGATTTGTTCTCGGAATTTTGTATACATTTTTGTTTAAATTTGGAAGTATTTTATTTTATGAATAAAACCCGGAGAAGAAAATTACATTTTAGAAATTTATTAAATGCAAAATTAACAAAAACCATCAAAAAATGCCATAAAAAACCCGTATTCAAATTTAAATATAAAAACTAGAATCTAAACTCAAGTTTTAAACATTTCTACAATTTTTTAGTACATTTATGAGCAACAAGTTGATCCTGAGCTAAATAAACTTGATGACATTGTGGACATGAATAAATTTTAGTGTTTCCACGATCTTCAAGAATATATTTTTCATGATCTTCAATTAAATGATGGGATGTAAGATGTGCGCGAATGCCTCGAGCCGAGAATCCTCGATATCCGCATTTTGAACATATATAAGCTTTTACAGCAGCATGTTGCTCTCGGATATGTTGCGATAAATTGGATGAAGAGGATGGACGAAAATCACAATGTGAACATTGTTCAGGAAACTAAAAATTGTATAATTTCTAAAAATATTTATAGTTTTGAATAAATTGAAAATGTAAATAAAAATTTTAAAAATGACTTAAAATACGATTACCGTAGTTTTAGAAATATAAAAAGTACAGTAATCACAACCATTAGGGAAGAAAAATTCTATTTTGATGAGTTGAAATTCAAAAAGTACAGTAATTTAAAAATGTTAATTGTCCTAATTTTGATTACTGTATTTTTTAAATACAAAGTACAGTAACTTTAAAATGGAAGACTTTTAAAACTCCATTACTGTACTTTTGAAGTCTTTGAAATTTAATGTTCAAATTATTGCACTTTATTAATAAAAATATAAAACTAACTTTTTGAATCGGTTGCCGTTGAGAGGTTTCTTCTTCAGATTGAGGCCTTAAACGGCAATAATAATTTTTATGTCCAATATATACAGTTTCAGAAGTGAATTCAACCCCGCACCCGCATTTAAATCTTCTCTCTGAGGATGTTGATGCTGCGGCTGCCGCAGGGGATGGTTGTGGTAATTTTGAAGTTGTTGCAGCAGCTGCTACTGCTGTTGTTGAATTAATTTGAGAATTTAAGGTTGAAGCAAGGGAAAGAAAATTTGATGGAAGAAGGCCTGATGATGGCAGGGGTGGTTGAGGTTGTGAAGATGAAAGAATTTTTGGTTTAGGAACTTTCAAAGATAAATCCAAGGGCCGAGAATCTGTTGAAATTCGAGGACGTTTAATTGGAAGTGGCCCAGCAGCAGTTAAATTGTTGTTGGTCTTTGAAGGTGGTAAAATCTGTTGAGGGAAGGTTGAATGAATAGGAATTGAAAAATCTGGTATACCATTTGAGATTGGAAGGGATGCCGGAATTGAAATATTTCCAGATAAAAGGGGATCAATATGCAGCGATGAAACAAGCAAATCTGTTTTCCTTCCAACTGCCACAGGAATTACAAATTGTGGTGGTCCAATTATTCGAACTGAATATGCATCATCTGAATGTACGGTAATTGGAAGAAGAATTGGAGGTTGGAATTTTCCAGACATGTCAGTTTTTGGAAGAATTGGATTCTCAAATTTTGGGATTATTGCTGGTTGATGGTGTTGTTTTTGCCATTGAGGGGAATGAAGAAAATGGTGTTGTTGTTGCTGTTGCTGGAGATGATGATATTGTTGTTGTTTTTCATGATGGTTATTAATTTTTGTAGGAGGTGTGGAATGCCGAATTGGACCTTTAAAAAACTTAAGGTAAAAAAGATTTTTTTTCGACTTTTAACAAATTTGCATAAAAAGTTAATAATTTTGTAGTTTAAAATTTACTTTTTTAAAAAACTTTAGATTAAAAAAGTAATGGCATTTTTTTAAATGTAAACTAATAATATTCCAATTAAAAATCAAAAATTTGCATAAAAAATAATAATTTTGTTTCATTTTCCAATTTTTAAATTAAAAACTGCCTTTAAAAAAATTGTGTAACTTTTTGTTTCCCCCAATTTTTTGCGGCTATTTTCGTAACCACCAAAAAATTTATAATCTCAATCTTTAGAAAAAAAGAAGTGCAGCCACGAAAAAAAGAAAGATGCCGTTTTGAAGAAAGCAAAAAAGTGAGATTGCAAAGATAAGCAATTTTTTTTAGTTTGCTTTTAAAAAATTGGGAAAAGCTTTTTAAGCAAAAAAATGAGAGAGTGAGATTACGGAAATTGATAAAAGACGCCAAAAGTCAAAGAAAAAAATGATTTACTTGAGGAAGTGCCAGCAGTCGAAGTTGCTGCCGATGCCAATGAAGTTGAAGCAGTTGCCGAAGCAGCGGCTTCAGAAGTTTCATTATTGGTTAGAAGGGATGGAAGGCCATTAGAGACTGTGGCGGCACTGATTGTGCCAGATTGTTCACATTCATATCGAAAATGATTTAGCAAATCCAATTCAGAGTTGTACTTTTTATGGCATATTGGACATGAAAATTCTAAAAACAAAACTTTTTAAAATTCATAAAAAAATTTGAATATTCTTGGCAACGTTTTATGCCAATTTGAAAGGCATTCTAAAACATCCTAAAAATTTGCATATAATGATAATGATAAAAGAGCTTAAAGTTAGCAAAAATATGCAAATTTCAAAACAGATGAAAGAAAGTGACAAAATATGCAAATTTTAAAAGAGATCAAAGAAGGTCGAGTGCTTGCTGGGGTCATTTCAAAAAATTGTTGACATACTTTTAGTAGTTTCAGGTTCAGAACTTCCAGAAGCTTCTTCGCATCCTTCTGTCACTGTTGTTATCGGTTCATCATCAGAGATAATTTCATTCTTAACTTTTACAACATCCAAAAGTTCATCACTTTCAGAAGTTGGCTCCATTTTAATTAAAGTTCAAAATGGCACAATTTTAAAGTTTAGTTCGAACGAAAACCGCAAAAATTCTAAAAATAAAAAAAGTGTAAAAAGTAAAAAAAAAGTTGGAAGAAAAAATAGCGCAGATTTAAACACGCTCTTCTGATACAATATTTTTTTTGTTTCATGAATTTGCTTATCTCAATTTTTATCAGTAAAAAAGAAAAAACTTTTTTAGGGCACACATTGATGTTCTGAAGATGAAGAAAAAAAATGAATGATAAGAAAAAGCGAAAGAGAGAGAGAGAGAAAGCTGTCGAAGAAGATGAAGAAGAAGAGAAAGAGAAAGGCATCAGAAAAGCAAGAAATCTTAAAGATTGAGATAACGAACTTTTTCGTTAAAACATTAAAATAAGAAGAAAAAGAAAGTGTTGTGATAAAAAAAATTTATGTCAAAAAAAGTATATCTATGATAGATTAGAGTTGAAGCTTCTATGAAAATTTTTATGGACATAATCTTGAAACTTTTGATAGTAAAAATGTCAGAAGAAATACTACAGTAACACATAATATTTAGATGCAGTTATTATGCAAGAGAAAACTTTCCCTAAAAATATCGTGTCGAGAGATACTAAAAATCGTTTTTGTAATGGGAGAAAAAATGTAATAAAAATTTGCATAATATTCTTAAACCTTGAACAAAGTTTTGTTTTTTTCTACAGAAATTTCTAAAAGGGATACTTAAAAATTTTCAAGACACAGATATTTCAAATCTGCATAGAGTCAAAAGGGTAACTAAATTTGTAAAAATATGATGTCAAAAAGATGCAACATTAAAGATGTTACATTTTTGTAATCGATGAATCAGTAGTATTTGATAGTGAACTCATATGCGAAAAAAATGAAATCAAAAATTATGAAAATTTAAAATAGCCTTTACAAAACAAAATTTCCTTATTTGTTCGAAGGGGAACGATTAAAAATCGTTTATTGTTGTTAAAATTCTAGAAAATCATTTATATGATGATCATTTGTGTAAAACATTAAAAACATAAATGTTTGTTTATGTTTGCCTTAATAAAATGTAAAAATGTGAAATCAAAAATCTCACTCAATATTACAAGCATATTTTTTAAAAAGGCACCCAAAAAATCAAAGAAACATAAGACTAACTTTTTATCTACAAAAAGACGCACAAATTTTTTATTTAGCTTTAAAAATCTTATCTGATCTTTTCAATTTTTTTATTCTTTCACTTTTTTTTAGCTGCCAATAGCAGAAATGGGTCCTTCG
This sequence comes from Panagrolaimus sp. LJ2414, assembly GCA_024447195.1. Classification (NCBI taxonomy): domain Eukaryota; kingdom Metazoa; phylum Nematoda; class Chromadorea; order Rhabditida; family Panagrolaimidae; genus Panagrolaimus; species Panagrolaimus sp. LJ2414. The sequence continues at coordinate 943,782 of JAMRXY010000046.1, forward strand.
AAAAAAGAAGAGGGTTACTCATTTCTATTCCAAAATTTATTTCTTCCAGCTTCCATCTGGTCGCCTGCCCCTCGCAGACTTTGAACAAAGTTTTGCGTATTCTTTTTCAGAGAAAAAATAAAAAATAAACCGCAATTGCTTCTTTCTTTTTTTGCATCATTGGAAAAAAGAAAGAAAACCGCCGGCCTGGATTTTCCGACACCACAAAAAATGTAAAATACAAGATTCTTATCAGTTTCTGCTTTCTTCATTTTTTGTTCGATTTTGTGGTTTTTTGATTAAAAAAAATGTATTTTTAAAAAATACCGCCGGAAGGGAAAAAATATGTTATATTTCAATTTTCAAGGTTGTATTCAGGTATCTCAAATATAAACTTTATATACATGAGATAATGTTTAACATTTTTTTGTTTTTTAAAAAACAGTAAATTTAATGAATAAAATTTAGTAATGATGGTCATTACTGATTTTAAGAATATGCAAATAAAAAACAGATATCTGATCATTAATCCATATATCGTAATTTATGCATTGTTATAAAAAAAATAGTTTCCTTCCGTTATAATTTTGCAAAATTTTGATTCGCAATCAGGGTTGTACTTTTATTTTTCATCGACACCGACTCCGGAGTCGGAGTCAACACTGTTCACAATCATTGTTTTAGTATATTTGTTACTGTATGTATGCATTGCAATCAAAATTTTAAAAAGCATTTACTTGTTTTAAGAATTTAACACTTTGATTTTCAAAACTTTCAAAAACCGTTTTCTTAAAGTTTTTTAAAAAAATTACAGTCGAACCTCGTTATTACGTTGTCGAAGGGAGACACGTAATAACGAGGTTCGGGTCCAGAATAGTGTCCCCCCCCCCCCCCGTTTTTCGAAAAAGCGGGGAACGGGGAAGGATGACATGAGCGGGGACGGGGAACGGGGAAAAGCGGGGATCCCCGCCGGGGAACGGGGGGGGGGTAAAGGAACACTAGTCCAGAACTTTTTTGTAGTGCATGTTTTTGACCAAAATTAAAACTGGGACCTATCTGGGCCATAGTCTAATGGATTATGAAAAAATTTAAATATTATATAAGCCCAGAAGGGATTGGCAAAATGTGAAAACGTAACAACGAGGCACGTCGTAATAACGAGGTTCGACTGTATACAGTAAACCTTCTTTAAACCAGGAACCTTTTTTCAGAAAAAATGTGAATAATATATGTTAAATTTTTATAAGTATTGGTTGTATAATAAAATAATATACGCCTTTGACAGAAATTTTTAAAAATGAGAATTACAAACACGAGGTTGTATAAATTCTTAGGTAGTAATTTTTGGAAATGTTGAGATTTCAATTTTGCTTCCGTGTTTACATTTTTCGGAGAATGTCATAAAATAAAGAGATGTGTAGCCTGAAATTATGTATGTGTCGAAATTGTGTTGATGCATTTTTGTGTTCAGCGTTGTTGCGACTCCAACTCCGGAAAAAAAGCGGAGTCGGAGTCTGAGTCGATGCTTCCGAAACATCAAGGAAAAAGTGCCGCCAGCGTCGACAAAAAGTAAAGAACACAACACTGTTTGCGATTCTTTTAATTCTTAAATGAATGGTTTTTTTAACGAATGAGAGAATATTAATTTAAGGTTGAAAAAATTGTAACGTAAAAATTATAACAACCTGTGTTTTTAGTATTTTAAAATATTTTTAAAATTGACATATGTAATTTTAAATTATTTGTCAATTTTAAAAACTTGCTTCACAAATTTACATGCATATTTTTAAAGATATTGTAAAAAAACACGGGATATAATTATTGCTTGTAAATAATGTGGAACATAATTATTGCATGTGAAAAAAATTTTTTTGAATCCTATTTTTTAAATTAAAAGAAAAAAGAAAGGAGGAGCCATTTTTTAAAAATATTTATACGCTTTAAACGCCTTGTTTTAATTTTAATTTTCTTTTCTTTTCAAACTTTTACGGTAAAAGTTTTACCTTCAAAAATGAGTTACAATTTAACAGCGCAAGAAATAAAAAAAAATGAATTTGCAAAACTATTTAAGCCAATAAATGACTATGTTCAACCAGCTTTGTATTATTCTTCAATGACAGCAGATTTTTTGTTGATATTATTTTTTATCACAGATTTTTGTAAACGAAATTCTCAATACCGAAAACCTTATTATATTTTGTTGTTCATAGGGTTTACCTTTCATTTTTGTGAAAATATTTTTATAAAATATCTTCGAGCACCTCTTCAATTGGGTCTAAAAGTACCGTATATGATAGGATTATTTTATATTCGAAATGTGTATTTTTTAACATTTTATTCAATTTGGAATACAACATTGGTAATGAATAAATTTACTGCACTTTGGTTCCCACTAAAACATGAAAAAGTAAGTCAATTTTATACACTGAAAAAATGTGTGTCGCGTTTCGGTTACTTTTTTGCAAGTTTTTCCAGGTTCGGTTACGGTTATTATTTTGATATCACCTTTTTGGTAACATAACCAAAACGTAACTAAAACATATCCAAGCGGTTATGAAAGGGTTATGTTTTGGTTACGGTTAGATCACAGTTACGGAAAGGTTATATCTTGGTGTCGAAAAGTGGCACCCCCCGATAATTTTTTTTCCAAAAACTTAAAACTAAATTTTGAGGAGAATAAATGACTTAAAACTGTTCAGAATTATCACAGGACTGAATTTAAATTTTTTTTGAAAAACAATCGGGGGGTGCCACTTTTCGACACCAAGACATAACCGTTTCGTGACCGTAACCTAACTGTAACCAAAGCATAACCCATTAATAACCCTAAGGTTATTTTTTGGTGTCGTAAACGTAACCGAGCATAACCGTAACCGGTGTCAAAAAAATTTTGGTGAGGGAATTTTCGACACCATTTTGGTGTCGGATCCGACACCCATGAGTTTTGTATTCGACACCCATTTTTTCGAGTGTATCATAAAATAAATATTAAATAAATATTTTAAGATTTGGACACATAATTTTAAAAAAGTCTTGTTTGTAATGTTAGGTGTTCCTTTCATTCCTATTTTGTACCTGTTTTTTGATACAGATTGTTTCGACCCTCAATATTACCTTAATGTTCCTGCTTTGAGCGAAAAATGCCTTAAAAGAAATGCCACTGGCAAAACAATGTCATCAATTTTTATATTCATTTTGACAATTTTTATAATTGCATTAATCACAATTTTTCACAAAAAGAACAATTTCATCATTCTCACCTCAAATTGCAAAAATTGAAAAACGTCTAATGTTTCAAGCCTTAACTTCCCTAATTTTATATGGTATTCATCGAACATTTGATATATTTTTCAACAAAATTTGTTATTTTTTTGGAGACTGCACTCATCAATTTGAAATTGATTATTACTTTTTGACGATGCCATATTTAATACTGAATGACACAATCTCGTTAATCCCATACTTAATTGATGTAACATTATTAATTGCAATTTCAAATGTTTTTCGAAAAGATTTCCTCAATTTTTATACTTTTGGTTTTTATCAAAGATTTTTTATCAACAAGATCTCAACAACTGTTCCAATTGCGACTCTTACAAAAATTTAATTTAAAAATTTAAAAATCTCATTTTTTTATTGCTTCTGGATGTTTTTGCTTGTTTTGTTTTATATAGAATATCATTTTAATCAATAAAATTTTTTTTCATGTGACACAACTTGTAAACTAGCAAATTTAACATGTTCAAGATGTTTCAACTAAAAACAAGATGAGTTTGTTTTTAGTTGAAACATCTCGGAAAAAGTATTTTGCGTTATGGGAGGGTATTTTGCGTTATGGTAGATTCGGGTATTTTGCGTTATGGTAGATTCGGGTATTTTGCGTTATGGGAGGGTATTTTGCGTTATGGTAGATTCGGGTATTTTGCGTTATAGTTCCGAACTTAGAAAAAAAAATATTTTTTTCAATTTTTTGATATTATCAATTTAAAAATTCATTACTTTTAGATATTAGAAAAAATTGATTTTTTAAAATATCCAAGTTTATGCGAATTGTTACAGTATGTTTTCCTCATTTTTTATCATTCAACAATAATTTTTATTTGATTATATAAAACTTTGAATAGAACAATCGAAACATAAAAATAACATGATAACTCAAAGGCACTCAATACTAAGAATTTAATGAATTGCACGAATGAAATATTTCAAAGAAACTCATTTTGCCGGGAGTATTCTTTTTCTTCTTTTCGAAATTAACTGCAAAATAATATAAAATGTTGATTGTACCATTTCGTGCAGTTACTCGTTGAATTGCTTCTTTTAGTGGAAGATATTGAGGTTTTCTTAAACCATCATAAAAAATCCACCCTGCTTTTGACGGAATTAATCCGGTGAAGTGACCAGGTTGTGCAAAAAAAATTAATCCAAGTTTGTAAGTAATGATTTTGCCGTTGTTGGATTTTGATCAGTTTTTCATTTATTTTTTTGTTACGCTTCATGGTTGATGATCCAATTATTTGTTGGGAAAATTCATATGAATTATTTATTTGGAATTGGTTTATCACTTTTTTCTGTAATTAACACTGTTCCTTTTTTCGATTCTTTTTTTTGTTGTTTTTAGGCTATTCAGATGAACTTTATTTTATCAGCCCTAATCAAATTTCTTTTCCAACAAATTCCATACGTTACAATATTCCTGTTCATTTCTATCCTTGGATTCCGTTAACCCTTGTTTTTCAAGCATTTTTGTTTTTTATCTCCGTATTATTTTTATCATCATATGAATTGCTCCACTGGAATTTCTATTCAAGGATTTGCTGCTTCCTTATCTTTAAATGAAGCACATGCTCGAAAAATTATGAATGAAAACGGATTTGATCGAAATCATGAAGATGCACATATTGTTTTGCTCTGAAATTTAATTCCTTGAAAAATGAGAAAATATACCGTAAGCCATTTATGATTATCATTGCTAATTAATTTCGGCTTTTAGATTTTTAATCACCAACAAGTTTCTTGACTGTTGTTTATTTATCATACAAGATATTAAACCTTTTCAATGTTTTGTTTCAACTATTCTTGTTGAATTATTTCTTAAGCACTGGTTATGTCTTTGGTGGAGCTGAAATTATATGGGATTTGTTTCATGATTTACATTGGAAAGTATCTGGCCGTTTTCCTCGAATTGCTTATTGTGATTTTCCGAGAAGAGATGACGTCACTGGCAAATCATTTTTATCAACTGTTGAATGCTTGTTACCGTACAACTTATTTTATGTATTCATGTTCATTGCAATTTGGTCATGGTTTCTTTTTTTGGTAATTAGAAATATCGTCAGCATTTTCAAAATTTTTAAACATAATTTATGCTTTTCCGACAACATTTTTTATGTTGAAAGTCAACTGGTAAGCTCATTTTTTACGTCTGTAAAAAATTAAAAACACTTGTTTTAAGATAACTCATAATATTGATCGAACCCATCCACTCTTTTATCACTTCTTATACAATGTTCTCCAAAATGACGGGATTACTGTTCTGCGTTTATTAGAAGTTAATTGCATGCCCTTTCATTTTTCATTATTCATTGCTGATTTATTTAATTGTCAAGAGAAATACTTCCCTATTAATGTATGAGTTTAAACTGAATAATGGAATTTGTTACAATAATATTTTTATGTTTCGATTGTTCTATTCAAAGTTTTATATAATCAAATAAAAATTATTGTTGAATGATAAAAAATGAGGAAAACATACTGTAACAATTCGCATAAACTTGGATATTTTAAAAAATCAATTTTTTCTAATATTTAAAAAGTAATAAAGCATTTTAAATTGAAAAAAATAATTTTTTTTCTAAGTTTTGAACCATAACGCAAAATACCCGAATCTACCATAACGCAAATTACCATTCCATAACGCAAAATACCATCGACCGAAACATCTTGGTATTTTTAAGTCATAAATTTTTTCGGAGATTTGTTTACTTTAAAAAACTTGTACATTTAGAAACTAAACAAAACATTATCACCAAACAATTGCTCAATAAAACAAAAAATACACAAATTTATTATCAGGGTGTTCCATAAGTTTTGTCCTCTTTTTACACTTGGCAAAGTGTTCTTTCATATAAAAACAGGACAAAACTTATGGAACACCCTGATACAATAGATTTTTGTCATTTACTATTACTTAAAGTTTGAACACAAACATCTCCCATAAATTTGATATCAAATGCCAACGAGACTAACATTTTATTATCGGATTTATCTTCACACTTTTTTTCTTCTTCTTTTACATTCACAGGTAAACAGTTTTCATTTTGATGGATTTTGGGAAAAATGTAAATCTAATTTCCAGATTTATTCAAGGTGATTCAATTGAAGCTCAAACCAACAATCAATTCAATTTTCATAAAAATATCGTTCATCCAGAAAATGTTCGGCCATTTGATTATCGCAAACGTAATTATTCTAATTATATTTAACAAGAATGTAATTATCTTAAGCGATTGAATATTCTATGTATTTAAACGAAAATAAACTGGATTCTAAGTTTTATTTGATTGAAAATATTTAAAACAATTTGGAATACGTTGTTGTTCAGACGCGGAAATATATTCAGTACTGTTTTTGAAAATTTATTATAAGAACAAAAAATAAAGTAAACAACACCAAAAAAAACAAGGTATTTAAGACAAATAAAAAATCAAACACTTCAAAATAGAAATCATTCTTCAAAATCATCGTCATCTTCATCATAATCTCCATTAGGCTTTTGTTTTTTGATTGCCATTTGAGCCGGATCATCACATGGAATTCTTGTATAATCATTCAGATCAAAGAAAGTTTTCCACCCTTCAACGGCGACAAGCAACTCTTTAGAAACTTTTTCAGATTCATTCAAAGATTCAAGTTCATAATTAACTTCATCCCAAAATCTTACACGTTCACATTGTCGTTTAGTACTTACAAATTGACTAATGATTTGTTCGGCGGTATATTTTTCTTGTTTCACTCGATTTTCAACAGCATCTTTATCCCATATTGTGAAGCATACTTTCAACAATAAATGTTCTTCATCATATTTGTGAATAAGTTTGCGAGTACGATCGATGGATTTTTGACAAACTTCAATCTTATGATTATCATCAAGCACTGATAAATTTTCAAGATTTTTTGCAAGTCTTGTTCTAGCTAACGAAGCATTGGTACAAAGTTGTTTGAGAATTGGATTCTGTTTCTTGGGATTTGGATTTCTTGAAGTTTTTCTATAACCTGCTCGATATCTTCTTTTCAAATTATTTCTTTTAGTTATTTCCTTCTCATTTTTTAGTTGTTGATACAAAGCAGTTTCAGAAATATGCAGAAACGTAGAACCTTCTGGAGTAACTACTGAAGGAATGGAGCCATCAAAACGTACTACAACAGGAGATTTACGACTTCTAATTGGTTGTTGTGTTGTACAATCACTTTGAGTTTGAGTAATTGGAGAAGGTCGAGGAACTGAGCTTGGTAAAATTTGTTTTAATGTCAATGGAGTTACATTGATAATATTTGCAGTAATAACATGTTTATGATTTCCAATATTTTGTTTGTCAAATTTGGCATTAGATTTCATATCTTCTGACTCAGATGAAGAAGCGTCATGATGTTGAGATGAAGGTTTGGAAGATGGTTCATCAGAAAAAGATGGAATAGTTTCATCATTGTTAACATTCGAATCATTTTGTAAAGAAGATATAATTTCTTCGGGGGTTGATGTTGACAAGCTCTGTGAAGTTGGATCTTTGATGGAAATATTTCCATTAGCTTTAACGATAGCATTTTCAGGAAGAGATTTGAGCTTCAAAACTGGTTTCATTTCAGATTCACCTTTATGAAGTACATCAAAACACCATTGCCAATTAGGATGAATTGCACATGTACAACGTGGAATTTTACGAGCTAAAAATTTAAAAGCTATATTTTAAGCAAACTAAAAAAAGAAACGAATACCAATAGGATGCCAGCCTTCGTACATCCAATTTTTTGCAATGGCAAAATTATTTCCAGTATTAAGATCTTCATGAACAGTTTCAGCAAAAGTAAATAACCAATCACCAGCATGCTGAACAACAAGCTCTGATTGACAATTGGTAGTATCTGATAAATCCTTTGAAATGACATGATTCTTGTGTTGAATGGGGCAAGGACATGAATCATCGTATTGAAAAAGTAAACGATTAAGTTTAGCAAAGCTCTCTGCATGCTTGATTAACCAATACTGAAAGACGTATATGAATATTTTAATGAAAAAATCCAAAAAGCTACTCACTTTATCGGCACTCCCAAAAAACAGGAAATTCATGTGGCATAATTTAACTGAAATTCGGATATATAATTTCACATATTTATTCAAAAAAAGCAACATACATTCTTCCAAGTGATCTGAAGATCCAGTACCTTCTGCACCCCAACAAACCATTGGAACGTTGATTCCCAAAATATCATCAGCACCTTCAGGTTTCAAATCGTCAAATCGGGTTCGAATATCTTTCATCCACCAAATATCAGGAAAAACTGCATCATTAAGAATATCTCCGACAGCATTATTTTCGCCATACAAAAAACCAAACCCTTTTTTCTGTGACATTAATTCGAGCTTTTTGAAGTTTTCCGAAGAAAATAGATTTCTAAAAAGACAAATACAATATAATTTAAACATTCAGAATAAAACACACCGTTCATCAAGTTCATATTCAAGCTTCTGTGCATAAATTTGACCGATTGTGGCATTTCTAACTGGTTTTCTTTCACAAAGGAAAAGTCCATCACAACCTTCAACTTCAGAATATTTCAATTTTGTAGCAGCAAACACTTGAAGATCATTATGATTGTCAGAAAAATGCTTGACATAATCAAATCCATCATCAAACTCTTGCATATGAACCTAAAGTTTTAATTGTTTTTAATGGAGATTTTTTAATGGAGTATGTATATAACTTACAACGACGACCAAAACCAATGGACAATTTCGTTTAATTTCAACAACGAATGGAACAACTTCATGTCGAGAAACATTTGGCGGGCAAATATACCTCCTGAAAATAAATATTTATAAATATTCAGCACAACACATAAAAGCAGAAAATATTACCGGCACCAAAGTGAACTATTTTCTTGATCAAAGATAATGGATGTCATTACAACAAACACTATAAAAAAATGTACGATGCTAAAAAAGTCAAATTTTAAACATTGAAACGAATTACGTCAACGAAGAAATTAAATAAAATAAATAATAAGTAAATTTCAATAATAACACCCTTAATTTTGTCATGTTGTTGTAACCGTAGTTAAACTAATATAAAACAATAATATTTATTACGGATCAAATAAATATACGACGAAATATGATCACGGTGATTAAAAGTTTATCAAAGTAAAAATCGTTGAAGAGAAAAAGATCAACGAAACGAGGAGAAACAATTTGGCTGCGTTGACTAAATGTTAAGCACTGAAAAGTGTAACACTCAGTCAACGCGACGCCAACTATAAAAACAATATAAAACAAGGGTACAACATCTCTCCCCATTTAAATTAAGAAGTGGCAAAACTATGAGTAGTATTTTCTATGATTGTCATCCAATCACTAGAATCCAATGTTCTTAAAAATGGAATGATTCCAATCAAATATTCTTCATCGTTTTTATTCATATATTCCTAAAAAAATTACAACGTTCCTCTATTTTCTCAAGATATAAGACGTTTTATGCCAAACGGTAATCGGAACGTATTAATAAAACTAAAAACTATACCATTAAATATTTCAACCAAATTATTAATTGATATTTATTTTCAACCAAAAAAAATTTAAAAGCACAGTAAACTATTTAAACATTGGTACAGATTGCCTTTTTTCATAGGAAAACCCACGGAACTCTGAAGTCTGACGTGATATGTCATACATCGAAATATAATGATATTTATTTATTTTGAATGATTAGCAAATACCAAAACTGAAAATAAATCAAAAGTACAAACATTATTTCAAAATTTGAAAAAAAAAGTTTTTTCAAGCGTGTATTTGTCAAAAATATTTAAATCTAATATTCCTGGTGTTCAATATTGTCTTCGATTATATCCCAATGGAAAAAACGAAGGTGCAAGAAATAGAATTGGAAACTATTTATATATTGATTGTAAAATGTCAAAGCAAATCAATGCTTCTTTTACAATGTCAGTTAAATCTGCTTCAACTAATATTCATGCTTTGAACCATCGCTTCATGAATTCCGATTGTTTCAGAAGAAAACTTTGCACTCGTGATGAAGCATTTGATCTAAACAAAGTATCATAATAGATTTTTGTCATTTACCGAAAATTGCTGATTTTTTAAAGATTTAGAATCAAGTTTTTGAGAAAAAAATGTTGAAAATTCAATGCAATTTTCCAAGCAACTTTTAAAGTTTAAAAATTATATTTATGACAGAAATGTAATAATTGAATCAAATTATCACTTTCGTTTTGATCCAAAAAGGCAGAAATATTTTGGGCATAACAGTAATCAACTGCAGCTTGAACAATTTCATACTTGAATTCTGGAATTGAAACACAAATTTCTTGTGCTTCTTCAAAATTTGATTCAAACATTCTTGTAAAAACTGAAGATTCGGCAGCAAGAATCATTTTGCGAATCTTTAAACTAACAATTTTAATTTTCAAATTAAAAAAAGTTTATACTTTTATGGTTTTATTCCCGATTAAAATATCAAAACCTTCGGTGGAATTTTGCTTTAATCGTTGACCCCAATCTGATATGTCACAAATTTTGGTGTTAGTTTTACCAGATTTGTTATTTGCTTTATCCGTGTAAGAGAAACATCCTTCCACAAAAATTGTTAATTTTCCATCAATAAAATAACCATTTATTGCATCGTTATATGGAATCACGCACAGATCGATCACCTTCTTTCCAACGGATTTCCCGCTTTCACCTTTTGCTTCTCCTAAACTTCCAAATTTTATTGAAATGTAACAAACTCAAATTATTTACTTGAATTTAAAATGAAGATATGCTCGATAACTGATTTCTTTTTCCAATTCAAAATGTAACCGAGAAGGTATTATTATATGGAGAATAACTCCACATTAAATCTGATTTAATATCAGGCATTTCTTCATCAGTTTTTATAACCGTTGAAAAGATATCTTTTTTTCTTACATTTTCAGTTAACAATCCTTTTTCCAATTTCATTGTTGTATGAAAATTGTATCCGGAAGTATTTCGCATCTCATGTGTCTGAAATGCACATTTAGGGTTTTATAAAGTTTATGACAATAATAAAAGCTTACTGTAATTACTATAGGAAGAGCCATGATGAAAAATAAAATACAAATGTCTCTTTTTTTGTCGGCAAAATTCCAACGTAAAGATATATAATGTGTACCTAGATTGCGACTATATAGTGGTTGAAAAATTTGTTTTGTCTTGCAAATTTTTCTTTTAGAAAAACGTAACTAATCAATTAAGTTACCTTCAAGGAATAGTAATCAAATAAATCAAGTGCTTTGACCTGTTAAATATAAAAATTTAAAAATACCAATACAGCAAACAATTTTCTTCATGCACTTGCATTATTAATTTCTAAAAAATCCTTTACCTTTTTTCAGTTACTCAAATATTGAAGTTCTTTTCCAATTATGGCTTTTACTCAACAAAATATTGTAAGTTTTACTATAAATTTAAACATAAAAAATTATTTTTAGATTTATGAATATGGGTTTGATACAAAATGGGAACTGGATAAACTCATTTTTACTGAAACAAATAAGATAATTTCAGAACCAAAAGTTGTGGAGGGAATGCCTGATGTTAAATGGTATTTAGAATGTGTACCTGTGTGTACAAATCTTTTCGGATGGCCATTCACCTTTTTTTTTCATATTGAATCAAAAAATGAAATAAAATACCAAATTGAAGCACAAATTGGAAACCTTAAATGCAGTAAGATTTTTTAAAATAATTTATTTAAACCTACTGCTCATTTTGTTAGATACAATTGAAAAGTCAAGTAATGGAAACCTTCGGAATGAATTAGCTCGCATTTCAAATGAAGACATTTATAATCCATCTAAAGGTTATTTTAAAAATAACAAGGTTACAGTAAATGTTCGAGGAAGGTTTTCATTTGTTCATCAATCAACTAATTCAAAAATAATTCGAGATGCAGCTAAATGCGGATTACAATTAAAGGAAGCATTTCCACATGATTTTACGATTACGGTTGGAGAAAAGGAAATTAAAGTTTGTTTATTATCACTTTATCTAAAAATATTTTTAATCTTATTCAGATCACAAAACCTTTCCTTTCCACCGAATCTTCAGTTTTTGCAAGAATGTTTGAATCAAATTTTAAAGAAGCTCAAGAAAATCGCGTTTCAATTCCGGAATTCAAGTTTGAAATTGTTCAAGCTGCAGTTGATTACTGTTATGCCCAAAATATTTCGGCTTTTTTGGATAAAAATGATAATGAAAATATAATTCAATTATTATATTTTTGTAATAAATATGATTTTAAAACTTTAAAGGTTTGTATTTTTATAATTTTTTGAACAATTTCTCTGATAACCATATTTTAGCCGAAATTGGAAGAACTTCTTGCTTCAAAAATTTCAGTTTCAAATGTTGCAAAATTTGCTGCAGTCGGGGATAAAGGAAATTCTCCTAAGCTCCGGCAAACTTGCGTTAACTTTGTTCGCTCATTGTTCAATACACAACCATCCTGGAAGGGAACAAAGTTATCAGATTTTTTTTTTTTTTTTTTTTTTTTTATTTTTTTATCACGTCTAAGCGATGCCACTCACTTTCCGTGCGGTAATGCCATAATACAGTTGGATATGTTTACCCTGGGGTCCCTCCAGTAGCCATTTTTAATGTCTTTGGTTTGATTTTGATGCAGATTTTATCAAAAATGTTTTCGCTTCAAGTTTTAATATTCAACCTTGAATCTGAATTTGCTTTTTTGTTATTTATGAATGATTTTGTCTTGTTTTTTGTATTGCTTCTATCAATAAAATTTTTTCCTTTGAGCTCTTTTTAGTGAAATATGCAAATTTTCAATTATTTTAAAAATCTTGTTATTTTAATATTGACCAATAACTACTGTACAAATTTGTAGCAAAAAAATTTGTAGCAAACAAAAATATGATTTTTAAGCATCTTTTTATTTCATTTCGAAGAAGGTACAACTTTGAAAAATAAAATAAAAACATGACGGCAAAAAAAGCCTTCATTTTGCGTGAAAAACATAATCAAATTGGCACTTTTTGGTTAGAAAAAGAATAATTGAAAATTCATTCATTTTTTGCAAATAATAAGAAAAATACTTGAGCTTTTTTGAAATTCAAATAAATTTTTGTTGAGTGCAATTCTTCTTTAATTAATTAATACCCGCTAAATCGTTTCAATTTGTTCACAATTTCGGCAAAAGTCGGCCTATTTTTTGGATCAAGACTCCATGTATCTGTCATTAAATGAGAAATTTGAAGGGGACATCCCTCAGGAGGTTCCATTCGATATCCAGATTCAATATGCCGAATAACATCTTGTATAGGCTGAAAATTTGTCTGGGATTTATTAATTATGAAATTATATATTTTAATATTATTAATAAACTTACAATTCTTGGATATGGAATTCTTCCAAATGAAAATATTTCCCAAAGCAAAATACCAAAGGACCAACAATCAGATTTACTTGTGAAAATCTAAAAAATAAAGAAATTATGCAAATTTCTGTCAATGCCAAATTGGCAAACTTACACTCTGCCTCAATGCCTCAGGGGCTGTCCATTTAATAGGGAATTTTCCACGAACTGATTCATTGACAGGTTGAGCAATTAATTGTGCCAAACCAAAATCGGAAATTTTTGCAACAAAATTTTCATCCAATAAAATATTTCTTGCTGCTAAATCTCGATGTACAACATGTTGCCGTTCCATGTATGCCATGCCTTCGGCAACATCAAGGGAAAATCGAATAAGTTGTGTTCGTTCAACTTGATGCCTTCCTCGAGATCTCAAATAATCAACTAAATTTCCATTTGCCATAAATTCTGTAAACATATAAACTTCTCGAGAAGTTTCATCCAGCACAACTCCAAGCAAAGCAACAAGATGTGGATGTCGCAAATCTCTGAAATATTTCAAAGGGTATATATTTGAGAGTTTGAAATTCAAAACATTTGAAAAATATCGTTTACAAAAAATTTGGACTTTAGAAAACTCTTTTTCTCTAAGGGCACGATAACAAAAATTTTCGAAACCCTTTAAAAAATTTGCATAAAAACATCAAAATTCTTTGAACATGGTTTTTAAAAATATTTTTTGCTTTTCTGATAAAAACTTAAAATTTAAGTTCCAAAAGATTAATTAATTAATGAAAGAAAGAAAAGATAAAAACAACTTACATCATAACCTTTGCCTCATTCAGTAAATCCGAAGCCATGCCATTCTTTAACATTTTAACCGCAACTTTTTTGGATTTATAATATCCACAATGTACATCACCAAATTCTCCATGTCCTAAAAATAAATTTGCATATTAGAAATACAGTACCCTAATTTCAAATATTTCTTACCAATAACATCACCAAGTTGTAAATCTGAACGATTAATTAAAAAATTTGATTTTCGAAATAGCTGTTTTTGTTCTTCCCAATTTGCTGATTCATATGAAATTTTAAAGGCATCAGAAATTAATGGAGTGACTAATCTAAAAAAAAGTATAGACATTTATCAAAAAAGTTGAAATTTGATCGTTTTATGTCATTTTAAATTAAACGAAAGTACTCACCGATGACAAAGACCATCTGCATCTCTTTTATAGTGCTAAAAAATCAATAAAAATGTAAAAAAAGTGTAATAAATTTAAAAAAACTAACTGAAACAAGTTGGGTTAAATTATCAAACATTTCTTCTTTATCACATGATAGTTGGCCATTTACGAGATATATCCTAAAATTGAAATTAATTAGAATAAAACATGCAAAATAATTAATTAATTACAGTACCTATAATGTTCAACTTTTCCATTGCAGGCAACACAAAGCGTAAAATCACCAGGATAATTTGTACTATTTCTTATCAAAAATGTTCCATCTGAACGACTTTTAAGTAATCTGAAAAAATTTGAAATAAAAAATTACGGTAAATTTATTTACGGGATATAGGAAATATTTTTGAGTTTTAAAAAGATCAAAGGGTAAATGCCGCTTTTCAACCCGGAGGCAGTTTGAAACCAAATTTGAAAAAGAGTCATTCAAAATCAAAAATGCCAAAAGAAGCTTACTTTTCCGTTCGATCCCTAGAAATATCGCCATGAAAGAATGGCATTTGTGTATCATCAAGCATTACAATTGGCTTAATAAATTCATGTGAATGGGAGGAAGCCGTTGAAGCAGCAACACTATTGCCATTTGTGTGATGATGATGATTATTATTATTGTTATTATTATTATGGGATGTTGCAATCATCTTCTTTTTGGCATTTTTAATAACAGAAAAAAATTATTAATATTTAATATTTTTAAAAATATCTGAAAACAGCGTTTAAAAATTAATATTAAATTTTAAAATATCCATTAAAAATTAGTCATAGAATTAATTAAAAATGAAGAACACGTAAATTTTAGTTGATGAGTGTTAAATAAGTTTTAAAATGGAATTAATTAAAAAATCAATTTTTACATTTTCAAAAAAAAATATGTCAAAAAATTTATTTTTAACAAAAAAAGTTAAAAAGGTTTTTTTGGGCGCGCGAGAAAAAAAAGAAAGAAAAGCAATGACTCGTCGTCGTCTTCCAGAAGTCAAGGAAAAAAAGAAAGAAAGGAAGGAAGAAGGAAGTGTGCTAGAAAAAAAAGAAAGAATATAATACATATAACCCCATCATCATCAACATCATCAACATCATCGACATTGACTTCGGCGTCCTTATTTTTTTTCTTCTTTTGTTGTGAACGAGAAAGAAAAAAAAACGAAGACTTTTTTCTTCTGACACATTCATACTTCAAACAATGGAATAAGAAGAAAAAAAAGTTTTTTTTTATTTTTGGAGGAAGGGGAGGTTAACACAACAACAAAAAAAGCTAAAAGAAAAGTGCTTTTCCTCTGTGTTTGACTCTCTTCAGGTCTTTAAGTTTTTACTCCAAAAAAATTTTTTTTTCAAAATAAATAAATAAAAAATATACACGAACGATTTTCTTTCAGTTTTAGTTTTTGTAATTTTGTAGTTGAAGAAGGAGTTGAAGGAGAAGCAAGCAAGTGAGATAGATGATGGTAGCTGTTAATATTTATAGGAAGAGGAAGGAAGATAGATAAAAGGGGGAAAGCTGAATATACACATTTCAAAAAACGAAGAAGAAGAACGATATTTTTTTGAAGCTTTTTTTTCAAAAAAAAAAATATTGGCGTGTTTCTTTCTTCCGCTTTCTTGAGTTTTTTTCTCCTTCCTTCATTTTGTTTCTGCGCAGATGTTTGCAAAAATAAAAAAAAAAAGAGAACACACTCTCACACATTTTAGGGGGATGACTGTATATATTTATATATTATTTGAACACAGCGAACATCCCTTCTTCCTTCCTTTCTGTCCTTCTCTATTCTATTTTTTGTTCAACCCTTTTTTTTAAACGATAGATAGAGATACGTCGCTCATCGTTGTTGGCGGAGGAGAGTATTTTGTCATCGGCGTCGTCGGCGTCGGTAGTGTCGGTTCACCTTCAAAAAAATCTTTTAACCTTTTAGTATATTTTTTAAAGTTGATGACTGCTGCTGATGGTAGTGTTTGTCTTTCTTCCTTCCTTCTTTTTCAACTTTTTCAATGACCGACAAAATACGAAAACAATATATAATTTTATGCAGGCGCAATATTTCACTTTTAGCATTTTAGTTCATTTTCTTGCCACAACAAAAACAGTGACTTTAAAAAAACTTTTTTTTGACGGCCGACCGACGGGATCTTCTCTCGTGGAAGTCAGATTTTCATATATCCCCCGATCTGCCGCGATCCGACACGCCATCTTTTGATATTTTTGAAAGGGATCCATTTCTTTCTCTTTTTCTTTTGTTTTTGCTCTATCTCTATCTATTAGTTTTGAAATTTGATTTTGATTGAAATTGACTCCTTCTTTTTTTCTTTCTCTCACTTTTACTTCAACATTGTGTCCGTCGTCCATCGACTGATTTGAACTGGCTGCAGCTTGAATTTCCATTGGACAGCCTTTTGGTCACTTTTTTTGAGACAAATAATTTGTTTTGCTTTTATTTACATAGATACGTGCACTGGCGTTATGCGACGCGAGTGTTCCCTGCATTTTTTTTCGTCCAAAAGAAAATGCAAGAGAGGTATACTGTAGAAATTAAAACTTTTTTGTTAATTATTTAATTTTATCCTACCAAATGCAAAATTTGGCTGCAAATTTGTAGCCGCGTGCGTTCACGCCTGTGTCGCAGTGGTAGAAAGCGGCGAGTTTCGAACAAAATGTCGCGAGTTCAAATCTCAATGAAAAACGAAAAAAAAAGTTGCTGCAAAAAAGAGTGATTTGTGAACCCCACACGAAAATATTGAAGAAAAAAAGTGTTCCCCGGCCGAAAAAAAATGTATTTTTGGTATTTTTCTTTATCAGTTATCTTTTTTATCAGTACTATTACTATTAATTTTTTTTATCCATTATTAATCAGAAAAAAATTCTGCATTCAATGGTACGAAAATTATGTTTTTAACTAAACTTTGAAAAAACAGTGCACATATCTATATTTACACCTTTTTTTTCTCTTTTTCCTTCTTCTTCTTTGATTCGATTACTCATTCCTAAAGAGTGATTTTTGTTATTCTTGAGGTTGGGGGTTGCCAAGAAAAACAATTGAAAATGAATGGGGATTAAAGAGAGAAAGTGGGAGATAAAGAGAGGGATGAGAATAATATAAGTGGAAAACAGAAAAACGATAAGAGAGATTAGCCGCCTTTTATGTTTGCGCTTTCAAAAATAAGGTATTATAATATTGTTTTGAACTTGGGTAAAGAAATGTTTTTGTTGGAGGTCTTTCTCTTTCGGGAATGCTTGAGATTCACAGCGGAATTTTTAGGAAAAATTAGTAAAATTCGATCAAACTTTTGCAAGCATTCTATTCTTTCTCGATATTTTTGCTTGAAACTTTTCCAATAGCTTCTCCAACATGTTATCTACAATTCTAGTTTGACTCATGTTAATTGAAAGCATACTGCTAAAGTTATGCCCCAACAAAGGTGCACCATCGTGTTTTTTACCGAAATTAACTTTTGCAAGCATTTTGTTTTAAAAGCATATTTTAACTTACTGCTTTTTCTAATATGTTCCCAACATTCATATCTATGATTATAGTTTGAATTATTTTAATTGGAAGTAATGCGACTGAGTACGAGCTGATTGAAAAAAGCGCTTATTTCCAAAATACAAGGAAAAAATTCCGCTGTGGATTGATTTTGATGGCCTTTTTTAAATAAACGGATTACGGTTTGATTCAAATTTCGGCACAGCCTTCCAAAATGCCAAAAGATGTTCCATCAATTCCAACATGGCATGTATGCCGAACATCACCTTGTGGTTCACTTATCATCAATTTCTTTTTCTCTGCGGGCACTTTTGAAACTTTTACCTTTTATCAATCTCAAATTTGAACCTTTTCTCGATTTTTGTGATAACCGTCTTTATCAATAATCATGATGTTAAAAATATCAAAACCTCTTGTTGTTATTAATCTTTGGCTTTGTTTATTTTTGAAAACTGCCAAAAACACATTTGAATGACCAATGAAAAATCCTTTTGTATTCTTGTATTTTTGTGCCATTTTGTGTCTCTTTCTTCCTTTCAACTTTTTGAACCCCAAAAAATTATTGTTTTAAAAACTTTTAAAAATATTTAATAATTAACAAGCATCGACGACAAAAACAATAAAAAAAGAAGCAGAAAATAAATGACTAAACATCTTTTTGTTTGTTCAGAAAAATATTTTACAAAAATGAGTAATTGTTAATTTTAAAAAAAAATTGAAGAGCCACAAAAAACCTGAAGAAGCTTTGATTTTTGATTGTTTCAAAAAAAACGCAGGTCAAAAAACTTGAAACAAGAAAAAATTCCATTTTGCTTACGTGTTTCTTGTAAAAAATCTATTGATTGAAGAGGATATATTTTTAAAGAAGGGATTTTGAGTTATCGCAAAACTGAAACAGAAAAAAGCATGGAACAGTAACGAAAGGTAAAACAAAAACCTGAAAATCATGAAATTGAGTTAAAAGTATTAATGTACAAAAACGAAAATTCTCTGAATGCCTGATTTTCAGGTTTAGTCGAAAAAAGGTTCCCTTCCAACTAAAAAGTAACATTAACAAACACACGTTTAAACAAAATATAATATATATTTTTTGTACATTTGTAAGCTACTTGAAAATGAATATCAAGCTTAATAAAGTTGCGATAATCTTCAATTTGATCCGATTGATAAATAAAAGTAAAAAAAGAAGAAAAGAAAACTGCTTCAAAATAACCGGTTGAAGAATAAAAGTGGACCACCTTAATCGAAAATAAACAATAAAAGTAAAAATCAAACAACAGCTTTTTGATTTTACTGTTTTAATCAAGCATTTTTTAGGTAATAATTTCTCACATGATAAAACTTTAAAAATGCCTTTTTATTATCAATCAAAAATCACATGAGGAAATGTTTCTAAAAATAAAAAATAGAAAATATTAATAAAAGTACAAATGTTAAAATTTTGTTACAATACTACTGTAAAATGTATGTTTTTATTTTTAGTCAAACTTGAAAATCAGGAATTCGGAGCAAGAGTTTCAATGAGCAAAAACGAAACTTCCCCGAATGCCTGATTTTAAGATTTTGTCACAGAAGAATTTTCGTAAAAACAGTGATAATAATTTTTTAACTGTTAAAATTTAATAAAATAACTTATTAAAAGTTTTGGTAAAAGTACAGTATCATTTTTTGTTCTTTCTGCCGTTCGATCATATTCTTTCAAATGTGAATTAAATAAAATTGTTAGGTATTGAATATTACTGTATTTAAAAACTTTTATTCAAGTATTCAAACTATAAATTTATTTTATGTATTTACAAAATTTTGATAAACATGAAAGTAAAAAAAAGATGCCAGCATTTCACAAAATTTTTCAAAGAAGAAACAAAAAAATTATTGGCAAGGACAAAAATGAAGATTCATGAAAAGATGAAGAGAAACAATGTTTTTAAACATTAAAAAAAAGTATAACCCTGATTTGCATAATATTATTTTTTTAAACAAAAAAACAAAGAAATTGAGCTTCGGTAAAGAAAACCGGAAAAAGAAAGATTGAAAACCAACAACAAAAAACACGCATAAAATTATTGATTGAAAAATATTTAAAATTTAAGAATTTCCGATTGATTTTCGTAATCTCCAATTCGGCGAGCTTCAATCGGATATCGCATTTTTGGTTTTGGTAAAACTGATGGTGGAGGAGCTTTTAAGATGGATGATTTATTATTTTGATAATTCCTTTCCAAAGTTGTCTCTTCTTCTAAAGGGGGAGCGGAAGCTCGAGAATACTGGGTTCCAGCAATAATTGTAAGCTCCGTCGAGGTTGAAGATCGGGATGAAGAGGATGACCTTTTTTCAGGAAGTGGAGAAGTTGATTTTAGGCGATTTCCACATTGCACCAAAAGTTTATAAGCTTCTTGAGCTTCTGGAGACCATTCATCTGCTTGATGATAAGGTTTTGGTTCGATTTTGGAAGAAAATTGCCCGAGGGCATGAGTTGGTGAGGGAGAGGCTTTCTTCTCTTCACTGAGTTCCTTCTTCAAAAGTGACGCTTTACTCGCTTTTCGATCTAAGCTTCGCTGTTTTTCAAGTTCTTTTGCAGCTTTTGCCAAATCATGATTTGCCCGTTTCTTGAAAGCTTCAAAATCTTTGTCATTCATATCTGCCAAAACTCCATCGGAATTGTCCAAAACCTTTGAAGAAGTATTATATCCCCTTGAGCCATTTAGCAGGGGTCGAGTATCTGAGAAATCCATTGAATCTGAAGTTTTTGAAGAAATCATTGAAAAATTTGTGATATCTGCTTGAAGATCGGATAAAACCTGATCCAGCACAGATTCAGGATGGGATGAAATTGTTGAAGATGAAGTGGTTGTAGTATTTCCAGATTGAAAAGAATATTCTCCATTGCTTGAAGGAAGATTTAAGAGTTGTTCTTTTCGATCCCGAAATTCTGCAGCAATATCTCCAGCAACGGTCCTTCGATTCAGGGTTGATGAAGGGGAAGCCATTTTATTTTCAATTACCAAAGCACTACTCCGAGTTGCAGCAGGTTTGGGCGGAAGGGCTGGTGCAGGGACAGGAGACATTGTGCGATTTCGTGGAAATAAAATTGGTGGAGATTTTTGTTCCCCTGAGGCAACAGGAAAGATATTCTTTTCACTTGAAATATGCCGAACTGGAGTTCCTGGAGAAACAGGTGCCGCTGCATTTGGCAATGTTGGAATTCGCCTTGGTGCAGGTCGGGGCGGGACTTTTGCATCCCCATTTGTCGTTGGAACTGGGAATGGCGGAGGAAGAGCCTTTGAAAGCAAATTTTTATCACCTTCCAAAATGCCAAAAGATGTTCCATCAATTCCAACATGACATGTATGCCGTACATCACCTTGTGGTTCACTGATCATCAATTTCTTTTTCTCTGCGGGCACTTTTGAAACTTTTACTTCTTTCTTTTTAATAATTGGTGCACGGAAATTTACAGTTGCTGGAGTTGGAGATTCTGCGCCAAGATATGCCACCGTTTCAGCAGGTTTAAATAATCCAATTGATCCATTCCTCATTGCACCCAACCAATATTCACTATTCAATACACCAGAGGGACTAAAAAAATTTGCATAAATATCATAAAAATAGAGTTGGGTAAACAAAAATCAAAATGTTTTTCGCATTTAGAAATTTCGATTTTTCCATGCAAATTACTGAAATTACAGTATAACTTACCATCGATTCAAAAGAATGATAACTTCATTTCGATTAAAATTTAGCAAAGTTTTATCTGAACTATGTTGTTCGGATACTGTAATTAATAGTTGTGGCATCAAATCAGGTAAACACGAAACTAATTGATCGAAACTCGGACGTTTTTCAGGATCTTGATTCCAACACTGTTGCATTATATCTAAAATTTATGGCATTTTTAAATATTGTTCAAATTGCAACTGATAAGGTTCAAAAGGTTTAATTTCAAAATTTGCATATTACAAAATTCAAAGGGTCTAAATCACATAAAAGTAAGACTTACTATAAAATTCAATGGGACATCCCTGAGGGCAATCCAATCTTTGACCTTCAAGATCAATGGCACTTAGAATCTGGGCACCAGTATATCCACTCCAAGGATTCATACCGTAACTGAACATTTCCCATCTAAAAAGATAAAAATGAATTAAATTTCAGGTACTTTTTATAGCAACGAAAATTGAATAAAAATTGTTTCCTCATTTTTTTTGACTTGAAAGATTAAAAGCGTGAAAAAAGTGGAGGCGTTTCATAAGCGTGATAACGACCTCTTAAGAGGATCTTTTTTTGAGGTATGACTATCATCAAAAGAAAAAAAGACAAAAAGTAAACTACAAAGAAATACATTTAACTGTTAAATAAATAAAATAATTTTTATTACTTTTTATAGAAATTAAAAAATTCTAGGGTGATCAAAACTCAAAGAAAAAAAGGTGACTACAATGTTTCAAGCTTTTAAGTATTTCCGCTTGGATTTTTGGTACTTTTTTTTATCAGAAAAAATATTATTTTTAAAAATGTACAAAAGTTTTACGACTTTTAACCTTTATCAATGAAAAATGTATCGAAAATGTAGGTTCCAAAAAGAACACAAAACTAATAATTAACCAATGGTACACTTATTAAAAGTCCAAAAAGATCAGAAACGAAAAATTTAGGTTAAAAACACAGTAACAAAAAACAAGAATTACTGTAATTCTTCATAAAAAAGTACAGTAATTAAGTCACATGTTACTGTATCAAATATAAATATCAAATCCAATTTAAAAACTTACAAAGTAACAGCAAATGACCAAACATCAGATTTTTCTGTGAATCTCAAATAATTTATTGATTCTGGAGCACACCATGCAATTGGAAGTCTCATGGTTGGAGAGAATTCTGATCGATAATAATCTTCTCCAATTCCAAGGGATCGAGATAATCCAAAATCAGAGATTTTAACCTTCTCTGCAGAAAATACCAAAACATTCCTGGCTGCCAAATCTCTGAAGTTTAAAAGTTATGTAAATTTGCATGTTTATTAAAAATTTGCATACCTATGAATTAGCCTTTCAGAAGCTAAATATTGCATTCCTTTTGAAATTTGAATAGAAAATGTACATAAAACATCCACAGGGAATGAAGCCCTTAGGGCAGGTTTTTGGCAGCATTCAAGAAGGGATCCACATGGAGCTAATTCTGATACAAGCATAACAGATTTTGTATCCAAAACAACTCCATAAAGTCGAGTAACAAATTCATGGCGCATTTTTGTCATAATTGCAGCTTCTTGAAGGAAGGAAGTCGGATTCGCGATTAATTTTTCTGGGGGAACCCGTTTTACTGCTACCTAAAAAAAGTTTTTATGCAAATTTTTAGATGATTTTTAAAACACTAAAAACGCAGTTTGCCTTTAACAACAATCGGAAAAATCCAAACAGTTAAAAAATCTTTAAGAAACCAAAAAAATAATTATGCAAATTTTTTTAAAACAAATAAAAATTTATGCAAATTTTTTAAAGTTTAAAAATTTGAATAAATCTTCTCTTTTTTTGAGATAAAGATCAAATAAAAAGGGTAATGTTTTAAAATTTAATTAATGTTTGAAAAAAATTACCTGTATAATTTCACCATTTGGTTGTGTCCAAGAAGATAACCAAACAGAACCAAATTCTCCAGTTCCAAGCTCTTTACAAAGTTGAATATTTGAAGCTGGAATAACGTGTTGATTTTCATCACATGGACTTGACTTTGTATTAATATATTCCGGAACTTTGTCATTTTTATTTCCAAATACTTTTTTCAACTTTCCAAAAACGGATGAAGATTGCGGGAAATATTTTAAATATTCTCGATGCAGACGTTTTTGCTCGGGCCTTGACATTCCAATCTTTTCAAAATCTTTTTCATCCGTAAATGATAAATCACCTGCATGTCGAAGCTTTAGAACAGTTTTAAGTTTGTCGTGATATCTGAAAAAATAATTTGCATATGGTTAAGAAACGTAAGGAAAACTCTATTAAAAAGTTATCGTGTTTTCAAAAGTCAAAATTTCTCTATTTTTTACTATTACTACAGTAAGATATTATCAGTAAATTTTTGTTTTTGGGCATTTCTTGAACTTTTTTGAACCAAACAAATAAACATGCAAAAAATTTGAATAAAAATTTATTTTTGGTCAACTTAAGTTTTTTTGAAATTTCAAATTTGTGTCAAGGCAACATTGAAATTTTTGAGTGTGAAATTTTGATTTCGAATGACGTAAAAAAGGGATAAAAAAACAAAAATGTTGATCGATAACTGCAAAAACAGAAGCCTTAACCAAAAAAAGATTTAATCTCATTTTCCATTCATTTTATGAATCATCAATAATCTTTTTTTCCTTTTTTTCGATTTCCCTGTTCCCAAAAAATGCTCTTCTTAACGTTTAAATAAAACATTCAAAGATCCTAAAAAAAAACCGACTTACTCTAGCAATTCTGCATCTTTTAAAAGTTGTTGAAGGGAAATTTGTGCCGTGCCATTTTTGGCATAATTATTATTACTGCTGTTACCATTTATCGAAGGCATTTTTTCATTGCTGCTACTGCTTCCATTTTTAATGTGGTGCCCGTTTTGTTTCATCTTTTTTTATAAGTTCAACAGGAAAATAAAATCAATAAAATAACGATGTAGAAAAATACCAGAAATAAGCGTTCCTTTTTGAAAAAAAAATAGAAAAAAATATGACTGTTGCGTTCAGCGGCTTTTATTGATCCATCCAAAAATAGAGAGAAGAATCAAATATTAGAAATTTTTAACAGCAACAAATCAAATCAAATAATATTATATGGGAAGGAAGGGAAAAAAAGATAGTCGAACAAAAAAAATTATAGGCGTAAAAAATATAAGGGTTTCTTTCAATATTCTTCTTTTTTTCTTCTGTTTTTCTGCGCTGAAAAGTTTTTTTGGTGCTGCAGCAAAGAAAGAAGAGAAAAAAGGCGCCCCCAAGCGGTCAATCTTCGTCGATCATCACCATCATCATTCAAACAAGAAGAAGAAGAAAGAAAAAAGTGGGGTTTCTTTTGTGTTAATTTTCCTTCTTCTTTTTCTGCCACAAAAAATATCACACAGAAAAAAGGTTGGCGGGGTTTTTCTTCAACTTCTAAAATTTAAAAAGATTGAATAAAAAGTGAAGTGAGAGAGATATATTTAATCGGAAGTGTTTCTTTGAAATCTTAAAATTTTTTAAAAAATCAAAGAAAGAAAATATGGAATAGAATTCACAGTTTTTAAATAAAATAAACACAAATAAATATAACGTACATAAAAGTCGCGTGGGGTTTTTTGCCTATTTATTTTCGATCGTCTTTTTCCTAGTTTCCCCCCTGTTTTCCCCCCTTTGATCATCTTCTTTTTTCCTCCCCACCAATTTTGATTCCATTTTTTTTATCGATATTTGATATGAGTCAGTAGGGAAGAGAGAAAAAAGCAGAGATTTTTAATCAAAAAAATAAATAGTGTGAAAAAAAAATTATTTTTAAAAAAATTTAAAAACATTGCATTTGAAAGAGCAAAAATTATGAGTGAGTGATGTTAAATCTAAAAACAACAACCATAAATAATTTTTAGATGTGGTTGTTTTTTTACTGCTGATAAAGGGATTTAAAATGGGTTGAGAAGGGGTAAAAAAAGGTAAACAGTTAAAAACGGAATTTTTAGCTTTTTAAGACTTTTTGCACATTTTTGAAGATTAAAATTGTACGATTTCATTGAGTGAAGTTTAAAAAAGGGGCAAAAGTCAAAAGATAAAAAATAATATGGATCAATATTTTAATAGTCGAGGCCACATTTTTAAAAATAAGAAAGTACCAAAAAGTATTATGTTTGAAAATTTTAACAAAAATTCACAAAAGTGGTCCGATACAAAACAACTGGATCAAAAAATTGACAAAATCAAAAAAGCGCAAAAAGCAGCTAATTTGATTCTATGCAAATTTTATTGATTGTGCTATTATACGATCAGTGAAAATTCAATGACTAATAAAATAAAAAAGGTTCAAAAAATAATTTGCAATTAGAACAATCTAAAATTCTGTTACCCCAAAATTAATCTCATTAGTCAAAACCTTCTTTTTTAACCGAAAACAAATTTTTTCTCCAAAAACGTTCAACTATTTTAACCTTCTTTTTTTGCCTATCAACCACTTACACGCAATTTTCTTCTTCAAAAAAAAACTTAAATCATTCAACCTTTGAATTTCAATGAATGGAAACACTTCAACAAAAAAGAAGAAAGTTATGTCAAATTTTTCAAACGCAATGAAAAAAAGAACCTCAAAAATTATTCTTAAATTTTTATATTATGGCAGAAAAAAACGTCTTATTAGTCAAAAAAATAAAAAGAACCCGTTTTTTGTATTATAAAAAAAAATCAAAAAAATCGTTGTCAGTTTTTTAAGTTAAAAAAAATTAAAAGTTAAAAAATTAAAGGGGGAAAAAGACAGTTGTTGTCAAAATCATCAATGACAAATTTGCCGAAAAACGAAAACCGATTGGAGAGAAAAAAATAACGAGAAAAAAAGCCTTTGTCCGAGGAGAAACAAAAAATAATAAAAGTGGAATTCTAAAATGTTTTTGTCGAAGAAAAAGAAAAAGAGTTATAGTTTTAAAAACATCAAAAAAATCAAAAAAAACTTTTAAGTTTTTGTCTCTTTGTCATGTCTTCTTTTTAGCATGTCCTTGTCTCTCGAGTTTAAGGGATGGATACAGCTGGGTTTTTTGGAGAAGGGAAAAGGGGAAAAATGCCAAATGAATAACAATAATAATACATATGTATTATATTTTTGACCATCAAAAGATTGATGTTTCTTTCCCGAGGAAAAGAAAAGAAGAAAGAAAATGTAATAAAAAACCAATATATATTTAGAAAAGATATAGTAGAAGTCACATTTTTTTAACCATTTTTCTTTCTCTTTCTTTTTTTCAATGCAAAAAAAAGTTCCGACGGAAACGGAAATGCCACAACCAAAACACTCAGGAAAAGGCCAACATTGAAAAAAACAAGAGAGAACTTTTTTTCAAAAAAAAGAAACTCAAAAAATGAAAAAACGAAAGAAAAACCAAAACCCAAAAAAAAGGCAAATCAATAATGTTGAAAAAAAGCAGCAACCAGAAAAAAAACTGTCACTTTTTTATTTCTGTGTTGCCCTTTTCTTTTTATTTGGTCATCCCTTCTTCCCCTTCTTCCCCCTTTTTCCTTTCTTTGCTTTTCTCTCTTTCAATTCTTCAATTTATTCTTCGTCTCCCATCATCATCTTTGAGACAATAGTCAATGACACATATATATTTAACTTTCTTCTCATTTCCTTCAAAACCAAAGTTGTTCAAATTGTCTATCTATTCAATATAGTCAATATGGTAATATGCAAATTTAAAAACTGTTAAGCTTCTTCCTCAAAAGCTTTCATAAAAAACTATTAACCAAAGTTTGGAACATTTCAACGGAAGCCTTAAAATTTTACAAATTTGCATATTACTATGCAGGATATGCGATAACTCTGAGGAAAAAAATCCATGATTAATAAAACTGGCATACAATAGGACTATTTTTAACTCAACATCGAATAATAGTTTTTTTGGGTTAAAACTAGAAATAAGCAAATTTTGCTTCATCACCTTATAAAATTTGCATATCTTCACTCTTAGCCCAAATTCCCGATTCAAGTGAGCCATACCTCAAGATCTATGTACAAAAAATATTACTTTTACTTTTACACTTTCAAAATTGTAACTCTCCTTTTTTATTAAACAAATAAAAGCAATAAAAACACTGTTTTACAAACAAACATACCAGAAACATAGACATAAAAAAACAGAAATACAATGAAACGATGAAACACAAATGTTTGAAAGAAGAAAGTAAAAGTGATAATCTCTTTTTCAAATTTTGATCAAGTCATTCCATAAAATACAATATACTTATTTTTGTTCAGCAGTTTTTTCAGCAGCAGCAGCAGGTTGTTGTTGTTGGTGTTCTTCTCGAGAAGGAGGAGGATTCGGTTTTTCATATTCTTGTTCAATTTCTTGATGCAAGCTTGAAAAAAATGGAATTTTTGATTTTGGACGAAAGAATTTTTCATCGAAGAATCCAGTATATAAACCATAGAAAATTATACCAAATGCAACCGTTTGAGCAATAAAAAGAACACAAAATATTGCAAATATTATTATTGGAATATCATCTCGATCACTGTATTCTGGATTATTCAATCCTAAAAAAGTGGTAAATATTTAATAAAATAGCAAAGTTACAGTAATCTTCTAAAAAAGTGCAGAAAAACTACAGTAACTTTTTTAATAAAATTACGGTAATAATGTATGACTTAATTACAACAAAAATACGCTAATCAAATGTTAAATCTTTTCCCTGATTACCGTTAATAAAATACTTTTAAAAATATCATACCTATTATATCTTTCAATTCAACAGTAGTACTTTCAAATGGAGTTTCAACAAGTGGAAGAGACGACATCCTTTTTTTGATGGTGTTGAATGATTTTGCAACAATTTCTTTTCTTTTTTCACAAATGCTTTCCAATGAATATTTTCATTTTGAGAATGACAAAAATTTGCATACTTTCATTACAAAATGTTAGTTTTATCTTTGTTTTTGATTGCCCGAAAAACAAAGAAATTTTTAGTTTTATTTCATATTGGATTAGCTAAAGTTTGGCAATCGAAATGTTTCAATACCACTAAAAAATATTTTTTTGGTTCATGATCAAAAATAGATTGGGAATTTTTTTGCTTCTTCTATCCCAGACGTTCACTTTCAAGGGCCAAAAAGTGGTAAATTCCTTTGTTTTACAATTTGTTGAACAAACAATTGTTAATTTAATCTGTGATTTAAAGCTACTGTAATTTGTAAGTTTGCATTTATTTGTTTAATTATCTCTTTCGAAATTTTCCTTCTCTTTTCGGCAATGTTAGTTTAATTTTTGCATCCATTTTTTAATGTCTAGCTTTTCTTTCTCCTTTCTTTTTTCCCTTTCACCTGCCTTCCAGAAAGTTCGGTTGATGAGTAAGCCAAATATGTCTTTTGATTGCTGCCAGCCTGTGTCTTTCTTGGACTCTCTATTGGCGTTCCAAGGGTTGTTTAGCAACAGGTCAGAGAAACATAGTTTTTGCGCAGATGATCAACTGCACAATGGCGCCGTCTATCACCATTCAAAAAACGGAACTAAAAATGTTGAAATATTGGCGGGGTTTGGATTACATTAATGGCCATTGAAAAAGAAGCTTCCTGTTCAACCAAGTCATTCAGTCATCACTTCACACCTTCAGAGATCGGCAGCTTAAAACTTTTCTCTCTCTTCTAAATCTATTCCTTTTTTTGGTTCTCCCTTTTCTTTAGTTTTAGCCTAAAATTTAGTAACTAAATTTTAGTTTTTTAATTTTAGTTCTTTTTGTAAATTATGTTTACTTCTTTTTCGAATTAAGTATGAAGTACAATTTAGTCAATATTGTTCTTTATAATTGTTATCTTTGATGCGCCTTTATTTAGGATTTTGTTATTATTTATTTTCGGTTTAATTATTCAATTTTGAAGTGCACTGAAAATTCATTGTTAAAAGCATTCGAAGGATTTGAGAAAAACAGGAATACGAACGGGTCACAATATTATGACAGTGTTTTTGTATAAAATTTTTATCCAAAATATTGAAAATCATTTTGGAGAAACACGGATGTGTGGATTGAAAAAATGATAAAAACGATTTTGCTGATTGAAAATTGTTAATCCATTTTCAGATTTTTTTGTATTCTTTTTCAAAGCTTTCATTTTTTAACAATGAAGTTTGGTTGGATTTTTGGAACTTTTCTTTTTGTTTCATTAATTCCAATTTTCGTCAATGCTTTCCTTCAATGTGAAAAGACACGTTTTAACATTTATAAAGGAGATCAAAGAAGTAAATAATTCTTTTATTTTGTTTTTTTTTAAATAACATAATACTTTTTCAGAATCCTTGTGGCGTCCTTCTGTACCCTGCCTTGATGCATGTGTTCAATTTAAATGCATCATTGAAGATGATGTAATTATTACAGGTGCTGGTTGTTACCAATTTTTTGAAGATTTGTGTCGTTATGTTCCAACTCAAGTTAAAAATAAAATTCGAACAAATTTAAACTTCTTTGGATACGCTGATGCATCTCTCATCTTTGCCTCCCAAAATGTATCAAACGGTGCCCAAAAAGCATATGATGAAATGGTAAGCATTTTTTTAATATATTATTTTTGCATATTAGTATTGTATACAATATTTCTTCCTTGAGATACTGTAGAAAGAATTCCCATTAATGGCACCGCCATTTTTGAGGATTGTCTTTTGTGGGGATCGTAATTTTGGGATTTTGACCGTGTGGCAAAACGGCTAAACTTTATGGAAAAAATTCTTTATTTTTCGATGTAATGTTGCACTGGAAATGTCAAAATAAATTTTTATGCGAATTCCGTTTAATATTCTCTGAGGGCATATTTTTAGAATCCCATCAAAATCTTTTTTTTCTTATGTTCAATTCCTCCTGTAAAATTACATCCAAAACCGAAGAAGAATTATTCTAAAACGTTCAACAGTCTCTCACACGGTCGAAATTCCCCAAAAATCCAATTCCTCAAAAAAATTCCCAAAAGTTCAATCCCCGAAAATGGCGGCGCCTTAGAAATAAAAAGACACCCTGTACTTCTGTGACAAGTGTTTTTTTAAAATAAAATCTAATGGAAACAAAAATATTTTTAGGTAAAGTTAAATCCAAATGCTGAATCAAAATTTGCTGCACATCTTAAAACTCAATGGAATAGAAAAAATTATGCTCCTCTTCGATATAGTTCTGTCGATGAAACACGAGAAATTCAATCATCTTTAAAATGTGGAACCTATACAAAAACTTCAAAATTTCTTGATGTTCATGAAACTCCAGAATTCACTGAAAACAAAATTTGTGATGAATGTGTTGCATTCAAATGTACAACTGCAGATGGAACAAAATTTATTTCTGGAAGCGGGTGCTTTGAAGATTTTGTTCGAACTTGTGAAAATGTTAATGGCGAAGATCGAGAACTTGTTAAAGAAAATATTAAAAATTCATTTCATTATGGCCCAAATTTTGTTGTCGCTTCTTGTAGCCATGAAAATAATTGTGCAGAAAGTGAACTTCAACGATTTGTAAGACATTAAAATATTTTTAAGGTTAAAAAATTAATTATTTTTAGTTATATATCAACAAAAATGCCTTCGATTCATTTGCACCTCATATTAATCGATCTTCTTCTGAAGTAAGTCCTGTTAATTTTGTGGTGATCTATTTAAAAATATTTTATTTTTAGTCTGTAACAATGCAAGACCAACCTCGCCTTTATCAAATCTCAAGTGCCAGAACTCCAAATTTTCAAAATCTTTTTGGGATTATTTTTGCTGCTGTTTTTGTATTTCTTTGGTAAATAATTATTGCAATTTTGTATATCTGGTTTAAATAAATATTATCATTTTCAAACATACCTTGTCTGATCTAGCTTTTAACATTTATCAAATTTGTTTTAAAAAATGTCATTTGAAATGCAGCTATCTGTTTTGAATACAGTAATTTCTTGATTACCCATGCCATAAACACATAATTTAAATTAAAAAATCTTATAATTGTTTGAAAATTACATAAAATGTATGATTTTTTTTTGGAATGGTACCATTTTTTCAAACTTTGCCACTTAAAAATGCCAAAGAAGACAACTGTAAATTTTTAGTAGTTTGTACTTTGATGCCTTTTTCCCTCCTTTTTTTGCATTTTCATTCAGCTTTTGAGTATTGGAAAAAGTAGTTTTAGACAAATTTGGAGATTTATCATATTTATTACTACAGACAAAATTATCTGTATAAATTTGTTAAAATTCAACGTAAATATCTGTAAATTACTGCATATTGCATCATTTTATGGTATCACATTTTCTTAATCCATCCAGCAAAGTATCATATTAATAAAAATGCCAACGCTGCATCCAGATATTTTAAAAGAAATAATTCCATATTTATGTGTTCCTGATAATCAATATATAACACTTAAATCAC
Organism: Panagrolaimus sp. LJ2414; assembly: GCA_024447195.1. Lineage (NCBI taxonomy): Eukaryota > Metazoa > Nematoda > Chromadorea > Rhabditida > Panagrolaimidae > Panagrolaimus > Panagrolaimus sp. LJ2414. Next base: position 976,188 of record JAMRXY010000046.1, read on the forward strand.
TCAAAACCTTTATGCAATCCGGGAAAGAACCATTTGAAGCAGTTTTGAAGTATTTTTCTCATGTTAATTCTGTTGCCGTTCATGAAGATCACTTAACTATTGTTAGTTTTTTTCACGAATCTGTAATATGCAAATTTATCAATAATTCTAACAGGACACTAAAAATCTATTTGTTTTAGTTTGTTGAAAAAATTAATTCCAAAAATGATGATGAAATTGACATGGATATTTTCGAAATTCCATATGATTTTCAATATTTTGAAGATATTTTAATGGTAATTGTAGTAGTCTCAAGATCCTAAAAATTCTGTTATCCTTTTTTAGGTTATAAGAAAATCCAATAAAGTCCTGATAATTGAAGATTATCCGCCAGTGCCAAAGGGGAAACGAGCTTTAGCAATGCTTTCACAAAAAGGTGATTACTGTATTTTATTCAAACTTTACAAGCTTGATTTCTCCCCAAAAAAATCTTAATACTAAAACTTTTAGATCTCAATTCAATTACTTTTTCCAATTATAATATTTTACCAAATGATTATTACAAATTCTTTAAAAATGAATGCAACTTTAAAGAAGCTTTTTTAATTCTTAATGGTGCAACTCAGACTACATTAGATGTAAATTTTTTTAAATTTAATTTTTGATTTAAAAATCCTGTAAACTTTTTCACAGTTTTAAAATTATTGTGTAACAATAATATCTTTGATGACAAGTAGTACAGAGATATCATTACGGTCATGGGCGTTAATTAGCATATTTTTTACGGGAAAAGATCAAAGGATTTTTATGAAAGGAAACGCTTACTCTTAATAACCCCTACCTTTCTGACATCCTGGTTACTGTAATGTTTAAAAGTTATTTGTGGCCCATTTCAAAACAAACTTTTTTGATGCCGATTTTTTTAAATATAAATTTTATTACTTTTCAGCAATTTTTTACCACTTGTCCTCTTTCACATTACACAATTTGTACATACATGAATGCCAGTTTGATATGGCCATTTTCTGACACAGATTTTTGGGGGACTCCTGCAAGCATATCAGAAGAATTCATCGAGTATGAAATTTACATCCTTAATTTTGTCTCAAAAAAGTTTATTTTAGCGGAAGTTTTAGGGATGTTAAAAGTTTAAGCTTACAACAATGCTATTACTTTTTAACTGATTCATTCACATACCCTGAGGAAGTTTATCATTATTTTGGATGTCTTTCAAAATGTTTCCCAAATCTTGAATATTTAAATGTTGATTTTGATACGACCTTATTCATCGGAGATAAATGGAATGATTTGGCTTGGTTGGAAGTGTACAAAAATATGACCAAATTTAGCCCGAATGGATTTTCAAATATTCCTACAAAAATTAAAGGTTCAATAAGGCTTTGTGTTTTTGAAGTCTTGGAATGCCTAGATACGGTAGGTATTTGTAATTTATTAGAAATACTGTAACTTTATATGATTAATTTAGGCACTGAAAATCATTGATAAAAATGCCAATGTTGAAATTGAAAACGATAAAAAACAATTAATCAAAAAATTTGAAATTCATGATGGACTTGTTTTTGAGTTTGTTTTGGAATTTAATCAAAATGAATCAAATAAAAATTTGTGATTGTTGTAAATTTTGTTGTCGAAATTTAATAAAAAAATTGCAAAATTAGAGTTTTAAGACAATTTTTAGAATTTAAACTACTTTAATTTTCTAAATTAAATGTTACAAATACTACAGTAATAAAAATTTGCATAAAACAGTGATTTTTCAACTTCAAAACTTTCCCAAAAACTTGAAAGCGTTATTTTCGTACAATTTTCTTTAAAGGTCACAAATACAAAGTTTTTTTCCAGAATTTTTTTTACAACAATAAAAAACAGGATAATTGTGAGAAAACAATCATATTTTTTCTTGTTTCTTTTCAATTTCAGATTCAAGCGAGCGAAAATGGCAATCGACACTTCTTTTTCTTCCGCTCAAAAATTACACCATTTTTTTTGAGAAGGAAAAAAATAGAAAGTTTTTGAGAAGATTGAAAGACGGAATAAGATCAAAGAAAAGCAAGTTTTACTTTTGAATTTTCAAATTTTAATAAAAAATAAAACAAGTTATAATTTTATTTACAACCTTTGCTCTTTTTTTGAAAATTTTTGAAAAAAATAATTTGCATATTGTTTTTAACGGGGTAAAACAGATTGTTTCAGAGAAGAAGAAATGAGATTTTTACGGAAAACATGGATATGTTTCAAAGGATTTCAAAGGGAAAAGAAGATGAGAAACAAGAATATACAGACATATCTTATCCAGAAAGGAAAGGATGAAACTTTAAAAATGAAAGAAAGAAGAAGAAACAAGTTCAAGTGGAATCCATTGTTTTGGAAAAGGATGACTGTAAAAATTTTTCAATTTTGACAAGAAAATTATAATAACTGAAACATGGAGAAGAAGAAAGAAGGAAAAAGTGATGGCAGGGAGTCAGTTTCAGTCATGGGCTGGGTTACCAGGAGCACATTTCCCTCTTTCTAAATCATAAAAATCCTTTGATTTTTTACCGCGGTCGGCAAAAGATCAAAGACATACCCCCTCTAAAAGGTTTTTGTCCCCTCCGAAAAAAATGCTTTAATTGCCAAAGTTGCAGTTCCATGTTTCAAAGTTTCATTGAAACTTTCAACTTTGTCCTTTTTTTGTGTTAACTCTAATCAATTTCTTATAAATTCATTAATCTTTTTAAAAAAGAGATAACCCTGTTCTTCTGTTTGCCCTGCAGCTGCAGCAAAGAAAAACGTTCAATTTAAATTATTGTCAAATCAAAAAAAAGCGGGCGTGAAATTAATTCTTTCTTTTTTCTTGCGCATCTTCCCCTCTTTCTACACCCGAAGCATTAATCAGTACCAAGCAAGTAGAAAGAATGAAACTGAAACAATTTATTTTTCAGCAACTCCAAAAAGAAGAACAAGAAGAAGAAGAAGATCATCACTGATGAAATTTCAATCGATAACAATCTTCTTCTCCTTCGCCTTTGCCTTCTCCAATTTCTTTCTTTCCAACAATTTTTTCTCTTTAATTTCTTTGATAGTTTTAATTAAGAAAAAATAAAAAAGAAGAAGAAAAAAAGTTTTATAACCCTTTTTTAACTGTTTCTCTCAATCTCTGTGTTTCTTTAATTAATTTTTTTATTAAAGATTTATTAAAGACAATTGAAACAACTTGAGTTTTTTTGAAACTTTATTCAAATTTGTTATTACCTGGGATTACGGTAATGAAAAAAGAGTTTCAAGCTCAATTATCACCATTAATCCGAATCGGAGACGAAATTGATCCATCAATTGATAGTCAAAGGGTAGGTCCATTTTTTAATATTAAATTTATTGTTTTATTTGCAAAATACAAGTTTTTGTTGTTTTTTTTTTATATTGGAAAAAGTGTAATAATTTTTGGGTGGTTTTGTTGGTGTAATTTGCTTATTTATTATGGGTCTTCATTTTTCTATTTTTTTGTCTTTTGCAGTTTTCAATTTATTATTCTTTTGATTTTTATACAAAAAAACAATAAAATAGTTTGAGACAGTTTCAAAGAGTGGAACAGTTTTGGTCTTTTTCAAAGTTTTAATTTTCGCATTTAATTTTAGGTTCTTTTGCATTTTTTGAGAACAAGGTAACCCATTTTGCAACGATTTAATTTGTTAGTCGTAAACTGGGTTACGGTAATTGATTAAACACAGCTAATTTTTATCTTTATGTTCTATTCTATCGAATTTAGTTTAAGTTTTCTTAAAATCATTTAACGAGAAGTGTTTCTATCCCAAAACATTTTTATCCTCATGCCACAATTTTTCGCATCGAAAGAAACCTTTTCGAATCAAAATTACATATCTGGGTGTTACAGGAAATAACTTTTGTCAAATATGTAATCCTTTACCAACAAATTTACCTAAAACTTCTTTTCTGTCTTGTCACGACATTTTCTTTCAGGACCATGTCGTAGCAAGATAGAATCCAATTTCTCCCAAAGAGGCATTTTTCAGTATTTCTTCTTCTTTTTCAACCTTGTTTCATGCAAGTTTTTTTCCTGATTTTTTTATTTTTGGTATTCTTATTCTTATTTTTTCTGTATTTTTGTCTCTCTTTCTATCCAATTTAAAAGTCAAAAATGTTATATGTATGTCTAAACTTTTTTTGATGCGCTCATATCAATCAAGAAAAAACGTAACCTTCTTCTTCTTCTTTTTCTTGCTGTCAAAAAATGGAGTGAACGAACTTGAAGAAAGAAAACGGCCTTCGAATGATGTACTAAAACACCCCCCTGAAATTCGGCAGAAACACAGAAAAACGAAAAAAAATTAAAAAAGTTACAGAAAAATTGGAAAAAAGAAAGAGTCATCTTTTTTTCTTAAAATGGGATTGAAAAAGAAGAAGAGTATCGCGTTAAAGATGCGTTAATTCACTTTGTGTTGTTGTTCAAGAAGAAGAAGAAAGTCACAGAAAAATCCTAAAATGTTATGTTTTTACGCCACTTTTTTTTCTCTTCGTTAGTTTTGATTTTAAACAAAAACTTCTTTTATCCTTCTTTTCTTTTTTTTTCAGTCCGATTAACATTATTAGAAATCATTAAATCCGTTTTTCTTCAATCTTTTTTTTCTTTGAATGTGGCAGTTTTTAGAAAATTGAAAGAATTTTTGAGGATTTAAAATAATTATTAGATTTTTTTGAGATGGCTTTTTCGAGATAAGAAGAAGACAGGAACAGAAGTTTTTGAAGATTTTTTCAAATTTTTTTTTCTTAAAACAATGGAAAAATATTTTATTTTTTTTGATGGGAAATGAAACTAGTTTTGATTTCGATGCTTGCAGTTGCTGCTGCATTCATTCATTTCATTTCACTTTTCTTGTAACACGAAAGAAAAAAGAAGACAACGATTCCTTCAGTTTTTTTCTACTTCGAATCTTCTTCCTTTTTTTTGTTGTCGCCATTGCTGTTGCTGCTTTGATCAAGGAAAGAAGATTCATCCATTTTTGCGCTTCTATCGAATTGAAGAATATTCAAGGATGAATCATTTTTTCCCTTCTTTTGTTGGCTTTTCCTTTCCCATTTTCCTTTTTTGGTCATTTTTTCAATACTTTTATTTTTTGACTTTTCAAAGCGAGACGAGGATTCACAAAATGAGGCGGATTTGTTAAAGTGGATGCTTAAATGGTGGTTTCAAAAACGACTTCTTTCTCATTTTTCTAATATTTTGATTAATTATAATTGGAAAAAATTCAAAAGCTAAAAAAAATTTATTTCTGAAGTTTTCGGAATCTAGATCAACAAACTTAAACTTTGATTACCAAAATTTTATGGATTTTAACTGTTTAGTTAAAATATAGAATTTCTTCTTTTACTTTTATTACCAGTTAAATTTCCCTCGATCCCAAACCCTCAGGGGATTTTTTTTGAATGTGATGATGCCAGTGCCGATATAGTTTCTTTATGTCAACCTCCGATTCGGCTGTCATCATCAACAACAGCGAAAAAAACGTAGAGATTGCCATCTGGCCTTTTTCTACGGGAGATTCTTTTCTCTCCTTCTTTTTTAGAAAGAAAAATATTACGCATAAAAAGAGGATTTTTTAAACTTTAATAAGATCAAAATATTTAAGTCGTGTCAACAACAACAATCCCCCTTCTTTCTGCCACACCGTTGTCACCCTCCCTCCAAAAAACTATAACAGGTTTATTTTTGCCTGTAATCTTTCTGCATTTTTTGTATTTCTGCTTCATTCATTTTTTGCCCTCTTTTCTTTGTGTTTTTCTTTAACAAAAAAAACTTTTCCTTCTAACATCTGCTTTTTTCAAAATACAAAAAGCTTAAAATTTTTATAAAAAATAGATTTGTCAATTTTACTTTCTAAAACTTTTTTGACCTATAAATATAAAGCATTTAAATTTTGTTAAATCCAATCTTTTTTTTCAGAGTTCTATGGGGGTTGATGGCGAGGATAAAAAGAAGGATCGATGTTTGTGCGATCTTTTACATGTTCGACAAGGGGCTTTAATTGTTGCTGGATTTGAATTAATTTTTATTCTTTACGAAGTTCGTTTTTTCCAATTTTTTAATCTTTTAAACAAAGATTAAGTTTTTGAATTGGATTACTGTATGTACAGTAAAAGTTTAATTTTTACTGTATATAAAGAATAAAATTAATAAATGATTTTTTTGCAGATTGCAACAACGATATGGTTCTTTGATAAAAATGATGATTATTATATTCTTGCAGTTTCACTAATTTTATTCAGTTTTGCGTTAGCTTTGATTGCGGTTGTTCTTCTAATTTTTGGTGTTCAAAAGCAAAATCATCTTTTAATTGTTCCACATTTGATTATGCAAGTATGTTAATTTTTTTTTGTAAAACTACAGTATCCTCAAAGATTTGAAATATAATTTGGAATTTTCAACTTTTGGTCGAAACTGATAAACTTGTTGATTTCAACCATTTAATTTTCTTGGCATTTTTTTACTGTATTTATTTAATATTTTTAGTGTGCCATTATTCTTGCCTCCTTCCTTTTTACCGGGTATTTAACACTTTTATTAATTGGTGGAACTTCGGTGGAAGTTGAAACAATCTTTTATGAAGATTCAAGTCGCGGCGAAATTGGTAATCTTTTTTTTTAAATTTGACCCCCTTACCGTAATCCTAACAATTTTTAAGGTCTTTCCCAGTCATCAAGATATGCTCCAATTGAATTATCTGTTCTAACTCGTGGCCTTCGAAATATGCTACTTTTTATTATTTTATTTACCATCGGTTTTCTAAGTTTTCAAATTTGGTTTTTCTTTGTTGTTCGAAGATGCTATCGATTTTTGCACAGATTTAATATTGAAAAATCCCTTAATGTTAACGGTTCAACAGATACAAAATCAAGCAAACTTTAAAGTGCCATTGTTTTTGTTTTTTTTAAATTTAAAAAATGCCATTTTAAAATTTATTATTTTTGTTTGTTTTTGGTTATTTTAGCTGTATATAATGAATAATAAAAAAAAATATATATTCAAGTTAAATAATTCAACCTTATAATTTTAAAGGGTTGAAAACACTTTTTTTTCTCGATGTAAAATCGTGCCGGCCGAAAGTTCGAGAAACATTGTTAAACTTTTTTTCAATAATTTTATTATTATTTTAAATTTACATTCTTAAACAAGGTCTTCCCTCATTTTCTGACCAAACCGAATTAATTTTATCAGATATAATAGTTTTGTGTTTTTCTTTCAATTCAAAATTAATCGGAGGTGAAAACCATATCGTTATTTCTGTGTTTGATGAAAAATTTTTCCAAAATTTTGTTTAAAACTTATTTTATCAGGTCGTTCCATAAGTTTCTGCGTTTTTTTATAGGGAAGAACACTTTGCCAAGTGTAATAAAACGCAGAAACTTATGGAACGACCTGATATTATCACAAAGATGACAAACTTACTACCATAAATTCACAAAATAAATTTGGATCAAAATTATCAATCTTGACATCATCAATATAGAAGCTCTCAAATTTGTTACAAAATTTTAAGTCTGCAATTTTCCAAAATGTTTGTGGAGTTGTTATCGCTAAAGATATCCTGAAAATTTTTCATATTTCTTGTTATTTCAAGTACTAACAATAAAATTTGCATAGAAAAAGGTTTTTTTTGCTTTGTTTTTGAAGATTCCAAAAAAGCTTACACAAATTCAACCACTTTTGGAACGGATTTCATAATTTCTTCAATTCCTTGAATTGCAAAAGTATTATCATAAATTTTTACGTCTCTAAAAAATATCACTTCAATGCAGCCATGTTCTACCAAAAATTTGAATTCATCAAGGGTTAAATTTTAATAAAAAAATCACAAGCTCCAAGTAAAACCCCATGGAGGATATTAATTATATGCCTTCCATGATCAATTTCATTGCAGAAAAACATAACAAAATGCCAAAAAATAGGTAAAGCAAGTTTTGTTATTTTAACATTTTTGTAAGTATCTTCAGAAGAGATGTGTTTCAATCAAAGCCGTAGAGATAGAGTGGCATATGGCGCTAGTGCAAGCCCCCCCCCTCAAAAAAAAGGATTGACAAAATCCTTTGATTTTTTGCTACCGGCGGTAAAAGATCAAAAGTGTGTCCCCTCCAAAATTCTTTGTGACACCCGTAAGATCAGTCCTGCCTTGACTTCAATGTAGTTGAAGTAAATTTTTCAGACAAAAAAAAACAGAATAATGTAATCATTGTTTTTTTAAATTATTTAAAAAAGTCTATTATTTTTGTCCCTTTAACATTAGAAAATCAGCAATTTTTTCATAATTCATTGAGAAAAACAACCTTGAGAATTGAAAGTCCATTCAACGAGGATAAATAAAATTTTCATGAAATCTTCGAAGATAAAAAACGATGAAATCAATGATGCAGTGCGAAAAAATAATAAGAGAGTTGAAGAAAAAAACATGTAATTGATTGACTTTCATTTGTTGCTTTTCCCATCCTTCCGATATTTGAACTGTTTTGAAAAAAAATTGTAAAAATGGTAAAAGAAAGTGTTCAACAAAAAGATAGGTGTGTAATTTCAATTGAAAGAACTCTTGTTTAGAAAAACAAAATAAACTAGCCAACGAGGAAACAATAATTAAAAATTATAACAAATACAGCTGTTGCAATGTAAGACGGGAAATTAACATAAACGATGCAACAGCTACAGTAATTTATTTCTTGCAATTTTCGGCTTTTTTTACAATGGAAATGGTACACGGGGGTCAAAAAAAAAAGATATCAAACTAACACAAATGTTGATTCATATGTAATCGACCATGAGCTATCGATTCCGATATGTATCTGAACACGCATTCAACAAAAATTCTCGAAACCCCGCAAATCCCTGTTGTTTAATGAAAAAAGTGGTCCCCCTGGGTCAAAATGGAGGTATTTTATCGACCCAGGTGTCGATTCATATGTAATCGACCATGAGGTATCGATTCAGAAGCATATTTTTATCTCCATGTAAAATCATGCCGACCGAATCCAACTTTGTAAAACTAACCCTGAGGAAGCAAAACCACTATGCCACAAATGTTTAGGATGTGCCAAAACGGCCTACCGCCTCATAAAGTGGAACAAAAATCTCATACCACAGTATTTTTGAAAAGAGTATCACGAAGCATATTTTTATCTGCTTGTAAAATCATGCCGACCGAATCCAACTTTGTAAAACTAACCCTGAGGAAGCAAAATCGGTATGCCACAACTGTTTAGGATGTGCCAAAATGAACTCCCGCACTAAGAAGTGTACTAAAAACCTCATACAACACTATTTTCAAAAACAATTCCTGGAAGCATATTTTTTTTTCGCTGTAAAGTCATGCCGACCGAATCCAACTTTGTAAAACTAACCCTGAGGAAGCAAAATCGGTATGCCACAACTGCTTAGGATGTGCCAAAATGAACTCCCGCACTAAGAAGTGTACTAAAAACCTCATACAACACTATTTTCAAAAACAATTCCTAGAAGCATATTTTTATCTGCATGTAAAATCATGCCGACCGAATCCAACTTTGTAAAACTAACCCTGAGGAAGCAAAATCGGTATGCCACAACTGTTTAGGATGTGCCAAAATGAACTCCCGCACTAAGAAGTGTACTAAAAACCTCATACAACACTATTTTCAAAAACAATTCCTGGAAGCATATTTTTTTTTCGATGTAAAGTCATGCCGACCGAATCCAACTTTGTAAAACTAACCCTGAGGAAGCAAAATCGGTATGCCACAACTGCTTAGGATGTGCCAAAATGAACTCACGCACTAAGAAGTGTACTAAAAACCTCATACAACACTATTTTCAAAAACAATTCCTAGAAGCATATTTTTATCTGCATGTAAAATCATGCCGACCGAATCCAACTTTGTAAAACTAACCCTGAGGAAGCAAAATCGGTATGCCACAACTGTTTAGGATGTGCCAAAATGAACTCCCGCACTAAGAAGTGTACTAAAAACCTCATACAACACTATTTTCAAAAACAATTCCTAGAAGCATATTTTTATCTGCATGTAAAATCATGCCGACCGAATCCAACTTTGTAAAACTAACCCTGAGGAAGCAAAATCGGTATGCCACAACTGTTTAGGATGTGCCAAAATGAACTCCCGCACTAAGAAGTGTACTAAAAACCTCATACAACACTATTTTCAAAAACAATTCCTAGAAGCATATTTTTATCTGCATGTAAAATCATGCCGACCGAATCCAACTTTGTAAAACTAACCCTGAGGAAGCAAAATCGGTATGCCACAACTGTTTAGGATGTGCCAAAATGAACTCCCGCACTAAGAAGTGTACTAAAAACCTCATACAACACTATTTTCAAAAACAATTCCTGGAAGCATATTTTTTTTTCGATGTAAAGTCATGCCGACCGAATCCAACTTTGTAAAACTAACCCTGAGGAAGCAAAATCGGTATGCCACAACTGCTTAGGATGTGCCAAAATGAACTCACGCACTAAGAAGTGTACTAAAAACCTCATACAACACTATTTTCAAAAACAATTCCTAGAAGCATATTTTTATCTGCATGTAAAATCATGCCGACCGAATCCAACTTTGTAAAACTAACCCTGAGGAAGCAAAATCGGTATGCCACAACTGTTTAGGATGTGCCAAAATGAACTCCCGCACTAAGAAGTGTACTAAAAACCTCATACAACACTATTTTCAAAAACAATTCCTAGAAGCATATTTTTATCTGCATGTAAAATCATGCCGACCGAATCCAACTTTGTAAAACTAACCCTGAGGAAGCAAAATCGGTATGCCACAACTGTTTAGGATGTGCCAAAATGAACTCCCGCACTAAGAAGTGTACTAAAAACCTCATACAACACTATTTTCAAAAACAATTCCTGGAAGCACATTTTTTTTTCGATGTAAAATCATGCCGACCGAATCCAACTTTGTAAAACTAACCCTGAGGAAGCAAAATCGGTATGCCACAACTGCTTAGGATGTGCCAAAACGGCCTACCGCCTCAAAAAGTGGATCAAAAATCTCATACCACAGTATTTTTGAAAAGAGTATCAGGAAGCATATTTTTATCTCCATGTAAAATCATGCCGACCGAATCCAACTTTGTAAAACTAACCCTGAGGAAGCAAAATCGGTATGCCACAACTGTTTAGGATGTGCCAAAATGAACTCCCGCACTAAGAAGTGTACTAAAAACCTCATACAACACTATTTTCAAAAACAATTCCTAGAAGCATATTTTTATCTGCATGTAAAATCATGCCGACCGAATCCAACTTTGTAAAACTAACCCTGAGGAAGCGAAATCGGTATGCCACAACTGTTTAGGATGTGCCAAAATGAACTCCCGCACTAAGAAGTGTACTAAAAACCTCATACAACACTATTTTCAAAAACAATTCCTAGAAGCATATTTTTATCTGCATGTAAAATCATGCCGACCGAATCCAACTTTGTAAAACTAACCCTGAGGAAGCAAAATCGGTATGCCACAACTGTTTACGATGTGCCAAAATGAACTCCCGCACTAAGAAGTGTACCAAAAACCTCATACAACACTATTTTCAAAAACAATTCCTGGAAGCATATTTTTATCTGCATGTAAAATCATGCCGACCGAATCCAACTTTGTAAAACTAACCCTGAGGAAGCAAAATCGGTATGCCACAACTGCTTAGGATGTGCCAAAACGGCCTACCGCCTCAAAAAGTGGATCAAAAATCTCATACCACAGTATTTTTGAAAAGAGTATCAGGAAGCATATTTTTATCTGCATGTAAAATCATGCCGACCGAATCCAACTTTGTAAAACTAACCCTGAGGAAGCAAAATCGGTATGCCACAACTGTTTAGGATGTGCCAAAATGAACTCCCGCACTAAGAAGAGTACTAAAAACCTCATACAACACTATTTTCAAAAACAATTCCTAGAAGCATATTTTTATCTGCATGTAAAATCATGCCGACCGAATCCAACTTTGTAAAACTAACCCTGAGGAAGCAAAATCGGTATGCCACAACTGTTTAGGATGTGCCAAAATGAACTCCCGCACTAAGAAGTGTACCAAAAACCTCATACAACACTATTTTCAAAAACAATTCCTGGAAGCATATTTTTATCTGCATGTAAAATCATGCCGACCGAATCCAACTTTGTAAAACTAACCCTGAGGAAGCAAAATCGGTATGCCACAACTGTTTAGGATGTGCCAAAATGAACTCCCGCACTAAGAAGTGTACTAAAAACCTCATACAACACTATTTTCAAAAACAATTCCTAGAAGCATATTTTTATCTGCATGTAAAATCATGCCGACCGAATCCAACTTTGTAAAACTAACCCTGAGGAAGCAAAACCACTATGCCACAAATGTTTAGGATGTGCCAAAATGAACTCCCGCACTAAAAAGTGTACTAAAAACCACATACAACACTATTTTCAAAAACAATTCCTGGAAGCATATTTTTTTTTCGATGTAACGTCATGCCGACCGAATCCAATTTTGTAAAACTAACCCTGAGGAAGCAAAACCACTATGCCACAAATGTTTAGGATGTGCCAAAATGAACTCCCGCACTAAAAAGTGTACTAAAAACCACATACAACACTATTTTCAAAAACAATTCCTGGAAGCATATTTTTTTTCGATGTAAAGTCATGCCGACCGAATCCAACATTGTAAAACTAACCCTGAGGAAGCAAAATCGGTATGCCACAACTGTTTAGGATGTGCCAAAACGGCCTACCGCCTCAAAAAGTGGATCAAAAATCTCATACCACAGTATTTTTAAAAAGAGTCTCAGGAAGCATATTATTATCTCCATGTAAATCATGCCGACCGAATCCCACTTTGTAAAACTAACCCTGAGGAAGCAAAATCAGACTGCCACAACTGTTTAGGATGTGCCAAAACGGCCTACCGCCTCAAAAAGTGGATCAAAAATCTCATACCACAGTATTTTTAAAAAGATTCTCAGGAAGCATATTATTATCTCCATGTAAAATCATGCCGACCGAATCCCACTTTGTAAAACTAACCCTGAGGAAGCAAAATCAGACTGCCACAACTGTTTAGGATGTGCCAAAATGAACTCCCGCACTAAAAAGTGTACTAAAAACCTCATACAACACTATTTTCAAAAAGAATTCCTAGAAGCATATTTTTATCTGCATGTAAAATCATGCCGACCGAATCCAACTTTGTAAAACTAACCCTGAGGAAGCAAAATCGGTATGCCACAACTGTTTAGGATGTGCCAAAATGAACTCCCGCACTAAGAAGTGTACTAAAAACCTCATACAACACTATTTTCAAAAACAATTCCTAGAAGCATATTTTTATCTGCATGTAAAATCATGCCGACCGACTCCAACTTTGTAAAACTAACCCTGAGGAAGCAAAATCGGTATGCCACAACTGTTTAGGATGTGCCAAAATGAACTCCCGCACTAAGAAGTGTACTAAAAACCTCATACAACACTATTTTCAAAAACAATTCCTAGAAGCATATTTTTATCTGCATGTAAAATCATGCCGACCGAATCCAACTTTGTAAAACTAACCCTGAGGAAGCAAAATCGGTATGCCACAACTGTTTAGGATGTGCCAAAATGAACTCCCGCACTAAGAAGTGTACCAAAAACCTCATACAACACTATTTTCAAAAACAATTCCTGGAAGCGCATTTTTTTTTTCGATGTAAAATCATGCCGACCGAATCCAACTTTGTAAAACTAACCCTGAGGAAGCAAAATCGGTATGCCACAACTGCTTAGGATGTGCCAAAACGGCCTACCGCCTCAAAAAGTGGATCAAAAATCTCATACCACAGTATTTTTGAAAAGAGTATCAGGAAGCATATTTTTATCTCCATGTAAAATCATGCCGACCGAATCCAACTTTGTAAAACTAACCCTGAGGAAGCAAAATCGGTATGCCACAACTGTTTAGGATGTGCCAAAATGAACTCCCGCAATAAGAAGTGTACTAAAAACCTCATACAACACTATTTTCAAAAACAATTCCTTGAAGCATATTTTTATCTGCATGTAAAATCATGCCGACCGAATCCAACTTTGTAAAACTAACCCTGAGGAAGCAAAATCGGTATGCCACAACTGTTTAGGATGTGCCAAAATGAACTCCCGCACTAAGAAGTGTACTAAAAACCTCATACAACACTATTTTCAAAAACAATTCCTAGAAGCATATTTTTATCTGCATGTAAAATCATGCCGACCGAATCCAACTTTGTAAAACTAACCCTGAGGAAGCAAAATCGGTATGCCACAACTGTTTAGGATGTGCCAAAATGAACTCCCGCACTAAGAAGTGTACCAAAAACCTCATACAACACTATTTTCAAAAACAATTCCTAGAAGCATATTTTTATCTGCATGTAAAATCATGCCGACCGAATCCAACTTTGTAAAACTAACCCTGAGGAAGCGAAATCGGTATGCCACAACTGTTTAGGATGTGCCAAAATGAACTCCCGCACTAAGAAGTGTACTAAAAACCTCATACAACACTATTTTCAAAAACAATTCCTAGAAGCATATTTTTATCTGCATGTAAAATCATGCCGACCGAATCCAACTTTGTAAAACTAACCCTGAGGAAGCAAAATCGGTATGCCACAACTGTTTACGATGTGCCAAAATGAACTCCCGCACTAAGAAGTGTACTAAAAACCTCATACAACACTATTTTCAAAAACAATTCCTAGAAGCATATTTTTATCTGCATGTAAAATCATGCCGACCGAATCCAACTTTGTAAAACTAACCCTGAGGAAGCAAAATCGGTATGCCACAACTGTTTACGATGTGCCAAAATGAACTCCCGCACTAAGAAGTGTACCAAAAACCTCATACAACACTATTTTCAAAAACAATTCCTGGAAGCATATTTTTATCTGCATGTAAAATCATGCCGACCGAATCCAACTTTGTAAAACTAACCCTGAGGAAGCAAAATCGGTATGCCACAACTGCTTAGGATGTGCCAAAACGGCCTACCGCCTCAAAAAGTGGATCAAAAATCTCATACCACAGTATTTTTGAAAAGAGTATCAGGAAGCATATTTTTATCTCCATGTAAAATCATGCCGACCGAATCCAACTTTGTAAAACTAACCCTGAGGAAGCAAAATCGGTATGCCACAACTGTTTAGGATGTGCCAAAATGAACTCCCGCACTAAGAAGTGTACTAAAAACCTCATACAACACTATTTTCAAAAACAATTCCTAGAAGCATATTTTTATCTGCATGTAAAATCATGCCGACCGAATCCAACTTTGTAAAACTAACCCTGAGGAAGCAAAACCACTATGCCACAAATGTTTAGGATGTGCCAAAATGAACTCCCGCACTAAAAAGTGTACTAAAAACCACATACAACACTATTTTCAAAAACAATTCCTGGAAGCATATTTTTTTTTCGATGTAACGTCATGCCGACCGAATCCAATTTTGTAAAACTAACCCTGAGGAAGCAAAACCACTATGCCACAAATGTTTAGGATGTGCCAAAATGAACTCCCGCACTAAAAAGTGTACTAAAAACCACATACAACACTATTTTCAAAAACAATTCCTGGAAGCATATTTTTTTTTCGATGTAAAGTCATGCCGACCGAATCCAATTTTGTAAAACTAACCCTGAGGAAGCAAAATCAGACTGCCACAACTGTTTAGGATGTGCCAAAACGGCCTACCGCCTCAAAAAGTGGATCAAAAATCTCATACCACAGTATTTTTAAAAAGATTCTCAGGAAGCATATTATTATCTCCATGTAAAATCATGCCGACCGAATCCCACTTTGTAAAACTAACCCTGAGGAAGCAAAATCAGACTGCCACAACTGTTTAGGATGTGCCAAAATGAACTCCCGCACTAAAAAGTGTACTAAAAACCTCATACAACACTATTTTCAAAAAGAATTCCTAGAAGCATATTTTTATCTGCATGTAAAATCATGCCGACCGAATCCAACTTTGTAAAACTAACCCTGAGGAAGCAAAATCGGTATGCCACAACTGTTTAGGATGTGCCAAAATGAACTCCCGCACTAAGAAGTGTACTAAAAACCTCATACAACACTATTTTCAAAAACAATTCCTAGAAGCATATTTTTATCTGCATGTAAAATCATGCCGGCCGACTCCAACTCTGTAAAACTAACCCTGAGGAAGCAAAATCGGTATGCCACAACTGTTTAGGATGTGCCAAAATGAACTCCCGCACTAAGAAGTGTACTAAAAACCTCATACAACACTATTTTCAAAAACAATTCCTAGAAGCATATTTTTATCTGCATGTAAAATCATGCCGACCGAATCCAACTTTGTAAAACTAACCCTGAGGAAGCAAAATCGGTATGCCACAACTGTTTAGGATGTGCCAAAACGGCCTACCGCCTCAAAAAGTGGATCAAAAATCTCATACCACAGTATTTTTAAAAAGAGTCTCAGGAAGCATATTATTATCTCCATGTAAATCATGCCGACCGAATCCCACTTTGTAAAACTAACCCTGAGGAAGCAAAATCAGACTGCCACAACTGTTTAGGATGTGCCAAAACGGCCTACCGCCTCAAAAAGTGGATCAAAAATCTCATACCACAGTATTTTTAAAAAGATTCTCAGGAAGCATATTATTATCTCCATGTAAAATCATGCCGACCGAATCCCACTTTGTAAAACTAACCCTGAGGAAGCAAAATCAGACTGCCACAACTGTTTAGGATGTGCCAAAATGAACTCCCGCACTAAAAAGTGTACTAAAAACCTCATACAACACTATTTTCAAAAAGAATTCCTAGAAGCATATTTTTATCTGCATGTAAAATCATGCCGACCGAATCCAACTTTGTAAAACTAACCCTGAGGAAGCAAAATCGGTATGCCACAACTGTTTAGGATGTGCCAAAATGAACTCCCGCACTAAGAAGTGTACTAAAAACCTCATACAACACTATTTTCAAAAACAATTCCTAGAAGCATATTTTTATCTGCATGTAAAATCATGCCGGCCGACTCCAACTCTGTAAAACTAACCCTGAGGAAGCAAAATCGGTATGCCACAACTGTTTAGGATGTGCCAAAATGAACTCCCGCACTAAGAAGTGTACTAAAAACCTCATACAACACTATTTTCAAAAACAATTCCTAGAAGCATATTTTTATCTGCATGTAAAATCATGCCGACCGAATCCAACTTTGTAAAACTAACCCTGAGGAAGCAAAATCGGTATGCCACAACTGTTTAGGATGTGCCAAAACGGCCTACCGCCTCAAAAAGTGGATCAAAAATCTCATACCACAGTATTTTTAAAAAGAGTCTCAGGAAGCATATTATTATCTCCATGTAAATCATGCCGACCGAATCCCACTTTGTAAAACTAACCCTGAGGAAGCAAAATCAGACTGCCACAACTGTTTAGGATGTGCCAAAACGGCCTACCGCCTCAAAAAGTGGATCAAAAATCTCATACCACAGTATTTTTAAAAAGATTCTCAGGAAGCATATTATTATCTCCATGTAAAATCATGCCGACCGAATCCCACTTTGTAAAACTAACCCTGAGGAAGCAAAATCAGACTGCCACAACTGTTTAGGATGTGCCAAAATGAACTCCCGCACTAAAAAGTGTACTAAAAACCTCATACAACACTATTTTCAAAAAGAATTCCTAGAAGCATATTTTTATCTGCATGTAAAATCATGCCGACCGAATCCAACTTTGTAAAACTAACCCTGAGGAAGCAAAATCGGTATGCCACAACTGTTTAGGATGTGCCAAAATGAACTCCCGCACTAAGAAGTGTACTAAAAACCTCATACAACACTATTTTCAAAAACAATTCCTAGAAGCATATTTTTATCTGCATGTAAAATCATGCCGGCCGACTCCAACTCTGTAAAACTAACCCTGAGGAAGCAAAATCGGTATGCCACAACTGTTTAGGATGTGCCAAAATGAACTCCCGCACTAAGAAGTGTACTAAAAACCTCATACAACACTATTTTCAAAAACAATTCCTAGAAGCATATTTTTATCTGCATGTAAAATCATGCCGACCGAATCCAACTTTGTAAAACTAACCCTGAGGAAGCAAAATCGGTATGCCACAACTGTTTAGGATGTGCCAAAATGAACTCCCGCACTAAGAAGTGTACCAAAAACCTCATACAACACTATTTTCAAAAACGATTCCTGGAAGCACATTTTTTTTTTCGATGTAAAATCATGCCGACCGAATCCAACTTTGTAAAACTAACCCTGAGGAAGCAAAATCGGTATGCCACAACTGCTTAGGATGTGCCAAAACGGCCTACCGCCTCAAAAAGTGGATCAAAAATCTCATACCACAGTATTTTTGAAAAGAGTATCAGGAAGCATATTTTTATCTCCATGTAAAATCATGCCGACCGAATCCAACTTTGTAAAACTAACCCTGAGGAAGCAAAATCGGTATGCCACAACTGTTTAGGATGTGCCAAAATGAACTCCCGCACTAAGAAGTGTACTAAAAACCTCATACAACACTATTTTCAAAAACAATTCCTTGAAGCATATTTTTATCTGCATGTAAAATCATGCCGACCGAATCCAACTTTGTAAAACTAACCCTGAGGAAGCAAAATCGGTATGCCACAACTGTTTAGGATGTGCCAAAATGAACTCCCGCACTAAGAAGTGTACTAAAAACCTCATACAACACTATTTTCAAAAACAATTCCTAGAAGCATATTTTTATCTGCATGTAAAATCATGCCGACCGAATCCAACTTTGTAAAACTAACCCTGAGGAAGCAAAATCGGTATGCCACAACTGTTTAGGATGTGCCAAAATGAACTCCCGCACTAAGAAGTGTACCAAAAACCTCATACAACACTATTTTCAAAAACAATTCCTAGAAGCTTTTTTTATCTGCATGTAAAATCATGCCGACCGAATCCAACTTTGTAAAACTAACCCTGAGGAAGCAAAATCGGTATGCCACAACTGTTTAGGATGTGCCAAAATGAACTCCCGCACTAAGAAGTGTACCAAAAACCTCATACAACACTATTTTCAAAAACAATTCCTGGAAGCACATTTTTTTTTTCGATGTAAAATCATGCCGACCGAATCCAACTTTGTAAAACTAACCCTGAGGAAGCAAAATCGGTATGCCACAACTGCTTAGGATGTGTCAAAACGGCCTACCGCCTCAAAAAGTGGATCAAAAATCTCATACCACAGTATTTTTGAAAAGAGTATCAGGAAGCATATTTTTATCTCCATGTAAAATCATGCCGACCGAATCCAACTTTGTAAAACTAACCCTGAGGAAGCAAAATCGGTATGCCACAACTGTTTAGGATGTGCCAAAATGAACTCCCGCACTAAGAAGTGTACTAAAAACCTCATACAACACTATTTTCAAAAACAATTCCTAGAAGCATATTTTTATCTGCATGTAAAATCATGCCGACCGAATCCAACTTTGTAAAACTAACCCTGAGGAAGCAAAATCGGTATGCCACAACTGTTTAGGATGTGCCAAAATGAACTCCCGCACTAAGAAGTGTACCAAAAACCTCATACAACACTATTTTCAAAAACAATTCCTAGAAGCATATTTTTATCTGCATGTAAAATCATGCCGACCGAATCCAACTTTGTAAAACTAACCCTGAGGAAGCAAAATCGGTATGCCACAACTGTTTAGGATGTGCCAAAATGAACTCCCGCACTAAGAAGTGTACCAAAAACCTCATACAACACTATTTTCAAAAACAATTCCTGGAAGCACATTTTTTTTTTCGATGTAAAATCATGCCGACCGAATCCAACTTTGTAAAACTAACCCTGAGGAAGCAAAATCGGTATGCCACAACTGCTTAGGATGTGCCAAAACGGCCTACCGCCTCAAAAAGTGGATCAAAAATCTCATACCACAGTATTTTTGAAAAGAGTATCAGGAAGCATATTTTTATCTCCATGTAAAATCATGCCGACCGAATCCAACTTTGTAAAACTAACCCTGAGGAAGCAAAATCGGTATGCCACAACTGTTTAGGATGTGCCAAAATGAACTCCCGCACTAAGAAGTGTACTAAAAACCTCATACAACACTATTTTCAAAAACAATTCCTAGAAGCATATTTTTATCTGCATGTAAAATCATGCCGACCGAATCCAACTTTGTAAAACTAACCCTGAGGAAGCAAAACCACTATGCCACAAATGTTTAGGATGTGCCAAAATGAACTCCCGCACTAAAAAGTGTACTAAAAACCACATACAACACTATTTTCAAAAACAATTCCTGGAAGCATATTTTTTTTTCGATGTAACGTCATGCCGACCGAATCCAATTTTGTAAAACTAACCCTGAGGAAGCAAAACCACTATGCCACAAATGTTTAGGATGTGCCAAAATGAACTCCCGCACTAAAAAGTGTACTAAAAACCACATACAACACTATTTTCAAAAACAATTCCTGGAAGCATATTTTTTTTTCGATGTAAAGTCATGCCGACCGAATCCAACTTTGTAAAACTAACCCTGAGGAAGCAAAATCGGTATGCCACAACTGTTTAGGATGTGCCAAAACGGCCTACCGCCTCAAAAAGTGGATCAAAAATCTCATACCACAGTATTTTTAAAAAGAGTCTCAGGAAGCATATTATTATCTCCATGTAAATCATGCCGACCGAATCCCACTTTGTAAAACTAACCCTGAGGAAGCAAAATCAGACTGCCACAACTGTTTAGGATGTGCCAAAACGGCCTACCGCCTCAAAAAGTGGATCAAAAATCTCATACCACAGTATTTTTAAAAAGAGTCTCAGGAAGCATATTATTATCTCCATGTAAAATCATGCCGACCGAATCCCACTTTGTAAAACTAACCCTGAGGAAGCAAAATCAGACTGCCACAACTGTTTAGGATGTGCCAAAATGAACTCCCGCACTAAAAAGTGTACTAAAAACCTCATACAACACTATTTTCAAAAAGAATTCCTAGAAGCATATTTTTATCTGCATGTAAAATCATGCCGACCGAATCCAACTTTGTAAAACTAACCCTGAGGAAGCAAAATCGGTATGCCACAACTGTTTAGGATGTGCCAAAATGAACTCCCGCACTAAGAAGTGTACTAAAAACCTCATACAACACTATTTTCAAAAACAATTCCTAGAAGCATATTTTTATCTGCATGTAAAATCATGCCGACCGACTCCAACTTTGTAAAACTAACCCTGAGGAAGCAAAATCGGTATGCCACAACTGTTTAGGATGTGCCAAAATGAACTCCCGCACTAAGAAGTGTACTAAAAACCTCATACAACACTATTTTCAAAAACAATTCCTAGAAGCATATTTTTATCTGCATGTAAAATCATGCCGACCGAATCCAACTTTGTAAAACTAACCCTGAGGAAGCAAAATCGGTATGCCACAACTGTTTAGGATGTGCCAAAATGAACTCCCGCACTAAGAAGTGTACCAAAAACCTCATACAACACTATTTTCAAAAACAATTCCTGGAAGCACATTTTTTTTTTCGATGTAAAATCATGCCGACCGAATCCAACTTTGTAAAACTAACTCTGAGGAAGCAAAATCGGTATGCCACAACTGCTTAGGATGTGCCAAAACGGCCTACCGCCTCAAAAAGTGGATCAAAAATCTCATACCACAGTATTTTTGAAAAGAGTATCAGGAAGCATATTTTTATCTCCATGTAAAATCATGCCGACCGAATCCAACTTTGTAAAACTAACCCTGAGGAAGCAAAATCGGTATGCCACAACTGTTTAGGATGTGCCAAAATGAACTCCCGCACTAAGAAGTGTACTAAAAACCTCATACAACACTATTTTCAAAAACAATTCCTTGAAGCATATTTTTATCTGCATGTAAAATCATGCCGACCGAATCCAACTTTGTAAAACTAACCCTGAGGAAGCAAAATCGGTATGCCACAACTGTTTAGGATGTGCCAAAATGAACTCCCGCACTAAGAAGTGTACTAAAAACCTCATACAACACTATTTTCAAAAACAATTCCTAGAAGCATATTTTTATCTGCATGTAAAATCATGCCGACCGAATCCAACTTTGTAAAACTAACCCTGAGGAAGCAAAATCGGTATGCCACAACTGTTTAGGATGTGCCAAAATGAACTCCCGCACTAAGAAGTGTACCAAAAACCTCATACAACACTATTTTCAAAAACAATTCCTGGAAGCATATTTTTTTTTCGATGTAAAGTCATGCCGACCGAATCCAACTTTGTAAAACTAACCCTGAGGAAGCAAAATCGGTATGCCACAACTGTTTAGGATGTGCCAAAACGGCCTACCGCCTCAAAAAGTGGATCAAAAATCTCATACCACAGTATTTTTAAAAAGAGTCTCAGGAAGCATATTATTATCTCCATGTAAATCATGCCGACCGAATCCCACTTTGTAAAACTAACCCTGAGGAAGCAAAATCAGACTGCCACAACTGTTTAGGATGTGCCAAAACGGCCTACCGCCTCAAAAAGTGGATCAAAAATCTCATACCACAGTATTTTTAAAAAGATTCTCAGGAAGCATATTATTATCTCCATGTAAAATCATGCCGACCGAATCCCACTTTGTAAAACTAACCCTGAGGAAGCAAAATCAGACTGCCACAACTGTTTAGGATGTGCCAAAATGAACTCCCGCACTAAAAAGTGTACTAAAAACCTCATACAACACTATTTTCAAAAAGAATTCCTAGAAGCATATTTTTATCTGCATGTAAAATCATGCCGACCGAATCCAACTTTGTAAAACTAACCCTGAGGAAGCAAAATCGGTATGCCACAACTGTTTAGGATGTGCCAAAATGAACTCCCGCACTAAGAAGTGTACTAAAAACCTCATACAACACTATTTTCAAAAACAATTCCTAGAAGCATATTTTTATCTGCATGTAAAATCATGCCGACCGACTCCAACTTTGTAAAACTAACCCTGAGGAAGCAAAATCGGTATGCCACAACTGTTTAGGATGTGCCAAAATGAACTCCCGCACTAAGAAGTGTACTAAAAACCTCATACAACACTATTTTCAAAAACAATTCCTAGAAGCATATTTTTATCTGCATGTAAAATCATGCCGACCGAATCCAACTTTGTAAAACTAACCCTGAGGAAGCAAAATCGGTATGCCACAACTGTTTAGGATGTGCCAAAATGAACTCCCGCACTAAGAAGTGTACCAAAAACCTCATACAACACTATTTTCAAAAACAATTCCTGGAAGCACATTTTTTTTTTCGATGTAAAATCATGCCGACCGAATCCAACTTTGTAAAACTAACCCTGAGGAAGCAAAATCGGTATGCCACAACTGCTTAGGATGTGCCAAAACGGCCTACCGCCTCAAAAAGTGGATCAAAAATCTCATACCACAGTATTTTTGAAAAGAGTATCAGGAAGCATATTTTTATCTCCATGTAAAATCATGCCGACCGAATCCAACTTTGTAAAACTAACCCTGAGGAAGCAAAATCGGTATGCCACAACTGTTTAGGATGTGCCAAAATGAACTCCCGCACTAAGAAGTGTACTAAAAACCTCATACAACACTATTTTCAAAAACAATTCCTTGAAGCATATTTTTATCTGCATGTAAAATCATGCCGACCGAATCCAACTTTGTAAAACTAACCCTGAGGAAGCAAAATCGGTATGCCACAACTGCTTAGGATGTGCCAAAACGGCCTACCGCCTCAAAAAGTGGATCAAAAATCTCATACCACAGTATTTTTGAAAAGAGTATCAGGAAGCATATTTTTATCTCCATGTAAAATCATGCCGACCGAATCCAACTTTGTAAAACTAACCCTGAGGAAGCAAAATCGGTATGCCACAACTGTTTAGGATGTGCCAAAATGAACTCCCGCACTAAGAAGTGTACTAAAAACCTCATACAACACTATTTTCAAAAACAATTCCTTGAAGCATATTTTTATCTGCATGTAAAATCATGCCGACCGAATCCAACTTTGTAAAACTAACCCTGAGGAAGCAAAATCGGTATGCCACAACTGTTTAGGATGTGCCAAAATGAACTCCCGCACTAAGAAGTGTACTAAAAACCTCATACAACACTATTTTCAAAAACAATTCCTAGAAGCATATTTTTATCTGCATGTAAAATCATGCCGACCGAATCCAACTTTGTAAAACTAACCCTGAGGAAGCAAAATCGGTATGCCACAACTGTTTAGGATGTGCCAAAATGAACTCCCGCACTAAGAAGTGTACCAAAAACCTCATACAACACTATTTTCAAAAACAATTCCTGGAAGCATATTTTTATCTGCATGTAAAATCATGCCGACCGAATCCAACTTTGTAAAACTAACCCTGAGGAAGCAAAATCGGTATGCCACAACTGCTTAGGATGTGCCAAAACGGCCTACCGCCTCAAAAAGTGGATCAAAAATCTCATACCACAGTATTTTTAAAAAGAGTCTCAGGAAGCATATTATTATCTCCATGTAAATCATGCCGACCGAATCCCACTTTGTAAAACTAACCCTGAGGAAGCAAAATCAGACTGCCACAACTGTTTAGGATGTGCCAAAACGGCCTACCGCCTCAAAAAGTGGATCAAAAATCTCATACCACAGTATTTTTAAAAAGATTCTCAGGAAGCATATTATTATCTCCATGTAAAATCATGCCGACCGAATCCCACTTTGTAAAACTAACCCTGAGGAAGCAAAATCAGACTGCCACAACTGTTTAGGATGTGCCAAAATGAACTCCCGCACTAAAAAGTGTACTAAAAACCTCATACAACACTATTTTCAAAAAGAATTCCTAGAAGCATATTTTTATCTGCATGTAAAATCATGCCGACCGAATCCAACTTTGTAAAACTAACCCTGAGGAAGCAAAATCGGTATGCCACAACTGTTTAGGATGTGCCAAAATGAACTCCCGCACTAAGAAGTGTACTAAAAACCTCATACAACACTATTTTCAAAAACAATTCCTAGAAGCATATTTTTATCTGCATGTAAAATCATGCCGACCGACTCCAACTTTGTAAAACTAACCCTGAGGAAGCAAAATCGGTATGCCACAACTGTTTAGGATGTGCCAAAATGAACTCCCGCACTAAGAAGTGTACTAAAAACCTCATACAACACTATTTTCAAAAACAATTCCTAGAAGCATATTTTTATCTGCATGTAAAATCATGCCGACCGAATCCAACTTTGTAAAACTAACCCTGAGGAAGAAAAATCGGTATGCCACAACTGTTTAGGATGTGCCAAAATGAACTCCCGCACTAAGAAGTGTACCAAAAACCTCATACAACACTATTTTCAAAAACAATTCCTGGAAGCACATTTTTTTTTTCGATGTAAAATCATGCCGACCGAATCCAACTTTGTAAAACTAACCCTGAGGAAGCAAAATCGGTATGCCACAACTGCTTAGGATGTGCCAAAACGGCCTACCGCCTCAAAAAGTGGATCAAAAATCTCATACCACAGTATTTTTGAAAAGAGTATCAGGAAGCATATTTTTATCTCCATGTAAAATCATGCCGACCGAATCCAACTTTGTAAAACTAACCCTGAGGAAGCAAAATCGGTATGCCACAACTGTTTAGGATGTGCCAAAATGAACTCCCGCACTAAGAAGTGTACTAAAAACCTCATACAACACTATTTTCAAAAACAATTCCTTGAAGCATATTTTTATCTGCATGTAAAATCATGCCGACCGAATCCAACTTTGTAAAACTAACCCTGAGGAAGCAAAATCGGTATGCCACAACTGTTTAGGATGTGCCAAAATGAACTCCCGCACTAAGAAGTGTACTAAAAACCTCATACAACACTATTTTCAAAAACAATTCCTAGAAGCATATTTTTATCTGCATGTAAAATCATGCCGACCGAATCCAACTTTGTAAAACTAACCCTGAGGAAGAAAAATCGGTATGCCACAACTGTTTAGGATGTGCCAAAATGAACTCCCGCACTAAGAAGTGTACCAAAAACCTCATACAACACTATTTTCAAAAACAATTCCTGGAAGCATATTTTTATCTGCATGTAAAATCATGCCGACCGAATCCAACTTTGTAAAACTAACCCTGAGGAAGCAAAATCGGTATGCCACAACTGCTTAGGATGTGCCAAAACGGCCTACCGCCTCAAAAAGTGGATCAAAAATCTCATACCACAGTATTTTTGAAAAGAGTATCAGGAAGCATATTTTTATCTCCATGTAAAATCATGCCGACCGAATCCAACTTTGTAAAACTAACCCTGAGGAAGCAAAATCGGTATGCCACAACTGTTTAGGATGTGCCAAAATGAACTCCCGCACTAAGAAGTGTACTAAAAACCTCATACAACACTATTTTCAAAAACAATTCCTTGAAGCATATTTTTATCTGCATGTAAAATCATGCCGACCGAATCCAACTTTGTAAAACTAACCCTGAGGAAGCAAAATCGGTATGCCACAACTGCTTAGGATGTGCCAAAACGGCCTACCGCCTCAAAAAGTGGATCAAAAATCTCATACCACAGTATTTTTGAAAAGAGTATCAGGAAGCATATTTTTATCTCCATGTAAAATCATGCCGACCGAATCCAACTTTGTAAAACTAACCCTGAGGAAGCAAAATCGGTATGCCACAACTGTTTAGGATGTGCCAAAATGAACTCCCGCACTAAGAAGTGTACTAAAAACCTCATACAACACTATTTTCAAAAACAATTCCTTGAAGCATATTTTTATCTGCATGTAAAATCATGCCGACCGAATCCAACTTTGTAAAACTAACCCTGAGGAAGCAAAATCGGTATGCCACAACTGTTTAGGATGTGCCAAAATGAACTCCCGCACTAAGAAGTGTACTAAAAACCTCATACAACACTATTTTCAAAAACAATTCCTAGAAGCATATTTTTATCTGCATGTAAAATCATGCCGACCGAATCCAACTTTGTAAAACTAACCCTGAGGAAGCAAAATCGGTATGCCACAACTGTTTAGGATGTGCCAAAATGAACTCCCGCACTAAGAAGTGTACCAAAAACCTCATACAACACTATTTTCAAAAACAATTCCTGGAAGCATATTTTTATCTGCATGTAAAATCATGCCGACCGAATCCAACTTTGTAAAACTAACCCTGAGGAAGCAAAATCGGTATGCCACAACTGCTTAGGATGTGCCAAAACGGCCTACCGCCTCAAAAAGTGGATCAAAAATCTCATACCACAGTATTTTTGAAAAGAGTATCAGGAAGCATATTTTTATCTCCATGTAAAATCATGCCGACCGAATCCAACTTTGTAAAACTAACCCTGAGGAAGCAAAATCGGTATGCCACAACTGTTTAGGATGTGCCAAAATGAACTCCCGCACTAAGAAGTGTACTAAAAACCTCATACAACACTATTTTCAAAAACAATTCCTTGAAGCATATTTTTATCTGCATGTAAAATCATGCCGACCGAATCCAACTTTGTAAAACTAACCCTGAGGAAGCAAAATCGGTATGCCACAACTGCTTAGGATGTGCCAAAACGGCCTACCGCCTCAAAAAGTGGATCAAAAATCTCATACCACAGTATTTTTGAAAAGAGTATCAGGAAGCATATTTTTATCTCCATGTAAAATCATGCCGACCGAATCCAACTTTGTAAAACTAACCCTGAGGAAGCAAAATCGGTATGCCACAACTGTTTAGGATGTGCCAAAATGAACTCCCGCACTAAGAAGTGTACTAAAAACCTCATACAACACTATTTTCAAAAACAATTCCTAGAAGCATATTTTTATCTGCATGTAAAATCATGCCGACCGAATCCAACTTTGTAAAACTAACCCTGAGGAAGCAAAATCGGTATGCCACAACTGTTTAGGATGTGCCAAAATGAACTCCCGCACTAAGAAGTGTACCAAAAACCTCATACAACACTATTTTCAAAAACAATTCCTGGAAGCATATTTTTATCTGCATGTAAAATCATGCCGACCGAATCCAACTTTGTAAAACTAACCCTGAGGAAGCAAAATCGGTATGCCACAACTGTTTAGGATGTGCCAAAATGAACTCCCGCACTAAGAAGTGTACTAAAAACCTCATACAACACTATTTTCAAAAACAATTCCTAGAAGCATATTTTTATCTGCATGTAAAATCATGCCGACCGAATCCAACTTTGTAAAACTAACCCTGAGGAAGCAAAATCGGTATGCCACAACTGCTTAGGATGTGCCAAAACGGCCTACCGCCTCAAAAAGTGGATCAAAAATCTCATACCACAGTATTTTTGAAAAGAGTATCAGGAAGCATATTTTTATCTCCATGTAAAATCATGCCGGCCGAATCCAACTTTGTAAAACTAACCCTGAGGAAGCAAAATCGGTATGCCACAACTGTTTAGGATGTGCCAAAATGAACTCCCGCACTAAGAAGTGTACTAAAAACCTCATACAACACTATTTTCAAAAACAATTCCTAGAAGCATATTTTTATCTGCATGTAAAATCATGCCGACCGAATCCAACTTTGTAAAACTAACCCTGAGGAAGCAAAATCGGTATGCCACAACTGTTTAGGATGTGCCAAAATGAACTCCCGCACTAAGAAGTGTACCAAAAACCTCATACAACACTATTTTCAAAAACAATTCCTGGAAGCATATTTTTATCTGCATGTAAAATCATGCCGACCGAATCCAACTTTGTAAAACTAACCCTGAGGAAGCAAAATCGGTATGCCACAACTGTTTAGGATGTGCCAAAATGAACTCCCGCACTAAGAAGTGTACTAAAAACCTCATACAACACTATTTTCAAAAACAATTCCTAGAAGCATATTTTTATCTGCATGTAAAATCATGCCGACCGAATCCAACTTTGTAAAACTAACCCTGAGGAAGCAAAATCGGTATGCCACAACTGTTTAGGATGTGCCAAAATGAACTCCCGCACTAAGAAGTGTACTAAAAACCTCATACAACACTATTTTCAAAAACAATTCCTGGAAGCATATTTTTATCTGCATGTAAAATCATGCCGACCGAATCCAACTTTGTAAAACTAACCCTGAGGAAGCAAAATCGGTATGCCACAACTGCTTAGGATGTGCCAAAACGGCCTACCGCCTCAAAAAGTGGATCAAAAATCTCATACCACAGTATTTTTGAAAAGAGTATCAGGAAGCATATTTTTATCTGCATGTAAAATCATGCCGACCGAATCCAACTTTGTAAAATTAACCCTGAGGAAGCAAAATCGGTATGCCACAACTGTTTAGGATGTGCCAAAATGAACTCCCGCACTAAGAAGTGTACTAAAAACCTCATACAACACTATTTTCAAAAACAATTCCTAGAAGCATATTTTTATCTGCATGTAAAATCATGCCGACCGAATCCAACTTTGTAAAACTAACCCTGAGGAAGCAAAATCGGTATGCCACAACTGTTTAGGATGTGCCAAAATGAACTCCCGCACTAAGAAGTGTACCAAAAACCTCATACAACACTATTTTCAAAAACAATTCCTGGAAGCATATTTTTATCTGCATGTAAAATCATGCCGACCGAATCCAACTTTGTAAAACTAACCCTGAGGAAGCAAAATCGGTATGCCACAACTGTTTAGGATGTGCCAAAATGAACTCCCGCACTAAGAAGTGTACTAAAAACCTCATACAACACTATTTTCAAAAACAATTCCTAGAAGCATATTTTTATCTGCATGTAAAATCATGCCGACCGAATCCAACTTTGTAAAACTAACCCTGAGGAAGCAAAATCGGTATGCCACAACTGTTTAGGATGTGCCAAAATGAACTCCCGCACTAAGAAGTGTACCAAAAACCTCATACAACACTATTTTCAAAAACAATTCCTGGAAGCATATTTTTATCTGCATGTAAAATCATGCCGACCGAATCCAACTTTGTAAAACTAACCCTGAGGAAGCAAAATCGGTATGCCACAACTGCTTAGGATGTGCCAAAACGGCCTACCGCCTCAAAAAGTGGATCAAAAATCTCATACCACAGTATTTTTGAAAAGAGTATCAGGAAGCATATTTTTATCTGCATGTAAAATCATGCCGACCGAATCCAACTTTGTAAAACTAACCCTGAGGAAGCAAAACCACTATGCCACAAATGTTTAGGATGTGCCAAAATGAACTCCCGCACTAAAAAGTGTACTAAAAACCACATACAACACTATTTTCAAAAACAATTCCTGGAAGCATATTTTTTTTTCGATGTAACGTCATGCCGACCGAATCCAATTTTGTAAAACTAACCCTGAGGAAGCAAAACCACTATGCCACAAATGTTTAGGATGTGCCAAAATGAACTCCCGCACTAAAAAGTGTACTAAAAACCACATACAACACTATTTTCAAAAACAATTCCTGGAAGCATATTTTTTTTTCGATGTAAAGTCATGCCGACCGAATCCAACTTTGTAAAACTAACCCTGAGGTAGCAAAATCGGAATGCCACAACTGTTTAGGATGTGCCAAAACGGCCTACCGCCTCAAAAAGTGGATCAAAAATCTCATACCACAGTATTTTTAAAAAGAGTCTCAGGAAGCATATTATTATCTCCATGTAAATCATGCCGACCGAATCCCACTTTGTAAAATTAACCCTGAGGAAGCAAAATCGGTATGCCACAACTGTTTAGGATGTGCCAAAATGAACTCCCGCACTAAGAAGTGTACTAAAAACCTCATACAACACTATTTTCAAAAACAATTCCTAGAAGCATATTTTTATCTGCATGTAAAATCATGCCGACCGAATCCAACTTTGTAAAACTAACCCTGAGGAAGCAAAACCACTATGCCACAAATGTTTAGGATGTGCCAAAATGAACTCCCGCACTAAAAAGTGTACTAAAAACCACATACAACACTATTTTCAAAAACAATTCCTGGAAGCATTTTTTTTTTCGATGTAACGTCATGCCGACCGAATCCAATTTTGTAAAACTAACCCTGAGGAAGCAAAACCACTATGCCACAAATGTTTAGGATGTGCCAAAATGAACTCCCGCACTAAAAAGTGTACTAAAAACCACATACAACACTATTTTCAAAAACAATTCCTGGAAGCATATTTTTTTTTCGATGTAAAGTCATGCCGACCGAATCCAACTTTGTAAAACTAACCCTGAGGTAGCAAAATCGGAATGCCACAACTGTTTAGGATGTGCCAAAACGGCCTACCGCCTCAAAAAGTGGATCAAAAATCTCATACCACAGTATTTTTAAAAAGAGTCTCAGGAAGCATATTATTATCTCCATGTAAATCATGCCGACCGAATCCCACTTTGTAAAACTAACCCTGAGGAAGCAAAATCAGACTGCCACAACTGTTTAGGATGTGCCAAAACGGCCTACCGCCTCAAAAAGTGGATCAAAAATCTCATACCACAGTATTTTTAAAAAGAGTCTCAGGAAGCATATTATTATCTCCATGTAAAATCATGCCGACCGAATCCCACTTTGTAAAACTAACCCTGAGGAAGCAAAATCAGACTGCCACAACTGTTTAGGATGTGCCAAAATGAACTCCCGCACTAAAAAGTGTACTAAAAACCTCATACAACACTATTTTCAAAAAGAATTCCTAGAAGCATATTTTTATCTGCATGTAAAATCATGCCGACCGAATCCAACTTTGTAAAACTAACCCTGAGGAAGCAAAATCGGTATGCCACAACTGTTTAGGATGTGCCAAAATGAACTCCCGCACTAAGAAGTGTACCAAAAACCTCATACAACACTATTTTCAAAAACAATTCCTGGAAGCACATTTTTTTTTCGATGTAAAATCATGCCGACCGAATCCAACTTTGTAAAACTAACCCTGAGGAAGCAAAATTGGTATGCCACAACTGCTTAGGATGTGCCAAAACGGCCTACCGCCTCAAAAAGTGGATCAAAAATCTCATACAACACTATTTTCAAAAACAATTCCTGGAAGCACATTTTTTTTTTCGATGTAAAATCATGCCGACCGAATCCAACTTTGTAAAACTAACCCTGAGGAAGCAAAATCGGTATGCCACAACTGCTTAGGATGTGCCAAAACGGCCTACCGCCTCAAAAAGTGGATCAAAAATCTCATACCACAGTATTTTTGAAAAGAGTATCAGGAATAGGGTTGTACATTCCCCGGGGAATCGAGATTTTGACCCGGGGAATGAGGCCTTTATCATCGAGATAACGCTTAGAAAAAAAAATACGCTATCCCTAGAATTAAAAGTTAGGGGTAGCGTATTTTTTTTTCTAAGCTCTATCTCGACGATAAGGGTTTCATTCCCCGGGTCAAAATCTCGATTCCCCGGGGAATGTACAACCCTAATCAGGAAGCATATTTTTATCTCCATGTAAAATCATGCCGACCGAATCCAACTTTGTAAAACTAACCCTGAGGAAGCAAAATCGGTATGCCACAACTGTTTAGGATGTGCCAAAATGAACTCCCGCACTAAGAAGTGTACTAAAAACCTCATACAACACTATTTTCAAAAACAATTCCTTGAAGCATATTTTTATCTGCATGTAAAATCATGCCGACCGAATCCAACTTTGTAAAACTAACCCTGAGGAAGCAAAATCGGTATGCCACAACTGTTTAGGATGTGCCAAAATGAACTCCCGCACTAAGAAGTGTACCAAAAACCTCATACAACACTATTTTCAAAAACAATTCCTGGAAGCATATTTTTATCTGCATGTAAAATCATGCCGACCGAATCCAACTTTGTAAAACTAACCCTGAGGAAGCAAAACCACTATGCCACAAATGTTTAGGATGTGCCAAAATGAACTCCCGCACTAAAAAGTGTACTAAAAACCACATACAACACTATTTTCAAAAACAATTCCTGGAAGCATATTTTTTTTTCGATGTAAAGTCATGCCGACCGAATCCAACTTTGTAAAACTAACCCTGAGGAAGCAAAATCGGTATGCCACAACTGTTTAGGATGTGCCAAAACGGCCTACCGCCTCAAAAAGTGGATCAAAAATCTCATACCACAGTATTTTTGAAAAGAGTATCAGGAAGCATATTATTATCTCCATGTAAAATCATGCCGACCGAATCCCACTTTGTAAAACTAACCCTGAGGAAGCAAAATCAGACTGCCACAACTGTTTAGGATGTGCCAAAATGAACTCCCGCACTAAGAAGTGTACTAAAAACCTCATACAACACTATTTTCAAAAACAATTCCTTGAAGCATATTTTTATCTGCATGTAAAATCATGCCGACCGAATCCAACTTTGTAAAACTAACCCTGAGGAAGCAAAATCGGTATGCCACAACTGTTTAGGATGTGCCAAAATGAACTCCCGCACTAAGAAGTGTACCAAAAACCTCATACAACACTATTTTCAAAAACAATTCCTGGAAGCATATTTTTATCTGCATGTAAAATCATGCCGACCGAATCCAACTTTGTAAAACTAACCCTGAGGAAGCAAAACCACTATGCCACAAATGTTTAGGATGTGCCAAAATGAACTCCCGCACTAAAAAGTGTACTAAAAACCACATACAACACTATTTTCAAAAACAATTCCTGGAAGCATATTTTTTTTTCGATGTAAAGTCATGCCGACCGAATCCAACTTTGTAAAACTAACCCTGAGGAAGCAAAATCGGTATGCCACAACTGTTTAGGATGTGCCAAAACGGCCTACCGCCTCAAAAAGTGGATCAAAAATCTCATACCACAGTATTTTTGAAAAGAGTATCAGGAAGCATATTATTATCTCCATGTAAAATCATGCCGACCGAATCCCACTTTGTAAAACTAACCCTGAGGAAGCAAAATCAGACTGCCACAACTGTTTAGGATGTGCCAAAATGAACTCCCGCACTAAAAAGTGTACTAAAAACCTCATACAACACTATTTTCAAAAACAATTTCTAGAAGCTTATTTTTTTTACGATGTAAAATCATGCCGACCGAATCCAACTTTGTAAAACTAACCCTGAGGAAACAAAATCGGTATGCCACAACTGTTTAGGATGTGCCAAAACGGCCTACCGCCTCAAAAAGTGGATCGAAAATCTCATACCACAGTATTTTTGAAAAGAGTATCAGGAAGCACATTTTTTTTTCGATGTAAAATCATGCCGACCGAATCCAACTTTGTAAACCTAACCCTGAGGAAGCAAAATCGATATGCCAAAAACTGCTTAGGATGTGCCAAAACGGCCTACCGCCTCAAAAAGTGGATCAAAAATCTCATATTACAGTATTTTTGAAAAGAGTATCAGGAAGCATATTTTTATCTCCATGTAAAATCATGCCGACCGAATCCAACTTTGTAAAACTAACCCTGAGGAAGCAAAATCGGTATGCCACAACTGTTTAGGAGGTGCCAAAATGAACTCCCGCACTAAGAAGTGTACTAAAAACCTCATACAACACTATTTTCAAAAACAATTCCTGGAAGCACATTTTTTTTTCGATGTAAAATTATGCCGACCGAATCCAACTTTGTAAAACTAACCCTGAGGAAGCAAAATCGGTATGCCACAACTGTTTTGGATGTGCCAAAACGGCCTACGCCTCAAAAAGTGGATCAAAAATCTCATACATCAGTATATTTGAAAAGAGTATCAAGAAGCATATTTTTATCTCCATGTAAAATCATGCCGACCGAATCCAACTTTGCGTGAAAACGGTTGGGGAAGCAAACTCGGTATGCCACAAATGTTTAGGATGTGCCAAAACAAACTCCCGCACTAAAAAGTGTACTAAAATCCTCATACAACACTATTTTCAAAAACAATTTCTAGAAGCTTATTTCTTTTACGATGTAAAATCATGCCGACCGAATCCAACTTTGTAAAACTAACCCTGAGGAAACAAAATCGGTATGCCACAAATGTTAAGGATGTGCGAAAATGAACTCCCGCACTAAAAAGTGTACTAAAAACCTCATACAACACTATTTTCAAAAACAATTCCTGGAAGCACATTTTTTTTTTGATGTAAAATCATGCCGACCGAATCCAACTTTGTAAAACTAACCCTGAGGAAGCAAAACCGGTATGCCACAAATGTTTAGGATGTGCCGAAATGAACTCCCGCACTAAAAAGTGTATTAAAAACCTCATACAACACTATTTTTAAAAACAATTCCTAGAAGCATATTTTTTTTCGATGTAAAATCATGCCGACCGAATCCAACTTTGTAAAACTAACCCTGAGGAAGCAAAATCGGTATGCCACAACTGTTTTGGATGTGCCAAAACGGCCTACGCCTCAAAAAGTGGATCAAAAATCTCATACATCAGTATATTTGAAAAGAGTATCAAGAAGCATATTTTTATCTCCATGTAAAATCATGCCGACCGAATCCAACTTTGCGTGAAAACGGTTGGGGAAGCAAACTCGGTATGCCACAAATGTTTAGGATGTGCCAAAACAAACTCCCGCACTAAAAAGTGCACTAAAATCCTCATACAACACTTTTTTGAAAAACAATTCCTGAAAGCATATTTTTTTCTCGATGTAAAGTCGTGCCGACCGAATCCAACTTTGTAAATATTTTTCATAAACAAAAAAATAATTGCATTATATTTTGTATTATGGAAATTTTCAAAATCACTTTTTTATCCTAATTTTTAATATTATTGAAAACGTTTATGAGATTTGTTTTAATCTCATGTACATGGTTTGTATTGCTATTTTTGCCACTCATTTGATAATTCGCTGTTAGTTACCACAAACATCATGGAAAACATAGTTTTAGCAGATTTTAGGTTTTTAACCCAGCACAACCCAAAAATACCTCAAAATGATCCCTGATATGATTTTTTAATGGTTAAACACTAAGATTAGTTTTATTTCCGCTTCTACAGTACACTTTTGACCCAAAAATAAGCTTTTTAAAGTGTTTTAAGCTTACGTATACAGTTAACCACTATTTAAAGCATATGCGGTCAATTGACTTGTCGACCGGTCGAAAAACCTCATAAAACTGACTTTCTGAAAAAATCGATCAATGGGCGGACACTCGAAAATTTCAAAATGGGTTTAGGAAGCTGAAATTTGGCATGTAGTATCCTAAGGGGTCAAAAAGGTGTGATCAAAAAAAATTTTTGGTGTCCGGTGCAGGGCTGCTCCGACTCGGTTCCTGACCTCAGTTTTGATCCGTTTTCTACAAATGAGGTATCAGCGGAAAGCCCTTGATCAGGGCTACAATACTGATCTGCTGGAATTTTTATTGACGGTCCCAGCACGAAAATTTCGCATTTTTAAAATTTCAAAGAGGGTTAAGTACCCCAAGAATTCGGGTCCGCAAAAATTTTTTTTTCTCAAAATGTTCCTTTTTTCATGACTCATTTATTGGTAGAAAAAAATTTTCGATTTCGAAAAATTTTCGCGGCACTTTTAACGAAAAACGAAAACGCACGTTTTTAGCTCACTCACAAAGTTGGAACGGTCTTCGTTGGACCTTGTAGTCGAGTGGTTAACGCGATCGCTTTTTGCTCTTTCACTCGAAGGTTCGATTCCCATTGGGTGCAAATTTTTTTATAACTTTTTTGATATTAAATATTTAATTATATAAATGTTGCAAACAAAAAATTGTTGTTTTATTTAGATGTCCAAAAAGAAGGATTTTCGTAATAAAAAAACTTTTTATTAAAAAAGGTAAAACAATAAATTAACAAATAAAAAAAGGTTAGCCGCTCTCATTTTTAAAGCAAACATTAGAGAATTTGTTGTAAAAATTTTTCTTTTAAAACGAATTTTTTCAGACAAGTTAAAAGAATCCCAATGTAAACAGTAAAAAAGAAAAGGACAGATTTTATTCTAATGGTTATTGAAAAGAAAAAGATTTTACATTTTTTTTGCTAACATTCTCGGTTGAAAATATGTTTGAAACATTTAGTTTTTTTAAGTACTAGTAAAAAAATCTTTTATTGACATTATTATCTTCTCAGATAATAAAAACAAAAATAAAATAACAATTTTTTGTTTGCAACATTTATATAATTAAATATTTAATATCAAAAAAGTTATAAAAAAATTTGCACCCAATGGGAATCGAACCTTCGAGTGAAAGAGCAAAAAGCGATCGCGTTAACCACTCGACTACAAGGTCCAACGAAGACCGTTCCAACTTTGTGAGTGAGCTAAAAACGTGCGTTTTCGTTTTTCGTTAAAAGTGCCGCGAAAATTTTTCGAAATCGAAAATTTTTTTCTACCAATAAATGAGTCATGAAAAAAGGAACATTTTGAGAAAAAAAAATTTTTGCGGACCCGAATTCTTGGGGTACTTAACCCTCTTTGAAATTTTAAAAATGCGAAATTTTCGTGCTGGGACCGTCAATAAAAATTCCAGCAGATCAGTATTGTAGCCCTGATCAAGGGCTTTCCGCTGATACCTCATTTGTAGAAAACGGATCAAAACTGAGGTCAGGAACCGAGTCGGAGCAGCCCTGCACCGGACACCAAAAATTTTTTTTGATCACACCTTTTTGACCCCTTAGGATACTACATGCCAAATTTCAGCTTCCTAAACCCATTTTGAAATTTTCGAGTGTCCGCGATGCTTTCATTTTGCTCGATTTTTTCAGAAAGTCAGTTATAATAATTTACCGGTCAAATGAACAACACTGTTCTCTTGTAAGTAAAGTTAAGTAACGTAAAAAAAACTTTTTATCACAAAAAATATTAGTCATTTCGAAAAATAGTTACGGTTAAATCAATACATCAGGAAAAAATTACCGTACCAGAATTCACAGTTTAGCCATACGAATCAATCAAATTTCAGCATTTCGAGAATGTTGATAGCAATACCATGATTTTTTATTTTTCAAAGCTTCTTTTTCTTGAATTTGAATAACATGAAAAGGACCATTTGCAGTTCCAGCAAAATCCGTACCATAAGTGCACCCATTTGCACAACATTCAATCAATCTATTTGAAGTGGTCATATCAGCAGGATTTTCTTCATCTTCACTAGTTTTTCCTTCTTTGATCATATTGTTTTCTTTCGAAGAAACATCACTAGAAAGTCGAGCAAGCAATACAAGACGTTGCGAGTTAAGAAGTAAACGATTTTTGCATTGTTCGTTAAGAGTCTTCAACTGCATTGCCTGAAACTGACCACTTTTTTCAATTTTGAGAGTTAAATCTTCAAAGATTGTTTTAGAAGTTGTCTTTTTCCCATCATTCCAAAGAGTTTTAGCTTCTTCAACGGCCCCCTGAAATTCTTTAAATTAAGAACCTTTGAAAAGGTTTCACACATGTATTAAAATCAAAAAACGACATTTTTCAATTTTTTGCTGACAGAACTTTAAATATCCTAGTAGAATAAGCCATCGGAAGCATATACGTGCGAAAATGTTCTCAACGTTACTTATGCTTTAAAACTGTTACTGTCAGATGCAGTACGAAAATTACTTACTTCTTTTCCAGCAAATACTTTGAATTCTGCCTTCAAATTTTCCATAAAATCCTCAAGAAAAAATTTAGAACATCCATACATAGTTGCACCATTTTCCACAAGTGACATTACTCCCAAACAAAGAGATTCAGAGCATCGTTGATCAACGGTAAGAACATTGAAGCCAAGAAATTTCAAATCGCAAGGAGTAACTGGAAGAAGTTGAACATGTTTTTGTGATTCCTTAGTAATCTAGTTATAAGATTCTGCTGCTTTATTGAACATTTCGCGAGGAAGATAACCCAATTTCATTAAAGGATAAATAATGTAGTTGCAACGAAGAAGGAACCCAACGTAGTTTGGAAATGTTTTAAATAGAAAGATTTTAAAGCATGATGCCATGTAACCAAAGACCAAAGAAGTTTAATAAACGTCAGAAATTCCATAAACAAATTTATGACCACGAATTTCATTCAATAATTCACCAAAATCAGCGAATTGTTTTTTGCGGAAAGCATCTTTAATATTTTTTCTGGTTCCTTTGGAGCATACCCATCCCCTAAGAGAAAAGTAGGTGTCACTAAAAATTCAAACAAAACATTTAAATAAATAGAAGTAAAAGTCTTACCCTTTTTTAACAAGTTCAGACGAGGTATTAGAAGTTGGAGCATATTCAGCGTTACAAAGGTTAAGACGAAGTCGATAATTGTTTGTAAAGGTACTTCCAACAATAGTATCGACAATTTTGTAAAATGTTGTTGTACGATTGCTAACACCAGACGGTTTTTCATCAGCACTTAAAAGCTCTAAATACTTCAAATATTTAGACATTGTCTTCTTTCTTTGGGCATCATCAGTTTCACTATCTGCTTGCATATCAAGAGAATTTGAGGGAGATTTTGAGTACTAAAAAAAGAATGTGATTAAACACAACGAAAAATTTCAAAATGATTAAAGAATGAACAAAACAATGAAACAAAAAAATATAAATAATTCATTTTTTATCATGGCAATTTGTAGCGGCCAAATTCTACCAAAAACATTTTTCCAACGTAACAAAGCATCCTGAACAAGAATATGTATGTTTCAGACGTTTAAATTCGAATGAAAAACTCGCCCGCCCTTTTAACGGACCAAAAACCTTGTCAAAACTGTTATTTTGAAAACTGTCACAGGAAAAAAATTTTATGTAGCGGCCAAATTCTACCAAAAACATTTTTTTAACGAAACAAAGCATCCTGAACAAGAATATGTATGTTTCAGACGTTTAAATTCGAATGAAAAACTCGCCCGCTCTTTTAACGGACCAAAAACCTTGTCAAAACTGTTATTTTGAAAACTGTCACAGGAAAAAAATTTTTTGTAGCGGCCAAATTCTACCAAAAACTTTTTTTTAACGAAACAAAGCATCCTGAACAAGAATATGTATGTTTCAGACGTTTAAATTCGACTGAAAAACTCGCCCGCCCTTTTAACAGACAAAAAACCTTGTGAATACTGTTATTTTGAAAAAGAAATTTATAAGCAAATTAATTGCATTTTCTGATTTTTTTGCAATTTTTTTAAAGCGGCTGTTACCAAAAATAATTTATCTGTAGATCGTAAGACAGAATAAAAGAATCGCATTATTGCGGACCGAAGGCCCGCATAAAGGGAGTGTCGCAGTCAGTTTTTTTTGACGGACGAAGACAACAAACGATGCATTCTTTATCTTTGCTTTTCTTTCGTGTTAAAACCACTTTTGGCTAAATCAGGCAGCGCTGCGACAGTCCCTTTAACGTCTAGTAATAAAAAAACATACATAAAAGTTTTTATAAAATTTTAATCGCGTTTGTAATCGTGAAGAATAAGAACAATATGGTTACAGACTTCAAAATCTTCAAGCAACTCAGGAGTTTGATTTTTTGCCAGTAATAAGACGAGAATAAGAAAAACATATTTTAACTCTATTAAAAAAACTTCTAAGTTTAATTTTAAATTTTATTTATTTAAATACTGTATGATTTCTTGTTTTTTCATTTCTGGAAAATTCTTCACCCCTCTTTCATGTTCAATTTTGGACCTTTTTTTAAAAAAAAATCTCATGGTTCATTCCAAATCTTCGTTGAAGAAATAGCAAAGTCTGACCTCCTTTTTTAAAGGAAGGAGTATAAGTACCCCTCTAAAGAATTTTCATTGACAAAAACAAATGGTTGATCAATTGAGGCAACTGGTCATATAACATTTGCCAACGATGAATAGAAAGCCACTAACCAAGAAGAGTCTTTTTATTTTACGATGTTTCTTTATGCTTTTTTGAATACATAGATCATCATCTATGATAAATGTAGCATTTTTTGGCGCCTTTCCTTTAAAATCATTTTTAAAACTTTTTTCCGTCTGTTTTTGTTTCTTTTTTCTTAACTTCACCATTTTAGTTGTAAATCTAGAATTTATCACAAGATTTTTCAGAAGTTTTTCTTCAGTAAGATGGTTAAAAACGAGCCTCCTTCAGAATTAAATTCAGTAAGAATTTAAGTAATTTAATGTTTAATAATAACAAAAATAATAATTTAGACACAAAAAACTTCAACCGAATTGATTCGATTTAATCAAAATCATGAAATTCAGTACCAAGGCTACTGTAAGCTAAAGATAAATCGGCTTTCAAATTCTATACTTGTTGAACCACTTAACGAAAGTACGTTTAGTATGCAAATTTTTTGACGAAATTTATTACGATATTTTAGATTTCGTAGATATTATTGGTTTTACGGCTTCATTTAATTGGAAATTTATTAAACAAAAAGTATTCTAATTTGTTTTGTTATTATTAAAATACCATTTAATTTTTTAGAACATTTTATTTGGATTTGGTGAATTTGATTATCAAGATTTTGCTTTGGTTTTGAGTGAGGAAAAAATCTGCAGAATAGTTTATTCTGGAATTTATAAAGATAGAGTATGTCCTTAAAATTTTTTGAGGATAACAATTATAGGATGAGTTTTAGAGTAAAGATTTTGTGACCAGAAAAATATTTGTGAAACGTTTTTTAAAGCCAATTTTTAAAAAAGTTGCTCAAAATAAATGTTCAAGATTGAATGAAATTATTGAAGAATGGATTAAAAATCATGATGGAAAAGAAAAGGATAAATATTTGCAGCTTTTAAAATGGTATCGGGAAAATCCAGAAATGGATTTCGTTGATGATGTTAAAAATGTCCTGAAAGTAGAAATTGAAGGTGAATCAAAGAGGTGAGTTATTTTTCAAATATCACACGTAGTCGTTGTCAAAGAAAAGGCCCTAACTATTATTTGGCTCGATTTAACAAAATTTCCATATAATCATAATAATATGCAAATTCTGCTTGATCTGGGATCAATGATCCCTTAAAAATCTTTTAATTTTTGTTTAACGCTTAAATTTTTAAAGTTCATTTAAAACTTTCAAAAGGTTGACAATGTTGAAGCTTATTCGAACAAATTTTATTTTGTCTAATAAAAGTATTAAAAACTGTTAAATTAAAATTTATTCTCGCACACTTTATACATGTTTTAATTTTATAAAATGAATTTTTAGAAGCCTAAAAAGAAGGTTTCGCGAAATCGGAAATGCTATTGGTACCCATTTATCTGATCCTAAAAATGGAGAAGGTGGCGAACTTGTTAATTCTGTCAATGGTGCAAATTTCGATAAGTCTGTTTAAAATCATGATTGGTTTTTAATTTAAAAGTACAGTAATTTATTTTTAGTGTGCCGAAACAAAAGCTGTCAAAAAGATGCACAAAAATTATTGATATATCCTGTTTTAAATTGGTTAATTTTAAAAAATCACGACATTTACGTCAAAAATTACTAATCTTTACTTCCCCTGAAAGAATTAAATGTTATGAATATGCAATTCATTATTCAAAAAAATGTTTTTTTCATAAATGCAAAATTAATGGAAAACGATACCAAGCATTTTTGGATTTTGATAAAAATGGAAATGAATTTGTTAAATTGGAAAATGTTTCACATTCTTGTACCCCGATTAAATACCTCCAGGAAAAATATATTGAAATGAAGGTCCTCAAAAAGCCGGATTATGAAATATTTGAAAATTCTGGAGCAACATTCTCAAAATTATTGGTTATTTTTGATTCAATTGACCGAAATCGCTGTCATGAATATTTTTGGAGTTCGTCATCTAAAAGATTTCAATGTCGTGGTTGTGGATTAAATGGCAAACATTTTGCGGCACAAATTTACTATGAAAGTTCTGAAAATGAATATGTTCAAATACTTGGGAATCAGCATGCTTGTGAACTTCGAAAATACAATCCTAAAAAATACAGTGAATCTCATCAAATTGTTTTGACGCCAAATTTCGAGGTTCAAACTTTCATGAAACATTTAACCAAAAGAAATAGACTGATAATTTTTGACGAAAATGATCGAAAAAAATGTTATTCATATTTTTATAACACTCCTAACAAAATATATTACTGTAATGGATGCCGACAAAAACATGCCCAAACTTCAGCAAGAATTTCACAGAATTCTGATGGCGAAGATTATGTAATTTTATCAAATTCTGAACATGTTTGTGTTTTGCGAGATTATATCCCACAAAAAAGGATCCCAAAAGAAGTTATCCTTCGTCAACCAAAATTCAAATTTATGGAAGGAACAGGAAAATTCAAATCAAAACTTTTCATTTTTGATTCGAATGATGCAACATTATGTCATACATTTTCAAATGTGTACAAAGAAAGTTCGAGAACTTTAAACATTGATGTTCAACGATATGCTTGTCTTGAATGTCGAAAATATTCAGAAAAGGGAAAACCATCTTTTACGGTTGAATTATGCAAAGATTCTGATGGCGGTGAAATGTATGTAAAAATGATGGATTCTGAATCCCATAAATGTCAGCCAAAAAAATTTGAACCTGAAAAATATGAAACAAAAACAGAGATTCTGAAGTCAAAAATTGATTATGTTTTATTTCGTAAGAATGATGAAAGTGATGCCCTTGATCTTATCATTTATCATCCCGAAGATAAAAGTCTATGCTACAAATTTCGATATAAAGAAAATGTGAAACATTTTTTATGTTATCGGTGCAAAGGAAAAAGTAACTTTGTAACGGCAAAAATTCATCAAAATTCTGATGGAAGCGAATACTTGATTCCTTCCCAGAGGGCACATGTCTGTGAACCTGTGAAAATTTCAACTTTCTTAAAACCAGATTCTGTAATCCTTGAAAAAAGTGGTCTCACCTTTGATGTTCCCGCCAAAATTGATGAATCCAAAATTATCCGATTACCAAATTTTGAACTTCAACCAAATCGAAATGGAACCCTTGATCGAAAGCTGCTAATTTTTATCGACGAAAAAAAAGAACTTTGTTATGATTATGGTTTTAATCAATTTGCGGATAATTTTCATTGCAAGAAGTGCTATATCACTGCAAATTTGCATATTGATGAAGAAAATGGAAACGAAAAATATATAATTTTGGGTGATTC
Organism: Panagrolaimus sp. LJ2414; assembly: GCA_024447195.1. Lineage (NCBI taxonomy): Eukaryota > Metazoa > Nematoda > Chromadorea > Rhabditida > Panagrolaimidae > Panagrolaimus > Panagrolaimus sp. LJ2414. Next base: position 1,020,190 of record JAMRXY010000046.1, read on the forward strand.
AGAACATAAATGTACTCCAATAAAATATACCGCAAAAAAAGAGATTATAGAATCTACAAATTTTTTGATCTTTAATCGAGAAGATGAAAGTAAACCGACAAAACTGATTTTATTTACCTCTGCGGCGAAAAACCTTTGTTACGAGTATACTTTTTATCAAAGGGCAAAAAATTTTCGATGTTGTTCCTGCAAAGCTTTGAATAAAAGTATTTCTGCAAAATTATTGACAGTTGAAAATGGAGATGAACGAATTCAACTTTTAAACAGTCAACATTTATGTACCCCGAAGAAATTTGATTTAAAAAAATTTCAACCAACGACAACTTCAAAGCAAACAAGCAGAAACAACTTTTTTAAAAGATGTAGGTTTTAGGATTTTTTTTAATATCCTTTGAATAATTTTTAGCAGCATCAAAAAAGGCTGACACAAATAAAGGATAACCAATCAAAAGATGAACTTTCTCAAAAACAGTTTTAATTGATTTCCATCCATTTTTTCTTGTTTTAATTTTCCAATTTTATTTATTCTTGTTTACTGTTTTCATGATTCAACAATTTTGCTCATTTTTTATGTAGAAGAAGTTCTAATAAAAAAGCAAAAAATGACACCAAAAATTATCATTAAAACAATTGTTATGAGATTTGATTACAGTATCCCCTGAACAAATTTTTCCTTTTTTTACAGTTAAATCAAAAGTATCTTCTTGATTCGGGAATATCCGTAGTCATTTAGTAGATCCTCCTCTGATACATTAGTTTTTATTAGTACAATTGGATGAAAGAAATAACCAAACACTTTGTTATTTTAGAGAATTATTATTTCTACCGTAGTTTTTTAATAGTTAAAATTACGGTATCAAAGCTAGAAGATTTAATAGTTTCAAATATCACAAATACGTCACAAATTAATTAAAAAATGAAGTTTGAGTAAATGATCTTCTGTAAAAGTAATATGATAGTGATAACTGTGACGCGAACATTTCACGGATTATCTTATCCTGATGTTGATCGATTAGGAAATGTTGAAAAACAAATTAAATGCAAATTTAATTATTTTGTTGCGATAGAATTACCCAAATATTTTTTTACATAGAAAATCAGAAAAAATTGAACATGTTGGCAATAATACGAATTCATGAAAAATTATACCCTCTAACATCTATAAACTTTCCTTTGTAAAGAGACAAACGATTAAAAAGAAGCAAAATCATAAAAAATACCATACACAGTTTTTTATAAATTAATAACAAAAACATCAAATTAGATAAGAAAAACTTTTGAAATCATCAGCAAATTGAAGAATTCCAGAATTCTTAAAATGCCAAAAATTCGGAATTCAAGACAGCCCCTAATTTGTATGATTTTCAAAGTTCATGTTAAAGTTATATCTTGGAAAATATTTAGGGTTGTTCATTTCCCGGGAAATAGAAAAAAGGTGGGAAATTTCCCGGAGTTACAGTATTCTAAGCTACAGTAATATTTTACCAAAATTAATTATATAACCTATAAAAGGACTGTTAAATACTAAAATTAATCATTTTTGATGATTTACATGGTTTTTATTGCATATTTAAATGTTTAATGTCAAAACATAAAATATTACCGTAATTTCCCGGGAAATGAGAACCATTTCCCTCAAAAAATCGTGAAATTTCCCGGGAAAGGGAAAAACTAAAAATATTACAAACAAAAAAAGAAAAACTAAAAAATATTAATTTTTTAAACAAAAACGCCAAATTTGTTCAAATATGTTAATTTTTATATTCCCAGCCAGAAACTGATTCCTGAAGCGAAAGCCTGTTTTCTTCTCTCTTCTTCTTCCTTGTTCTCTTATTTTTACTTTGTAGATTTTTTTACTCGTCAATTTTTTTCGTGTCTGATTTTTTGTATTTAATTTAGCAACATTTATTTATTGTTTAATTTTTAGCTAACATATGATGATTTAAACAATTATGGCTTCTCCAGCTGCAAGCAGTGTTGGAAGCCTTCAAGCTATTGATGGCTGTCCTCGTAGTTCAGCGGTAAGTTTTTTATTCGAAATTGTTGGGGGTTTGATTGGCTGAGTTGCCTCCGAAATCATATCTTGGGGGGAATGTGGCTGACCTTTGATTGGCAAAAAATCGAGAATATCTTACAAGGGAAGGTCCCAGCATCTCTCGCCGCTTTTTGAACGAGACCTATCCTACTAATTAGCCCTAGGGCAGTTATGCATAACCCCAAAATATTTCCGGTGAATGGCCTTTTATTATAAAAATTTGTGAAAATGAAGTTCGACAAAAGTGCGTGACACAGGGGTTTTTGAAAAATCATCGATTGGGGGTCGTGGATTTTTTCATACTGCATTTTCACATATTTTCACAATAAAGGCCATTCACCTGAAATATTTTGGGGTTATGCATAACTGCCATAGGGCTACATAATAGGATAAGTCTAGTTCAAAAAGCGGCGAGAGATGCTGGGACCTTCCCTTGTTAGAATAATACCCTCTCATGTATTTTAAGCATTCGTTGGTTAATGTTTTTAAAAAAGATATGGCCCTGATTGATTTTCGGAAGGGGTATAATTCAATTTGGTGAAAGACCCCTTTGAGCTTTTTTCCGTCATTTATAAGATGCCTTGAAGCTTTATGCTCATTGTTGTAATGTAATACTTAATTTTTTTCAGGAATCTATCGCAAAATTGGATAATGCTGAAACACATTGTTTACAAGCTTTCCAACGATTAAATTTGGATCCAGCTCAACCAATTTTCTTCGATAAATCTCAAGCCGCTGTCGGCACACTTCTTCTAGGTGATGAAAATGATGAAATCTTAACCATGGTTTATGGTCTCAAAACGAGTGTAAGTGTTTACCGTTTTTATGTACTTATATAATATATATGCGTAGTTTGTCTTGGAAATCCTATGTGGACATGTCCAAATGACTCACAATTAGCTTACAGTATATATTTTTGCCTTTCGACGTTTATCAGTATCATTTTGCTTTTACCAAGATTCTTCAAAATGGCGATAAATATTCAATGACACAAGATGAACTTGAACTTACCGTTGTTGATAAAACTATGATGCTCGATCAAAATGAAGTTTATGATGCAATTCAGCGTCCTTATGAAGTTCAACTTGATCTCAAGAAACCCGCTAATAATGTTTTCAATATTCGTGATGTCATGCTTCCAAATGAAGCAACCGGCACATATCATCAGATTTCTTGAACTCGCTACCTCACGGTATCATCATCCGTAAGTTTAAAGTTTCTGTTTTTGTTAAAAAAAAGTCTGAATCGAATCTTATTTAAGAGAAGAACATGTCATGTACAAATCAAAGAAGACTTTTTTCATGAATCCTGCAAAGGGGAGGCTTTTACATTAATCTGGCCTGATGCTCTTTATCCTTCTCTTGAATTATGAAAATTCCATCACTTTCCTTTTCTGAGAAAGTGATGTAGCTACAATGAATTGAAAGATTTTAGTTGCTTTAATTCTTCTAAAATTACCACTCTACCTTCTTTCCTAAGTGGCTTTGGATGGATTTATGCAAAAGAGTGGTATAAAAGCTGGTGAAAAACCTATGATTGTTCCTGCTCGCATTTCTTCTCACGTTCATTATGCCAATGGCAGCCTTGATCCTGGTTCAAATGGAAAATGGCGTTTGCCTCGTGAAGCTAAATTTTTCCGAACAATCAAACTTACAGAATGGTGTGCAATTTTTTTTGGATCTTCATGGTGAACTTATGGCACTTGCGGATTTTCAGTATGTTTTTTTAATTCCATTTTATATATATTTCATAATCTGGATTATTTTTAGAATTTTTGTCGATAAGTATTATAATGCACGTCGTCATCGCGGCCTTGCAATTCCACCTCCTGCTAACATTTGGAAAATTCAATATGGTACTGCTCCAATTCAAGATGCTTTTAAGAGTGCAAGCGAAAATTTGCCAATTTATCCTTTTTGGACATTCTGATCTTGATACTCAGATGCATAGTATGTTTTAATTTTACTACAAGTCGTATTTCCATTTGACTTTTTTTTAATCTTTCAGCTGTCATCAAAGGCATGAAAAGGAAATATAGCATCATCAGCCAATGTGTCAAAACCAAGACAATCAATAATATTATGAAGACGAGTCCGCTTTCATTTGAAAATATTTTCAAAAAAACAAATATTAAAAATGGAGGTAGGCTTTATTGTTTTCAATTATTTGCTTTTCTAATTGTTTCATTTTTAAGTTTGAATTATGAAGTTGTAGTGGATAATTATGGCCTTGATCCCAATGTTCTTTTTATTGGTCTTGACATAAATCATCCTGGAACGGCCAATATCAACTCCTGCTCCTGTAACTGATACTAATGAAGATGATGCTGAAAGTGCAAAAACAAGCTCAGAGGGTAGCGAAGATTCAAATTATTCAATCTTGGGGTATGTTCGCATATATGCTTTATCCAAAATTAGTTATTGATTTTTCAGATCTGCTGCAAATGATGGATGCAATCCAAATGAATTTATTGGGAAAGTTTTTTTGCAACCAATGTTTAGTGATGACAAGGTTTGTTTTTTAATGATTACGGTAGTCTGAGTTTAAAGATACTTTTTTAGATATCTGTACTTGATGAAGTCCTCACAGAAGTTTCAATTCGATTCCAACAAAATCGTAAACGGGTTGCATTCCGTGTGATTATTTTCCACAGTGGTACGTTTTAATTGTTTAAAGTTCAAAATAATTTTATTTCCGTTTTTTAGGATGTTCTGAAGGTGCATACGGTAGCACTTCGCTACGAATTTCCGTACGTGATTTTTCGTTTGAGTTTTCGTTTCATATTTATCTAGAGATGTGCATTGATTTTTCAAAGTTTTGTTAAAGATATAATTTTGATACCATTAAATGCAGAATTTTTTTCTGAATAATAATTGATAAAAAAAATTTAAAGGAATAATACTGATAAAAAAGATAATTGATAAAGAAAAATACCAAAAACACATTCAAAAAAACGAAAAAAAAAGCAGTTTTCTCAGATTTTTTTTGGGAATTTGCATAAAAATGATGTTCAAAAGTTAGATTTTCGGAATCTCCGTAAAATTTTGCATTTGGTATGATAAAAATTTTTTATAAACAAAAAAGTTTTAATTTCTACAGTATACCTCTCTTTCAATTTCCTTTGACTGAAAAAAAATGCGGGGAACACTCGCGTCGCATAACGCCACTGCACATCTCTATATTTATCTTTAATTGTTTTAGCGTCATCACATCTATGGTCCTCAAACATGCTCCTGGTGCTCAACTTACTTTTATTGTTCCATCAAAGTTGCATTCCTTCCGATTCTTTCAAAAAAATGTATGTATTTTTTGTATTCATTTATAATAAAAATAATTTATTTTTGTATCATTTTCATTTTTTAGATTGATATTTCTGCTCGATCATCTGAACAAAATATTCAACCTGGAACAGTTATGGATCAATCCGTTGTCAGCAGAACCTTCTCTGAATTCTTTCTTAATTCTCATTTGGCAATTCAAGTAAGTAAAAATACATATATTTTTTTAACTTTGAATATAAATAATTGTTTTTATTTTTTAGTGTACTGCAAAAACTGTCAAATATACGGATCTTTATTCAACTGAAAAAGATGCCAATCTTGATATGTTCGAACGATGGACGAATACTCTTTGTTATAATTTTCAATGCCGACCAGCTTGCCTGCACCTGTTTTTGTTAAAAAGATATGCTGAACGCGGCTGACAAATTTTGAATACTTCCGCGTATGTTTTATTTTTGTGTAACTATTTTTTAAATCGCCTTTTTGTGTTTTCTATTGTGTTATTGCTTTTTTTCTGAAATAAAGTTTGAGTTATTTTTTTTAAATATTTGTATTCAACAATTTGTCCATAAATCTGTAGATCATATATATTAAGTTTGTTTACACATCGAGGCTCTTATAGAATTTTTGTCGACCATGCCATTAATTTATTTTACTTATTTCTCACCAGCAATATCTCACTAAATATTAAAACCTAAACTTCAGTTGTTTTCTTTGCTCGTGACCCTTTTTTTAGTTGTTTTACACCAGTTGAAGGAGTTTCATTTTCATTTAGAAACAGAAAAACAAACATATATTACATACCGTAACCTAAAAAATATCAAATGAAAGAAATTTCAATTTTTTTCAACTATAATTTTCAAACAAAAAATTTTTATTTGAATTCTGACGTCTGCAATCTGAGAGCCTTCTGATCTGTCCCTTCTAAAGTCCTGGCTTTTGTCTTATCCCGATGTTGATCGGTTGAGAAATGTTGAAAAATATATTAAATGCATTAAAATAAAAATAAACATTATTTTGCTGATAAAATTACCCACATATTTTTTAACGTACAAAATCACAAAAAAACTGAACGCTCAAAAAATTATTGTAATGAAAGATACGGTATTTTTTTGGCAAAGTATGGTATCGATGCCAAGAGACAAAAAACAAAAATGTTAAAATTTCGTCCAGCAAAAAAAATGTTTTGCTGCTGCAAAACTTTTGCATGTCTGAAATTTAAATAATTACACGATTTTTTCCCCTTTAAAATGCATATAAATACTCACTCACGTCAACTTGGACGCTTCTTTCTCTCTCTTCATTTTGCTTGCAATCAGTCGTCTCAACTTTGTCCTGCTGGAAGAAGATAATCTGCTGCGGTGAATCAAAAAGAATATATTGCTTCGTGATTCTTGCCCTCATCATCATCAAAAATGCCAGGTGCTACTGCTGCTGCTCCATCAACCGCTTTGCCGAAAGATGATCAACTTCGAAAGGTTTATTGTATGTTTTTACAGCTTTTTGTTTGAATAATGTTTGATATCTTCTCTTCTTTTCAGCCTTGCCATATTACCATGGTTTGCGATCTCGAGCACATGTTGAAGAAAATTTGAAGGAAAAAGGTGATTTCCTCTTTCGTATGGTTAAATCAAGAAAGAATGAAGTGGTGCTGAGTATATGTCTTGGGGCAAATGTTGAACCGAAATGTGCTCACCTTCCTATCACCTACAATACTTCATCAAAACAATGGGAACTTCAAATACTCTTTGGGAAAAGAACTGCAAAGAATCGTTCAACAATGGAAGCTGCACCACCTGCTGCTGGAAGTAACAATGCCAATGGAAGTCAAGGTGTCAACAAAAGAATTTTATCCTTTGATTCAATTGAAGAATTGTTTAAATTTTATCGAGTAAGTTGTATTTTATACTTTTGACTATTACTAATGATATTATTCTTTTTTTAGGATCGTCCGTTGCAATGTGGTGTATCGCTGAAATCTGCAATCAAGCGACCAAAATGGCTAATTCCAACCACATGTGTTCGATATCATCTCAAAGATTTTCTTGGAAAAGGTCATTACTGTCAAGTCGTCAAAGGAAAGATTCGTGGCAAACCTGATAAGATTGTTGCAATCAAGGTATGTTCTCATTTGATTCATTGTTTTACATTTAATTTTATCATCATTTTTAGATGCTTCATGAAGATGAAAATGATATGCCACCACAAAGTGATTTGGAAAAAGATGAAGGCCGGGATAGCATGTTCCGGGAAGCTGCAATTATGGCAAAATGTAAGCATAAGTATGTCATCAAATCATTTGGTGTACAATGTGATATTCCTCCTGTTATGATTCTGATGGAATATTGTCCTGGTATGTTTTGTTTAAGTATTATTTAAAGTATTAATATCATTTGTTACTTTTTAGGTGGAAGTTTGGATCTTCATCTTCAACGTGAAAAGGAAAATATTCTTGATGGTGAAAGAACTGTTTACTGCTATGAAGCAGCTCGAGGAATGCGGTATCTTCATTATCACAAAATTATTCATCGGTATGAAATTAGTATTAAACTTACATCCATGTATTTTATCTTATCATATTTTTAGTGATCTTGCTGCTCGAAATTGTTTGATCTCTGATCAAGGTGTCGTCAAGATTAGCGATTTTGGTTTATCTCGTCCCTTTGAACGTGGTGATGCTGATGCTAGTATCAAGAATATTCCTTTGAGATGGATGGCTCCAGAAACCCTCAATCGACATCCAAGCTTTTCAACAAAATCTGATATTTGGGCATATGGAATACTCGTCTATGAAATATACAATTTGGGAATTAAGCCATGGTCTGATGAAGAAGATCAAAAGAAAATTTGTCATATGATTAAGCATGGTCCAATGCCTGATTTGCCTGAAAGAACTCCATCTTCAATGAAAGATTTAATTCATCAATGTTGGTAAGTAGTTTTTGATTGTTACAGTATCACAACTTTTATTAACTTTGGTACTCTTTTTTCAGGGCTGAAGAAGTATCTGAACGTCCAGAATTTCGTGGTGTAATCAAAGCAATTTGCAAGATGATTAAAGAAAATCCTCAAATGAAATTTCCAAGGCCTCCAGAATTTTCTCTCAATCGACTTCCTGGTGTTTATCGAGAAGATGAATCTCCTTTCTCCACAGAAGAAGCATTAGCAGAAAAGAGCATCATAACGGTTTATACTGATCCAAAGACGCCATCAGTTGGAGGAACAACAGAAGAAACTGTATCTCGTGAAGGAAAAGGCTCAAAAGATTCTGCCGAAGATCTTACACGTGGAATTCGAATGACAAAGAAGTCTTTGAAAAGCAATAATGAAGGAAAGAAATAAACTCTTATTCTTTTACCGTTTATATGTATATTTTTGTATTATTAATTTTTTAATTTTTATCCTTTTGTATATCAAAAATAAATTTGATTGGATATTTTTTTGTTTGTGTGCTACAGTATTCTTGGGAAAGGGATTTGTTGCAGTAATTGAGAATCATTATTTAAAAAGATTAGAAGTTTGTAGAATTATAAGTTTTAAAAATTATTTTTATTGCACTTCTTTTTGAAACATGGATAATAACAATTTTTGCAGATTTTTTAAATAAAAATCACATTAACAATGATAAAAAAGACAGATATAAGATAAATGGAAGTGTTTAAATGTGTATTTTTCCCTTCTTCTTGAACATAACAAAAACAACCTGATGAGCATGGGTGGGTGTGTTGAAATAATTGAGAATGCAAAACCTCATTTTTCAGGGCTGACATATTTTATCCAATAATACACTTAAAATTAAATGTATTATAAAATTTGAATATTTTCAAGTTCAAATTAAACAAACAAACCTAAAAAGCAACAAAAAAGTGCCGGAAATGTGAATCTTGAGACCAAATCAATTCGTTTTGAAACTTCAATTTTTGGACTAAAATATTTTGCAAAACGAAATTTTGAAATGAATGATTTCTTTTTTGGATATCCTGCTGCATCTAGCCTCAGGGAAGGACCTTCATTGGAGAGAATTTGATGTCCTGCAAGTCCTCCGGGAAGTGGAGGCGGACAAATACATTCTTGAATTTGCGTTTGAAGACCATTTCCAAGTTTTTTTTGTTTCTCTTTTCGCATAAATTCTTGTCGACCATAATAATTTACAAGGGCATATTCAAGTAGGGCCCCAAAAATGAAGGCTAAACAGGCGCCAATCCAAGCATCAACGGCTTTGATATATGAAACTGGAGGGAGTTTGGAATTAATACCTGAGGACTGGGTAGTTTGGGTTAGAAGAGTTGTAACCCCTAAGGAAACTCGTGCAGGGACCGCATCCTGAAATTATGTTAATTTTAACAGTTTTAAGGGTCATTAAAGAAATTACCTTATCCAACCAGAAGGAAACCCATGAAACCATCACCAACATAATACATGGAACATAAAGTTGAATTAAATAATAACTAAAAATTTATAGATATATCGTATCCTTCAAACATGCATGCAACATGCATTCATGGCATGTTGCATAAGGGTGATGCAATAATTTAAAAGTTCCAAATTTTAAAAAACTGACCTATATTCACGCCGAAGACGTAGCTTTACGCGGGCACAACTATATTCCCCTAGAGATAATATTATATTAATTACTGTAGGAAAAATATTATACAGTATACAATGATAATAGAATATAAATTTTTATTAATTACACAATATTGAAGGCAGTTAAACATAAAACATATAAAAAAGTTGTTAAACATATTATTATTGCTTATTTAAAAACAAAATTATTACTACTTTTGAAAAAATTGTTAACTGAGATTTTTATTTAAAAACAAAGAGACACCGCTTTTTTGTGTTATTTAAAAACATAAAACATTTAAAATAAAGCTTTCTGCAAAAATTAATAAATCTTTCCCGTATAATAATATTCAAATTTTTATTGGCTGGTTGTTGAAGGTTAACAAAAATTGAGGATGGCACTTCTGATGCTGTTGAAGAGGATCAATGCAAATGTGTGTTAATTTAGCTCACATTAAATAAACAACCCAATAAACAACTAAAAATTTAATAAAAACAAAATGTTAAGCTTTTTGCAAACATAGAAAAAAATTAAGTACCATTAAAAAAAGCATATCCAATTGGAAAAACCTGAAAAAAACAAGAAAGATTAGCTTTGAAATACGTAAACAAAATGTTATTGTTAAAAGCAATCAGTGATAACAAAAATTTTGAATTTGAATAAAAATTTGCATAATTCTGCAGCTTAAGCTACAGAATTGTTTTAGCTTCGAAAAACAAATTCAAAATCTAAATTTTTTTGCAAATTTGCATAATGGTGGATTCTAAATTATAGTAATAAAAAATTATGCTAATTTTTTGTTATCACTGATAAGCTGTTTTAAAAATATACTAGTAATACAGTACCACTCTTGAAACGACATCAATTCGTTTCGATCTTTCTTTATATCGACGAACAAAAAATCGAAAGCAACATGATGATCTTTGGGTGGCAAGCGACTGATAACCACCATGAAAATGATCAATATGATTTTGGGATTGTTTTGCTGTAATCTTAAATAATTTGCATAAACAATCAAAGCTAAGATAATCCCTGAAGGGCACAAACCAATCTCTGTGAAGATGTCATGTCTTTTCTGGCGGCATAATTAACAAGGGCAAATTCAAGCAAAGCCCCAAAAATGAATGCCAAACATACACCTTTAAAAAATATACATTGTTAAATAAAACCAAATTTTATTAGTTTCAAAAACTGACCAATCCAAACATCAATAGCTTTTGTGTATGAAACAGGTGGAAGCTTGGCATTTATACCCGAAGATTGAGTTGTCATTGTTAAAAGTGTTGTCACACGTAAAACACAAAAGTGGGATTAGTATTTTTGTTAGAATTATGCTAATTTTATTGAGCCAAAAATTTTTGTCACAGTTTATAGTGTCACATTAAAAATTGAATCTTCTACTTTTTTTATTTCTATGACGTTGATTTCCATAAAATAATATACCGTAATCACTTCTTAATAGTTAATCCCAAAATCAAGAAAAAAATTAGGTTTAATTTTTGAAGTTATTTTTTAGGCTATTTTTAAGCGAAAAGCTTGTTACAGTAAGAATGATTGAAAACGATATATTTGAAAATTGGCATAAATAGTTATACTGTAATCAATGAAAAATTTAATCATGCTTAAAGTTATTTCTAAACCCCAGGGCAAAAAAAGAAAATTAATTCCTCACCAAGAGTAACCCTTGCAGGAACGGAATCCTAAAAAAGTACAACAAAAATTTGCATAAAGTTACGAAAAAACAAGCTGTTTTCAGTTGAAAGCAAACCTTATCAAGCCAAAAAGACACCCAGCTAACAATAACAAGCATAAACGATGGAATATACAACTAAAAATAAATTTAAATAAAGAGTTAAAGCAAGCAAAACATAAAATTAGATATTATGATAATTAATAATTACACACCTGCAACAAATAATAACTGAACTCTCGACGCAAAATCATTTTTGTTCTTAGACAAGAATATTCACCTTAAAATTAGTAAAAATATTAAAAGCATAAAACATGGAAATTAGTTAGTCAATTGATATTAAAAGCATACACAAAATTTGTACATTTTAAGCAATTAAAATATTTAAACTTACCAGTATTTGTTTTGCTTGTACAGTAATCCGTTAAAACATCTTGAAGTTCAAAAGATGGCAAACTTTGTCGAAGACCTTCTTTTTGTTGAATTGGATTCTGTCGTTTCCATTCATATTTGATGTCATCCGTTGTATAGGCATCTGGAAAAGTATTAATTATGCAAATTTTGAAGCACGAAAAAGTTGATTGAAAAAATAAATTTGAATAAAACTTTTGCAAAATTGATATTGAGATTTTGGTTTCTAGCACATTAATAAAATTTCTAAAGATTTCGATTTTTAAAAATCAAAAAATAATATGCAAATTTATTTTAATGTTGAAATGACACATAAATCACATTTCAAATTTCGATTTTTCAACTAAATTTCGATCGATTAAGGCCCTTCGAAATTGAAAAACTTCTTTTTAGGCAAAAAATGATCGAAACAAAAACAATACTTACAACTTGCTAAATCAATTAAACAGGTCTGCCGATCCAAGGGATAATATTCTAAACTCATTGGACATGATAAAACAAGTGACAGCCGAACACTGTACAATATTTGCCCGTTTGGATGAATTCGAATTAAAACATTTGGTTTATCAATTAAATGCCTTCTTGCTTCTCTATAAAATTTGCATATTATATCAATTACTGTAAAAACATAAACACTGTACTTTTCATTTTGGAAAAAAGAATCAGGCATCCAAATTTGCTGGGATTGATCACTGTTTTCTGAGGTTGCTAGCACAACAAAAGGTGGCACTTGAGTATTTTCATCTGCAAATCTTTCATATGCTAATCTGGCATCCCACCATTCTTCCCGAAATGTAAACTGCACAGAATATTCCATATTTACATCATCAATTTTTGATATTGATCGAAGATAGATATTTACTGAGACAACAACTGGACCACCCGTATCTGAAATTTTAATATTACTGTAAGCATTTTGTAAGTTGCTCTTTCAATTTATGCAAATTTCAATAATTTATGCTAATTTTAGTTTTTTATGCAAATTTGTATTGTGTTTCCCCTAATTTTATGCAAATTTCTTTCTTGAAAGTTTAGATGCTAAAAATTAATTTTTATGCAAATTATGGAAATTCATATAAATTTGTCGTATTTCAATTTCTCTCATTCAAATTATTGCTGATACTTCTGATTATCCCTGATCAAGATGAAACTATCTTTCAAAGATCAAAGCCCTTTCAGTTTATCTTTAAGACGTCAAAACACACTTTGAAATTTCTATTTTAAACTACATATTTTAAATTAAATCGAATGTCATGGAAAGGAAAAATGCACTTTAAAATCTCATATATCTTAAAAAACGTTACTTTTTCTCGACTTTAAAGTTTATCTTCGAGAACAAAAAAATTTTACTCTGTCTTTTATTTTTTTGACTCAAACAAAATTTAAATGCAACATTTTAGATTTTTACGGAAGTGAAAAAAAGAAGGAAAAAGTTGTCCAAAAATGACGCATAAAAAATCTCAATGAAAAAGACAAAAAAAAGAGCTCAAATTACAGCAACTATCAAGTCAATAAGGATTTTTGGAAAGCTAAAAAAAGTAATGATAACGAAAATACAATGGTCTAAATCAATCAAAGAAGACTTGAAAAACTGCGAAAAATTGAAATGCAAAAATAGATTGCCCAGTGTAGGGTTTTTAGTAAAATTTTTGAACCCCTTCTAGGCAGATTTTTCCTTTGATCTTCGCCGGTTTTTAGGTATGAGTCAGATTTTTTCCTAAACTTCATGTAAAACATCGAACATCAAATCTGCACAGTTCCTAATAATAAAAACAGGCTTTTTGGGTCTTAAAACGAAAAAGTACTGTAAAAGCAATATCGATTGATTACGAAAATTTTGAACGCTTTCCAATTTTTTTTATCATTCACTTTTGTGTTTTGGAATGAAATTTTATCTATATTAAAAAATGTCATTTCCGTTTCATAAAAATACCCCTGAATTTTAAATATTGTCCTTAAAAAAGTTCCCTTCAATTTCATTCTTTTTTGTTTGTTCTTGCCTCGAAAAAACCCCTCCAGCCTTCTTCCTTCGAAACCAAAGTTTGGGGCACAGCGATGCTCTTTTTTTCAAAAAGAAAAGCAAATTGCATGGCAGAAAAAAAAAAGTGAGGGGTGAGTAAAAAAATGGCGTCTGAGTGGCAGAACGCGCGCGTCCAACGAACAAAAGGGGAAAAGGTTCGAAGCCCGCCGCGGTTAAAAAAATATATGAGTTATCTAAATAATGAATTTTAAATTAAAATGATTTTTGCAAAGCTGCATTTTATTAAAAAAAATAATTTAAATAAAATAATTTTATTTAAAGCTTAATTTTATATTCTAAACTACGGATTTTTATTTAAAATATTGTTAGCAAAACTGCATTTTATGACTAAAATTATTAAAAAACAAAAAAAGTAATTTTAAAAGTATTGTATTTTGAATGTTTTGTAGAGCAGATGTGTTTTATGTAGTAGTGAAAATTATTGCAGATAATAATCAGTGATTTAAATCTCCATCCTTTTTGTTTATTATTTTTCTATCAGAGATTGCAATCGTTGTTGTATTTGGTTATGTTAATTGAGCTTTAATTTTAATAACAAGTCAATGTCATCTATATATTCAACAAGCAATACTGAACAAATTTTTTAAGACAATGATTACTTTTTATAGACGAAAAAACAATTTATAAATAATCGTTTCATCTATAAAAAACTTTATATCCATCAGATTTCTTGTTTTTTTGCCCTAAAAATTATACGCTTGACAAGCTGTAATCCGATTCCTTCCTGCATCTATAATATTTTGCAAAAATTATCTATCATTATATTAAAGCATTTTCATGTCCAAAAAAGGTGGTCTTGATTTCCCTTTGATTAAAAAAGCTTCACAATAATAAAATAACATTTCAAATTAGTTAGTTAAAAGTTATCAAGGGATAACAAGTTATATAATAAATTAGTTCCTGTTTGTTATTGAAATTTTTTTTGGGTATTTCCCTTCCCGTGAATTTCCGGGAAAATTACTTTGAAAATTAGTTTTTTAAAATTGGTTTCAGAATCCGTTTTAGCTAATAAAGGTATCAGATATCCAGTAGATAATGATCAGCAAATTTTAGGCTTTTTTTTGACACAAAAAACTTGTTTTTACGATCATTCTAGACAAATTGAAACCTATAATAGACAAAAAAGAGCATATTATGGTTAATATTGCTTTAATATATTTTTAAATTATTTTTTAGAAAAATGCAATCTTTTTAAAATTATTTTAATCTAAAATCCAATTTTTTGTTGACTCAAATATTTTTTTAACCCGCGGCTGTAATCGAGCCATGCACCTTTTTTCTCTGTTGTTCGTTGGACGCGCGCGTTCTGCCACTCGGACGCCATTTTTTTACTCACCCCTCACTTTTTTTTTTCTGCCATTTGAAACTAAAATGCGCGGCGTAGAATCGCCATTATATTTCGACTTCTGAATTTAAAAAAAAACTGAATACACCATTAGATTACGAACATCTGGAGCTATCCAAATATATAAAACTTATATGCTAAATCTAAAATTTATTTTTTAGGCTGTGCCCCCTAAACCAAACAACCTTTTTTGAGAAAAAAAATTTTCCTTCAGAATTGCAAATGAGATACTTGATAACCTACTTCTTAAAAATTCTTTTGTTTTTCTGTTTTCAATGAAAAAAAGTCTGTCAAGTTTTTTATCTTTTGTCCTTTTTTCATTTAAAGTTCAAAGACTGTCTTGATTCAAATAGTTTTTTCTTCAAGAGAGGCATTTTTGGGGAGAAGTTTTAAGATTTTAAATTAAATTTTTATGTTTTTTAATGGCATTTAGCGAACTTTAAAATGCTTTTAAAATCGCAATTATTAAAACCTTTTAAAAAATCTAGCTTCAAAAAAACTAAATATTTCAGAAAGAATAAAAACTTTGCAGAAATTAATTATTGGAAATTAGCATAAATTAAAAATTTTGATAATTTGACATAATCATTTGAAGATCAAAATTGGTTCATTTTAGAAAGGTTTCAAACAAAGAAATGTTTTTTACGTAGTAGTGCAGCACGTGCCATGACATGACATGACCTTGTTGTCATAGATCCATGCTATTCATGTTTAAGGTTTTGCATTGTTTCCCCTAACTCCCTGCTGCTAATTTTTAAAACATATTTTTTACGCTTTATTAATAATTCTGAGCACTTTTTTCTATTAATTTTTCAACTTTTTTTGCTGCTTCGTTTCCGGCTTTTTTTGGATTTTCAAAAAACATAAAAAAATGACTTGCTTGTTCATTTTTGTCGTTAATCTTTTGTGTTTTTTATTGCTGCTTTTTTGTGTTAAATTTTTAGAAATTCAAAAAGATTTTTAAAGAAAAAAAAGCAAAAAAGAAAAAAGTGAATGTTAATGTTAATGTTAAAAATTGAATGCATCCGTTGACCAAAAAAATTTAAGTCTTTTATTCTTTTTTTTCTATGCTTTTATATTGCCTTCATTTAAGTGAAAAAAAGGCATTTTTAAAGAACCTTTTTTTATCAAAAAAAATCGCTGTTTGAAGTTTTTCAAGCTTAAAAAACGAAAAAAGAAGAAAAAGCAATAATTGTTCGACCTCCTGAAGAAAGGCCCTCTTTTTTGCTGCTCTTCAATTTTTAAAGTTGAAAAAGAAAAAAATCACGCTTCAACGATGGCAAAAAATAGACTGAATTTTTAAATAAATAAAAAACGTTATTGTACCAAAAAAAGATGAAAAAGTTGGTAAAAGCAATTAGCTTCAAATTATCGTCAACAAAAAAGACTGCAAGAAACAATTTAACATCAAAAAACAAGATTTACGTCACTTTTTTTCAATATTTAACAAGACTTTTTTGTCGTTGTTAACAAAAAAATCTTGAAAATTTTTACACAAAAGTTTTTTATTATTAAATTTTTTGGAAAAGAAAAGAATTTTTTAAAAATGTAAAATTTTTGACAAAGGAGAAAGAAAATTTGAATAAAACGGATAAAGACGAAAAATTGTGATAAAAAGGCATTTGTAAACGTAAAAACTAATTTAAACTCAATTTATAATCAATGATTAAATTAAATTGAAAGCTTTTTAAATTACGTAAAAATCTAAATTTCAGAGAATACGCTTTAAAGAATTTGTTAGAGGCTAATTTTAATGAATGTTGTATTATACTTTTTAAAAAGATATAAAATAATTTTTATTAAAAAAGAATGCCTCAGACGTGTGAAGGTAAGTATCACAAACTTCTGAACTTGCAATCTGGGATAAATCCGTGAAAGAAGACAAAAGGCTGTTATCAGCATTAAAATTTGCAATCATCGGCAAGGAAATGAACTTCCACTAATAAAGTGAAAAGTTTGCGCGCTAAACCACTGAGCCAGCAATGCAGTGATTGATGGTCATATTGGTTTGAGTCATATATTTTTGTTACTCAAAAAAAGCGAAAGAACCAAATTTTTAGTTAAAGAGAAATATATTTCCCCACATATTTAATTAATAATAAAAGAAACATACCAGGCCAAGAATCATTTGAACCCCGAGGTCTTACCCTCCAGTCATAATCTTTTAGCGTTCTTTGAATGATATCTTGTTCCTTCAATTTCTTTTTACATTCACAAAAAGAAAAAATATTAATAAAAAATAGAATTAAAATAATTAAAAATCGATTATTAATATTACTACTATTTTGTGGTAATAAAAAATTTAATAATTCAATGAAAAAAAATGGAAAAAACATTTTTTTTCAAAAATAATAAAAATGTTTTTGCTGTATAAAATTTAAATCATTAATATTTAAAATGTTTAAAATATTATTACTACAGTAAGAATGTAATTTTTTGATGAAGATCATTTGAAATTAACAACATTGATAAAAAATAATCAAAAAATATTATTTGTGTTTTTTGAAGAAATAATAATATTGAAGGTTGTTTCTATAAAAAAGCAGATTATAAAAATTTGCATAAACATAAAATTGCGAGAAACCATACAACGACAAAAAAGCGGCACGATTTTTAAATGGCAAAAAATTCATAAAAATGTTAATAACTTTTTTAAAAACAAAAAAGGAAACAGAATTAATAGTTTTTTTTCGGGGGAGCAGATTTATTTTAACTCTTGTTTTTTTACACCTGCTTTAAGTCAAGCTTATAGCCCTAAGAGAAGATAGGCTTAAGCTTAAGCTAAGACAAAAAATGGCAAAAACAAAAAAAATAATGCGACACGACTACTTTGAAAAAAAAAGCAACAAAAAAAATTGAATTTTTTTGACAGCTTATTATTGATTGAGATTTCAAATAATAGTTTTTTTAAAAAAAGATGAAAGGTAAAAAATATTTTTTTGCAACTGATCATCAAAATTTATCATCTTTCAGACTTTTTGCCTCAAGGCATTCCCTTTGAAGAAGAGAAAAGGTAGGTGATATCGCAAGTCTACAAAGTAGCAGCTCAAAGGCAAAAAAAACATATCACATTTTCTCAATGAAATTATCTTTTTTTTAAAGCGGAAAAGCAAAAAAAGAAAGAGATTATTCATGTGCCTTTATTTTTTTCTTCTCCTGTTGAATATATACGTATTTGTAGTAAAGTAGTAATAGTAGTAACTCTATAACAGCATAGATGAAGCAAGCAAAAAAGGTATATAAAAAGATTAAAGTAAAAGTAATACAAAACCCTATTAAAAGATCAAAAATTGCAAAACACCTTATGGCAAACGGTATGAACAATCTAAAGATTCAACTTATATATAGTTTAAACAAATTTGCATTAAAATGCAAATTGTATTTTATATGGATAAAATTAATTTTATTCTTGAAAAAAAGAAAGGATTTAATTTCAAAAAAATAAAAAAAGATGAAACTTGAGCAGTCTTCAGATTTTTAAGTTCCGTTTCATTTTGCTTTAGTCAGGGATTTTTTTAGTTAAAAAAACTTCGTCACCAATTTTCATGAATCCGCTTCTACTTTTTTTTCTTCAGCAAACAAATATCGAAGCAAAAAAATTGAAAGCTGAATTAAAAAAGAGCATTGAAAAAATAAAAGTTTGATTAAATACAAATTAGGCAATACCTAGTTACAGTATCCTGATTACCGTATGAAAATTAACAAATATCATCAAAAGATCACAAATAATCATTTACTATATTTCGAGTACAGTATTTAAATTTCAGTAAACATTAAAAATACTTTTAATACCGTGATACTTGTCCCGAAGGGATAAATTACGGTAATAAACAATTATCAAAAAAATGAAAAACATGTGTTTCATTTTGCAGAAAAAAAACCACAAAAAAAGATACATAAATTTTTTTAAATCACGTCGAAATAATAACAACATCATTGATATACCTTTTATTTTTTATTGACAGCTTGTCCAAAATGCCAATCAAAAAAAAGAACTCGAAGAACTTCAAAAACTAGCAGTCGCGCCTCGTGGAAAAAAAGAAAAGAAAGAAGAATGAGTAAAGATTATGGCGTCAGTTATGTGATTTTTTTAAAAAATACTTTAAAGTGACAAAAAAAATACTTGAAGAAGAACAAATTATTATTATTGAAAAATGATTTTACCCTAAAGGCCAATTTTCTCTCTTTATACAAGGACGACAAAAAGATGAAATAAAATAAACGGAATGAAGACGTTTTTGTTAAACGGCGACGGCAAAAGGGAAGATGACGGAGAAGAACGACGGGAAATGGCGATGACACAAGCTCGACGACGGAAGAAAAAAAAGAAGGCAAAAAATGGGTGGCGACTCTCTCCTCTTTTTTCATGTCTTCATCATTCTTCTTCTTCTTCGTCTATTTTGCCACCGACATTTTTTTTCGATGTTGCTTATTTCCGTTAGCCATTGGCTTTTCGACTTCGACTGTGACAACAATGACGATGAAGATAAAGATGCCGTTTCTTTTCTTTTTACCGATGCTTTTTTAAAGGTGCTTTTTTCATGGGACTTTTATGATGTGAAACAAAAATGTGAGAGAAACAAACAAAAAAAGAGGTCCTTTTAAAATAACAAAAGCTTTTTTGTCACAAAAAATAAATAAACAATAAAGAGAAACTAAAGCAATAAATAAAAAAATGATGGGGGAGAAAATAAACGTTAAAGAAGCTGTTTTTGAAAAGAAATGTTAAAATTAAAATGAAAGGGAATGAAATTACGGTAGACAACTTGTTTTATGATTTAAATATGGCTATCAAACAGTTAAATCAAACTTTCTGGAAAGGAAAAAATTTTTTCGATGTTGAAACGATTTAAAATCAACGCATTAATGCTTAAAGGATTGAATAGATAGTGATGATCTGGAACTAACAATAAGTTGCAAAAAACAATATTGACCAAAATAATTTAAAAAAAATTAAAATAAAAATCCAGAAATAATTTTATAAAAAACCAAAATAAACTTAAACCTTCAAATATATGAAAGTTAAAGCTTTCAAAACTGTCAAGGTAAAATTAACAAAAGTAAAACATAGAATTCAGAATCCTAAATAAAAAAAAACAATATTCAAACTTTGTAATATTTTTTGAGTGATCACTAAAATCGTCAATAACAAAAATGATAAAAGTACCTTAAAGGCTTAAGTTAAAGCTTATGTATGATGTAGATAGACTGACTACAACAACAACTAGAAAGAAAACGAAGTAACTCTTCTTTTCTCTCATTTTCTCAAAGAAGAAGACAACTTAATTTAAAACTTCTTCTTCTTTTAACAACAAAAACATAAAAGAAGAAGTTTCTAAACGAAACAAAAGAGACAGAAGAATCCTTTAAACACATATTTTTTATATAATAAAATCTTAAAAGGAAAAAGAAGAAAAGATACGTCACAAGTACAACTAAAATCAAGAAGCATATCCTAAAATGTGAAAAATATGTTATACGTGAGTGATGGTATTGAAAAATAAAAAAAAGTTTTTAATTTTTGGAAGAAGCATTAAAGCTTTAAAGAAAAAAAGGTTGGGTAAAAACAAAAACAGAAGAAAAATTAGAAACACTTGGATGCGCAAATTTCTTGCTTAGGCTTTCTGATGAAGAAGAAGATGAAATTTCTAAAAAAAACTTTTTTTTGCAACTTTTTTCTCTAAATTGCTTCCGTTTGAAAAAACAAAAACACGCAGAAAGGTTTTTCTTTCTTTGGAATTTGAAAATAAGAAAGAAAAAAATTGCCGTAATTTTAAGAAGAAGGAGAAAAAACGGGCAAATAAAAGATAGAAGGAAATGAGAAAAAAGCTATTTACCAATTTATTGGTAGTATTAATAGTAATTATTGTTGTTGTAAAAGATGCAGAAGTTTATATAAATTTTTTAGAATAAGAAAATGGAAAAATAATAGAAGAAACAAATCTTATAATAAAAGTGATAACACTCTTGAAAAGCAAAAAAATTTGAGTATACTCAAAATTGAAAGCCATCGCCATCGCCGCAGGGAAAAAAGAGAAGGCTTGTTCCACGTTTTTTTCTCTCTCTTGCTTGCTTGAAAAAAGGGAAGGAACACATTAAGAAATTTGATCGGTTTTTTTCAAGTTTTTTTTAAAAAAATAAAGGATGGCACACTCATCTTCATCAAAAATAACATAACTTTCCTTCATCGCCATCATCATCATTGTCGTCAAAATTCACTCAAGTGCAACACAAAAATATTTGCCGTACAACATGCTTGCATGCCTCCTGGACAATGTCCTTCTTCTTTTCTCCTTGCTGTTCTTCTTGTCAATTGCCGTTGGCCATCAAAAAATATATATCTATATATTTATTTAAAAAATGAATGAAGTACTTGTTTTTCCATGCCTAAGGCAGCTAATGTTATTTTAAGCAAGCCGTAAACTTTTTGTTTGAGTGACCAAATAAATGTCCTTTTATTTTTAACTTTTTGCAGAAAAAAAATTCAACAACGGCAACAAATTTGGTTTTCGAAAAAAATGCGCAGCAGCAGCAAAAAAGAAGTTAAGCAATTTGAATATATTAAATTTTAAAAAATAATTTTCAATGTAAAACAAAAAAAAGAATGTGCTGTAGAGTACATATAGTAAATGAGATATGCAGTTCAGCTGAAACTAAAAATTTGTAAAAATATTACGTTTTTGGTGGCATTTTTGAATCCCTCCAAAAAATAAATATTCACGTTTTTGAAAGCTTAATTGCTTCTGACACAAGATTCCAGCAAGTAACAGAAATCTGCAAAAATGCCATGGCATGTCATTGAAAGAAAACAAGATTTTTCATGGCCACTAAACATGATGCCATTGCAGAAAAGTAACATCAGCAATGATTTTTGCGGCATTTTTGATAAAAAAAAAAGAAGCTTTGTTTCAACTTTAAACTCAAATTTGTAAAATTCAACAAATCTTTGCCACCATTCTTTGTTTTTGACAAAATGTGTACGTAATTTTTTAAGGGGAACATTAAATAATGATTGACATTCATCAAATGCAAATGTGATATTTTTGTTCAAACTTTGAATAATCATTATTTGATTTTCAAGAACGAAAAAATAGAGTTGCAAAGAAGTGAATAGATATCGATAGCAAAGTCATTTCAGGGATATAACATGGATTTTAATGATTATAACCAGGTTTATTAATGAAAATGTTGTTCACTGGACCTAGCTTAAAAATCTTTTTCTAAGTTAAGATATCAAAAACGATAACTGACATATTAATTTTTCCTCCGTGAGGAAAAATGTTGAAATTTGACAATAGAAAAAAAATGCTAAAAATTGTGTTAAACAATGAAGATAAATCTTGAGCATACTTCTGAATCCCAAAAAAAATTGTGATTTACATATCCAAATTTTTTGGTATCATTGGTTTTTAGGCAGCAAGAGGTCAATTACAAAAAACAACACTGCTGTTTTCCAACGAAAATTAACGAAAAAACACAATATCGCAGGTCAACACAAATTTGACCTCGTTGCCAAGAAAAGAAGGAAGCCAAAAAGTTACGTAAAAAAACGTAAAACTTCTTTTTTTCACGAATCTTTTTCTCTTCGATGATGCTGCAATTTACGCAACTGCAATTCATTCAAGTTTAATCAACGTGTGAAAAATGGTCGGATCATGGATTAGCCTCTTCATCTTATTCTTACATCATCTTTGAAGTTCTTTTTTTGCTGCAACAAGTTTACGCGTTTATTTTACTGTAATTCTTATATATTTTTGTGTTTAACTTTTTCGTGCCCGCGTTTTTTTGTTTTGTTTTTTGTACTTTGTAGCTATCATTATCTCTTTAATCCTTATCATTTTTTTGTTTCAGAAGAATGTCTTCAAATATGTCATCTTGGACTGAAAAATGCTTGAAGAAGCTTAATCGATGTAATGAATATCTTGCAGTTACATTGTATGCAGCCTTAACAATTGCATTCATCATGGGATGGCTATATATTTACTTTCATCTACTTATGACTCGTTGTTCATATATAATTATTGGTGGAGTTGTTTTCATCACATGTGCAATCTGGATGTATGGATCTCTTAATTTCAAGTCAAAGTTCTTCATTCCAGTTTTGATTCTTTTGGTAAGTGTTTTCTTTGTATAAGGATGTATGAGGACCAAGGATGGCCGCGGGCCGACAAAGTCCGAGCTGGGCTTTGAAAAGATGGGCCCGTAGCCATGCTTAATGAGGACCGAGCCCAAGGCAGGCAGGCCGGGCTTGGCCATAGATGGTCAAAGCCGGGGTTTTGAACATTAAGCCCTCGCCTATCCTTTGTTTTTTGTTTATTGATTGGCATGACATTATGCAAATTTGTAAAACATGTAGTATGTCTATTTCATACGATTCTTGACCGAAATCATGGGAAACTTCAGAAAAATTTTTGCGTCAAAAGATGCCACAAAGCTTTCTAAATTTGCATAATGCCGTGCTGCCCCAACTATGTACCTTCTCATACTTATCTTTATTATTTTAGGCATCTGGTGCATTAGTACAATTTAATGGACATTTCTTTATTATTAGTGATTTGATTGCTGGCAGTGCTTTAACTGAAGCAGAATTTCGTAAAACTTGGTGGACATGGTTTTTGCATTATCAAGGTAACACCTTTTTGTATTGATTTCTTCCCACTTAACTTGTTTTCATTTTCAGCTGATTCTTATACTCCATACTTCCTTGCTATCTTCATTTATCTTATGTTTGATTTACTTTTCTACATCTTCTTTACTGGACATTTACAAACTTTTCTTGAAACTCAACGAAAACCAAAAAATATTTCTTATTTGGATCGAGAAATTTGTTTAAGTGTTGTTACCGTATAACGTATTATGTATTATATTTAATTAATATTTTTTTCATTTTTGTTTTTAATATTTTTGTTTTGAAAGAAACAAAACTGTTATTTTTTTGTATGTTTTTTCTTTTTGTAATAAATTTGTTAGTTTTGTAAAAAAAATTTTTGATTTGGTGGTATTGGATACGGTAGTTTTTAAGCTGTTGTATAATATTTTTTGTAAACATTTCTTTCTCTTTTGCTCCCTAAAAACAAACAGGTGATGATCCAACAAAAAATATTGTTCATTCATTCATTGTTTGTTCAGTTCCGGTCATTTTCTCTCTCTCTCTCTTTCTCTGTCTATTTTGGGCAAATTTTCAAATACCGATGCAACATTTTTTTCTTTAGTTTTTCTTGTTTTCGGACATTCACGCTTTCTCATAAGTTAAATGTTCAAAAAGGTTTTCCTTCCCTCTCATCTTTTGCCCTGAGAGAATGTCTTCATCTTTTTCGTTTTTGACTGCCTTGATGCATGCCTGCCGATAGATATTTAGATAGTCATATGGAGATGAAAATGCATGGATGTATCTCTTTTCCTTCTTCTTCTTCCCTCTTTTCAATGTTTCTCTTTCTCCCTTTTCATTTCTTTTTTCCATGTTTATACATTATACACAAATATTACGTGATTTAATCGGTACCAGGATGGTCAAAGGTGCATGACCCACTTTTTATTCAAAATTTTACATATATATTTTTTTATTCTTGTTGCAAATAAAAAAGAAAAACCGGATTTTTTTATCAAAAGTAGAATTCCCTCTCTTCCTGAGAAATCGCCATTCCATGCACGATTACCTTCAATGTTGTTTTTGCCGCCGCAAAACATGAACGAAAAAATTCCTTCCTTTTTTTAAAAATGGAAAAGAGATGAAAAAAGTGAAGAGAAAAAAGAAGATGGAGAAGAAAAAGTAGGTTAAATAGCAATGGTTATGCAATCGACGTCATTTTTTTAATTTATGGATTTTTGAATACATAATTTTTTGACCATTAAAAACCATAGAACAAAAATTTTACTATTGACCTTCGATGTGGTCATTCTAGAAGTTTGTTGGTAATTGAATACTGTACTAAAAGTAGCAAAGATATTAATGTAACTAAAATTTCTACAGTAATTTATAAAAAACCATAAATTGTATAATCAAATCCTAGATTACAGTAGAAGACTGGATTAAACGACTGTGAAGTAGTTTGAAAAGCCTTGTAATTTTTATTCCAAGATACGGTAGCAATTTTAAGATAGTGGATGATTACTGTAGTTGTTGAATAAAATATTGCATTTTTATTGTGTCAAAATTTGTAAAACAGTAATAAATAAAAAATCAAATTGCAAAAAAGTTGTTTTGGAAAAAAGTAATGAAAGATAAGAAAAAATAATATACATACAAAAAGATTTTTTATCAGATGCCTTTGAAAGAAACCAAATAATTCTAAGGCACTTTTACGGAACAAAACTAAAGGCAAAAAATAAACCAAAGAGAAAAAACACAGGTATTTAAAAGAATTAATTCTAAAAGAAATTGGAAACCGAAGAAACCATCGGAATTGTTAAAATTATTAAATTTTTTGTAATGAAAAATAATTTTTTAGAAGCCAAAGACAAATTTATAAACAAAACTCGGGATTTGCCATAAGTTTTTTTCTTAAATATAAAAAAATGAGATTAATAAATATAAAAATTTTTTTTGTTTCAAAAATAAAGACACAGTAATGACATTTTTCACATCAATAAATATATATTAGGGTTTACAAAACAAAATGATAAAAATGACAAAGATATGAGAAAAAAACAATGAAAGATAAATCAAAAAACGGTAGGAATGTACAGGGTGATTCAAGAAAAAGTCCGATTAAAGAATGACTATAACTTTTTAAATTTTTAAGTTTAGAAAAAATTGATAGTACCATTCGACTCAGCATTGGTTGCCATTTTTAATTATCTAAAAAAATTTAAAAAATAAAAACTTTTTTTTTCGAATTTCACGTACTCCCCCCTGTGGAAAAAAATCGTTTTTAGATCTGTTTCACCTTTTTTCACTTTTTTTTCATTCACTGTGTTTTAACAATAGGAAATTTTGCATATTCTTTGTTTCTGAAGAAAGGGAATGAAAAAAAAGTGAAAAAAGGTGAAACAGATCTAAAAACGATTTTTTTCCACAGGGGGGAATACGTGAAATTCGAAAAAAAAAGTTTTTATTTTTTAAATTTTTTTAGATAATTAAAAATGGCAACCAATGCTGAGTCGAATGGTACTATCAATTTTTTCTAAACTTAAAAATTTAAAAAGTTATAGTCATTCTTTAATCGGACTTTTTCTTGAATCACCCTGTATTACAAACATTTTTAAAAAACGAGAGAGATATAATTCTGGAATGTAGAAAAAAAACAATAAAATAAATAAAAAGAATAAATAAAACTTTTTCACTTTCACACATAAATTTTCTTTCATCATCTTTGAATTTCTATGGTTGGTCCAATGAGAAAAGTTCTTCATAAAGATCAGGTAATTTTACACGTGCCATGCCATTGACAACTGCAGCCGTTTGAGTTTCAACACGGAAATCGTTGAGGCACCGAAGATGTGCAGCGGAGATATCTTTGAATCGAGGAAGCATATTCATCAAACGAGGATATACAGTATCATCACCAAAACGATGCATTAAATTGGTATGGAGATTTTGTTGAAGTTTATGAGTGAATGGAATTTGAGTTGAATCATCTTGCATCAAAATTATCACAAGAAGAAGAGCAGTTTCAATTGGAGTAAGTTGAAAATTTGCAAGTTCTTGAAAGCATGATGCAACTTCAATTGCAAGTGCAGTTTCATTGGATCCTTGAGGCCAGGATAAAAGTGTTTGCCGAACAGGAATCATAAATCCTTCAACGTTGAGAGTATCTTGTTCGCGATTGTAACCAGATGCCATAATAACAATACACATTTCGAAGGTATTTCTTTTCAATTGCTTGATTTGATTTTCTTGTTCAAGGTCAGCAAAGTTTGGAATTAATTTGGCAAATTCAATAATGTACTGTATCACTTTGGTTACTTTATCAGTGAATGTAAGCCAGGCATCATTTCGACTCTAAAAATGTATATACATGAATAAATTGCAACATTTTATTATACAAATAAAATTCCGTGAAGGTCAAAAATATGGCGGAAAAATGTTACGACTTCAAACAACATTTTCCCTCATAAAAATTGTTAATGCGTTTTGCGCCTCTTTTTTCCGCAAAATAAAAGTATAAAAACATACCAAATTCATAAACATTGCAGGTCCAGCACTTCCATCATCAGAACGTTCAAATAATTGCTTCACAAAATTTTGATCATATGCATTAAGGATCGTTGCAACGAATGAATCTTCAGCAATTGGGTGAACATTTGGATGAGCATGTTGAGGAGTTAAAAGTGAATCAGGATATCCACCAGATGAAGAAGGAACTGCAGCACCCGTTTGAGCGATTGAATATCCATTTATTCCATTACTAACATTTGCAGCTGCTGCTCCACCAAGTGAAGAATGTGATGGAGGCCAACTAATTGGTGCTGCACCAGTTAAAGGATGATGTGGTTGTGGTGGAGCATATGGTGAAGTATTTCCAGAAGAAATATGAATTC
This sequence comes from Panagrolaimus sp. LJ2414, assembly GCA_024447195.1. NCBI lineage: Eukaryota > Metazoa > Nematoda > Chromadorea > Rhabditida > Panagrolaimidae > Panagrolaimus > Panagrolaimus sp. LJ2414. Next base: position 1,048,040 of record JAMRXY010000046.1, read on the forward strand.
CATTTGAAGATTGTGGTTGGAAAGGTGGAATTGGAGTAGTTGTAGATGATTGAGCTTGGTACATTTCATATGAAGCAATTGGAGGAGAATAATCATGATAAGATGGTTGAGGTTGATACATTTGTACTTCTGCTAATTGTCGATGCATTCTAACCTAAAAATGATAAAGTTAGTGATGTTGTTAAAAGTGTGTTCACAGTCATATATGAAATATGTATAAGAAGACATTAGACAAAAATACAGCAAGACAAACGTTAAAAACGGTGATCAGCAAAATCGAAATTTGTAGAAGATTCTGAATGAAAAAATAAACATTTCGATTTCGCCAATACCGTAATCAAGACTGATAAAAAACGTGCAGAAAAAAACCGTGACAAAGAAAAAAATTCACAAAAAGTCATATCACAGTGTTGTGGGGACAAATCACAGCAAACGCAAACCTCATCCTCCACCTTTTCACGTTGTTTCTTGGACATTCTTCCAAATTTGACGGCATCTCGGCTCATTCCAAGTTCCATACATTTCTTCAATCGGCAATATTGGCATCGATTTCTGTTTACTCGATCAACAACACAATTCTTTGATCTTGGGCATTGATAATTAACATTCGTTGATTGACTTCGACGAAAGAAACCCTGAAAAAATGAAATTAATTAACAAAGATTGTAAATCTTTTCTTTTCAATTTTATGTAATGCGCTGCTGTTTTATTTATTTACAGTACACATTTGTCTCTTAGGGTGTCTTTTTTAGTGCTGGTGGTGGAAGCAGTTGCAGCAAAGAAATCTTTTTAAAGCAACAAAATGAAATGAAACGATAGTTTTATGATGGCGTTCCTTTTCATTTCATTGGTCATTCCAACATTAAGGAAAGAAGAAAAAAACGACCAGACAAACAAATGTAAGAAAGGAAGCAACAGAAAGAAAAGGGGAAGGAAGGATATGCCATTGCGCAACCCCCTCAAAAAACAGAGAGAGAAAATCAAACATGCATGTTTTTGCTGCTGTTTTTTTGCCATTGAAAAAAGATAGGAAAGATCCCACTTGAACAGGTACAAATTAGAAGAGCGAAAAACTTGAGCCAAAAGAAATCAATAATTTTGATCAATTTTTAGAACAGAAAACTGTCAGATTCAACCGAAAATTGCGTTACGTAATCTTCAAAAAAATTAGATCAAAAAAGCGATATCGAAAAAACAGAGAGAAATGAACGCGGCAATCAATCAAAAAACAATTTTTTAAAATGCAGCTGTTCTTTTTCATTTCAATTTTTATATCGTAATTTAAACTATGATTGAAAGTAAAAATGCAAAAACTTACTTTACAGCCTTCACAGGTAATTACGCCATAATGAACACCGGAGCTTTTGTCACCACAAACTTTGCAAGGAATAACTTCAATTTGAGCTGAAAAATCAAAGTTAGTAAACGTTAAAAACAAAAAATTAATGAAAATTGCCACTTAAAAACCCGAATCTTTGACCTTGAAAAAGAAAGTTTTTTGCAGTAAAAGTTTTATGAAGAGACAGAAAAAGTTCAAGACTAAGTTCTTAGGTAATGAGAAAGGAAAAGAGGGTGAACGAAAAAACAAACTCAAGACAACTATAGACTCAAAATAGAAAGAAAAAAGACATTACGTTCTCCATTTTCATTGATAATTCTTGTATGATTAGATTTTCGAAGAGGTTTAGGATTATTTCCACCAGAAGCAGAGATTCTACCAGAATTTGTCGTTGAAGCAGAAGAAGGCGGAGTATTACTAGATGGTTCATGATGTGCCTGAGGTTGTTGTTGATTATATTCAGTTTTGATAGGTGAAAGGGGATCATATTTGATATTTGGTTGAAGGATATTTCCTTGATTCGATGAAGCCATGATATGATGATGATGAGTACTTGTTGGAGTAATGGAAGATGTAGATTGTGGACTGGTAGTTGATGATGCTGCTGTTTGATGTTGGAGATGAAGATCCAATGGTTGATGTGGATGATGAAGATCCATTACTTCAGCTTTAATAAAAGAATGTTGATTAAAGCTTGTTGGAATGTTAATTAATGGTGGTAAAGGTGGTGGTCGATGATGTAATTGTTGTTGATGGAGTTGATGATCCATTTATATTTTAGTTGTTGAAATACTTTATAAGAAAAATGACCCAGCGAAAAAAAATGAGGTCGAAGAATATTATAAAAGTCGAACAAAATGGTATATTTTTTGTTGTTGCTATTTTTTTTGCAGGAGAGAAGAGATTGGATGATTTTTTCTTTGTCTTTGTGTGTGTGTATTTGGCATAAAAAGTAGTTTGCCAAGGAACGACAAACAATTCTTCTTTTTCCTGCCGTTCTTTCTCTTTCTTTTTTTACAGTGATTTCTTTTATTTTTCTTTTTCTTTGGCAAATATTAATTTTTAGTTAGGCAAGCAGCAGCGGTAAGAAGAACGGCAACAACGATGGTGATGATCCAATGTGCCAAAGAATGTTGGCAGGCAGGCAAAAAAAGAAGAATCTTATTCTCTGCGAGAAAGCTTATCGCCGTTTGCTGTTTTTTTTCGTTGCAAAAAATCTTAAAGCAAAAAGCGCCAAAAAACAAATATAAAAAAATTTGTTGTGTTTTGCTTTTACAACTTCTACAGTATCCCTTATCATAAAAAAAATAATACTTCTTTTTCCGTAAAAAAATAATTTTGATAAGAACCTTTTTCTCGTTTACCTTGTGACAATGAAAAATTCATTCATCTTCGTCAAAACTTGAATAAATAAATATGCAATTTAGAAGAGATTTTTAAAATCTCATATATCTCTTTCTCATCTTTTTTGGTATATATCTCATGAAGGGGTTTTATTTTGCGTAATCTCTTTCTCTCTTTTTTTTTATCCCTTTTTTTACATCATCACGATTTTCGGCGTTCCTTTCTTTTTTCCTTCACGAATGTAATAAGTTTAAAACTCTTTTTTCAACTTCACTCATGTCTTCTTTTTTTTCGCCCTCATCATCTGTCGAAAAGATGGGTGCCTATTATTATTTATTGTTACCTTTGAGGGTGGCAACATCATCAACAACAATAATAATAACAGCAGCAGCATCAAAAGAGAAAAATAAGTAACAGCAATGGCGAGAAAAATATACAATAAAAAGAGTGATGGACCCTCCAAGGTCACGTTTTTTTTTTCATGAACACATAATAGATCTATGATGGGGACGACGTGAAATGAAGAAAAATAATATACTTGATCGTGCCTGGTGCTTGCCTCTCCCCCTCTGATTTTTATGATGGAATGGATTATCTATTATTGACTAAAAGAATCCACTCACACTTTTCAACGACCAAAAAAGTTTTTAAAAAAAATCGATGGCAAAATTTTAATTTTTCGAAAGTTTTGTAACAAAAAATTTAAAAAAAAGTAAAGATTTGTTACATTTTTTGCAATTTTTAAAAGTTACACCTCATCAATTTTTATTTATTTCTGTCGTTTTTGACCTTCAAAAATAAATAAATTTTTGAACTGCTTTGGACACTTAAGAATCGGATGCCGCCGCCGACTACAGATATATGAAGAATATTCTTAAGGAGGAAGGAAAAAAATGACAACAAAAACCACAGAAAAAACACATGTGTTTTTTGAAATGAAAAAACAGTGGTCACTCATTTTTTTAAAAAAAAGTTTTTGAAAAATTTCATGAGACAAAGAGGACTCTGTTTTTTCACAGTATGAAATTTGACAAAAGAGAAATAATGGTGATAGTTTTGGGTAAACTTTTATTTTTTAAAAAGACATAAGGCCTTGAACCTGGAGTGTCAGGTTTTTGTTGTGGCAAGATTGAAATCAAAAAGTTAAAAGGAAAAAAGTTAAAAGTCGAAGAGATTGATAGAGAATGAAAGCCTTCAAATGACAAAAAAAAACAGAACATTAATGATAAAGAAACTCAATGAACCACAAAAATATCAAATAGCGAAACTATTTAAAATCCAAAAAAGACAAATGAAACAAAACATAATAGTTACCGTAATCCAAGTACACGTAGAATTACAACTTCAGAATCCTAAACTAAAACTCGAAGCCTCAAAAATAATAAATGAAACCAAAAAAAGGAAAGTCGAGTGATTTCAAAAACTTTGAAACTAAAATTTAATTTTTTTTCAAAAAAAATTTGAGAAAGACAATAATCTAGGTTTCTGTGCCATCGGGGGAAGGGCGAAATAATATATATAGGTCCCCTCTCTTGAACCACCAAAAATGGGGTTGCGAAAATTTTTGAGGCTGCTGGCTGCCATAATATTCTTTTTACTTCAACAAAATTGGTTGCAAATTTAATTTTGTCGTCTGTTATCAAATGTTTTTATTTATGCTGTGTGTGATACGGTAAGTCTTGTTTTATAATTTTTTTAAACCTTTAAAAATCCTTCTCAAAAACTTTCCCAAAAGGGACCTTTTTTACAATGCCTTTTTTCTTTTCCATTTTCGGCAATTATTTCTTCATTGCAGCAAGAAGGAAAGAAAAAAGGACTGTAAAAAATAATTTTACAAACTTCTTTCAAATAATTTTTTTGTTGAAATTGTTGTTAATAGTGACCATCGCAATTTCCCCTCTTTCGCTCTTCAAAACTTCAATATATTGCGCCATTCTGTCGACGTCGTACACATTTTTATATCCATCCCGTAACACGTGTACCGGGCGACACTGCATCAGCAGAAATAAAATTAAAAAAAAGTCCATTTTTGCGCAATTTTTTAACTTTTTTTTGTTATGCATCAAAAAAAAACTACTCAATTAAAATTTTTGGTTTAAATCAAACAACTCTTTATGCAGTAGTAAGTAGGTAGTAGTTAAACCTACAGTATCCCAAAAATAAGAAACAACAAAAAATGTAGCTAAACTTTAGAAAGTAGGACTTAAAGAGAGAAAATCTAATACCATGGAGTTTAATAACGTCATAGGAAAATTTAGGCAAGACGGATTACTGTAACTTTTTCCACTTAAAAAAATTTAAACCGATTTTGCAAAAAAAGATTTTTAGAAAATTATTTTTAAATGTCAAAAAATTTAACGAACCTCTCATAGCTGCTGCCGCGGCCCCTAATCCACCATGGTGGCTTGGTTTAATATCCTGATAATTATTATTATTGTTGGAATTCTGTAGAATCAACTGATGATGTAACTGATGCTGTTGTTGCTGCTGCTGTAGTTCTTGTATCTCTGTTTTTATTTCATGTAAAGGTATTTGCTGTTGCTGCTGTTGTTGAAGCTGATATTGATGTAGAGGCGATACAATTATCGTTGTTGAACATAGTGGCGGTGAAAATTGTTGTTGTTGCTGCTGTTGTATTGTTGCTAGCGTTGTTGTTGGGGATAATGAACCATCTGACGAGGATGCCGAAGAAGATGGCAACGCCTGAGGGGATGAGCCTCTAGCTCCTTGGGATTGTTGCAGCGGAGACAGAATTGTGATTTTTTAAATATAACTATTAAATTTTAAAGTTGTAAATAAATAAATATATGTGTAATATAAAATAAAATCTTTAATGAAAGAAGATCATGGGATGTGGAGTTGTTGTTGTTGAAGGGAGAGTGATGAAAAAATAGGGGATGAAAGAAATAATGTGTTTCTCGAGATCTTTTATTTTAACTACAACCAAGTTAGATGAAAGTGAGGGTTTCTAAAAAGTGAGAATTATGTCCAATGCCCTAAGGGTATATGTATGAAATCGTAAACATAGGTCAATGATGTCTTACACGTTTCAATTCAAATTAAAGTTAAAAAACATTCGAGAAGCAGATTGAAAAAAATAATTGAAATCTTAGAAGAGCTCAAGCCAGAACAAGGGGGGATACTAACGCAATTGTTGAATAAACGACAACGACGCAATAGATAGATAGATACAGGGAGAGAGAAAAAAGTTTTTCTTTTTTTTGCCGACGTCGTGGATGTCGGAGGGCTCTTCTTCTTTTTTTTTAATTCTCGCTTGAATTCTACTCTTTTCAATCTTGCGCAGGGTGGTGCGCATGGAACGACCGCCCGAGATGGAAAAACTAAAAGTTTTTTTTCTATCCATCTTCTTCTATTTCTACTTTGTTGGTGGACATTCGCCCCTGGTGGTGCTTGAATGTCGCAGATTTCAGACTTCTCTCTTCCCCCTTTTTTGCGTGAAGGTCATTTACTCCTCCTTCATAAAAATTCATTCCTATTCTTTTTCGGTGTTTCATCTTCTTCTTCTCGTTTTTGTATTTTCTCGAAATTAAATAAAAACCCATCACCTGAGATGTTGTTAGAAAGAATGAAAAGATGACAATAAACGCCAGAGCAACAACGAACAACAAGTAATAATCGTCGGGGGGTTGTCTTCTTCTTTGATCACGGCATTTTTCTATTCTATTCAAAGTGAAAGACGTCAAAAATTGAAGAGAGAAAAAGGAGAGGAGAACTTCAGCATTAAAAATTTCCCGTGGTGTGGTCATTTTCTCTCTCATGCGAATGTCCAATTTTAAAGCTCAGAATTAAAATTCACAAAAAAATGTGAGGATTAAAATTGAATAATAATAGTAAAAAAGGAAGGAAAAAATGATTCAAAACAACAATGATTTTGACCATTACAACATACATGAATATATTCACTCACACATCCTTCTCTATCTCTCTCACTATATTCCCCATTGGCGAAGAGAAACAATAAAAGGCAAAGTTGAAAGCGTTTGTCGAGACTCACACGGTCTTTGACTAGGAACATAAAGAAAAAGGTAGTAGCGACCATCAAAAAGATTCGAAGGACACGCGCAACACAGTGACACAAAACCTGAAAAAATAATTTATATAAAGGATTAAAATACAAAGTTGAATTATTTTTTAACAACAAGTTCTACATGAAGCGTTTGAATAGATATATATCTGCGTCAGAATGAATAGCAAAGACTGATATATGAATACGAAATTATACATAGTAAGCAAACGGTAGCCGAATAATGATTATGTAGCAACGAAGAAAAAAATTCACCAATGATGTTTAATAATAGCAAGATTCAAGTACTACTGTGGAAGGTATAGCGATGTTAACATTGTGACTACTGCTTATGTAACATCTGAATCGAAATGAGTTATATATGATAGTGGTATGCAGGACGAAGTTTGTTGCTGATAGATATCGACAACAGAAGCAATTGAATGTGAATGCTGATGTAAAGTTATATAACCAGTTGGTGAATTATACGAGCTCGAAGATTAAAGAAAGAACATCTAGGATTGAAGTACAGTTACTATGTCTTGGGGTAAGTAAGCATCTATCTAACATTTATGAAACTCATGTTTTAGGTTAGACAACTTCTATATGATACGACTTTTGTTGGTTGAAAAGCACACCGGAGAGGATTCGACAAAAGAAACGTATATTTTGGCATCAAACATTTGTAATCGCACCATCGAACACTTCGTATGCACGCACATAATGAAAATCAATAAAGTACACTTGATCAAGTAAGTGCCAAAAGCTGCTATTTTAAGTTGAAACTAACATTTTTAGTGCTCGCAGGAAAGAAGTCGCTAGGCCTCTAGTCTGGTACTACGCAAAGCGCATATATGAAAACAGCAAATACGTAGTGCCTATTTGATGAATGGTGTTATGGTCTTCAATATATGCTCATTTCCTAATATATAAACACTTACATTTACCACATTTGAAATTTTTGCGATGGCGCTGGAAAAGGTATATCGATTTTAATAAAATTCAGGATAAGTAATAAAAAGCTTACTTTGTTCTGTGCGATATTTGGATGGCATGTGAGTGGTGGTGCTGATGTATTAAACATGTCTGCAAAAATATATTTTTAGTATTAATATAACATGATAAAACTTACTTGAAATTAATAAAAGGCATTTTCGAGGACTTTGAGATTCCATTGAAAATGAAATAAATTGCAGCAATAATAGTTCAATACAATAAAAATTTAAAAAGATTATGATTTAATTTACTTTTATTCGGCGAAGGTCCTTACGGCAAAATCTTACAGCGAAAACGCCATTGTTTGTCACTTATCTCTGTGCCGCACAATGTAGGTCACTCACTGCACGTAGGTCGAAAAAAAGCTGCTGTTGCTGTGGCTGCTTTTTTACTGTCACTTTTTTAAAACCATTTTTTGCTATTCGTTTTCAAAGATGAAAAGCCACTATATTTACTTATATTATTTTTTAGGTATCTATTATCTTCATCCGTGTTGACCAAGCTGTTGTTCAAATCGGTAATACCTGATAGGAGCTTTATTGCGAAAATATGTTATATTTGAAGGACCATCAAAAATCAGGGCAATGGTGATGACTTATTCAACACCTTCTTTTTCGAAATTGAAAATGATCTCATGCTCCTCGTGCTCTTATGGCTGATATCGAACCAACTACATCGATGGAGTTTGCAGTGAAACTTATATATATAAACAACAAGTTCATCCTGAGCAACTTATCGCTGGGAAAAAAAGATGCATCAAATAACTATGCTCGTGGACATTATACTACTTGGAAAGAAATCAATGATCTAATCTTGGACTGAATTCATGGTTATTATTGATAAGTTTGCTTAGTCCACCTCCGTAAGTCTCATCTGTGGTCGTTGAACCAAAATTACGTTCTTTATACTCTGCTTTAGAACTTTCTGACGGTGTCTTTATGGTTAATAATGAAGCAATTTATGATATCTGTTGATGCGATGTTAATGGTGAACGCCCATCATTCTCTTATCTTAAGTGTTTGGTCTCACATGCTGTTTCATCAATTACTACTTCTCTTCACTTCGATGGTGCTCTGATGTCGGTCTTATTGTATTCCAAACAACTTCGATTCCTTATTCCATTATGCTCCTGTTATCTCTGCTGACGGTGCCTATCGTGAATCTCTTTCGGTCTCTGATATCACATACATTTGCTTCAAATCAAGTAATGAAATGATTAAACGTCAACCTCTTATGTGGCTGCATATTTTTTTTTAAATTGGGCTGATACACGATCTTGATTTAAATCGTTTTTGCAGAATGCTAAAGATAATAAGGTAAGTTTGTCATAAAACAAATAATTAATTTAATTTTTAGGTATCGAATCCTGCTGAGTGTTTAATTTTAATTAGGTGCTTGGTTTATTACTTATATGCATTACGAATCCGCTTACGATTTTGGTGAAGAATATTTTTAATTAACAAAATCGATGCTGCAATTTTTTTATCAGGATAATGCATATTATTTCAGGAGCATCAGTGGATCAATTTTATGAATTGCGAATTTTATTTTCGCATGAAAGTTTATATCGGTGGCACAACTCATTATCGATAGTGTTTTTTTTAATTTGGATGGATGAAGAATTAAAAGGTGTATGGGTCATTTTGGTGTTTATCTTTATGAAAATTTAAACAACGGATGAATTTAATTTCTATTGAATTAAAATGCGGCATTCAAAAATGTTTGTCGTTCAAAAGTGCATATACTAAACAATGATGATTTATATATGCTCTTATTTTAATACAATGGGTTTCGAAAACTTCAGCTAATTTTTGTCATTTTTTGTCACCTTTTGTCACCTTTTGTCACCTTTTGGCACCTTTTGGCACCTTTTTTAATTAAACGATTTCTACAGCATATAAAGTCATGAAACCTTTTTAAATATGTTTATTGATATCTTAGGAAGAGATTGGTACAACTTTTTGCCCTCCCCGACCCCTGTATCCCTCAGGGGGACCCCGTTTGTCCCCGTCATTTTAAAAAAACACGAAAAACTGGTTTTAAAAAATTGTAAAAAATTAGAAAAAAATATTAATGCTTATTTTTTTAAGGATTTATAGGTAATAAACCATGGGGAATCCATTTCTCATGGTTTCAGGTTTCCCCCGTCCCCCACAAGTCCCCCAGAATAACCCCACCTACATAACTTGTTCAAAAAAACATTTTTAATTAAAATTTTTGTGGGTTTAGGGGTTTTTGACCATGCGGAGTTCGATTATGACCTTCATTTTTGTCCCTCGTCCCTCTGTCGTCCCCCACATGTCCCCCATTATAACCCCACGTACATAAAACGTTTAAAATTGTATTTTAAATTGTAGTTTTCGAGGGTTTAGGGGTTTTTGACCACGGGGAATCCATTTCTGAGGTTTTTTTTGTCCCTTGTCCCTCCATCGTCCCCCAAATGTCCCCCATAATAACCCCACTTGCATAAATTGTTCAAAATAACATTTTTAATTGAAATTTTAGAGGGTTTAGGGGTTTTTGACCATGGGGAGTTTGAATATGACCTCTATATTTGTCCCACGTCCCTCTGTTGTCCCTGACATGCCCCCTAATATGTCCCTGCATACATAGAAAACTTAAATAAACATTTTTTAGTGAATTTTTCGAGGGTTTAGGTGTTTTTGACCATGGAGAATGCATTTCTGAGATCTGTTTTTGTCTCCCATTTCTTTTTCGTCCCCCACATGTCCCATAACATGTCCCCACGTACATAAAATGTTTAAATGTGTATTTTAAATTGTAGTTTTCGAGGGTCTAGAGATTTTTGACCATGAGGAATTCATTTTTGAGGTTTGCTTTTGTACTCGGCCTTCAAATATTTTTTTTGTTACAAATTTATATCATTAAGGTTTTTAAAGTTGTTATAAAGCTTTTAACGGAGGTGTTTTATATAATTTGGTGTATAATATAAACAAAACATTCATGTTTTTGTTGGCATACGGTTTTATGTATTTTCTGATTTCCGAGATATTTTTTATATTTCTTTGGTTGTCAAATATGTTTCAATATGTCTTTGATAATTAATAAAAAAAAAAGCCGAAATCATTGGATGAATTAAGAGAAGTTATCATCAATTTTTGGAAAACTCGCGTTACACCAGAATACTGCAGAACCCTTATTCGAAATGCCATCAATAATATCAAAAAAAGTGTAGATGGTTTGAATCATGAAAAAGATACTCCCACAGAAGCTGTATACCAAAAATAACATTACAATTACTTTTCATTTATTACTTTTTGTTTGTATTTTTTCAATCTTTTATTCATTATCATTTTCAATTTATCCATCATCATTATTATTATACGTCATAAAATTCATATAATTCATAAAAACAGAATGAAACTCAAAAATGGATTCTCCATGGTCAAAAACCCCTAAAACCTCGAAAATTTCAATTAAAAATGTTATTTTGAACAATTTATGCAAGTGGGGTTATTATGGGGGACTTTTGGGGGACGACAGCAGGACGAGGGACAAAAATAAACCATAGAAATGGATTCACCATGGTCAAAAACCCCTAAACCCTCGAAAACTACAATTTAAAATATAATTTTGAACATTGTATGTACGTGGGGTTATATTAAGGGACATGTGGGGGACGACAGAGGGACGAGGGACAAAAATGAAGGTCATAATCGAACTCCGTATGGTCAAAAACCCCTAAACCCACAAAAATTTTAATTAAAAATGTTTTTTTTGAACAAGTTATGTAGGTGGGGTTATTCTGGGGGACTTGTGGGGGACGGGGGAAACCTGAAACCATGAGAAATGGATTCCCCATGGTTTATTACCTATAAATCCTTAAAAAAATAAGCATTAATATTTTTTTCTAATTTTTTACAATTTTTTAAAACCAGTTTTTCGTGTTTTTTTAAAATGACGGGGACAAACGGGGTCCCCCTGAGGGATACAGGGGTCGGGGAGGGCAAAAAGTTGTACCAATCTCTTCCTAAGATATCAATAAACATATTTAAAAAGGTTTCATGACTTTATATGCTGTAGAAATCGTTTAATTAAAAAAGGTGCCAAAAGGTGACAAAAGGTGACAAAAAATGACAAAAATTAGCTGAAGTTTTCGAAACCCATTGTATAAACATAATTTTATCCACATCCAAATTTTGCCGCCGTAGAATCGATGGATACATAATTTTTCTGAAGCTATTTTCAATAACACTGTATTTAAAATTGTCAAATATGATTGATGAATGAATGTATTTGATGAAATTTTTATTCGACCTAAAACATACAATTTAAAAATTTAACAAAGCTATTTAAAAAAAATCATTTATCTTGAGAACATTATTGATAAATATGTTCTTTGAAACAGTGTTACACAATACAGATCTCATTACAATATTTTCTTCACATGATAATTATTATCTTTGCAACAACTTTTTTTTGGTATAACATTTTGTGTATTCATGTCTTGAATATTTTTAACTAATTGTCTTATTTTTAGATCTACAACGTAATGCAATAATTTGATGCTTTTTTCGGTTGTATAATTTTTCAACGGATAATTGAGCTTTAAATTTTGTTAAAGTTGAAAGGTGGTTTTGTGTAATGTAAACATTTTTATTTTTATATATTTCAATTATGAAGTAAATTTGATATTGTTTCGAATCATATTTGATTTTTCACTACTCGATTTAATTTAATCTTCCATTTTGGCATATATATGTAGTTATAATTGGGTTTGTTTTACCTTTGTTAATTAACTCCACCAGAATTTTCTAATACTCTTATCATTTTTATTAATACTCTTGGGAGGTCCATAACATTTGGAAAATGGCAAATTGTGATTTCTGGCAAATAAATAGAATGCCACACAAAAATTAATGAGGAAGGCGTGTTCTTTTTTTATTATCTGAACTCTTATGGTTCAAGGGGATTCCATTTAAATACTCCAAATTTTAGAGGATGGTATTCATTATACTTTTTCAACATCTACTTTTTCAGTATTTTAGGCTATCTTGAATACTGTAGTTAGAAGAAAACTAGATAAGATCTATCTGAAGACTTAAATTCATTTAAAGAGTTAAAAAAATTCCGAGACATAATTTCAATTTTTTCGTTAGTTTATAAGCGAATTCGTAAGCAACGAGAATAGTTTTTTCTATATTTATACACGTATATATTATAGACGTAATTGACTTCCATAAATTTTTTTGTATTTCATTCAAATATATTTTATTTGTTTTTTTTTGTTTCAGGAAAAACCAGGCGTGGCATTTTATAAAACCTTCCAGAAACAAAATCCCGTTTGTTTCGTATTCAAATTTGCTGTTTTTGTTTGTTTTGGTAAAATACAATGTTGGAGGAAGAAATACATCAAGCAAATCTAAAAGGATGTCTTCCATTTATTTACATAATTCCATCCTTCATTGCTCATATTGTTGTAATTGCGGCAATTTTGAGTCGACGAAACCGAGAAGAGTTGGGAACAAATTTTTATAAACTTTATGCATTCTCGGCGGTTACGGTAGGTCTTTATATGTAAATTTATAGATAGACAAAAACTCAGGTTTTCATTTTTTCTAAAGAAAATATAAATTGTTTTTGTAAAACTTTCCAAATTATTTCAAATTAAACTGCCTAATGATTAAAAAGGGATAAAACAAAACATCAAAGATTTGTCATGAATTAGTCAAATTTTTTGTAGTTCTTTTTTAATGTCGTACAAAAGGGAATTACTTAAACCAAATGTCATTACCATAAATTTTCAAAACTCTTTATCTCTTTTAAAAGCAAAAATTTTTAAAATGTCCTTTGAAATTTACGTAATAGTTTTTTTGAAAAAAGTTTATACTTTTAGTACGCTTTTGAAAATTTTTTGCAGCCTTTTTTGAAATTTAAAAAACGTAGGAACAAAAAAAGAATACTGTAGTTGAACTTTTTTTGTAATAATAAAAATAATTTATATAATACTATCAACAATTACAGTAACTTTGTATGTCATATTTTGACAATTACCGTAATTTCAAAAAACAATTCAATTAACCCCATCATCATTTAAATTTGCATAATTTTTAGGCAATGTTAAGCTGCATCTTCTTGTTCATTTACAGTCGAGCCCGATATACTCCATGTTTTCTTTTTCTCATTCATGCCCTTCCTGAACGTTCATGGTACGGTACATTAATCTACATTTGTTCCTTCTATTTTATCTACGCTGAAATGTTTATCTCGCTAATGTTAAACATCAATCGGGCTACCGTAGTCTTCCTAAAAACTTCATATCAAAGATTTTGGAAAACTTGGTTACTCATTTTTATGGTTATTTGTTATGCACTTTCGGCACTTTTTGTTATTCAAATGTGTTTCACGGATGTCAGCCTAAAGCTCATCAATCCAGCAGATCCGGATAAAGGATATGATTGGAATGAACGAAATAAAATTCCATGGCTTAAAAATAGTGTTTTAATGCTTGGAATTGTTTTGTTTACTGCGATCGGATCAGTTGCGGCAAATATGTATTTGCTGATTTATTTGGTTATGTCTTCAAAAAATCAAAAGTCTTTTGATGATTCACAAAGAGGAAATAAAGATGCCCAGAAGCGATTATTCATCTTTACTGCAATTATGCTAATTAATCATTTGTTATTTGCTGTTATGCAAGTAAGTTGTTATTGATATCGGGGATACGGTATAAGGTCATTTGGTCCTCGCACGAAAACTTTTTAAAATAATTATTTTAAAATTCAAAGTACCAAGTATACTGTAATCCCAAAACATTTTGGAAAATATAAATTTACATAAACCTTTTTTCAGATCATGTTTAGCATAGTTACATATTCTCCGACCGTCTACTTCCTGCTCGGCATTCAATCATATGTCCTTGATTTTATCAATCTTTCTCCGCCCTGGTTTTTGTTATTTGTTTCACCGCAAGTTCGAAAATGTGTTCTTCGAATGCGAATTATCAATGAAGTTTCACATGTTATAAAAATTAGTCCCAGTCAGGTATCACAAATTCCATCCTCTGCCCCAAGATCAGTCGCACATCAAACTCTCTTCACAACACAAAATTCTAATCGTACTCGAGTTGTTGCTGTTACTGGTTAAATATATTTTTATGTTTAAGAAATCGTAATATTTATTTATTTGTACACATTTTAGCATTAATAAATTTATATATTTATAATGAAATCTGAAAGTGTCGGTTTTGTAAGCGAAATGTTGAATAGGGATTGTCCAAATCTGGCATCAACAGTTTTGGGGGATGAAAGCTTTAAACCAAAACCTAGCCACATATCTTAAAAGCGGTAAAGATCAAAGGAATAAAGCTGATGAAAGGGTAGAATCCAAAAACTTGGAATTTTCGTTGACCTCAGATCTGGACAATTCAAAAATGATAAAATTTCAATGTGCGTGGCATTCTTTGAATAAACATAATATCTCCAAAACATGGGTGTTGTACTTTGTCTGGTCCTGATTCCGATGTACTTTAACGCCTTGGAATTCGAAACCATACACTTTAGTGTACTTTATTTTGTATTACTTTTCTTATTTTTTGCTTCTTTCCGTAATTTATAAAAGTTTGGAAAAAAGAAACATTCTATTTTTTACTGTTGCCTAAAAAATGCCTTGCGTGTTTTATAAAAAAAATTATTGTCGTAAATTTGCAACAATTTTCTATTTTCAAAACTGAATTTTAAAAGTCACAAGTTCGAAATTTTGTAGATACAAATATTTTTTTACTGTATTTTTTCGTAAATTTACTGTTTTTGTGTTTCCGCAAGTGCAATAATAAATCAGCAGAAACAAAAATAAGAAGAATTTTTAAACAAAATGTTCTTATCATTTGTTAAATTTTAGACTCCATCAAAACGAAAATCATTAAATAATTAGACTTTTAGCAAATTAAAAAAAATAAATGAAATAAAACTTTGCTCAATTGTTTGAGTTTCATTGTTTTAGTAAAAAAGCAGTTCCATATATTTTTAAATGTACTTTATTCAAGTTTTATGAAAAGACTCTATTTTTGTGTAGAAAAAAATGCAAAAACGCAACTTTTATTTTTTAAAAAAGAATGAAACGGAACTTTGAAAGATAAGGTTCAAAATCTGAAATACAATTTTTCAAAATTACTGTATCTTTGGTTGCTGTAAGATTTTAGGGAAAAACACATTAATTCCTAAAAATTCTTGACTTATACATCACAAAAATTCTACCAAAAAAGAGCCTTCCTTTACCGGAGTTGTAGTTTGACGAGGTTAGAAATGTAAATTTCTATTGACGTATTCAAATTTTTATTCATTTCCGAATGAAAGAATAAAAACTTGAAAATGTTATATAAAAGGGGTTTGTCCCGTTATCATTCTTCATATTTCCTCGTCAAACGAAGGAGTGTGTGGTTGTTTTTTTTTCAACAGTGGTATTTTTTATTATGTCTTTGGATCTTTCAACTTCTGAAGCAGAATCTGAAGATGAATCTCATCGTGATGAAAGACAATTGAAGGATGGAGATGATAGTGCCGATTCGCGGTCACAAAGATCATTGTCAGCTGCTGCAACTCCTCCGCGTGGAGTCAAAGCTCCAGCAGCACCTCCAGATCTTGAAGATAATGTTGGTAAAACCCGTGTTGATCTCACCGATGCTGAATTGGGTAAGTTTCGTGGATACGCAAAAGGGTCTGCTCCAAAAACTCGTGATCGTGAAAGCTGGATTGAAGCTCTTCCAATCGTCAATGATGTCTCAGCTACGGCACCAAGGCTTGATAAATCTTTACGTGGTCGTGATATGAAAGCAAATTTATCAGAAAGACAAGTTATTAATCTTCATGATGGACTTTATTCCGCTTTAAATTTAATTACTCTTTCATCTGCTGATAATATTCGTGGTACGGAAGAAGAAGTTAAGTATCGAGATCGAGCTCAACGCGTACTTTCCCTTCTTATTCAAGATGTTACTGTAATTCGACGTGAATCTGCATTAGCATCTGTTGGGATTCCCCTTACTCAAGTTTCAGGAATTCGAAAACGTACTCTTGAACTTGCTCCTGAAAAACATCCATCAATCGATGATGAATTTTCTCATAATCTCTTCACAAATGATATGAATGCTGAAATTTCAAAAATTTTGAAGAAAAAAGAAAAAGAAAAGAAACCTGAACCAAGGTTGGTTTCTTTTCTGCGGAAATTTATATAACATTTTCAAGTTTTTATTCTTTCATTCGGAAATGAATAAAAATTTGAATACGTCAATAGAAATTTACATTTCTAACCTCGTCAAACTACAACTCCGGTAAAGGAAGGCTCTTTTTTGGTAGAATTTTTTGTGATGTATAATAGATTTTTTCCTACAATAAATCTTGTAAAAAATAACCATTTTTTTATTTCCTTGAAATTGAAATTACAGTATACAGTACTATACACAAGTGCCAGGTGAATTTGGATTTCGTAAAACTTGTATTTTTTTGCTTCCGTAAATGAAAATATTCTATTTCCAAAAAACATGTATGATTTTGAAAATCACAAATATTTATATTTTCGATAGAGATAAAGACGTCAAAGAATGAATTTTAAGAGTAAAAGTTAACAGCCCCGAGGGGAAACAGACACGGGTGGCATTTTTTATCTTTGTTGTTATTGAACATTTGACCACCTATGTTTTTTATTCAAATAAATTAATTGGGGAATTCCCTCTCTTGAGAGGATTCTCTTTAATACAATTCTAATAATAATATTAAAGGTAGTGGTGGTCTTGTACTTTTTTTTTTAAACAAAAAAAATTTTTATGTCCGCGGGGGATTTGAAAAAAAAAATTATATTTTGTATTTTCCCATCCCAACTACAGATTTTTCTTTTTTAATGAGGTGTTTTTTTAAGAATTAAAAAAAACTGCTGCTTTAGTTTTTGGTTGATGATGACAGCAACAAGGCTTTGCATGGATTTATGAAATCCTAAAAATCCCATATGCACTTTTAAGAAATTCAAATTTATTAACAAAAACTAAAACACATTAATTGAAGGAATTACTGTAACATGAGCCTTAAACATTTGTGGATGGGTATTATTTTGAAGGGCGGAGGTTGAATTAATTGCATGATCTTTTCGATAATAAATTCGTTTTCGAACTTGTGGACAAACAAAAAGTAAAAGCCATGGCGGAGAGAGATATATGAAATCCTGGACGTATGCCTGCATTCCGATCAGAAAATATATTGTATCCGGATTTGTGACAAATGTGAAGATTATCTAAAGGAATGAATTTTTAAACATATGTTTAGAGTACCGTAACCAACATACAACTATTCAACCCCATTTTTAAGGATCCCAAAAAGAAGACTTACTTGAAAAATAGCAAAAACGGCATGAATTAAAAATGAAATTATGGCAAAAATGAATAATCGCTTTTCTGCCGAATTCTTACGTTTTTCTCTTTCACTAACAAAAACTTGTGACTGCTCTTTTGTAGAAACAAAATAATGAATTACATAAATGTGTGACAGTAATGACCCTAAAATTGGTTTTAATAATTTTAATTGAAATTTCGATTTTCTTTGAAAGACCAAATTTTAAAATTTCGACTTTTTGGCTTTTTCAAACTTTTTAGAAACTCTTACCAATTGCAACAAATGAAACAACCCCGGTAATAATAATACTATTTTTAATCCATGGCACTTTTGTTCTTGCCCTCCAGTCATATCCTTTTTCTTTATCCAGGGGATCAATCAGTTGAATACTGACATCAGTGAAATATAAATGTGAAACAAAGAGACCAGAAATTAAAAGGATACAAAAAAGCATTGGATAAAAAGTGGATTTCCAAAATCTTTCATAATTTGCCTTCAAGAAAATTACAGAAGCTCGATTAAAATTTTGAATGAATGACATTAAAAGTTCGGCATGGATAAAATAAAAATACATTGAATAAATAAATGTGCCGAAAGCAGATCGATCGGGCATGGCATCAAAGATAAAAAGCAAACATGGAGTATATCGAATTCGGGAATATGGATAAAGAAAGACAGAGCCAAGGATTGCCTGAAAATTTAAATATGCAAATTTTTCAATTTGGTTTTTGTGCTTTGTTCTTTTGATTTTTTGTTCAAGAACCAAGGGAACACTTTTCATCCATCAATAAACTTTTAACTTTGACGAAAATTGTTGTTGATATTTTATGGCTCAATGAACTGTAAAATTTAAGCTTTAATTATTTAAAGCATGCAAATTAAAGCTATAAAAAACATTTAAATGGCATTTTACAAGTAGAAATCACGTTGTAAATACCGTAATCTTTTATCAAAAACCAAATAGAACACTTTTCATCAAAACATTTTCATTGATTAAAAGTGTTCCCGAGAATATTTTCCCCCTATTTCATACTTACCATAATTGAAGAAATTGCATAAATTTTGAAAAATATTGTTCTTAATGAATTTTTATTTCGTTTTCGAAAAATTGCAAAAATTACAACAAAATGTGCAATATACGATGGGATTATGTAAATTAATGGAAGTAATCCTTTCAAATTCGCATGATACCGTTCTTCTGCCAACATCTTTTAAAAGTTTTTTAATTATTACAATAATTACCACACACTTTTCTAATTTCAAACAAAATTTATAAAAATACATATATGTATTTATTACGCTTTTGTTCCTCCCCTCTTAACTTTTTTGTTATAAGATGAATGTCGTCAAGGAGACTTTTTTTCTTACTTTTTATTGTTTTAATTAACTTCTTTTTTAAGAAGGAAAAAGTTTTTTTGTTGTTTATAAAAAAATATAAAGATACAAAAAAATTGTTGTTTCTTGAATTCCTGTAACTTTGTTTTTCTTCTTTCAAAAATTATATAAAATTTCTATAAAGTGCGTGTTTAAAAAAAGGTAAAAAAAACAATTTTTTATAAGAAAAAAGTTGCGAATAAAAAAGTTCAAAAAGGTTTTAAAAGCACAAATTTTCAAAAATATTTCAAATGTGTCACGTCTTTTGTAAAAATAAAAGTAATTTTTAAGATTTAAGGATTTGAACGAACAATGAAACAGACATTGTCAGCAATGGCAGAAGTGCCTTGATATGAGACTGGATGGCCATCAGGTTTGTCTGCCTTGGCACAAAGTTCATTCCCACCACAAATGCTACCGTAATTTCCAATGTATTGTTTTTCGATTATAACTGCATGGGTTCCAGCATATTGAATTGCGGTATATCGGGAATCAGTGGTTGCATTGTCATAGCTGACGCAATCGTATCTGTAAAATTTGCATAATAAAGGTTTTGAAAATTTTTCATAATTAAGGTTTTAAAAAATTTGCATAATTGATGTTGGCAGAATTGATTTTTGAAAAATTTGCATAATCAAGAATTAAAAACTTTGCATAACCTTTTGATAAAACTTGATTATGAAAAATGAACACATTTTCAATTTAAAAAAAAATACAGTAGTTTCAGGAGTTTTAAAATTTTGATTTTCGAAATTCGAAAAAACTTACTCTTGAAATCTTGTTGAAGTTTGTCTTAAAACCCGATATCGGGTGCATGATTTTGAAGCAGCAAAAATTGCACAAAGTTTATTATCACCATCATAAAAAACAGGACCAAATTGATTTCTTTGAACACTAAAAAGCCATAAAATATTCTTATCACTGATTATCATAAACTACAGTAATTACTACTCACTCATAACCAAGTTGTTGAGAAATTTGAACAGAATTTCCACCACAATTGCTTTGGCCATAATAGGGTGAATTGGTTGGAAATGTTCCAACAAGGGGTAATCGGGCAGACATAAATGGGACACCATTATCTTGAACTTTTCCATCATAAACTGAAGCCCAAATTTCTTCAGTAATTGGAGGACCAGCAAAAACGGCAGCAGCGATGAAGAAAATTGTAAAACAAATTAATTCAAACATCTTTTTGAAATTAATGATGGTTTATTAATGACTTTCAAATGCTTTTATATTGATTAAAAATCGTAATGATTAATTTTTATGATTTCATTTTTAAATGAAATGATTCATTTGGTTTGAAGAAGCAAAAAAGTGTTAATGCTTCTTGATTGAAATATGTTTCAAAACAGCAGACAATGAAAAATGAACATTGTTTTACAAATTTTTAATATCAATTATTTTTTTATCAATTTTTACTTGTAAAATTAAAAAAAAGCAAAATGAAAAAACACATAATAAAACCTTCTAGACGTTTCTAATTTTGAAATTTCAACAATTGGATTCAACAAAATTCTTGACACGAAAAAGCGAACGTTTTTCTTCTTTTTTTTCTGAAGTCTTTTTTGAAGCTTCAAATCTGTAATTTTTTTTACAATCTTCAAAGTTTTGAAAGCGATTTGAATCTGAAAACAAAATTTACAGAATAAATATGTTTAATATGTCTGACAGTGATGAAGATTCAATGTATGATAGCAGCGATGATGAAGATAGATTTGAAGGAATGAATTTGAGTTTGCATAATAGGGTTTACCAAATGCAACTTAATCGATACAAAATGTTCAAAGACCAAGATCAAGAAAATGGTCATTTCGATCTTGCACTTCTTGTTCGTGGACAGGTTTGTCTACGCTTTTTCTACCATTTATATGTTGTATATGTTTCAGAAGTTATATGTTCATCGATTTTGTCTTGCTGCTGCTTCTGAGACTTTCAATGCAATGGTTTCATTTCGATGGAGTAAAAATGCTGAAGTGATTGAAATTGAGAATCCTGACTACTCCTATGATGATATTTACCAATTGGTTAATTTTATTTACTCTGGAGAATGTACAATTACAAAGGAAAATGTCTTTACTCTCACTGATGCTGCTGAATACTTTGGTGTTTTATTTCTCAAAGAACGATGTGTTAAATTCCTTGTGAACATGGATTTTGTCATTGCTGATGTTGAGAATATGGTTGCATTTGCTGAGCGATATTCAATGGATCGTGTCGTAACTGTTCTCTCTAAATTTGCCAGAAATAACATTAATGCTATTATTGATGCAGAAAAATTTTTAAGTCATAAACAACCTTTCATTGAATTCTTGGCAGAAGTGCCCAAAAGATTTTTTGACGAAGAATTATTTTTTACTGCTGTGAGTTTGTTTTTAGTCATCTTTAGCATATGCGATATTCTGTGACATGATGAAGAATGGATTTATTAAAAAATTCGGTTTTAGGCATACAAATGGGGTGAACATCATGCGGATATAGCTAAAGCCGAAGCTGACAATGATCCTCTCGGTGATGAATTTGATCGTGAAGAATATATTAAAACTGTCTTGGAAAAAGTTATCGAGAACATTGATTATGATCAACTCTATTTTAAATTTGTTAAAGATTTTATTCGTATGTTTAAAAATGTTATTGTTTTAAATAGTTATTAATTTGTTATAGTCGAAAAGCGTTTTCTCTTTTCTCATACTCAACTGTATAAATTTATTGCCAATTGTCAACGAGAAAATGATGAAGAAGATGAATGCTTTGAAATTGTTTGTCTTTTTTTATCTTTGGTTTATTAAGGTGATAATCTGACTAAAAAAATTTAGCTATGTGATGTCGCACGCTCTGAAGCTTTGAAGAAATCTAAAAACACAATGGATGAAAAATTTAAATATAACCAGGTTATCAGAGATGAAGTTGGTGATGTACTTTATGGAATTCACTTTTGTCTAATGTCTGTTGATTTTTTAAAGGATTTTGTTGGTTAGTTCTTTTTTGAATGTAGTTTCTTATATATCTATTTATGCTTTAGTTGAACTTGGTTTCAATCTACCTTTTAAAAGTTTATATGATTACTTGTTGACTGTTCGAAAACTGAAGAAGGAAGATGCTTTTAAAACTGTAAGTTGAAATACAAAATTTTACTGTAGTCAATGTTGTCGGCTTGAGTTTTTAACAATGACACAAGTAAATTCACAAGTAGCTGATCTTTCGCCGCTGATAGATTGAATGATTTTACAAATATATTTGAATCGCTGCATTATCCCTAAAACCCTACTCCTCCGTTATGCTCTTGATTTTTTATTAATAAACTTTTCAGGTGTACGAATTAGCTGAAAAACTTGTGCATCAAAAAACTTCCGAAAAATTAGATTCTCTTTCTCATGATTGTATTATTCAACAAGTTTCTGAATCATCTGAATTTCCTCCTTGCTCCATTGCTGCTAAAGTTAAAAATGAATTACGTGTAGTGTTAAAACAGATTAAGTTTCATGAAATGGATCCGCAATTTTTGATGGATTTTGTTGGTAAGTATTTTTTATTACTTTACTTTAATGAATTTTATAATTTGCTTTTTTAGTTGAAAAAGAAATTACATTTTCCCTTAAAAATGTCTATAATTCTTGCCTTAAAAAACAGATTGTAAGGGAAGAGCGTTTTAAAATTGTAAGTTTAAATTTCATTTATTCGAATTTGTCTTACATTTTGTTATTTTAGATTTATAATTTGGCAGAAAAAATTGTGATGAAAAAGCATGAATCATTCCCTGATAGCGTCTCAACCATTTATGAAGAAGTCAAGAATGAACTTGTTGAAGTGCTTCCAAGAATTAATTTTCATTTAATGTCACCTTCTTTCTTGATGGAATTTGTTGGTATGACTACTGTATAGTTTGTTTTGTTACCATATAATTCGTATTTTAGTTGAACGAGAAATGTCGTTTTGTTTTGTTCAGCTTCATGATACATTGTTGAATGATCGAAATATGCCAAGGGAAAATAGTTTTGAAACGGTATGTTGTAATTCTGCTTCTTCATTGCTATACAGTATTTTTTAGGTATATCATTTAGCAGAAAAATTGGTATTGCAAAAACAAAAAACATCTCATGTTGCCGATTTTAATCTTATTGATGCAGTTAAAAAAGAATTGGCTCATGTGATTCCACGAATTCAATTCAGTCAAATGAGTCTTGATTTTTTGATTAATTTTGTTGGTATGTGTCTGTTAATAGAAATTTCATTTATCATATCTGTTTTTTTAGTTGAACATGGATTTTTAATTTCTATTTACGATTTGCGAATCTTGGTTTGTAACCTCAAACAATGTTACAGTAATGAAGATGAACTTTTTGGCAATGTTAGTTTTTTCTTTTTTTCCACTTTTGTAATTTGTTTTTTTACAGATTTTGAAATTAATTGAAAAACAAGTTTTACAAAAGCAAAAAGCATCAGCCGATAAGAAATGTCACTATTATTCTACTCTTAGACACGAGGTATTTGGAATTCGATGTCTCTTTGATTTTTCAAAAATGACTCTTGGCTATTTAATGGAACTTTGTAAGATTTTTTGTAATTTTTAGATTATTAAAAATACGGTTTTTTTAGCTGGAAAGGGATTTCACTTTGTATGTCCTGGAATGCTCAAAAAATATGTTGCTGAATCCCGAACTAAATTTGTTACTGAAGAATCCTTTTTTGAAGATGTAAGCTCTTTTTTCCTTCTGGTAATATTGATTTTTACTTTTTAAGGTGTACAAATTCGCAGAAAATGTTTCTTTGCAGAAACTAAAGACATTTGGACTTGAAACTTCTAATGTTCGTGAATCTACCAAAAGTTATTTATCATCAATTCAATCTGCTTTTAAGTTTGATCAAATGAAACCTGAATTTTTGATGGAATTTGTTGGTGGGTTTTGTGAGTAATGATCTGTAAAAGATATTGATTTTTTAGTTGGAAAAGGAATAGAATTATCAACCACAATGTTGCGAGATGTCTTCTTAAAATGCCAAAAAGATTACGGTAGTGAAGAAAATTCTTTTAAAGCTGTAAGCTTTATAAATATATTTATTTTGATAAGGTAAAATATAAAATGTTTTTAGGTGTATCAGTTGGCTGAAAAACAAGTAATGGAAAATCAAATTGGATCAGATGTCGAAAATTTCAATGTTTCCCAAGCAATCAAAGATGCATTAGTTGAAACTCTTCAAGTTGTTCTCTTTTGCAATATGAGTAAAGATTTCTTAAATGAATTTATTGGTGGGTTTTTTTGTCTGCTAAAGATAACTTAATAATATCTTGCTTTCTAGTTAAATATGGAATATTGTCCGAACAAGAAGCGGCTCGACTTTGTTATACTTGTGGTAAGCTTGGTTCTGTAATAATATACATAAACTAATATTACAATGTTTTAGTTAAAGTTACAAATAATAACAAAACAATCTCCGGTGTTTTTGAAGATAAATTTGGTATTATGAGAGCTATCCCAACTAATGGATATTACAGTACTCCTCTACAATATAATAAACATCGCTTTACTCAATTAAAGTTTAAAATTCCATCAACGCCAAGTATTGTACAAAAGATGAAAGGAGTTGAATGGTATCTCTGCTTGGAAAAGGATGGAATTTTGGCAGTGAAACATCACAAATCCCTTACAAGAAATGACGACTATTTGATCGCTGAAATGAAAAGTGAGAAGACTGAATTTGAATTTATTAAGAATAAAACTGCTTGCATTACAGCATCTTATAATAATGTCTAAATATTTTTTGTTTGTAAGTTCTTTTTGGTTGTTAATTTGTGTTGTGTATAAATTTAATTGTTGTTGAAAAATAATTTGGGACTTCAATTAATTTATCGTTCTTAAAAACCATTTGATCTTTTACCGCAAAAATGATGGAAATGTGTGTTTCCTGTGTAAGTAATTTGCCTTTTTGAATGTGAAAAATATGAAATTTTTTTAAAAAATACAAAAAGATACTGTTCAACACGAGAAAAATTAATTTTTTGTAATTTTGCGGATCTTTAAATATTTAGGTATTTTAATGATTTTTGAGTCTTTTTTAGCTGTAAATGACAAAACAAAAATACTTTTTTGAAAGAAAATGTTGTTATTTCTAGCATACAAAAAATCTAAGAGTTATGCCCTAAAGTTATGATACTGCCAAAAATTAATTGTTACAGTAACATTTTCGTATACAAGTTATTCTTTTTTTTCAGCGTGCTAGATTGCCATCCTTGTCAAGAATAATAAATTTACCAATGGAAAGAATTTTTTGGCAATTTACTTTTCTATTTCATATTCCTTTGAGGTGTGTTGAATTGGGGGTTGGATGTAAGTAAAAGTGTTTAAAATTACTATAACACATTTGTACGGTAATTGATTATTTTTAGTTTTCCGATATGAACGTTTACGATCAGTTGATTGTAAATCTCCAAGATTTTATTCATTCTCTCGATACATGTATGTTATCTTGGGAATTTTGGAACTCATTTTTATGATTGCTCTTTCGGTTGTTGGAGAACGAGAATTTATCCTTAAGTTTCTTATTAAGATTTTTGATAAAAATTAGTGCTTACCATGTTTGTAAAACTAACACTCCCATCTTATTTAGAATATCACGTAATATTCTTATATTAATTTGGAATGTTTGCAATTGGATTCTTTGTTGCAAATCTTATTTGCCATGCCAATTCCCTCTACTACCTAAATCCATATGTAAGTCCAAACTGCTACATGATATGCAAATTTGCATAATTATGGAGCCTATCTCTTCCATGGAGAAAATTAATTTACCAAAAAATTCTGAAACAAGAGTTTTTTGGCAAATTTTTTTTCTCCAAGTAAAAGATAGACTCCAAAATTATACAAATTTGCATAAAACCATGCAGTACCGAAAATCTCCTCCTAACTTTCCCAACCTACAATTTTTTCAGGGAAGACTTTCATACAAAATTAAAATAATTGTTACAATTTTATATTTTGTTTCAATTCCAATCTTATTTGGAGCATTTGTACTTTATTGGAAGAAATGCATTACTTTTAGCAAGTTTTAACCCTAAACGTATACGGTAATGCTGAACTTGTTTTTAGTGTATGATATTTTTGCCATCACTGAATACATTGATGTCTTCCTTTCAATCATTTATCACTCCTGCGCATTTTATGATATTCGGCATAAAGTAATTTTTAGTATTCGACATGTTAAAAGTGTTAAACGTGATTGATTAACTTTTTTTATTAGTTGTAATTTATTAATATTTTTAAACTGGGTAAACAGAATTCTAAATAAATATATCTAAACAAAAAACTGCTACACTTTTGTTACATGCCAACAGCCATCTACAGTAAACAAGACATATTCAAATTTTCCATCGAATTTTAGTCACTTGTAAAAATCATAATGCCTTTATTCATTTTTGCTGACATCACACTGAACTCAAAGAAGAAAATCGATCAAATGCATCGAATTTCAACAGAATACATTCCACCAGAAGATTTAGATATTTCACCACTTTTACGACCATCTGATGTAAAAGCTACTCAAGCACTTCTTCAAATTAATGAACAACTGGATAATGAATTAATTTTTACAAAAGTTCCTGGAACTGTTTTATTTCGTGGATTGTGAGTTTTTTAACGATATTATTTATTAGAAATTGTTTTAAAAAATTTTAGAGAAGAAAAACAGTTTTTTAGTTTTTTTAAAAAACTCTTTTTTTGTTCAAAATAAATTTTTGTCTTTGAACGAAAATCAATGTTTGGCTCTCAACTTTTTTTGACTCTCGCCTTTTTTTTCAGGGAGAAAAAAACACCGCCTTCACCAAAAAGACAATTTTTGCGTCAGAGAAATTTTATCATCACCGAAGCACTACGGCGTGTTTAGCACACTTTTGCTCAAGTCGTTTTGCATGTTGCTCGCAACTATGCGAAAAAAGAAAATTTTTTGGTAATTTTTACCACTTTTAAACGATCATTTAAACACGCAAATGCAATTAAATACATAATTATTTTTTTCTAACATTAAAATATAGGTTGACAGCTATCCAAAAACACCAAATATATACTTTTAACAAAAAAGTATATATGAAATCCAAGGTGCTGAAGTTGACCATGTTTTTCAACTATACCCCAAGGAAAAAATTTTTGTCCTACGTTAAAATTTAATATTTTCTCGTGATTCAGGTCCGTAATAGGGTCAAAA
The DNA here is from genome assembly GCA_024447195.1 of Panagrolaimus sp. LJ2414. Lineage (NCBI taxonomy): Eukaryota > Metazoa > Nematoda > Chromadorea > Rhabditida > Panagrolaimidae > Panagrolaimus > Panagrolaimus sp. LJ2414. The sequence goes on from JAMRXY010000046.1 coordinate 1,075,656, forward strand.
AAAATGAGGAAAAGTGTGGAAAAGTTTTATGCATTTTTCTTTTCACACCGATGGAATTTCAATTTTCACCTTGTTTCAAGTACTACAACATCAAAAAATTCTCAAATATTACTCAAATGTTGCTCAAAATAGATATAAAATGATTGATATTCATCAAATAAATGGATTGTAAACAGTAAAAACACTAATCAACTCAAATATTTGACTACAAATGCTACCAAAGTCATCAATATCCTCAACATCAATTCAAATACAAAAACTGATAAAATTCATCAAACAGGGATGTGTGAAAGGTTATAATAGATTAATAATGGTATTCTAACAATGAAATAAGTATTAGATGCATAATTTATACTAATTTTATTGTTTCAGGTTGCTTTCTAAGAATCCTCAAAATTGCTTATATACTGTACTTTTTCATGTTGATCTCAGACGCTGATTTGAAGCATACAACCATTATAAATGCTCTTTTTATTATGTCCAATGCTTACTGAAACATTGTTTAGCAATATAAAAGTCAGTGAAGACGGAGAGAACATTTTTAATAAACATGAATATGCTGGATATTCGATGATATCGCACATGTCATTGTAGTAACAAAAAACATCAGAAAACTTCAAATGAGTTTTTTTGATATCAGAAATAACTTTGTGGTGTCTTTTTACGCTTTTGAAACAAAATTCAACCATTATCGAGCGTCTGAGATCAACATGAAAAAGTACAGTATATAAGCAATTTTGAGGATTCTTAGAAAGCAACCTGAAACAATAAAATTAGTATAAATTATGCATCTAATACTTATTTCATTGTTAGAATACCATTATTAATCTATTATAACCTTTCACACATCCCTGTTTGATGAATTTTATCAGTTTTTGTATTTGAATTGATGTTGAGGATATTGATGACTTTGGTAGCATTTGTAGTCAAATATTTGAGTTGATTAGTGTTTTTACTGTTTACAATCCATTTATTTGATGAATATCAATCATTTTATATCTATTTTGAGCAACATTTGAGTAATATTTGAGAATTTTTTGATGTTGTAGTACTTGAAACAAGGTGAAAATTGAAATTCCATCGGTGTGAAAAGAAAAATGCATAAAACTTTTCCACACTTTTCCTCATTTTTTTTGACCCTATTACGGACCTGAATCACGAGAAAATATTAAATTTTAACGTAGGACAAAAATTTTTTCCTTGGGGTATAGTTGAAAAACATGGTCAACTTCAGCACCTTGGATTTCATATATACTTTTTTGTTAAAAGTATATATTTGGTGTTTTTGGATAGCTGTCAACCTATATTTTAATGTTAGAAAAAAATAATTATGTATTTAATTGCATTTGCGTGTTTAAATGATCGTTTAAAAGTGGTAAAAATTACCAAAAAATTTTCTTTTTTCGCAAAGTTGCGAGCAACATGCAAAACGACTTGAGCAAAAGTGTGCTAAACACGCCGTAGTGCCGAAGCTTTAGCACCAACACGTGCAAGAATATCTCAATCACCAAAATGTCAACGCTGCAAAAATGTAATTCTCTTCGAATCCCAAATAATAATGCTGATTTTAAGCGGGAACCACTAATCTCTCGACGACCATTGGCAACTTCTCAATCGCTTACAACAACTCCAATATCAACAACTCGAAAAGTAGCTGGAAAAGAAAATTCTCATTCACTTTCAACAACTCCTAAAAGTGCCACACCTGCTGCTGCTAAGCCATTACAATCTCGACAAGCTGTTGATCGTAGTCCATGTCGTTCTCGACTTGCTGCTGAAAAGGAATTTTCTCGATCGCTTTTAACAACTCCAAAATCTGCTGCTGCCAAGCCATGTTCACAACCTTCTCATCATCGTAGTCCATCGGATGCTCGAATTGCTGCTGGAAAAGAATTATCTCCATTGCTTTTAACAACTCCAGAAGCTGCTGTTGCCAAGTCATCTCCACAATCTTCTCATTGTTGTAGTCCATCCGATTCTGGAGTTGATGCTGGAAAAGAAAATTCTCCATCGCTTTCAACAACTCCCGAAGCTGCTGCCAAACCATGTCCACAACCTCGTGATCGTAGTCCATCTGATTCTCGAATTGCTGCTGGAAAGAAAAATCCTCAATCGCTTACAACAACTCCGAAAAAAGCCACAACTGCTGCTGCCAAGCCACTACAATCTCAACACCTTTCTGATCGTAGTCCATGTCCTTCTCGAGTTGCTGCTGGAAAAGAAAATTCTCAATCGATTACAACAACTCCAAAAACTTCTGTTGCTGTCAAGCCATTACAATTCGTCCGTCAACAACAATCTATTCGTGGTGGCCCATCTCGACTTGCTGCTGGAAAAGAACATTCTCGATCACTTGCAACAACTCCAAAAAAAGCCACACCAATTGCCGGCGCCAAACCTGCTCCATTTGCTCGTCAACAACAATCTATTCGTCGTAGCCTAATGCCTTCTCGACCTGCTGCTGCAGCTGAAAGAGATGATTCTAAATTGCCGTTAGTTTTTTTCTGAAACGTTTTATATTTCATCCACTAATATCTATTCTTTTTTTCAGGAGCTATATGAGAGATACACGCAATTCTTTGGTTAGAAAGGAAGCAGCAGTGAAACCTTTGGTTAAGAAAGAATCATTGATTGGAAAAGCATCAAGAAAAGAACCTTTGGTTAGGAAAGAAGCTGTACAAAAGAAGCGTCCTGAATGATTGAAAGAAGGTGGTTGTTGAAAATCCCAAATCTGTAGAATAATTTATACTTTGTAATATAATTTTATTAATTTTATGTAACTTTTGTATTATTGAAAATTGTATCAATAAAGCTTTGTAAACACAAAAAAGTTGGATTTTTATTTAGTTATAAACAGTGGTTGTTAGTTTCCGAATAGACAAAAGCTATTTTACCGTATCATTGTAAAGAAAAAAGGCTTTGTTTTTCAATTATTTGAAAAAGATCTCGTTTTTGCATTGGCAAGATTTGAGTTAAGAGGAGTCTTTCAAATTACAGTAGGCGTGAGTCGGATATATCATGATAGAAGAATTGTGGTATTGATACAAATATTTTCAATTTGTTCACTCCCCATTTTGATGGTTGATCAATTTAAACCCGGTGACGTCGCTCCTTGCGCTGGTTTTGAACCATTCGGCTATGCAGTACCTTGAAAACAACGTTACAAGTTATCTTTCTTCACATTTTTTTGTAAAAAAATTTTGAGATAAAAGCAAGTTACTGTTTTTTTTATATTTTTCTCTGTTGTATAATACTTTTAAAATTACAAATTAATTTTGTAATTTTAAAAGTAATATGTATAAATATTACTTTTTAATACATATTACTTTTAATATGTATAAACAACAATAATTCATAAAAATTTTCTTTATATTAAATTACAGTACATTTAAAAAAAATTAATTTTGCGATAAATTAGCAGCACCTAACAAATCAAAAATTATATTTACACAAATATATTTAATATAAGCTTTACAATATTTTATTTTTCTAAACACATTCTCTTGCATTTTGTTGATGATCATTTGTTGTTTCATTATTATTTTCAAATTTTGATGCAGCTGCAACATTTTCAGGTGAAGATTTTCGATTACATTTTAGTGGAGCAGCATGATTTGAAGCACTACTTGATCGAGAAGTTTCATTTCCATCAAAGACATCATAAATATTTACCATTGAACCATCATCCGTTTCAATTAAAACATCCCCATCATCATCAGAATCTTGCTCTGGTGAAACATATACAACTTCAAATGAAAGCTCATTATTTTCAACCATCTAAAAAATTGATTAGGATTAATCAAAAAAATTACGGTACGTTACAGTATACTACTAGCACCCATTGAAGGTATACTTTAGCTCTTTACTCCCAGATTGAGGTCGTCTAAATTAAAGCTACCGTAACAGTAGCTTTAATTTAGATGAAAGTATACTGTAGCATTGTCTAAATTTATTGACCTACTCGCGAAAAATCCCGATCACAAAACATATATCTCAAAAAGCTACTGTAACAACGCTACATTATACTCGATAATGATATACTGTAGTTGTTCACCCTCAACTCTTCCCCGATTCACAAACCTCCTTGGATAAAATTGCAACAGCTTCAGAATGTTTAACAGATTTTAGGCTAATTCCATCAACAGATAAAATTGCATCACCAACAAATAATTGACCACATCGTTCACCCGGTTGATTTGGATGGATTTCACTAATTAAAATTGGAACACCATGTTCTTTTCCACCTATAAAATTATATATCTTAAACACTGCTAAAATTCTTTAAAAGCTAATACCAGTAATTGAAATTCCCAAGCCTTCATGAGATTGTTTTGTTAAGATTACGGTACGAGTAATACCAATTCCTTTTGAAGAAGATTTTAGGCCAACTGTGGTTGAAGGATATGCAAGTCGACGAAGACCTTCTCGGCCTCGACAAGCTTTTATTACAGTTTTATGTCGATGTAAATGAATTTCTGCTTCCAATTGATTCCAAAGTCGATCATGTTCGGCACCTCTCATATCACGACCAAGTAATTGAATTTGTTGAATTCGACCTGAAAAATATATTTTATTAATTTTATAATATTCAAAATAAAAGTAGCACCCGCAAGTTCTTTATCCAAATATTTTGCTGCTAGACGAGCCCCATAAATTTCTGTTTGCATTGAAGAAATGAGAGAACGAAGTTTAGTATTCTCTTTTCGTAAAAGTGAAACTTCAGCTTGTAATTTTGCAGGTGGAAGAAATTTTGAACGAAATGTATATAATTCTTGTTCCTAAAAAATATATTCAGTATCAAATTTAGCAAGCTTGAGGGATGAATAAAAAACCCTTACAATCTTCTTTTTAATCATATCAGATTCATGTGGAGCATTTTTAGAATATAATTGACATTGAAGGGAATGAACTTGTAACATCAAATTTTGTGATTCCAATTCCATTTCAGATTGTGCGGATATTGAAGAGCTAAGATCATCTTTAAGTTCATCAACTTCTGCCTGTAAAAATGGATGTATGTGAATTTAAGTTCAGCATTCGATAAACTAACCTCCAATTTAACATTCTTTTGATATAATGCTTGAGATTTATGAATTAATTGTGCAAAACAGCTTGAAAGAGATGTCATCTAAAATAATTACCATTTGTTAATCTCAACATTAAATGATTTAATTTAAATCCCGTAAAAATAAACAAACCTTTTGTCGAGCTTCATATGTAATCTCAGATTGATCAGTATCCACTTCACCAATCAACAAATCAAGATCAACAAAAGCTTTATCAAAATCTTTTTCTAATGCATCCAACCATGTCAAAACTGGTGAAGAGCGTTGAAATGCAGAAGCAGAAGAATTTCGAGCAGCAGCAGCAGAAGTTTTTGTTTTTGGTGAAATTCCAGAAGAATTTCCAGCAGAAGCAGCAATTTTTTGTTGTTTTTGATTTTTTGTTGTTGATCCTGCTGCTGCTTCACTTGTTGATGGCTCAGATGCAGATGGAGTTGTCGTCATTTTATGCTGATTTAAACACGGAATTGAACTAAAATCAAAAATCATTGTTTTTTAAAGCAGCAACAAAAAAAAATGAAGAGGAAAGAAATCCTTGTCAAACATTTTTTTTTAAATTTTAAAAAAATCAATCAATAAAAATGCCAATGCTTTTCGTTCCAAAACAAAGGCATATATTTATTGATTGATTCAAGATTACTGTTCAAACAAGAAATAATAAAAAGAAACGAACGGATTATTCAAAGCTGCTAAAACAGCCCGAGAAATAAAAGATTGATGATTTTGAGGTTGTGAAGGTTGAGATAACTTTTTTGACGGCATTTTTTCAAGGTTTCAAAAAGTGATGAATGAAAAGTTTTTAAAAAAGAGAAAAGCGAAAATAAGATGTTCGCATAAAATGAATAAATTTGCATAAATTTGATTTTTATGGATTACTGTATCATAATAGCTGTTGATGAAATGCCATGAAAATGCAATAACATACAACAACAATCAGGGATACAGTAATCACAAGTTATGAAACTTTTGCGACAAAAATGCCATGGCACAAACAATTTATGCCGTCAAGAAAAAATCACACCCTCGAGACTCCAAAATATCGAGAAAGAAAACGTGACAAAAAAAATGTTAAAAAAGATGAACAGTTTCGATAAGGTCTATTTTTTGGTGTTGCAAAAACAAAGTAAAAAAAATGTTAAAAGCGGAAACAAAAAAACCTCGACGAAGAAGAACGGGGTTGAAAATGTGAATCAAATGGAAGAAGAAAAAAAGAGAAAGAGATAAACAAATCCTTTGATGAAACAAGAAAAAGAAAGACAAAAAACGGCACCCTTTATAAAACATGGCATTTTTTCTTTCAAAAAAAGACACATAAATCTCTGTTGTTTTTTTTTTGTTTTACATGTTTTTATTTCATGGAACCGCGTTTAATCAAATCTTTTTTGGGTTAATTTTATTATTAAATAAAATATAAGAATGAGAAAGAAAAGAAAAAGATACATCTCTGAAAAATCTTTTTAGATGCAATTTTTTATGGGGGCGGAAATGATCAGACACGGAAATATATATTTTTTTATAACTACAGTATGCTTTAATGGATTACTGTAGCTTACAGTAATTACGAAACTAAATTAAAAAATGAAATTCTAAAAAGTTTGTTTACAAAATTGAACAAATCTAAATTTTGAAGCAATTTGATAAAACAAATTTTTATTCATAAAGATCATTTTTAATAAACATTTTAAAAATATTCACAACCGACCACTATTATTGAAAAAAATATTCAAAGCAAAATGGAAGAAGTAAAAAACAAGAGGGGGTTGCTCAATTTTCTCAGTGATTCATAAAAACACATGGAATGCAAAAAAAAATAAAACGTTAACCGAAAGATACTCGAAAAATTTTTTCCAGCTGGTATTTTACAAATTTATAATTAATAAAATACCGGAAAAATTATACAATAATTTCAAGTTATGTTAAATGATGCCATATTTATCATTTAAAATTACACGTGATTTTTAAAGATTTAAAACAATACAACATTTTTTTTGAAAATATCTGTGTATTTTTTTTATTAAAATTACACGTTTTCCCTAAAATTTAAGTCAGAAATGTTTATTTTAATATTTTCAAAACAAATCCACCAAAGATCGAAAATGTTTTTTGGACATTTTAAAATCACCCATTTTTCAAATTTACAAACGTCCTATTTTTCCTCGATGGTGGTGGTCCTTTTTCGCTTTTTAATTTTATCATTTTTCATGTTTCTTCTTCTTTCAAAAAAGAAAACTAACAAGTTACTTTCCTTCTTCTTTCTTTTTTACTGTCTTCTTATTTTTCGATGCCATTCTATGAATTATATTTGCCGAAAAAGAGGAGAGAAGAAAAGTTTCTTTGCTTCCAAAATTACTCTCAAGAGAGATCAAAAAGTTTTTTCTTTGAGGGTCGTTTTTTATTTTTTTGTTTAAAAAAATGTTGTCTTTTAAGTTTTAACAAGGTCCTTCCCGAAAATGGAAAAAAAGAAAGTTTACTCAAAAATAAAAAAGTTAATTAAACAAAAGAAAAAGAAAGAAAACCTTTTTAAAGAAACTTTAATTTTTTGTGGGTTTAAAAAACAGCGAAAAAAGGCATCGAAAAAAGTGAAAGCGAAAAGAGAAGTAATGCCATGGCATTTTCTTTCTGTGCCATCATCAGTCATCAGGATTAACAGAAGCAAGCAACAGGGTGGAAGAAAATTTAAAACGAAAGAATGCCAAAAATAAAGGAACGGATCAAAGTCATGATCCCTAAAATAATAGCGAATGCCATGGCATTTTTCGGAAATGGGGATAAAAAATGCCAATAAAGGGAAGATAAAAAAAGAGAGAAGTAAATGAGTTGTTTATGATGGGTAAAAAAAGCTCTCCTTCTTCAAGTTTTTTGTTTTTCTGTCGCATATATATTTTAGTTGGAAGCCTAAGGGGATTTAGAAGAAGAATGAAATGGAACGATGGATTTTGGGCAAACACCAGAATCCTCCGTCCTCTTCAACTTCAGTTTCTTCTTCCTTCTTCTATTTTCCCTGGGAGAAAGAAAGAAAAAACAAATGAGTACTTCAAAATTGGACCATTAAAAAAGAAGCGAGAAAGAAAATGAAAGCTTTAAAATGAGAAAAAAATCTGTGAAAAAAGAAGAAGAAAAGAATGCAATAATGTCGTTATATCTTTTTTTGATAATAAAAACTAAAAGAAGATGGAAAATTTTAGAAAAATCCCATCATTTTATCTTTTATACGTTTTTTTTATTATGTATATATTATATCTGGGGAGGTATACTGTAGAATCGGAACAATGCGCAGATATTACAGTATCCTCTTGTTTGATAAAGATAAAACATTTCCAAAAGCAAATTCTTTTGCTTTAAAATCTTCTACTTAAAAATATTCAGTAAACAACTTTAACAATTTATTTTAAGTAAAAATCTGCTAAAAATTTATTTTTCTTCTTTTTCAGTTAAAATTTTTAAAGTTGTGCCAGAAGTAGGATTTTAAGTGGTCGACAATGAGTGGATACTAATTGCAAAAAACTTTTACTTTTTTCATAAAAAATGTGTGAATATTAAAATTGTTGAAGTATCACTTTAAAAAATGTATACTGTAAAGGATGTAAAAAAAGAAGAAGAAAAGTTTAAAAAAGTAAAAACTGCACAACAATGAACGTTAATGGTAAAAATAAAAATTACTGTATTTCATATGAGTAATATGATTGTTAAAAAAGGCGGTGCTTTACGTAATTTTTATGAAATGCACAAACCTGCAAATCAGGCAAGAATACAATATAAAAGGATCCTGATCCTAAGGTTTTTTGCATTTCGAAAAAAACGCAAAACCTTTACTGTTCCCATTTTCTTTAACAAAAACTTATGTCATTTAATAGAAAAGGAAACAAAGAAAAAATTGTATACGGTAGCATGAAAGAACCCTCCTCTCCAAAAAATGTAATAATTAAAACACATTATTAAACAATGATGAGATTTTTCATAGAAATGGTGTAAAAAAGCTTCTTCCGCATTTTTATTCAATTCATTCACAGATTTTTTTAAGATGCTGAAAGGCGAAGAAGTGAGAGGGTGATGATGGGAAAAAAAGGAAGGAAATGTTTTTCATTGTTCTTCTATCTCCTCCTTCTCCCAGAAACTCAAATGCAGCAAAAAAACAACATCCTTTAGTTTTTTTTATCCTAAAAAAATTCTGAAAAGTAGAAGGCGCAAAAAAGTAGCAGCACTTTTTGGTGCCGGATTTTACATTAACGCATCTCCTTTTTTTTAAATAAGAACAACAATGGCATTCTTTCTATTCTCTCCTTTTTGCCGATTGATCGAAGAAGTTGAAGTTAAAGTTGGAGAAGAAGAAGAAATCTCCCAAAAATTCTTTTATTTCTTCTTTTTCTTCAAAGAATGTTTGGAAGTTTCTTCTTTTAAAAAAAAGTTGAAAATGAAAGTTTTTTGTTTCTTCTTCTTTGGAATCGGCTTCTTTAGAAAAAAAAGAAGGCGAGAAAGTTGTCGAAGAAGCAGCAAAAGAAGAAGAAAAAAGATAAAAACGAACGATTGTCCAATTTTTTGTGAAAAGTAAAGAGCCTCGCGGGGATTCTTTTTGAAGCGGTGGAAAAAGATTTTCTTTTTGGAAAACGCAAAGAAGAAAGAAAATGGGGTGGCATTTTGGAGAGATTGAAATGAAAGAAACTCTGAAAATAGGAAAAAAGGATAGAAAAGATGTGCAAGGAAAAAATGGGAGAGAAAGATAAAAGCTCAGATTTGCAAGTAATTTACACTTGCAAAAAATGAGGATGAAAACAAACACAAATAATGCTATGAAAAATTTAAACCCAAACGTCTTATTAGCTTTTTTAAAGATGACATTGAAGGAAATTTTTGGGAAAATTTTATTATTTAGGAATTCTTAGAAATCAATGATGTACGGTATATCATTACAATAGTGTAAAACACGATACACCCTATTTTTTCTTAAAAGTTTATCATACGTTTTACAGCGTCTAATTTCTGTACCGTACCCTAATGCGTCGATACCCCACAATGTGATGGAAACAATTTAGGTCAACTAAAATGCCTATAAAAAACGAATCAATTTTATTACTTTGTTTCGTGAAAATAGAGATGACAATTTTTTTAAAAAATCCGTTCAAGAATAACAGCTATTTCGAAGGTGGCAGAATTCATTTCAGTGGAATTCTGCCTTTTGATCTTGTGCCGATGGCAGTAAAAGAGCAAAGAGTTTTTATGAAAACAAGAAATCACCAGCGACAAAAAAAAGAATGAAATTTATAATCAACATTTTTTGTTTCTTTTATTTCCGTCCAGATTGCTGTTGTTCAAATCTGTAATACTTGATAGGATCTTAATTCCGTAAAATATGGTATCCAACGTGATATTTGAAGATCCTTCAAAAATCCGGGCAATGGTGACTATTCAACACCTTCTTTTTCGAAATTGAAAATGATCTCATGCTCCTCGTGCTCTTATGGCTGATATTGAACCAACTACATCGATGAAATCCTCGGTAAAACTTATCTTCAACAACTTCATCCTGAACAACTTATCGCTGGCAAAAAAAATGCATCAAATAACTATGCTCGTGGACATTGTACTACTGGGAAAGAAATCAATGATCTAGTCTTGGACTGAATTCGTTGTAATATTGATAAGTTTGCTTAGTCCACCTCCGTAAGTCTTTTCTGTGGTTGTTGAACCAAAATTATGTTCTAAATACTCAATTTTAGAACTTTTTGACGGTGTCTTTATGATTGATAATGAAGCAATTTATGATATCTGTCGCTGAAATCTTAATGCTAAAAGTCCATCATATTCTAATCTTAAGTGTTTGATCTCACATGTTGTTTTATCAATTCTCTTCACTTCGATGGTGCTCTTAATGTCGATTAAATTGAATTCCAAATAATCTCGATTTTTCTATTATGTTCCTGTTATCTCTGCTGACAATGCCTATACTGAATCTCTGTAATCAAATGGTTAAATGTGATCCTCTCTATGATAAATATGTGGCTGTATATCTTCTTCAAAATGGGGCTGAAACACGATCCTTGCTTTTCAAATCATAATGATTTTTAAAATTTTTTTATACGTTTGAACTATTATTACTACAATTTATTTTATTTCAAATAAAATCATTTACTTTGGCTTTTGATAGTGTATGTCTTCCTTCAACAACATAACTGATCTCGATTAAGATTTTATCTGCACAACAGTATCTTTTTACAGCATTAAAATCGGCATATCTTCCAGCAGTTGAATCGTGTTATCATTAAACTTCCATGTGAACTTCATATATTACCAAGCTTAAGATTTAATAATTTCTTTCCTGCGAACTTTGTTGCGGGATTCTTTGAAATATAATAAATGATTCTTTCAGATATTGAAAAATTTTGGGGCTTCGGAGAATCTGTTAAAATAAGTTTTTTGTAAGTAGGGGATAATCTAACGCATCGAATTCAACTTGAAAAGCTTTTTTCTGTGGTTGTTGTTGTGGATTTTTTGCAACATTTGAAGCTGCTGCTCTTGTCATTGATGGATCCATTTTTCGTATTATGCAAAAAAAGATTGAATTAAAATCGTTTACTTTTCAATTATTTTTTCTTGTGAACAATGATAAACCTCTTCTCATTGCTTTTTTGATATTTATTTTTATTATATATTAAAAATTTTATATGTTACTTTGGTCAATGAGGAATCAATTGCAATTGTGTGTATGCATAAACGTTTTTTGCACAAAAAAATCATCATCGTTTATGTGTGCAATATTTTGTTTGCAGGTTGCTTACCAAGAAAATTTTTTCCATAAAAAAATTAATATAAGTTATATTAATTTTTTTATGGAAAAAAATTCGGTTATATTATATAACCGATTGATTGGAAAGAAAGAAAGACTCACACCCGCACACAATTTATTCTTGGCATACCCACTGATATTTCTAAAGACATTCAAAAAGCTTTTGTGACAGACGAAAGAAACATAAATCAATACGTTTTTGAAAAAATGCTTTCCATAAATTCAGCATAAATAAAATTTTTCTGAAGTTTTCAAAAAGATGACCATGAATTTTGAGCCCCATCTGCACTCATTTTGTGGATGAGTGTAGAGATGGACCTACAATATGCCCAATTTTGTCAATGTCTTTTTCCAAAATGTCAGAGATCCTATTGCTTCGAAAATATTTTTTTGCCTTTTAAGAAATATACCAGTTAATTTGTAAAGGTTGAAAATTGGTCAGTTTTTTTTTTTTTTTTTTTTTTTTATAAATGTCTGGTTGTTTATAAAAATTTTTTTATTCACTTTTTATTATTTCGAAATATCGTAAAAGAAAAAAATAAAGATTAAAATCATCTGCAAAAGATGAAAAAAGGATGTCTGAAAATATAAAAAATATGCGTAATTTTAGACTGCACTATATTTTTTGGTAAGCAAAATTTGGTGTTAAAACAAATATCATTTTTTGGCATGAAATAATTCAAAAAAAAACAAATCAAAAGCGACAAAAAAGTGAAGGAATTTTATAATCACGATCTTGTGTTTCTTTTATTTCTGTCCAGATTGCTTTGATACGAAGTCGGTAATCAGCAGATATTGAATTGGCAAATGATAATGAAAGCATTGTATGTTTGTTTTTCTGCAATGTAATTAAAATATTGTAATAATATTTTTTTCCATTAAAAACTTACTTTAACGTAATCAAAAAAGCCTTCAAGATCAAAGGTTCCATTAACATTACCCAAGGCCAAATAATCAATTTTTGCGAAATGTTCAATTTTTCGGAGTTCTTCGAAAGATTCAGTTAAAAGATTTGCATATTCTGCATATAACTCACTGAAATTAAATTTAAAACAATAAAATTTAAATAAAAAATTTTATTTGATAACTTACAAATTCCAACGTTTAATTTTTGGCAGAGCTTCAACAAGATTTTCAATTTTGGCTACCGTACCATTACCGTATTCTACCGTAACTTTTTTCAATTGAAGATCAACAACTTTAGAAGTAAGAAACATAAAATCCTTGAATGAAAGAATTTGACCTTCAAGTTTTAATTCTTGAATATCAAGTTTATAGAATTTATTAATAATGGATGAAGCAAGTTTTGGATTTTTGAAACTTTCAACAGACAAAAAATATTTTACCCAAAGTTTATTGGAATTTGGATTTAAAAGAATCTTTTCATTTTTAGACACTGCTTCAATCTTCTCTTCTCCAAAATATAAACGTTCAATAAAAAGTATTGAATTTTTTGCAAAAAAATATTTACAACTTTGAATAATTTTTTGATAGAATTTTGGAGTTGATGGATTCTGGGTTATATAATAAATTAATTTTTCAGATAATGAAAAATTTTGGGGTTTGAAAGGACCAAAGACGTGTGATTTTTTGTAATCAGAGGATAACATTAACTGATACATTGAATCAAGGACATCAAATTCAGCTTGAAAAACTCTTTTCTTCAATGATTGTTGCTGTAAATCCTCGAAAACATTCGAAACTGCTGCTGCGGCTGCTAATGATACATCCATTTTAAGATTGAATAAAATATCTATTTAGAGTCGTTTTAAATCGTCTGCTAATTTTCAATTATTTTTTTTGAACAAAAATGAGTCTTTTCCTTATTATTGCCTATGCCATTCTTATTATGGACAAAAAATGCGGGGGTCACAATCACTTGTACTTTTTGCACCTATTTGCAGAATATTATTTATCGTCTGTGTGTAATATTTAGTTTGCAGTTTGCCTACTATGAATACTTTTTTTCCATAAAAAAGGTTTATTAAACAGACTGATTGGAAAAAAACGAATCCGCACAATTTGTTCTTGGCATAATTATTGATTTTTTTGAAAAGATTTTCATAAAACAGCAAAGCATGATGATTATGTGAAGGACGGATGCAACAAAAAAAGCAAATGTTTTCAAAAAAATCTTTCTTAGAAATTTAGCCTTCTGAAGTTTGTTAAAAATTAAGGGTCATGGCTTTTTAGCTTCATTTCCAAAGTTCCCTCATTTTGTGTACTGAAGAGATCGATCTACAGTATGCATAATTTTGTCAATGTCTTTTCCAAAATGTCAGAGATCCTATTTCCCCGAAAATATTAGTGTTATCTTTTTTTAGAAATAAATTGGTGGATTTCGAAAGGGTTAAAAGATGGTCCGCTTTTTCTTCTTTTTTAGTCTGGTTCGTTCATAGAAATGATCATTAAAAAATTTTGTTAAACACCATTTTTTTTCCTTTACATTATTTCAAAATATCGTGGGAGAAAAAAATAAAGATTAAAATCATCTGCAAAAGATGAAAAAATGATGTCTAAAATAAAATTTATGTTTCATTTTAGACTGCACTTATTTTTTCTTTGATAAACAAATTTTTGTTAGAGGAGTAACCTCAAAAACTTCATCTTGATTATTGTTTGAGTTTTTATACAGTATTTTTTATTTGGTTCATAAAAACAGAAATTTAATTTTGGTGCCATTGTTTATGTTAGTTTAAAAAAGTGATTTCGAAATCTCGAAATTTTATCTCAAAATTGAAATCTTTTCGCGAATTTTTATCGCATTTTTTGTAGGAAAGGGATAAAAAGCTTTTGACATTTACGATTGTTTGTGGCACTTTTTTTGCTTTCTTTCTTAAAATTTTTGAGGCACATCATTTTTGCGTTTTTTTCCGGCTTTAAAATATTACAAAAAAAATTTGTTAATGTTTTTGCGCACTTTCTTTTTTGTCTTTTTTTGTTCATTGATGTTGTTTAGCTTTTTTTCGATGTTGCAAAAGCGCACAAAAATATTGAACAACAACATTTGGGAATTTTGAAGAAAGAAAAATGAGTCTGAAAATTATTAAGTCCCATTTTGCGCGAAGAAAAACGAATTTTTCATTTTTCGAAAATGTCATTGATACAGTAATAAGAGTTCGAAAAATAACTTTATTTACTTCTCTTTTTTAGCCCAAAAACTTTAAAAAATTAAATATTAAGAGAGTGTTCCAGAGAGGAAACAACTATTTTAATTTTTTGTATGTTACCGTAGCTAAAGTTTAAAATTAATATTAATATTTTCAAATTACTGTTATACTTTTGACTTTTTGATCTTTACTGTTATCTTTTGAAACCTCCAAATCGCTAACAAAGGTACAGTAGAATATCATGATCTGTTGTTTTCTGAGATGATGAATGCACTTCGATTTGCATAGGGTTTGTTGTTGGGGAAAAAATGAAAGAATAGGTTTTTGATTTTGTTTCTTTTAAAAAATTTGTTTCAAATTTTTTATGATCTTATGATTTGCAAAAAATTGACATCATTTCTTCTTTTGGGAATCTTTTAAAACAACATTATTCTAAATCATGATTATTCATTTTCTTTTGAAATTTTTTTCCCCATCTTTTCAGAAATGTTTGCTAGCTTTTTTTCCATTTAAGCGATTACTTTTTGCATGTTTAAAAAAACCCTTCCAATCATAACCTCTTTGGTCGCGAATAGGGTCTTTTTATAGTATTATTAACAATTTTATATCAGTGTTAATATTTTTCGTTGGTACCGTTGCCATTTATTTATATCAGAACTGCCATGTTTTTCAGTGATTAGGAAATAGATAAATTTGTTGTTGTGGCATAAACTACTTGAATTTTGCATGCATTTTTTTTGGTTTTCTTTATGAATCAATTCTTTTGGTCTTTTTTTTGCTTGTGAAATGAGGTTGGTCAAAAACCTCGAAGAAAGAGGAGGGGTGCATCTATGATATTTATGGAGAGGAAGGCGGGGCAGAGAACGTTGTCGTTCCTGCAAAATATTTTGTTGATTCCAATAGATAAAAAAACCAATACATTCAATTTCTCGTTGATTTTTTTTTGTCTTTGCTGCTTATGCATTTTTTCAAAAAAAGAGTAATGATGGCAAAAATGAACAATGCCCACAAAGATGAAAATTGTTGTTGATATGTTTTGTTGTATTGCCATATTTTTATATTTCTATCTTCTATCTTCCATTCTTTCATTTCATTCCATTCCAATCTAGCAGCTGCAGCAGCGAACATTAGCTTTTCTTTTCCTTCAAATAATTTTTCTTTTCTATCGAAAAAAAAGATGGCCGTCGTTTTTCTTTCTTTGCTCTGATCTGAAAAATACAAAATCACCAGATGCATCTATCTACAGGTGTAAAAAATATGCAGATTTTGTAATTTGATCCTTCTTCGATCTATTTATCTTCTATCCCATATCCATTTTTGCCTATAAATCCTTTCACACTTTTAAACATAAGCATACATAATAATTTCTGTATAAATTATGCTTGTAAATCACAAATTTTTTTATTTTGTTTTTCAAGTTTTAAAAAAGCTTGATTTTGTAATTCCCCTATATCCCTTGTATCCAACAAATATTACCGTATAACTTTCAAAGAATAATATATCTCTTTACTTTTTAAATAAAAATTTTGTTTCACTTTCGCGGTTCTTTTAATTCCATGTTCAAACTGCAAAAATTGTATTATTCAACTTTTAAAATTTTTAGTTCCAACTTAACTTTCTCAGCTGCTACCCTCATCTTGCTTAACATCAATCATGGCATATCGTAACAACAATGGCGGTGGATACGGTGGTGACCAAAGAGGTGCCTATTCTCAACGTGAAAATAGTGGATATCAACAACAAGGTCGTGGAGGTGATTATGGTGGAGGTTCCCGTCAAACTGGCAATAATTATGGTGGTGGCCGTGACAGCTATCAAAGTGGTGGTGGTCGTGATAACAATTATGGACGTGATAGCTATCAAAGTGGTGGAGGTGACCGAGGTGGAAATGCCGGAGGACGCGGTGGTCGAGGCGGAAATCGTGGTGGTCGTGGTGGTGCCCGGGGAAATCCTGAAGTTCAAAATGTTGAATATGATAATCGTCGGGAACGTACCAAAATTCGGGATGACATGGAAGAACATTTCAAGAAGAATAATGTAAGTGTCTATCTAGATTTTTTAAAAAATTTTTCTAAACCAAAATTTGCATAAAAACATTTTTTATAAATTTCTGCAAATTTTAAAATTTAAATGAATTTTTTTGGACATTTAAGAATCTAAAACGCATTCATATGTATCAAAATTTGCATATACAACTATTATTTGACTAACTTTTTGCAAACTTTTTAGATTCCTGAAGGTGATCCAATTCTTGAAGATAAGATGGCTCCTGGAATTGTTGCCAAAAAAGAGGAATCCTTCCATACCAATGCCTTCGGAGTTGCAGTTGGAAAATTTCCACTTCATCAGTACCATATTGAAATGTCTGCATGGCGAAATGGACGTGCAAAAAAGCCAATCCTTTTCACCAAAAGATCAAATGATGATTACGGTAATATCTATCTATATACTGTAAAATACCGTAACCCGTGTAATAATTTTTAGTTGCAACTGATCGTAAAACTCGTTGCCGAGACGTCTTCAATTTACTCAAGCGAATTAGAAATGATATCTTTCATGCTGATATTGGATTTTATTATGATCTTCAATCAACTTTGATGTCGACTGCCAAGCTTAGAACAGAAACTCCCGAAAAAGAAATTAAAATCGTTATCGATCCATCACAACATCCAACCTTCATGTCACTTCAATCATTCGTTGAAGTTAATGTTATTATCAAAGAAGCTGAAACTGATTCTGAGCTTACATCTGATGATATGACAATGTCAAAAATTTCTGATTTACGAGAATTTGATCGTGCTCATCAAAGATTCTTTGAACTTGCCACTTCACAATTTGCTCTCTTTCATCCAGAAGATGTTGTATGTCTTGCAGGTAAGCAAAAATTTTAAAACATTTTTAAGTTAAGAACAAAAATTGATTAAATACCGTAATCCGAAATGGCAAATCCATAGTTACTGTATCCTTAGCTAATGAACTTTCTATAAATTAAGTTTAATTAGTCGACTTAAATTTCTAAAGTAACAAATAACTCTCCAAATCCCTTACAATTACAGTATCCATGTTTTTTAGGTGGAAAAATGTATCTTGTTACTCCTGAAAGATCAATTGATCGTGCCATTGTTGAGCGTTGCAATAGATTTTCATCTGATAAATTTTTGGGAATTGGCTGCAAAAAATCTGCAAAATATGTAAGTTTATTATTTTATAAAATAACTGTAATTCAATTACTGTAATTTTATCCTTTTTTAGATTGAAGGTCCAAAAGGACGTGATCATCAAAATGTTGCACTTTTTATTGGTCGTAAGTTTTTTTTAAAAAATAAATATTTAAAAGATTTAAATTTGTGCCATTTTTTCAGCAATCAAGACTCCATTTTATCGGCAACAAACAATCCTTGATTTTCTTGTTGGTCGAAAATACAATGTTAATGAACGTTCACAACATATGAGTATGCATAATCAAATCAAGAATCTTTATGTCTTCAATCCACATCTTGCTGGAAAACGAACTTTTCAACTTATTGGCCTTTCAAAAGAAACCGCTCGAACAATGACTTTTTCTCTTAAAGAAGGTGGACAAATTAATGTTTTACAATATTTTGCTGAAAAATATAACATTCGCCTTAAATATCCTGATGTCCCACTTGTTAAAGGCAAAGGTAAAACCGATTTACTTCCTATGGAATGTGCCGTTGTGGATGACAATCAACCTGTCCCCAAAAATCGCATGTCTCAGTTTGAAGGTAAGGCTTTTGGCATATATCCTCGATTATATTTATGCAAATTCTCTTTTGTAGATGCTGATATGGTAAAAGTTTCTGCACAACCACCGGTCACACAAAAAGCAGAAGTTCGAGGCTTTCTTGATGCATTGGGTTTAAATGATTTAAATCTTGAACGAGATGGAATTCAAATGCGATCTCATCTTACCGTCAAAGGTCGAATCCTTCAAAATCCTGATATCGTTTATGCTGGTGATAAAGTTGTTGTTCCTGCTGAGTAAGCTTAAACATTTTTATAAATCCCAAAATAAAATTTGCATATTTTAGTGATGGTCTTTGGAAGCTTGCTGGAAAATTCCTTCGAACTGGTAAAACTTCTCAATGGGGTTTAATTCGATATGGAAATGCTATTGAAGTTAAAATGCGTGAATTTCAACGATCATATTTTAATATGTGCAAAATGAATGGTGTTGCAATTCCTGAAATTCCTATCTTGATTGGATCTGTTGGTCAACGAGGTCTTGAAAGCTTTTTTGAAGAAGGAAAACAAAAAGGAATTGATTTTTTGGTTGTTGTTTCTGATCTCAAAATTGATATGCAAGGTTTGTTTAAAAACTTTTCTTTTGTTTGAATACTGTAAGACGATATATTTTTAGGTGAATTGAAATGCCTTGAACGCAAATATGAAATTGCAACTCAAAATATTACTTCAAAAGTTGCAAATGATTGCGTTAATCGTGGAACAGCAACCCTTGAAAATATCGTCCAAAAAACCAATCCCAAACTTGGTGGAACCAATTATACCATCAAACATCGCCAACAATTTATTGATGATGCATTTGGAAAGACTTGTTTGGTCATTGGAATTGCTCTTTCTCATTCTGGCTCAATCGATGATGTTCAACGTGCTCGTGGTGGAGTTGCTGCTTCAACTTCTTTATCCGCTGTTGGATATGCTGCAAATACTGGTGTTGATCCAATGGAATTTATTGGTGATCATCTTCCAAAGTATGTTTTTATTCGATTTTTTCATTATCAAAGATATAGTAGATTACCAAAAATTAGTTTACAAAATTTCAGCATTTTTCATTGATCTTTTCCAAGACAAATTTCTAGAAAAAAATTTCTGAATTTGCATAATCTATTCACTTTTTAGCAATCCCCATCGTTCTGAAATTCTTGATCTCATTCCTGGAATCATTGCTTCAACCCTTAAGAAATTCGAACAAAATCGTAAGCAATTCCCATCTTCAATGTTGCTTTTCCTCAATGGTAGTTCAGAAGGTGATTTTGTTCTTGTAAGTTTTATCACTTTATCAGCTACAATACCCTTTTCTAATAACTTGTATTTTTTTAGCTCAAACGCTTTGAAGTTCCTTTGGTTTTCATGAAGATGACTGATATTATGGGCCGAAAGATTCCACTTACTGTAATTGTTCCACAACGTTCAAATGTTGCTCGAATTTACAAAACCAATCCAAATCCAGCTGATAAAGCAAATCGCCAAAATATTCAACCTGGTGTTGTTGTTGATACTGGACTCGTCCATCCAAAAATCAATGGTTTGTTTTTGATTTTTTAATTTGCATATCTAATATTTAAATTTTTAGAATTTTTCCTCAATTCACATACCACCATTCAAGGAACTGCTCGTACACCAAAGTATACCGTTCTTCATAATGATAACCCAAATGCTGGCATGGATGCCATTCAACATTTCACTTATTACCTTTGCTTTGGACATCAAATTGTTAATTCTCCAACTTCTCTTCCATCACCTGTAAGTTTTTGATTTGTGTTTTGTAATCATTTTTGATATATGCAAATTTTTATAGGTTTATGTTGCATCTGCATATGCTGAACGTGGTACAAAAATGTACAAGGCAATGGCAAAGACTGGACAAGAATTAAAACCTGAAGAAATTGTTCAAGATTGGATCTATGATACTTCAGAATTCTTCCGCAATAAGCGTATCAATGCTTAACTTCCTCTTCTTTCTTGGTGCTGATCTCTTTGATCAAAATTGCAATTCTTTTTTTGGTGTTGATGATCATGGAACTGGTGAAAGATATATCTTGCCATATTTATTACTCTTTTTTATATAATCTCAATTTTTGTATTTTTTTTATTTGTATTTCTTTTTTAAAACTTTCGAGTTTCTATTTTGTATTTTTGAAATAAAAATTTTTGAACCAAATTTATTTGTAAAATTTGCATAAAAGAATTGGGTTAGGGGAAAGGTTTTATAAATTAGAAAGATTCAAGAGAACGTTCAAAAACAAAACTATTTCGAAGTGGACATGGACAGTAGCCAGCATCGGGGCCGGGAGGACCTCTTGGACCTTGTCTACCAGCAACTCCTAAAAAGACAAACATTTATGCAAATTTTTAGCGTTTCTATTTCTCCAACCTTGTCTCCCGTTAACTCCTTGTAGTCCAGTTGGCCCAGGTAAACCTTGTCGCCCTCGCCCACCAGGGATTCCAGCTGCTCCAATTTTTCCTGGGAACCCAGGTGGTCCGATTGAACCCGGCCTTCCAGGTCTTCCAGGTGCTCCGACACCACCTCGACTTCCATTCCTTCCTGGGAAACCTTGACCGCCTGATCTCCCAGGTCTTCCAGATTCTCCTGGCCTTCCGCGATTTCCATTTTCCCCTCTTGAACCTTAAAATTAAATTTGCATAATTCCTTTTAATAATTTATCTGTTTAAATACCTTTTAATCCATATCTCCCTGGAGGGCCTTGATTACCAGGGATACCATTACGACCCTGGGCTCCAGTTGGTCCTTGAGGGCCTGGTCTTCCATGGGGACAAAGGCGGCACCGTCTTTCAAAGTCATAATTAATCATTGGGAAATTTCCTAAAAATATTACTGTAGTTTGATCCTAAAAACAAACGTTGCTTACCTGGTAGCCCAGGCAGACCAGGTGGTCCTGGAATTCCTGGAAATCCATCATTTCCTTTTCTTCCACGTCTACCTCGAGGCCCAGGTGGACAAATATTTTCTTCATAACAAAAACATTCACCAAGAGCTTGACGGGGCTTTCGAGATTTTGGGAAGGGATTTTGTTGACGGTAAAGTTCCCTATAAAAAGTTATTTATGTTAGATTTTAAATATTCAAATTTTTGATATCCGAAAAATATCAATATACTTCTATGTAGCAGTGATAAGTAAATTTATGAATCTTCAAATTTGCACATGAACGTTTTCTCATTGCACAAAGTTACAACTTTAGGAACTTCAAGATTTTCAAAAATTTGCATATCAAATTTCTATGATTTTACTTTTTTAAATTTTTAAAAAAGAACAAAAAACAAACCAAATTTCATTTTCCAAATTTCTGAATTCATTTATATCTGCTGAAACTTGTCCATCCACAATTTTAATTTTTTCAATAATTTTAGGGATTCCAATTACACAAATACTCAAAGAAATAATTGCAATTAAAACTGAAAATCCTAAAATATTCTCTGATTTTTTCATTGCAAATTTTTATAAAAACAAAACTTTAAAAGATTTTTTAGTTTCCATTTTTATACTCAATTTTTGTTTGTAAAAATAAATCCTTCAAATAAAGGAAGGGATTACTCGAAATCTGGAAAGAAAAAAAACCTTTACATCAAAAAAAATTTATGAAAGAAAGGAAAAAAGTTTTAACGGCAAAAAAATCTGGATTACTACTTCCAAGATTAACTTTGACAAAGACGTGAATCTTTTTTTGAATGAGAGGGATTTTCTTTGGGCTTTGAATTCAGTGTTTTTTTATACAGAAAAGATGAAAGGGATCCTTTGTTGTAAGTTTTTATGGACTGACTAAATGCTGAACAGATAGATTAGATCAAAATAAAAAAATTTATGCAAATTTTTAGAATTACCTAAATTTTTCAAAAAATTGCATAAATTTATTTTTTGCAATTTTTATGTATTGCATGCAAAACACCCAAAACATTTACATTTTTTGATGTTTGCTGCTTTGAACAGGGGTCGAAAATGCGGCCGGCCAGCCTCGGCCGGCCCACGGCCGGCCGGCCTCGGGCCAGGCCGGCTGGGTTCTTTACGGCCGCGGGCCGGCCCGGCCGTGAATTTTTGGAAAATTCTTTGTTTTTCGCCTATAAAAATGAAAAACCGGGCGGCCGCAGGCCGGCCGGCCGAAAATTTTAGGCCGCGAGGCCGGCCCGGCCGTCTATTTTTCGGCCGCGGGCCGGCCCGGCCGGAAATTTCGGCCGCATTTTCGACCCCTGGCTTTGAAATAAAAAATTGTCAAAAAATTGTTTTTAAAAAATGATTTGTAATAATTAATTGATCAATGACAGTGATGTGACTTCCCCTCCCCTTTCCCGGCCCCGGGGGACCCCCTTTTCCCCTCCCCCGGGGTTCGGGGGAGGGGAAAGGGAAGATTTTCAAAAACAAAGGGGAAAGCGGAAGTTTTTTAAAGCACAAGGGGAAAGGGGATAAAAAAGGTCAAGTCACAACACTGATCAATGAATAAAAAATGAGAGTAAGACATGAAAGAAAACTGAAACAACAAAATATATTGGTCCATATGATTAATAATTTCTGTTGCAGAAAGTGAATTTTAAAGAAGGAATATGAGTTTTTTAGAAGGAAAAAAATTAAGTGCCTGTTTTTTGTAGTTTGTTAAACTCCTAAGAGAAAATTTTGGTTTAAAAACTTAATTTTGTGCAGATCTTTTGAAGTTTTGGACACTATTCGAAGAGACTTATTTTATGAAAAAAAATCGATAGTTTTGTTAATACTTCCATTTATCTTATATCTTATATTTTTTATCATTGGTAATGAATTTACTTTCAAAAAATTGTTATCATATTATTCATGTTTCAAAAAGAAGTGCAATAAAAATAAATTCACAAACTTATATTCTTATCAATCGAAGATTCTCAATCAATGCATCAAACCCCTCCCTTCCCAAGAATACTGTAGCAAACAAACAAAAAAATATCCAATCAAATTTATTTTTGATATACAAAAGGATAAAAATTACAAAATTAATAATACAAAAATATACACATAAACGGTAAGTGAATAAGAGTTTATTTCTTTCCTTCATTATTGCTTTTCAAGGACTTCTTTGTCATTCGAATTCCACGTGTAAGATCTTCGGCAGAATCTTTTGAGCCTTTTCCTTCACGAGATACAGTTTCTTCTGTTGTTCCTCCAACTGATGGCGTCTTTGGATCAGTATAAACCGTTATGATGCTCTTTTCTGCTAATGCTTCTTCTGTGGAGAAAGGAGATTCATCTTCTCGATAAACACCAGGAAGTCGATTGAGAGAAAATTCTGGAGGCCTTGGAAATTTCATTTGAGGATTTTCTTTAATCATCTTGCAAATTGCTTTGATTACACCACGAAATTCTGGACGTTCAGATACTTCTTCAGCCCTGAAAAAAGAGTACCAAAGTTAATAAACGATGTAATACTGTAACAATCAAAAACTACTTACCAACATTGATGAATTAAATCTTTCATTGAAGATGGAGTTCTTTCAGGCAAATCAGGCATTGGACCATGCTTAATCATATGACAAATTTTCTTTTGATCTTCTTCATCAGACCATGGCTTAATTCCCAAATTGTATATTTCATAGACAAGAATTCCATATGCCCAAATATCAGATTTTGTTGAAAAGCTTGGATGTCGATTGAGGGTTTCTGGAGCCATCCATCTCAAAGGAATATTCTTGATACTAGCATCAGCATCACCACGTTCAAAGGGACGAGATAATCCAAAATCGCTAATCTTGACGACACCTTGATCAGAGATTAAACAATTTCGAGCAGCAAGATCACTAAAAATATGATAAGATTAAACACATGGATATAAGTTTAATACTAAATACATACCGATGAATAATTTTGTGATAATGAAGATACCGCATTCCACGAGCTGCTTCATAGCAATAAACAGTTCTTTCACCATCAAGAATATTTTCCTTTTCACGTTGAAGATGAAGATCCAAACTTCCACCTAAAAAGTAACAAATGACATTAATGCTTTAAAAAAACTAAACATACCAGGACAATATTCCATCAAAATCATAACAGGAGGGATATCACATTGTACACCAAATGATTTGATGACATACTTATGCTTACATTTTGCCATAATTGCAGCTTCCCGGAACATGCTATCCCGACCTTCATCTTTTTCCAAATCGCTTTGAGGTGGCATATCATTTTCATCTTCATGAAGCATCTAAAAAATGATGATAAAATTAAATGTGAAACAATGAACCAAATGAGAACATACCTTGATTGCAACAATCTTATCAGGCTTTCCACGAATCTTTCCTTTGACGACTTGACAGTAATGACCTTTTCCAAGAAAATCTTTGAGATGATATCGAACACATGTTGTTGGAATGAGCCATTTTGGACGCTTGATTGCAGATTTCAGCGATACACCGCATTGCAATGGACGATCCTAAAAAATAATAATATCATTAGTAAAAGCCAAAAATATAAAGTACAACTTACTCGATAAAATTTAACCAATTCTTCAATTGAATCAAAGGATAAAATTCTTTTGTTGACACCTTGACTTCCATTGGCATTGTTACTTCCAGCAGCAGGTGGTGCAGCTTCCATTGTTGAACGATTCTTTGCAGTTCTTTTCCCAAAGAGTATTTGAAGTTCCCATTGTTTTGACGAAGTATTGTAGGTGATAGGAAGGTGAGCACATTTTGGTTCAACATTAGCCCCAAGACATATACTTAGCACCACTTCATTCTTTCTTGATTTAACCATACGAAAGAGAAAATCACCTTTTTCCTTCAAATTTTCTTCAACATGTGCTCGAGATCGTAGACCATGGTAATATGGCAAGGCTGAAAAGAAAAGAAGTTATCAAACATTATCCAAACAAAAAGCTTTAAAAACATACAATAAACCTTTCGAAGTTGATCATCCTTCGGCAAAGCGGTTGATGGAGCAGCAGCAGTAGCACCTGGCATTTTTGAGGACGAGGATGAAAATCACGAATCAATATATTCTTTTTGATTCACCACAGCAGATTATCTTCTTCCAGCAGGACAAAGTTGAGACGACTGATTCCAAGCAAAATGAAGAGAGAGAAAGAAGCGTCCACGTTGACGTGATTGAGTATTTATATGCATTTTAAAGGGGAAAAAATCGTGTAATTATGTAAATTTCAGACATGCAAAAGCTTTGCAGCAGCAAAATATTGTTTTTTGCTGAACAAAATTTTGACATTTTTGTTTTTTTTTCTTGGCATCGATACCATATTTTGCCAACAATACCGTATCTTTTTTTACAATAATTTTTTGAGCGTTCAGTTTTTTGTGATTTTCTACGTTAAAAAATGTTTGGATAGTTTTATTAGCGAAATTAGACGTGGGCCCGCCAGGATACCATATAATAAATGAATATGATCTACAGATTTATGGACAAATTGTTGAATACAAATATTTTAAAAAAATAACTCAAACTTTATTTCAGAAATAAAGAGATAACACATTAGAAAACACAAAAAGCATGTTCAAAATCAAAATACATGCAAAAATTGATTGAGTTCTATTGGTGAATTATTTGCGTCACGTTGTCCCAAAGATTTAAGAGTATTATGTTGGGTTTGTCGTTCACCGTAGGTTGTAAATACTTGAAGACCTACAAAAGATAAATGTAGAATAAACAAAAAGGAAAGAAAAATAAACTAACGTTTAAGATACTTATTGATGTAAACAATTTGTGCATCATTAATAAAATCAGTTGGTGAAATATTAAGGCCTTCACAAATTAAATCAAGAATGTTGATACCAGCTTTATAGAATTGAGTCTTTTTGGCTAAAAAGATATCTTTAATAATGAATTAAAAGAATGGAAACCAACTTACAATTAATAACCAATGCTGGAGCTCCTTTATTGATTGGACCTTCGACGCATACAACAGACTTTAAAGCAACATGAGCAAGATATTTTCCATTATCCAAATCAGGAGATGTGAATCCATAATGAAAAAATATATGATTAATAATGCTGGAAATGATGTGATTCCCTTGGCATTGTTCCCAGCCTCAAGGGAGAGAGGGTAGAGTGGTAATTTTAGAAGAAATAAAGCAACTAAAATCTTTCAATTCATTTTAGCTACATCACTTTCTCAGAAAAGGAAAGTGATGGAATTTTCATAATTCAAGAGAAGGATAAAGAGCATCAGGCCAGATTACTGTAAAAGCCTCCCCTTTGCAGGATTCATGAAAAAAAGTTTTCTTTGATTCGTACATAACATTTTTTTCTCTAAAATAAGATTCAATTAATATTTGTTGAGAAAAAAAAGAAAGTTAAAACTTACGGATGGTGAGAAGCATACCGTAATGTAGCGAGTTCAAGAAATTGAATAATGTGTGCTGGTTGCTTCAAAAGATCGTGATCTTCATTTGGAAGCATGATATCACGAATATTGAAAACATTATTTGCAGGTTTCTTAAGATCAAGTTGAACTTTATAAGGACGTTGAATTGCAGCATTAACTTCATTTCGATCGAGCATCATTGTTACATCATCAACAACGGGAAGTTCATCAAGAGAGAACAAAGTTGAGGCATAATCATAGCAAAAATGATTCTGAAGAATCTTAGTAAAATCAAGATGAAATTGATAAACATTGATGCTCTATAAATGAACAAAAATATACTGTATGCTAATTGTGGGTCATGTCCACAAAAGATTGCAAAGACTAAATACGCAATCTTTTGTACATAAAAAGGTAAACACTTACACGCGTTTTGAGACCATAAACATTTGTTAAGGTTTCAACATTTTTATCTCCAGAACAAAGTGGGCCGACAGCGGCTTGAGATTTATCGAAGAAGATTGGAACAGCTGGTTCCAAATTTAATCGTTGCAAAGCTTGTAAGCAATGTGTTTCAGCATTATCCAATTTTGCGATAGATTCCTTAAAAACAATAAAGTATTACATTACGAAAATAAAGCTTGAAGGGGGAAGTGGCACTCAGGGTGGATGAATCTTAAGATATATACTATAATTATAAATGACGGAAAAAAGCTCAAAGGGGTCTTTCACCAAATTGAATTATACTCCTTCCGAAAATCAATTCGAGCCATATCATTTTTAAAAACATTAACCAATAAATGTTTAAAATACATTTTATTCCCAAGTATTTTTTATTTGTTGCCCATCAAAGATCAGCCACATTCCCCCTCAGATATGATTTTGGAGGTGACTCAGCCAATCAAACCCCCAACAATTTCGAAAAAAAAACTTACAGCTGAACTACGAGGACATCCATCAATAGCTTGAAGACTTCCAGCATTTCTTGCAGCTGGAGAAGCCATAATTATTTAAATCATCATATGTAAGCTAAAAATTAAACAATAAATAAATGTTACAAAAATTAAATACAGAAGTCAGACACGAAATAAATTGATGAGTAAAAAAATCTAACAAAGTAAAAATTAACAAAGTAAAAAAAAGTAGGATGAGGTAAAAATAAGAAAAGAAGGAAGAAGAAGAGAGAAGAAAACAGGCTTTCGCTTCAGAAACCATTTTCTGGCTGGAAATATAAAAATTAACATATTTTAACAAATTTGGTATTCTTGTTTAAAAAAATTATATTTTTTAGTATTATTTTTAGGGTTGTGTATTTCCCTCTCCCGAGAACTTTCCCGATTTTTTGAGGGAAATGGTTCACATTTCCCCGGAAATTACGGTAATATTTTATGTTTTTACATTTGGGTTAGGGGCCGAAACACTAATTTTAATTTCTTTTTAATTATCCTGTAATGTTCGCGTCACAGTTATCACTATCATATTACTTGTACAGAAGATGATTTACTAAACTTGATTTTTTAATTTATTTGTGATGTATTTGTGATATGCTGGAACTATTAAAGCTTCTAGCTTTGATACCGTAATATCAACAGTAAAAGAACTACGGTAAAATAACGTTTCTTTAAAATTATAAAAACGTTTGGTTATTTTTATCCAATTGTATTAATAACAACGAATGTTTTGTTAGAGGAGAAAATGACAACGAAATATGGCCCAATCAAGAAGACATCTTTGATTTAACTGTAAAAAAAGGATTGTCCGGGTTTACTGTAATCGATGTAACAATTGTTTTAACATTTAACATAATACAGTATTTTTTCAAACTACTTCAATTAACTGATTTTATCCGGTTTAAATTTGTTTTTAAACATACAGTATCCCGATTTTTATTGGGAAATGATTAATTTCGGGTTTGAATTTTATAAAAATTTAAAACCTGAAAATTTTGGCACAGAATAAAATTTACTCTAATTAATTATCTCCAGAAAAATGACAAATGTTGCGGTATCATCAAAATTATCATAATTAATTAATTTATTATTAATAACCCCTGGTCTTTTGTCTTATCGTTCATTCATTTATTTCCTTCTTTGATGATGATGACCTCGAAGAAATTGGTTCTATTTCCAAAAAAAATAGAGATATAGAAAAAAGAACCTGAACCTGCAAAAATGTGCACTAAAATAGTACCCTTTTTCTTTCATACTTTTCTTCTTTTTTCTTTTTTTTCTTCCACCTACAATTATTTCTTTGCACTTGATCTTTCGAGCTTTTTCTATATTTTTATCAATTCAAAAAAAAGGTTCATTAAATCATATTTTTTTTGATTATGCAATCAAAATTATTATTAGTTTTTAGTCTTTTATTAATTAATCACTTTTCTGTTTCTTTTTATCGAAACTTCAGCAATAATTTTTTGGAACAAAAACAAATAAATGAAAATCAGTTTTCTAAAAAAAAAAGAAGAAAAGTATGAACACTTTTAAAGATAACAACTTTTAGTTTTTGGGGGTGTCGGAGAAAATGAAGGCGTTTGATTTATTAAAATTGATTATTACAGTTTTTCATTAATTATCAGTGTTTTAAAATGTGATATTTTTCTTAACTTTTTGAAGATATTTTTTTGCACATTTTAAATTAAACTTTTAAACTTTTAATGTTGATCAAATTAAATTTTATATTTTTTAAATTTTCATTTTCCAAGAAAATTTGCATATTTTTACCGGTCCTTTTTTCAAAACATTATTTGTCGCCAATTTTTATGTTTTATTTTTCATCTAATTTGCCTACCTCTTTTATGTGTCACATATTTCCCTCAATACCGTATACCCCAACCTTGAAGGCATTAAAATTCTTTACCTTATTAAACTCAATCTTTTTAAACTCATTTTTTGTAGACTTGAATTGGATTAAACCCGTCTAAACAGTTTATTATTATTGATTTCTTCTTTTGCATTCTTTTCTTTTTTAAAGAAAAAAAGAAGAAGAACCGATTATTATTATAATATTTTTTGATGATTTTGGTTATGTAAGAAAGAGAGATTGATTCTTTTGGACACTTTTTTCTTTAACTGTGACTTCATTTATTTATTTTTCATTGCGGCTGTTTTTGGGTTGTTTCAAAGTGGAAATTGTTTTTTTTATAAAAAGGTTGGAAAAAAATAACCCCAAAAAAGGTGCAACAAAAACATGGAATTTGATGGTAAACAAGTTTTAATTAATCAATTTATGCAAATTTTTTACCGTAAAATTTTAGGAATAAAAAAGAATATGAATTCATTGCCCAATTTATTTTCAAAATTTGTTCGGCATCGAGTTCGACCAAGTGATATTGAAACTCCGGAAGAGAGATTTCAGTTGGTTGGAAGTTCATACGTTGAACATCATCTGACAATTTATGAAATCTGTGATGTTTATGCTGATTCTTTTATTGATCCAGAATTTCCTGAACGGGGAGATGGATTGAGTACTGTAGAAGCAAGGTATGGGTTTTTGTAGGGTTAAAGTTACAGTATCAGGAGCAGGAATTTTCAAAATCCGAATTTTGATTTCTTAAAGTATCAATGGTGAAAATTTGCATATTTGATTTTGATATTTTTGGCATTTTTTTGATTTTCACTTTTAAAATGCCGACATTTTTTAAGAAAAAATTTATGTAATTTAAGTTTAAAAATATTTTTATCAGCTGCAGAATATCGATATTCACGAAAAATATGTATATTATGCAAATTTTTTGATTTTGAAACCGTTTCAAATAATCACAATCCTTTATGGGACAATCTGGGTCTTTAATTTTAAAAAATGTTTTCTATATTTAATTTTGAAAACAAAAATCTACTTTTTCAGGAAGCGTTTAAAAGATGGCGGAATGAATATTATCAATCCTCCGAAGGAACAATCAAATATGAAATTATTTATGAAACAATTTTTATACAAATTTTGGTTGTTGCTTTTGGGTGCGGCTTTCTTATCTCTGTTAACATATTTCATACATTTATATCATGGAAATTATGAAACGTTGAATCTTTATTGTGCCATTATTCTTATTTGTATTGTGCTTTGCATGAGTTTTGTATCATTTTGGCAGGAGAAAAAAACGATGCGAGTTGTCAGCGATTTTAAAAATCTTTTACCCCAAACTTGTTTTGTGATGAGAGATTGTGAGGAACGACAAGTACAATGTGAAGAGCTGGTCGTCGGAGATTTGATTAATATTCGGTAAGAAAATTTTAATTAAATTATTTATGCAAATTTGATAATTTTAAAGTTTTGTATACAAAAACTTTGTTGGTTTTGAATGACTTTGCGAATATGCAAATTATGTTGTTGACCATTTCAATAAATTTTTGTTATGCTAATTTTCTACTATTTTAATTTTTCTTTTGGATTTCCTGCGCTTTTGATATGCAAATTTTTTTTCTTGAAAAATTCAATATGCAAATTTGTCATTTTTAAAATTTCGAAGCTGCCTAATTCCAATTACGATATTTTTAGATGCGGTCAAAGAATTCCAGCAGATATTAGAATCTTACAAGCAAATGGTTTAAAAATTGAATCATCTGCAATTACTGGTGAATTCAAATACCGTAGTCCTTTTAGTTTAACATTAATATTGCAGGTGATCATCAACCAATCAGTTACACCTGTGAACCATCAGCTAGTCATATTTCTGTTTTTGATGCCCATAATGTTGCTTTTAAAGGATCTTATTGTGTTGAAGGAGATGGATTTGGGGTAGTCATTAGAACTGGGCATTATACGGTAGTTATAAAAAATGATTACGGTATCATGAGAAGATGTAAATTTTAGGTATTAGGAAATATCACAGATTTACAATCCCTTGTCACTCCAACGGAATCTCTTTTACAACTTGAAATTGCAAAATTTGTTCAATTCATTTCAATTATTGCTTTAAGCATGGCAGTAATATTCTTTTTAATTGGTTGTGTTGTTGCAAGATTCGAAAATATTTTGTATCATTTTATTACTGGCTTTTTAATTATCATTGTTGCAAATGTTCCTCAGGGTAGGTTACTGTAGTTGCAAAAATATGAAATATGTGCTTTTGACACTTTAGATACTTGAAAATTACTGTAGTACCACCTTTTAAATCAAAAATTATGCTAATAAACTTTTAGGCCTCCCAGCAATGGTAATGTCCCAACTTGCAATTATTGCTCGAAGAATGGCAAAGAAAAATGTTTATATTAAAAAGTTGGATATTATTGATGAGCTTGGAGCAGCAACAATGATTTGCACAGATAAAACCGGAACATTAACACAAAATTTAATGATTTTAACAGATATGTGGTATAATAAACGGCATTTTTCAAGTGAGTTTGGCATTCAATGAATGGCATTTTTCACTTTGCTAGAAGCCAAAATCTTGGATTTTTATAACTGAAATTTTGGATTTTATGAAACCAGAGTTTTAAATTATATGCCTATTTTGTTATGCAAATTTTTTCTATTTTTTAACCGTCTTAGAAACTTCTAATTAAATCCACACTGAAAAAAAAGGATGCGTTTTTAGCCCCCATAAATGTGCACTTTTTGCCCCGTTTTTGGGACCCTTAACTGCATTACTACCCTCAAGGTGGGGGCTTTTTTTACAAAACAAAATAGCCCCTAAGAAGGGGGCTAATTTGCCCCTACTTGGGGACTTTTTTTAAAGTACATCGATATGTCATAAATTATTTTCTAAACTTTAAATATATATTTATTTAAATTCCGAGGTGTAAATCACCCCTCTGCATATCCAAAAATTTCACACAAATATTGCACACTCCAATCAGGAATGCGCAAGATTTGCGCCAGCACTGCACCGGATTACCCCGATGCACCAGGCGTGCACCAGGTGGTGCAAGCTATTTTTCTACTTATACAATATCCCAAGGTTATATCCTTGAAATAAGGAAGCAGAAACAAGCTTGATGGGTAAGGAACCTCTTTGGCTTATTTATGTTTTCCCGTGATAGAATTGCAAAGCAGAGTCGAAAAGGAAAGCAGACAGCCAAAGAGAGACTCTCTCTTATTGTAGAAATAAAAATGTTACGTAAAGGGTTTCTTCTCCAAAAAGCCCCATGCTGTAACAAGCAATTTGCCCCTTGTATGGGCTAATTTTGCCCCTACTTCCGATGGGCTTTCTTAACACTTGCACCCTTTTTTTTCAGTGCAATTTTTTAGTTCACGGTGAAATGAAACAAAGTCATTTAAAAGCGATGAAACATTTTGCAAAGAAAGAATTGGAGAAGCCTTTGCCAGATTTGCTATCAGTAATGTCTGTTTGTAATAAAGCCCAATTTGAAAGAATGCGGCGTTCATTTCGTCGAATTTCAACTAAAATGGCTCTTGAAAGTCGAGAAAGAATTAAATCTGCAAATTTGACCAAAAAATTTACGGTTGTGTAAGTCCTTCTTAACATGGATATCGTGAATCTATCTCTGATAAGAAATTACTATATTTTTTAATTTTAGGGATCAACGTGGTCGGGAATCTGTTCGAGATCCAACTCAAACAGTCTCAAAATTTGAGGAAGAAGAAAATGGAGAGGTGGTATCAAATTTTGATGATTGTGAAGAAGCTGAAAATGTTCGGAATTTGAAGTCAACAACAACAACCATGAAACAAAGAAATGACCTAATTGGTCCACCATCAGATGTTGCCCTTCTTCGATACGTTGAAACTACAGCAAGTGTGGAAGGAATTCGACAAAGATTTCATGTAAGTTAAAAAGATTACTGTACGGTAACTATAAAAAATGATTACGGTATCATGAAAAGTCAGTGTAAGAGTACTGTAGCTTAAATAAATTTACAATTAGTTTATTTTTAACGAAAACTACAGTAGCTAAAAAACCTTGCTTCTTACTGTAAGGTTACTGTACTTCTAAATATTATCGTATTAAAATCACCGTAACCTAACAAGTACAGTAATACACATTTTTAGACACTATTTGAAATTCCGTTTAACTCAGTTCGTCGATGGCAACTTGTTATTTCCCGATGTTTAGCAACCCCTCAAAGTGCCGATGCCCAAGATTTGCCCGAATGTGAAGAAGATGAAAGTGTACATTTAGTGATGATGAAAGGTGCGCCAGAAGTTATCCTTGGACAATGCACAAAATTTGCATTTAATGATGAAATCTGTGATATCACAGAAGAATTTAAAGAATCTTGTCAGGTAATTTTTTATTAATTTATCTAAATTTGCATACCGAAATTTCAAAATCAAACTTACCATTTTTTGATATCATTTTAAAGTGTCTATGGCGTATGCAAATTTTTAGGCAGCATGGGAGCATTTTGGTTGTGAAGGCCGTCGAGTGATTGCATTTGCGCAAAAACATTTCATCGCAAAAAAGGATACAAAATTTTCATCGGATTCTAACAACTACCCAAACAATGATTTAATCTTTCTTGGACTTGCAGCTATGATGGATCCACCTCGAAATGAAACGGTATTACTACAGTATATTTTTCAAAACTACAGTATACAATACTTTTTTAGGCCACTGCAATTCAGCAATGCAAAGATGCAGGAATTAAAGTTTTTATGATTACTGGAGATCATCCAACTGCGGCAATGGCAATCGCATCTCAGATCGGGCTTATCACTGATTTAAATGATAAGGTTTTTTAAAAGGGGATTTATTTGAGATAATTATATTTATAATTTACAGGTAATTGGACGTGGAAGTGATCAAGTCAAATTAAGTCTAAATCCGCAGATTAAAAAAGATTGGACTGTTGCCTTAGGAGAAAGTTTGGCGGAAATGTCAACAGAAGAATGGGATATCCTTCTTCGGCATAAATACATCGTTTTTGCAAGGTTTTAATTTTATAATAATGCGTGAGTTACAGTAATCTTATTTTTGTAGAACAACCCCAGAACAAAAATTGCTGATTGTTGAAGAATGCCAAAAACGTGGCGAAACGGTAGCTGTTACGGGTGGCGGGGTTAATGATGTTCCAGCATTGGCAAAAGCAAATGTTGGCATTGCAATGGGCGTAAATGGAAGTGATATCGCACAAAAAACCGCTGATATTATTTTGGTAATTTGGGTAATATGTTTTTAGACTACAGTATGCTATTTTAGACGGATGATAACTTTGCCTCGATTGTAAAAGGGATCGAAGAAGGTCGACTGATGTTCGATAATTTACGATTATCAATTGCTTATACATTGGCACATTTATGGCCAGAAGTATGCCCGATTATTTTGAATTTTGGTAAGTTAAGTTTAAAGTGATACGCAAATTTTGAAAACGGAAATGTGCATATCAGAAATTTCGATTTGCATATCAGAAAGTTAACAATAACGATCTTATTTTCAGTGTTTGGAATGCCCCTGGGGTTGGAACCCTTACAAATATTGTCGATCGATCTCGCCAGTGAACTTCCTCCTTCAATATCTTTAGCCTATGAATCCCCTGAAAGAGATATCATGAAAATTCCACCCCGAAATCGAAAAACTCAACTCGTATCCAATAAACTTCTTCTTTACTCCTATGTTTTCTCCGGGTCAATGATAACCTTGGGATGTATATTAGCCTATTTAAGTGTGTACTGGTATCACAACATCCCCTTAGGGGATCTCTTATATACTGCAGAACATCATTGGAAAGAAGATGCCCAAAATTTTACAACCTCAAATGGCCTTGAATTTGATGAAAAACAACAAATTTTTATTCGCGGTCAAGCAGCTGCCGCTTGGCAGGTTACATTAGTTTTGTCACAGGTAAATTCGAAATTTGCATACTGTAACAGCATACCGTAACCAATTTTAGGTATTCCATTTATTTATGTGTACAACTCGAAGAGTTTCCTTCTTCCAACATGGCCTCGCAAATCTTGTCTCAATTTTTGCTGTCATTATTGAAATATTACTGCTTAATCTTTTTGTATATACCCCTACAATGCAATATATTATGGATATTTCAGTAATATATTTACTACAGTAACCTTATAATTAATCTTTTTCATGTTTTAGGCTCCACCATCACATGTTTGGATCTTTGCTCCAATGATTGGCTTGTATTTGTTAGTTTTCAATGAAACACGAAAATATCTGATACGAAATTGGCCGAAAAACAAAATTGTTAAAATTTTTTCTTTCTAAAATATTTGTATTTCTTTTAGTTTTGCTCCTTTTTTACCGGTGGAAATATATATTTAATACGTGTACAAAGTTTTATATTTACTAGATTTTTATGTTTAATAAACAATTATTAATGAACCAAGACATCCATATAATTCTCTCACTCACTCCAGACCATCTTTCATTGATTTTAATTTTTCCTAAATTATTCTTCGGTCGAAGGTACTATTCTCGTTTATCCTTCCCATTTTTCCCTGGCAACATACTCATTAGTTTTGTTGTGTTGAATTGAAATGTTGAACGATGAATAAATTTAATAAAAATAAAAATATATAAAAAATTCTGTAGGCTTTTTGTTTAAAATTATCAAGTGTCGCTACAAAAATACCATGTTTTTTACGAACAAAAAAATTCAAAAAATGTTCAAAAATTTGTTTTGACACGAAAAAGAAGAGAGAAGGATACTGTCTTCTCCTCAGCAACGACGATGATTGCATGACAAAATTTTTTTCCTCTTCTTTCTCCGCCCACTTTTTTATCACCAATTTCCTTCTTGTTCATCGAATTTTCTTTAATTTTTTTCTTCTTTTTCAGAAGCGTTATATTCAAACATGGCTGAACCTATCAAAGGTGAAAAACCCGTTGATGAAGCTGAACATCGTATTCGCATTACACTTACATCTCAAAATGTTCGATCTCTTGAAAAGGGTAAGGAGTTTATATATCACTTATAGTCTTAACTTGGTTGGAAGGAACGGAGAGAATTTTTTTTCTGCTTCATATTTCACCCTTTCCTCTATTACGAGGAAGTGTAAAATAAGGTGTTGTTCTTACTTTTCTCCATCGGAATCCTTTTTTCCCCAAGTTGCGGCTCTAATCTCATGTTCAACCCATCTAATCATATTTCTTGTTTTAGTCTGTGAACAACTTATTCGTGGTGCAAAAGAAGAATATCCTGATGTAAAAGGACCAAGTCGTATGCCAACCAAGACTCTTCGTATTACTACTCGCAAAACTCCTTGTGGTGAAGGCTCCAAAACATGGGATAGATACCAAATGAAGATCCACAAGCGGATTATTAACTTGAGTGCTTCAACTGATGTCCTTAAGAAGATTACCAGCATTTCAATTGAACCTGGAGTAGATGTTGAAGTTACAATTGCTGATATTGCATAAGGGTATTTTGAACTTTTGTGTATTGTAATGTTTCATCGTTGTTTTTGTTGAATAAAAATTGTTTATGAAAATGTATTGAAGTTTAGGGGTGGGATGATTGCATTCATGTTTGGGCATTTTTTAGGATGAGAGGATTGATGAGGAGATATTTTTTGGCAAACAGTGGCGAATGAGATTATCTCCTTTACTGCATTTTTTTATTGAAGTCAAAGTTTCATTTTTTCGGTGTACTTGAATTTGTTATCTCAGATATGATTAAAGCTATTTTGGTTCTGAATAACCATGGAAAACCAAGGTTGTTAAAATTTTATACACATTATGTAAGTTCAATCTAAAAGGAAAATCTAGAATCTGTTTTTGTTATAGCCTGAAGAAGAACAGCAACATTTTGTTCGAGAGATTTTTCAATTATTATCAAAACGGGATGATAACCTTTGTAATTTTTTGGAAGGCAGTTCCTTGATTGATGGCACAGATTATAAATTAATTTATCGCCATTATGCAACACTTTATTTTGTATTTTGCGTTGATTCATCGGAATCTGAACTTGGGATTCTTGATCAAATTCGATGCTTTGTTGAAACTTTAAATTGCCAATTTGAAAATATTTGTGAATTAGATTTTATTTTTCATATTGAAAAGGTTTGTACCGTTAGGAAGGGTTTTCATTGAGCATGGCAATTGTAGGTTCATTACATTTTAAATGAATTTGTTATGGGCGGAATGGTCCTTGAAACGAATAAGTTCGAGATTCTTCTTCGAACAAATGAACAAAATAATATAGAAAAACGACAAGTAAGTTTTTTCACGAAAGTCTGAAAGTTTGAATCTCAAAATATCTAATGTTTAATATCGAAATTTTGATCATTCTTAAAATATTGCAATGATAGAGTTTACTATTTGTCTGTTGCAATTATGATAGTTACCGTAATCCTTTACAGGGTGGTGGAATCACAGGTGCCAATGCAGTCGCAGCCGTAAAAAGTTTAAACATTCCACAGCAATTAAAAGATCTCAGGCTTCCAGAAATGCCGTCATTCAGCAGATTCAAAAATCCATTTTAAATTCTTTCACTCTTCGAATATCTTCATATGCATAATATCCTTCTTCAAAAGGAAGGCTGCAACAATTTATCATTTTTCCCAAAATTTGTACAAATCCTTTCATACTGTATCTTAACCGTCTTTAGTACCAGTTTTGCATAAAAATTTCTATCCCACAATTTACTATGCTTTAAATTGACCGCATACCAACCCGCACTTTTCCCAACCTGCACAGACCCCAACCTGCACTTTTCCCAACCTGCACTTTTATAGAATCATTAATCATGAGGCAAATGATATAATTACCAAAACGTAATAGTACGTAATAGTTGGCATCCGTGATATTATTTAGCATGAATTTTATCACGAGCGTGTTCTATCCCTTGTTTTACTTGTGATTTTTGATTCTACACAATGACTGTAGTGACCATATTAAGAGAAACAGAAGAACAACAAGAGATAAAATTCATGCTAAATAATATCACGGATGCCAACTATTACGTACTATTACGTTTTGGTAATTATATCATTTGCCTCATGGTTAATGATTCTATAAAAGTGCAAGTTGGGAAAAGTGCAGGTTGGGGTCTGTGCAGGTTGGGAAAAGTGCAGGATAGTCCGGTCCCCTTTAAATTTAATCACAAAAATGATATTCAAATCTTTTTATTACAGAAAGAAACAATAACAAATTTCAAACTCAACAAAAAATACTTAATAAAACAAATACCAACATTTATTTATTCTTGAATTTGTTCAATTTCTTTTTCTTCAACTTTGCTGCAGGTGGTTCGAATGTTGGAAGTGGCCGCTTCATTGATTCCGGGCTGTAATGTATCCCTGATATTTAAAATCTTTTAAAAGATGGAAAAATAAAAACAAACCGTTTTGATTTAACAGAAATAATTCCAGATTTAACAGATGTTAAATTGATATCCGAAACTGCACTCTTCCATTCATCATCTGTTCCTTTAATCGCATAATTATCCAATCGAAGTTCACTGATCATATCTTCTTTATCCTTGTTCTGCTGCTTTTTAACTCGTTCTTCGCCTTCTTTTAAATCATCATCCAAACTTCGAAGCTTTTCCATATTTTCATCATTCAAATTGCTACCAACATTTTTTGCCACAACTTTCCGAGATTCTTCGAGATCTTCTTCCATGCCATTCAAGAAGCTTTCATCAAGATATTCCGAAAGGGTTCGGATACCCTTCAAGAAAATTGCAAGAATTTGATTAACAGGTAAATTTAATTCTGGTGAAAGTTCATCAACAGTTTTATGTTGGAGTCCAATTGCAACTAATATAGCAGATTGAATTGCATTTAGATGAACGGTTTCAGCAAACTTTTCAGTAAAAAATAATGATGCAAGTGTTGGAACTAAATCTGTGATTAAATGATGATCAACCATATTTTTTGAGTATTGTGAAAGTCGTCGCAAATCACGATTACTGAATACCAAACGTAATTGCTTTGGAGTCCAAACTAAAAATAAATTAATAAAACTACTGTAGTATAAATAATGTCAAAAGACAAACCAATTCGTTTACATTTTTCACGCATTACAGTTAGAGCTGGATTATTTCGGATAAACATTAAACTCATAGCAAGCTGTGGATC
Source organism: Panagrolaimus sp. LJ2414 (assembly GCA_024447195.1). Taxonomy (NCBI): domain Eukaryota; kingdom Metazoa; phylum Nematoda; class Chromadorea; order Rhabditida; family Panagrolaimidae; genus Panagrolaimus; species Panagrolaimus sp. LJ2414. The sequence continues at coordinate 1,115,603 of JAMRXY010000046.1, forward strand.
AAATTTACGGAATTGGAAGCCAAGAAGATTGATAAGACGTTGCCGAAATTCTTGAAAGAAATCTCCCATCCAATTTCCAAGTTCTGGATCATCTTCAGCATTTAAAGATTTCAGCATGATAGTTGTATGTTCACCAGTTAAATCATTGGTTGTTTGTCGAAGATATACAGGTGCAAAGCCAGCTTTCTTCCAAAATTTCAACAAATTTAACGTAAGCCCAAATGAAACTCCCAAATAGTCAAGTCTTTCAGCCGTACGTTCTTCAAGTCGAACAAGTAATGATGGAAGATTTTCACGTGGAGCAATTTGTTCTTCTAATAATGCAACAGTTTCATGATTCTAAAATATTCAAGAGTTTTACAAAGCAATCAATATTCATAAAAGCTTACATTAATGCTTCGAATCTTTTTATCACCACATTTTACGTTTTCTTTTAAACATGGAAATTCTCCTTGATAATATTGTTGAAGAAGTTGAAGGGCCCGAGAACCATATCCCATTCCTTGAAAATCTGGATGAACAGCAAGGCGAACAATTCGAGCTCCAGCTAATGTTGCAAAATTATTTTCCAAAAATTGTTGTGAAACAGTCCATGGAAGAAGATCTCCAGTTCCACGCCGACCACTTTCAAAGCTTGTCTTTACAGTATTCTTTGAAAGACTTCCTTCAAGGCAAACTTGAACAACTGCCAAAACCTAAAAATTGAAATAATATTTTAGAGTAATAATAATAATTTTCATTATTCACTTACTTCAGGAACTTTTTTATTTTCTTCTTTTACAGGTCCCAATAAAACAAAAACATGATGGGCTGGAGCATCAGAAAGCATTTGAAGATCATTTGGAGTATTCTTGTAATGAGCTGAGACATAAATTGACATTAAATTTGTGAGAAAAGCTTCAGAAGCTTTATGAAAAGAGAAAAGCGTATCTCGATTAACATAATAAAGTTCACATTCTTTCGGAGGTGGGGTTCCAGTTAACATATGATGAACATTTGTTGCATCCAAGCATAAAACTTTTGTTAACCAAATTTCAATTTCATCTCCAGGCTTATACCGAATAGATTCTTCAAGGGTAATTTCATGAAGGGCTCTTGAATTTACAGTATTCTTTCCATCGGAATTTGCAGTTGCTGCAGCAGCAGTTGGAAGAGCACTTTGTTTACGGAGTTGTTGAAGAAGTTTAAGGGAAAGAGAACGTCCAGTTCCTTCATAGCCATTGATTGTAGAAGCAAGAAAAACTAAATATGGTCCAGAGATAAGTTCTTTTACAAGTGGTAAAGGAATTGCAGCTGCTTCATCAATAACAACCAATTCAGCTTGTCCAAGTTTTGCAGCATCCGTTGGATGGATATACTGTAATAGAAAAAGTTATAAACAGTCTTTATCGATAAAAAAAACCTGAATAGTTTGACGATGATCTTTAAAGATATTAATTCGAACAAGGGCTTTATTAAAATCAGGATTTGTGGATTGAATAAGTTCATAATCACCATGTTCCTACAAATGTTCTTTTTAACAACTTTTAGGCAAAGCTTAGAAACATACTTGTAAATCCATAACTTCAAAGCCTTTTACAACAAATTCAAATAACGTCTTTAAATTTTCAGGTGAAGGACTTGTAATGAAGATATTGGAATAACCAAATCCAATGGCTCCAGCAATCGCCAATCCCAATGATGCCGATTTACCACGACCTCGAGCAGCCGTAATTGAACAAGTTGCACGTAAAGTTTTTTCAGTGACAACATCAAGTAAACGAAGTAAAGCTTTTCCTTGATCAGCTGTTTTGCATTGTCGTAGAAGTTGTCCAATTGGTTTTGAATCTGCCATTGCTTGTTGTAAATCGGAAAGTTCTTGCTGTTGGGGAGAGACTTGTGTCTTTATTTTAGCTGGAACTGGTTCAATATTTGCAATGTGTGAACTGATTGGAAGAATATTTAGTTGATCATCCATGACAACACAAGATTTACAACTTGAAAGTGATAAAATAAATCGTTCATTAAATCTTGGAACAATTTCTGAATGTGATTCAGTTCGATATCGACTATGAACATCCATGGACATTGTAAAAAGTTGTCGAAGTGAGCTAACACTTTGTAGAAGAAGGATAACAAGACCACCACCTTCAACAGTTTCAATGGTTCGAGCTAATAAATTTGGGGTAATTGCTTCAAAATCTTGTAGCACCAAAGCTCCATAAGTATTTCCAAGAATTTTATGTGATTCAGAGTAATAGCAATATCGAATATCTGTTGATGAAACAAAAACTTCAAATGGATCATCTTCCTAAAAGCAAGTCTTATAAATTATTTAAAGGGATGAAAAATAAGTTTACTTTTGAATTGATAATTCCAGTTGAAATCTTTTTTCGAACTTCTCGCATTCGCTTTTTTCGATGACTACTAAATCCAAGATCCTTCTTATAGCACCATAGTACAGAAGGACGGGCACCAACAATTGATTTAGTTAAAATTTGATGAAGAGTTACAACTTGATCTTTTGCTTTATCTCCAACTACAACAAACATCGACCGATGCCCTTTTGCAACTCCATTTTCAATAAGGGTTCGAATACGATTATCTAGCTTTACTCGAACCATTCCTGAAATATAAGAAATACAGATTAAATGGATTTAGAGAAAGACATTAACTAAATTTTTAAGAGTTAAAATGCTTCAACTCAAAAAAGTATTAGGATTCATTGATGAAGGTAAACATGTTCGATCCATTTTGCCAACAGTATAAATTTGTTAAAAAAATTTATTTACGAATACAAAAAAATTACAAAAAACGGTAGATATAAATTTAGGTTTGTAATTACATTAATATTTTAAGATTTAATTAAAACCATAGAAACACCTTCAAGACATATACACACAGCAATTTAAAGATCAATCACTTCATGAACAATACATTCTTACTCCATTTTTTCTCTTATGTTTTTCAACCATTTGTTTCTAAAATTTGACTCTGTTAAATCGAACTTGAAAGAAAAACATTTAAAACTTACAATAATATCCCCATTACTGCCTTCATAAGTTTGAATCAAATGAACTTCATCACGTTCAATACCTTCAATTGCAGTACATTCAAAGAAGACATTATCATTATTTTTTTCACAAAAATCAACAAACGGTTCAACCATTTTAATCAGCTTTAAAATAGAAGATCTTTTGATGCCAGTAATTTCTTCAAGAACTTTTGGAGGATCATAAAAACAAAAGATAACAGCTGCTGCCATTTCTCGATATCGAAAGGATAGAAAATTGTAATCAAGAATTAAAAGATCAACAACTTTTGAAAGTAGCATAAAATCATCTCTCATCATTTTTGGAATTGTAATTGAATCAATTATAATATTCTTTTCAGAAGAATTTTTGGCATCTCCAGAAGCAACAGTATTATTATTGTTATTCTTTTGATCATTAAATTTTGCAAGTAGTTGTAAAAAGATTGACAGCCATTGGATTACGGTAATAGAGAAGCAATTCCAACTCATTTTTGTAAGCATTTTTAGTTCATTTGAAAGAACTTGATTGGTTGTTGCTGCCCCATCTGTGAAATCAGTAAAATCAAAAACTTTTGGAGGATAAATTTCTTCATATTTGGATGCGATTAATAAAGCAGTAGCTCCAACACCTTGAAGAATGTCCAAAGTAATTTCATCATCTGCGACACATAAATATCGTTCAAAGTAATCAACGGCCAAATGAAAAGTTTCTCGATAAAGTTTTAAAGAGTTACAAACTTCCATCATCCAATCAATCACTAAAAATCTTGCAACATTTGTGATATATTTTTGCTTCTTCAATTTTCTCCAATCTCGTTCATTAATTTCATCCTTTGAACATAACAACGACCAAACTTCTTTTGGTGAACCAAAATCTCTGCAAGAAAACATTGATGGAACTTCTCGATCAATCGATAAAAGTGTATCCAATTGCTTAGAATATTCTCGAAACATTGTAGATTCCATTGTTGCTTGATGTGAAGGTAGCTAAAATAAAAATATTATATTTTTTGAATTAAAAATAAAAAAGAAAACAAAGCTGCGAAGAATAAAAAAAAAGTTTTGCACATAACTTCAAAAACAAATGTATAAAAAAATTCCGATGTTTGCGTTGGAAAAAATTCACTGTAATAAAGTGCAATCGAAAATTAACAATTTTACTTAACAAAAATTAATAACAACAAGTTCCAACAACAACATTGATAAACAAGTTCCGACAGCAACATTAATAAATAAAAATTTAATAAAAGTATTATTACATTTTTAATCAAGCAAAAAAGCTACGCTGCAAAAAAGTTACCCGTCGAGATTCGCAATTCTTGCAACTGTTCTTTTTTCGCTTCTAAAATATCGATTTTTTAGCTTCGCGATCTTTCTTTTCGCTTCTTCTCTTCGGATACGTTAGAAATAGGGTATTTTTGTGATTATAAAATATGAACATTAGGAACAAATTTGCAAACTTTGGTCTTTTTTTGCAGCAATATACATCAAATTTACATCTTTATGATATCCAAATTCATGCATAAATTTTATTTTTGACATGAACAATAGCAAATTTTTTATTTAGGCCATGAAAATCAGTTGATCACATATTTCCCAATACCGCCATGATCTTTATTGAAATTATGTTTCAATAAATTGTAAAAAACTTATCTTTTAAATTTAAAAAAATACATTAATTTTAGAACTGAGTTTTTGATGTTTTAGTGCTACAGTAATCAAAGGATAAGCAAATACCCATTTGGCATTCTGTGCTTTTCAGCATTTCGTGTTTAATTGTAACAATTTTTTCTTGCTTGTTTAAAATATACATATTTTGTGGTAGAATACTTTAAATTATTACTAAAGTTTTTCTTCAAAACAAATATTCTTATTTACAATGGCTTCAACAATAGCAAAAGATTTATTACTTGGTAAAGTTGTACAAATTAATAAAATTGGTCTAAAACAAATTCCTTGTGCTTTAGTAAGTTTGAACTTTTATACCTCATCTCATTGTATTTATTTAACAGCATTATTTTATAGGTTCGCTGCCAGGATAATATTTTTAATAGTCACATCAAAAAGTATTTTGCTGAATCAAAAGATTATTGGGCTTTAGATAATCAGAATAAAAGTCGAGTTGGTGATCATGTTTTGATAAAGAAAGTCGAGAAATCTGAACGTCCAACTTCGTCTGTTGAACATAATGTTGAACGAGTTATCTTTCAATTTGGTAATTTAATTGATCCAATTACAAAGAAGCGAGTTTTGGATGAACAAAAGTATTTGGATGAAGAAATTTTGGAACAAACATTGGTTAAAGAAATTGTTGAAGAACCGTTCGCTGAAGAAACTTTACTCTTTGATGAACGAAGAAGTGTACAAAAGGAAAAGTTGCAAGAGAAAACTGCTGATTTATATCAAAAATAGGTTTCTTGTTTTGTTTATTTTTATTATTGTTTTTATTATAGTAGTTAGTATAGATAAAAAGTTGTTTTTAAGTAATCCTAAAAAATTGTAAAACACAATAAATTTGTTCGAATATCATTTATTAAGTTTGTTATAACATATTTTTTGAGCATTTATAAATTTGGCTGTGAAAAGAATTTTTGCTACATAATTGTTATTAATAATACATGACTATTTAAGAGCTTTTTGGAAAAAGGTTAACATTTTTGCATGAAAATATTCAACAGCAGAGCCTTGACGAATTCCATGTCGTTCTGATGGAAAGATTAATTGTTCAAAGGGTTTTCCAGCAGCTATTAAGGCATTGACAAATTGTTCAGTATGAGTAAAATGTACATTTTCATCAATTGATCCATGAACGATAAGTAGACGACCTTCTCTGAAAAAATTGGGTACTGTAATAGGAGATATTTAAAACATAAACATACTCATTAGGGAATTTATGCACAAATTTATTGATTGCTGATGCTTTATATCCAATTGGATTATCTTTTGGTAAATCCATGTATCGTTCAGTGTAACATGAATCATACAAAGACCATTCTGTTACAGCTCCACCAGCAATTGAAGCTAAAAAATTGTCGTACTTATTTCTTTAAACTACAGTAACCAGAAATACATACCACGATAAATATGAGGATAATTGCATAACAATAAAAGAGAGGTATATCCACCATATGACCACCCAGTAACTGCGACACGAGTTCGATCAATAACTTTGCAACGATTAATACATTCAAGTAAGCCTTCAACTTGATCATGAATTTCAACAGTTCCAAGAGCATTTTTAATTGGAGCTTCAAAATTTATTCCACGATTTGCTGAACCTCGACCATCCACAACTACCACAACATAGCCAAGAGTAAGAAATTTAAGAAATTGTGCAACACTGAAATACTAGTGTGATTACTGCACAAGAGTTAATAAAGATTAAAACTTACAACTGCCAACTTTCTTTCACTAACTGAACACTTGGACCAGCATAAACATGATGAATACCTAAAAGAAGTGTTGATTGTTTATTTGGATACTGTACAAAAGCAAACTTACAAGGATAAAGACCATTTACAGAGCTTGGTTTTACAGTAGGAATAAATGCAACAGCATGATGCAAAAATCCAGATTCACGAGATTGATATTCTATAAATTTTGCTTCAAAGCAATCCGTCAATGCTGCCCTGAGGTAATCCGTTTCATCCAAAGCATCCTTGGTTGGATTTGCAATAATTGTTGGTTGAACGCTTAACCGACAATGATAGACAGCTTCAGGTAGAAGAGAATTTTGAGCAGGAGGTCCAGAATGTATTAAACGATAAAATCGACATTCTGGTAGTTGTTTGGTTGAAGAAACCCAAGCCACAAATCCAATATCTGGATTAATATTTAAATTGAATTGCCCTCTTTCTACCCGATAACAAAGATCAACAGGTGTAAGAATTTTTGAGCCAGATACGACACTAAATGATGAAACGCATAAACTTGTAATTAGAAGAGAGCTTTGATTTGAAAGATAATAAATATGCCGACGACTTCGATCTACTGAAAGTGGAGCTTCTTTCATCACGGACCAATCTCCACCAGTTATAGGAGTTTCAAAGACATCAGTAATATTTAAACCAGCTGGATCACATGTGTTTGTGAGCTTACAGCTACGGTAATACAAATGGCAGAAGTCATTCTTTTCTGAACCATAAAGAAATTGAAGTTCAGAACCAATTGAAGGAAGGAAATGGAGTAAATTATTAGACTGAAAAGGGTAAGTAAAAATAAAACAATGCTGAAAGAAAAACAAACATTCAGCCAAACATCTGAAGTTTCAGCATAAATAACAAAAACATATTCAGATCGAATTTGTTCAACACTTTTTCCTTGGACAACAAATGCAAATTTATGAATGAGTACCAAAGCTTCTTGAGTTTGCTTTCTATTCATTAATAAAACATAAATATGATCAGAATCTGCCCATCCAGCTCTAACTACAAAATAAGAATTGTAGACCAATACTGTAACACAAAGTTGCTTACCCAAATATTCATACCATGGAAATAACTCTTCCAAAGAAGCTCCCAACTTTCTTTCTATAACGGATGCTGTTTGTTTGTCAAGACTTATAAGCTTTAAAGATGAAATAGGATTTTGTGTTCCAGCTAGCGGATATCGCATTGGATCACCAACTCTTTTTCCAGGTATCTCAAATGTTAATTCTGCAACATCCGTTTCATCAACTTCTTCATACAGTATTTCAGTAAACTTTGGATTCCACCAAAATCCTTCAAATCTTTCAAGTTCTTCTTGGGCGATAAAGCTGGCTATTCCAGATGTATGATTGGGGGTAACTTTTGTTGAATAGAATTGTGAATTTTTACTAAAAAATTATACGGTAAAGAATGTACAAGATGGGTAACAATATACCAATCAATAAAAAGCTGTCCATTTGCACAAAATGCAACAAATTCAGCATCACTGGGACATAAAGTTGCATTCATAATTGCTCCAGAAAACCATTCAGCAACCGGTTGAATTTCACCTTTCTGCAAAAGTATCAACAATCAACTGATAATCCCAACAATTCCTTCAAACAAACCCGTAAAATTTGAACTTTGTTATACGATGAAAGAAGCAAGGCTCCAGTTTCAATATGCCAAGTAAACCCAGTTATTCCTGAGACCACATGACTCCTCATTCGTTCATAAAATAACTGAACTTCGGCCGAAGGTTGAGCATTATTTTCTTCTTGTTGATGATTCATTGAGAATAGCGGTTTTAGGCTAACTTCTGGAACAAGCTGTGCATCAATCGGAGAAGCAGAAGAAGGTTCAAGAGTTTCAGGAATTTGTGCAGATATTACCGTTTGGGGTTCAGATCCTCCAACTCCAAAAAGTACAGGTCCACCACCATCACGAAGTTTTACAATCTGCATATTATTCATTGTATCTCCGAAAGACTTTTTTACTGCTAATCGAAAGTATCGGGAATGCCGCAAGCAATCGTTCCAACTCATATCATTTGGTGTAACATCGTAAGAAAGAACCGAATTTGGAGCCATTTGTTGTTGGTGTTGTGGTCTGAAAATATTATGTAAAGATCGTTAATGAAGAAACAAATGGGTAAACGAAACGACGTAATTAGCAGAAAAGTAATTAATGAAGCATTAATTATGTTTATAAAACTTGTTAAAGATTAACAAATTGCCGAACAAAGTATGTTTGTTGTGCAACAACGAAACAAAAAAGTGCAAATCGCAGACTGGCAACATGCGAAGAGGACGAACGAATGCTCAAACAACTTTCAACCTAACAACTCAAAAACCTTCAAACAACCAAAACAAGTCAAATGTAATTGGACAGGCTTTCCTAGCCATAACCATTTGTACCCCCAATGTCCCCAATCCATCAAATGCAAAGACACAATAATACAAAAAAAGGTTTAATAAAAAAATTGAACGCCAAAAAGGAGAAAAAAATTTACATTTTGAACATACAATTAGAACCAGATATAAAAAAGAAATACTAACAAAATAGTTCATCATGATATCAATGGAAGACACTTCGAACAGCAGATGAGACTCTTCTAACAGCATTTCGGACGGAGTAACGTTTGACGGGCTTCTTATTACATACATCATCGAAAGAGAGCTTTTTAAACGCAAGATCAGGAATCCGTTCTAAAACTTCAACCTTATGATCATCATCCAAGATAAGAGTTGAATCTTGCGTACTCTCTGGTTCATCAGTATAAGAAGCTGTACCGTCATCAAACGTTTCAGAATCAACTTCTGATACAACAGAAAGACCATCAAAGCGAAGAGGAGATCCCTAAAAAAGAATATCATATTAATATGAGGTAAAAGGAAAAAAGGTAAATATGCTTACTTTACGCAAAGGTACAAAGAGTTCTTCATGGGATGTACATTGGTCATCATCATCATTCATGAAGCCAACATCATCCAAGTAATCTTCATCTTCATCATCTTGAAGATAAGCTTTGCAGTAGATATCCTTGTATGGAAGAATTTCATCATCAATGAAGCGACGGATGGAACGGACGAGATTCTTAAGCATGAAACATTCTTCAAACTTTGCGCAAAGATCTTCAAGTACAGGAAGCAAATTCATACGATCATCAAGAGAAAGTTGATCAGCTGTTTTGTAAAGGCGGCTAAAAAAGAAAGGATAATGTTAATCAAAGTTAATTATATACAAGGGTAAAAGTAAACACTAACCTGCTAAGACGAAAGAAGTCATCCGGTTGAGATGCATTGAATCCATTCAAGTCATCATTGGTTGCGATGCATTCACCCATATTGTTGGCAGGAAGCACGTAATATTTCACCAAAAAAATATTTACGAAAATAAACGAGAGCTTTTGAAAAAGACCGTTGAAAAACGAAAAATAAATTTGACAATAATGAAATTTGAAAAAAGTCAACAAGATAATTTTGCACTTGGGCGGGAAATAGGAATTGGTACGCAAATTTTATGTGAACTTTGCATTGCGGCGCACAATGCCAAATGTTTTACATAATTCAAAAATGCTGCTGCTTTTTTTTTTCAACAGTACCTTTTTTACAGTGTTTTTTTTAACATTGTTAGGAGTTAAGCTTTTGTATTTCCTCGAGGATCCTTATTTATTTTTTAAATTTCTTTCTTCAATAATGTCAACAAGTTCCTTCCTTTGCTTTTTTTCATCTTTTTCTGCTTTTTTCTTTCTCCTTTTTTTATTTTTTTGCATTGCTAACTTTTTACGGATCCTTTTTTTTATCAGGATTTAGTTTCAGTATTTATGTTTAACATTACCTTTTTATTCATTTTGACTACAAAGATATTAACATTATGTTTATTATCAGCATCACCTTGATATGCTGTTTGCTTCACCTTGATTTTTGACTCACTGATTTTCTCTTCTCCGTTTTTATATCCGTATATTTACAATAATGTAGTTACAATTTTAAGATTAAGGTTTTATTTATTTATCCACAGTTTTATCTATCCTCAAGTAATAATTCAACAAGTTCATGGACTTGCTTTTTGATCTTTTACATTTTTTTCCTCTCCTTTCTTTTCAAAAAGTCATCTCATTTTCATATACAAGCCATGGAGCTTGTCCTTTATTGTTGATAGGAATTCGATTATCCCTTAAAGATGGAGCTGCTGTAGTTGCCCAAAGTGTTGCACCAAAAATTGTGATCGAAAATATTATCAACATTAACCGATCTATCGTCATTGCAACAAATTGCCAATCTCGTTGTAGCTAAAATATACATAATTTAGTTACAGTAGTTAAAGCAAGAACAAACATCTTCTATTTGTCGAATCTTTTTTAATGATCTTTCAATATATCGAATATTTCGTCCAACATTATTCAATTTGAATAAAACCCATGGCGGAAGCGCTAATCTTTTACTCTTTTTGATAATAATTTCTCCGTCACTGCTTTCAGATAATCTTCGATAATCTGCTCTTGAATCCGTATTATTCCTAAATAATCCAGTTGTTGTTTTTTGCTGTTGTAAACTGTTTCTTTTTCCATGACATGATTGACTTCGAAGATCCTCAAAATGAGAATCAAGGATTCGAAGGGCATTTAAAGTTGGAATTCGCTGAAATTAAAAATCATTGAGTTTTCTGTTTAGCAAAAGCAAAAGTACCTTATAACGTGCTTGTCGATGAAAGCGTTTGTTGCCGATGTTACGAAAAATAAGTAAATATTTTCCCAAGAAATGTACAAAAATTAATCGAACAATTTTCGGCATTGGTGCTTCATCTCTCCAATGAACATTTTGAATGATTACTGTAAGAATTATGGAAAGCGTAACCATAATCATTTCAAAAAGTAGATATTGTCCAATTAAAGGGGCTGCTAGACTTGTTGGGGGAGTAATTTCTATCTGAAGGATTTGAGGAGTTTAGATTTTTTTGAAGTTGTAAAAAAGGTATACCAAAAGAAGTTGAAAAAAAGAAAGTGCAACAAGAATTGAAATTCCAAGTGTAACTTTTTGATGGGATTCACATGGAAGATAGAAAACAAATGAAGTTAAAGCTGCAATTCCCATGCAAGGTAACATTAAGTTTACGGTATAGAAAAGTTTCTTCCTTCGAATATTGATTGTATAGGTAATATCGATTACTCTAAAAATAGCTTATTGTTTTCTAAGATTGTGTTAATCAATTACGGATAATTGCAACATGGATATCTCTTTTTATGCCGAGTTGCAACAACTCCAAGCAAATCCCATTCAACAGCTTCTTGGTACTCGCTAATATCAATTCCATCTTTGACTTTCCATTTTGTATGATTGTTTTCATTAATTTCTTCAATCAAATCTGAATCCAACTTAAGTGTTTTCCTTATCAATCTACAGTAATCCAATATACAACTTACATGTACCATATCAATTTCATATCCACCATAAGTCCATGAACCAAACTAAAATATAATTTTTTCGTAAGCAATATTTTTACAATTAACATAACCTTTAAATCACAATTTTGAATATCATAAGGAAACCAATCTACTGAAAAAGCAAAAATTAGACAAATTTTTTCAGTTGAAAGAATTACTTTGAATTCGACAAACTGATTCAAATACAGCTGGAGGTTCCCAGATTATGTCACCATTAAAATATACATCCGCTTTTGTAATAATATGTACCGTAGGACTGCCATGGGCATTATTATATAAACAAATATCCGGTAGAAAAAGTAATTCCCCAGGGATGTGAATCATTGTAATATTTCCATAATCGGCAGGATTCCATTTAAGCCGATAATCATTCCATTTTTGTATTAACCAACCATTAGTTTTTAGAACTTGATGCTTTGTTTGAACATCAACAATTTGAAGAAGCTTAAATTTTACTTGAATTCGAAGTGCATCTTCTGCTTTTTCAACGGGTCGATTAAGTTTACGGTAATCATTCATTAAATCTTCAAATAGCCGATTACCTTCTTGATTGCCTGAATATTAAAGATCAAAGTATATGAATCAGATAAGAAACGAATACGGTAGTTTAACTGCTGAGAAATTTTGCAACTACCGTAACCTATTGAATTATTTTTATACGGCAGGTTTTATGTACCATAAGACTATTAAAAAATAGAAAACTGTTATGCCAAATTTAGCTTAAAAAATTTGACTAATGTTTTATCTTTCAATACAGTATATGCAAAAAATTTTAATAACTAAAACTCAAATTTACCTGTTACAGTATGTATAACAAATAATAAGTAAATAAATATGTGTTTCATAACTTTGGTTAAGCTTCTAAGTTAACCAAAAACTAAACTTTTTTCTTTTTTTCAAAACTATGCCGAAGAAGAAAAAAGTAATCAAGTTTCCGCTTCAATAATGCCTTTGAAAATGAAATTGAAAGAAGACATCCCACTTTAGTCTTTTTAGAAAAAAAGCAATTTATAAAACAAGTCATTTCCTTTAAGTCCGAAGGAAATAGTTTTGAATTATAAATTTTGCACAAATATATTTGCCCTATGATTATTTCTTTGTCACAAATCTATCTCAAAAACGTCAGTAATCACAATCGAAGAAAAATCCTTTCCTTACTGTACCAATAAATTCTTATATTTCTAACCAATAATAAAAATATTAAATAATCTTTACTTAAAACACGCATATAATTTAATACAAATAAAATTATAAGTTTCACTTTCAAAAAAAGATATCCAGTAACAAACAAAGAAATAAATTTTGCCATAAAACAGACAGACATTAACAAGAATAATATAAAATCATTACTTCCCAGAATCAAAACACAACCCAAGACCCAAAAAAGATACTTTTAGTGAAAAACATGATGCAATGTTCTTGAAATAATTAGAAATAAATAATTGATTTTTTTATTCTTCATCACTTTCATCTGAGCCTTCAGTGTATTCAGAAAGTCCTCCATCATTTGCTTCATCTTCATCTTCGGTATCAACGTATTTGACCTGAAACAATAATTTTCATTATTTTTGTCCGTACTCAATCATGCTTCTTTTTATTAAAATCTAAACTTACTGGAGGAGGTTCACGAGCTTCAAGAACTTCTAATTTAATATCATGTGTATAATCACAATCAAGATAAGAATCAGATCGAACATTCAGCTGATATTGATAAAGACCTTTTGCACTTGGAGCAGGGAATTTAAGTTCAACCTATAAAAACCAAAAATTACAGTAATCAAATAGAAAAAAAGAATTAAATCAAAAATTACCGTTTTTGAATCCTTTAAAGTTTTGCATGGAATAACATAAGTTGAAAGACGACGAGTTTTCTTTTCAACAAGATAAAGATACCACCATTCAAATTTATCAAGAGGATAATAGGGGGCATGCACTTCATAAATATCTGTAGGTTCTTTTTCAAGTAAAGCTTCCTTTCTTGCCATTCCATCTTCCCATAAATCATCATCTTCATCAGAGGATTCTTGGTTAGATGTTACTTCATTCAACATGCTTGCAGCTTCATCTGATTCAGTATCAGATTCATTTGTATTATCACTTTCAGATCCACTTTCATCATTATCTTCCTTTGGTGGCTTTGAAGAGGACGAAGCTTCAGCAGATGCAGCAGCACCAGTTGTTGCAATGGCATTGGAAGTAGCAGGAGTAGCTTTCTTCTTTGGTTGTTGAGGTTTTCCACCTTTCTTTCCTCCTGCTTTTGCCTTCTTCTTTACTTGCTTTTCCCATGGTTTTCTTTGTTTAACAGGTTCTTCATCCTCTCTTTCTTCTGGTTCAATCATTCTTGGACCTTCAGCAATTTCAGCAGCACGTCTTTCACGATCAAGAAGTGGTAAACGTTTAAGAGTAACTTTTAGTGTAACCAATGAACCAGATGTTACTTGATCTTTATCATCTTCACCTTGGACTAAAAAAAAGAAGAACAAATTAAACAATCGTCAATTACAGTAATACACATACCTTCAATACGAGTTTCAATTTCAAGTTTAGGCATCTTCTGCAAAACATTTATAACATCTTCATATTCATGATCTTCAAGAGTATTCAGCACCGTTCTTCGTTTATGTTCATTCAATGCTGCTAAATCAGCACAAGTAAAAATGCGTTTTCGACGTAAAAATGGAATATTTTTATCTTGGATATGTGGAAGTTGAAGAATTGAACTATTTTGAGGCCATAAAGCTTGTACAAACATTGGAGGGAATTTTAATAAATTTTCTAGCGTTTCTAGTGTTGGCGGACGTTGAACAGGAATATGAAAATATACTTGAACATGCATTCGAATAAATTCTTCAACAAGTGACAGCACTCTTGTAACATAATATTTTTGATCTGAAAATTATACTTTTAATGGACATTAAAATGCTGAAAGCTTTACCTTCTTCAAGTCGTTGAGAAGGAAGTGGAAGACGGGTCAGATAAGCATGTAAAAGTGTTCGAGCTTTAATACTCCAAGGAAGGAAAAATGGTGGTTCTTTTTTAGCATCACCAAGTTGTCGCAAATCTTTCATCAAAGGTTTAACTTCAAATTCATCGGTATCTCTTTCAACAATTTCAGCATTAAACTTTTTACAAAATTCATAGGCTCCAGAGATAACAGTTAAAGCTCCTGCAAAATGTATACTGTGGTTAGAAGCAAAAGATAAAAGCAAAAACATACGAATAATATTCATGCTTGGAGTTTTTGCTAAAAAGTGATAAAATGCTCGAGTTGTTTCAATTAAAACTTTATCGGCGCTGTATTTCATTGATCGTTGCCACCATATTCCCTAAAATGTCATTATGTGAAAGTTGTACGTCAAATATTGCAAAATGCTTACAACAAAGATAGGTAAAATAACCATAAAAACTCCAACATAAAGTGCCAAAACCCATCCCCCATATTGATCACTAACAATCCATTTCGGTAAAGCAATACCAAAGGTCATAGCTTTTGGTCCATCAGGATTACCATATTTTTCCCAATTTTCACGAGATTCTTCATTCGTTAAAGCTTGATAAGCTTTTGCAATCAAATCGAATTGTTGTTCATCACCACCGCGATCAGGATGGTGAGTTTTTGAAAGTTCACGATATTTCTTTTTAATTTCAGCTGGTTCGGCACCAGTATCCAAGCCAAGAATTTTATATGGATCATATTCTTCATTAATATGTTCAATTTGTGAAACTTTAAAAGAAATATAAATGAATAGAGTCCATAATATTAGAAGGACAAGAGCTTTCAAAGCTTGCTTCGTATATTCCCATGGTTTAATTGCCCGTTTTTTATCTCTTTTTAATTTACAGCCATTACATTGACAACCACTTTCATCAACAGCATGTTCAGTTGCTAAGAATGGACATTAATGTAAAAAAAAATAATGGATGGGATAAAAACTTACGTGGTGATGGCCATAATATATATGTTAGAGGTACCAATATTACCGCATAAAATGATATTACAACATAATAAAAAGTATTCCCAACTTCATCATATTCAAATTGTGCTCTTCCCATGGTGGTAAGAGGCTTGGAAGAGTTTTAAGGCCTGAAAAAGAGAGAGATAAATTTAACGGTCTTGTTAGGCAGTAATATTAAACAACGTTAAAAATGATAAAATAATCAAACAAAAATATATTTAACAATAATAATAATTTTAATTAATAGCCTGCAGTTCGTATTCTTCTTTTTCTTGGACCACGCGTTTCTGTGTCAAAAATTTATAATCAAATATCGCTTTGAGACAGTAGCAAATAATAAAAGAAACGAAATGCAACGTCGACTTTTAAAAAAGAAGCTTCTGTTTTTTCAGTTTTTTAATTATCAAAATTCTACTTTTTTCAATTTAATTTTATCCTAAAATTAGGCAATGAGCTTCTCAAATAAATTTGCTATCATGAACTTCACTTTCATGCACATACAAAACTTGATTTTTTGTCAAAGTAGATCAGCGATAAAATTGCGTCTGATAATCCTTATCAAAATGCTAGTCTACACTTCCGTAAAAGATTCCGGAATTTTGTTAGTGCTATCAAATTCTCATAACTTTAAACTAAAAAATTGCTACTTTTAATGATGCGTAAAGTTTAAATTTTCTATCAACAAAAACCATTAATTTCAAAGATATGTGAGATATTTATTATTATTAATTTAAAACAACATAAATAAAGCTTGATATAAAACAAAAATATAAAGATAAAGAAACATCAATTTTACTCTTTGATTCCCTCAGGAGCAGCAACAAACAATGGCTTTGAATGATATTGAAAATCTGATCGTCGTTTTGGTGTTTGTGGAACGAATATCGATGAGGTAGTAAAATTTTCACTTCGGCGAGCAGATCTCTAAAAAATGTTGATTATTAGGTTTGACTTGAAGACTTTGGAATTATTAGCGTTAAAAGTTTAGAAAAATTACAGTATAGTTTTGATATTTAAAGAGGAGTATAACTTCCTAATAACTCTTCCTTCTAACCAAACCTGTAAATCAGGCAATCATTGAATCTGTAGAAATAACAGTTCCAAAGAATGCCTGATTTTTAGGTTTAGTCAGAAGATAAAATTTTTTTGAGATATGTTTCCTTTTTTGAATTTCAAAATTATACCGTACTTTATGAAACTTTAACATTTTTATCATAAATATCATACCTCTTTTGATGGAGCTCTTAGAATCATTTCATCAGTCATTGGACGGCATCGTTTTATCAGTGGTGTTGAAGGAGTAACAACGATAATTTCAATATTGCCAACATTTGCAGCAGCCGGTTTAGAAGTTGAAGCACCTTGACTTGGTGGTGGTGTTGAATTTTTACTCATCTTTTTTTCAACCAAAAAATTATTCTAGCAAGATAGAGAATAAAATAGCAGCGGCAACAGCCTTATAGGAAAGAATTTGTACAAAACTGACTGATTTTTTTTTGAAAAAACTAATGTTTTGAACAAAAACCACAGCCAAAAATGAAAAACAAAACTCTCAAACCCTCGGAATTTACCCAATGGGATTGTAATACCAATTTTTGTAATGCAAAAATGTGATTTGTTTTTGAATTTTTTGATTTTTGTGATTTTGAAGGAGCACTCCCGAGAAAAACCGGCAATGGCAAAAGTGAAAAACAATTTTGACCTTTTGTGTTTAGGGTATTCTTTCAATAAAAAAACAACCGGCAAGAAAATGCCAATGTTGAAGAGAGAGAGAAAGAGAATTTATCTCCGCCTTCTTTTCTCTTTTTCTCTTTGAAAGTAATTATTGAAACAGTAATAATAATTTTGTGGTAAAACTATTACTGTAAGTTTAAAATATACTTGGTAAGTACTGTAATAAAAATGCATTGGATATTATGTAACCAATTACAAATGCAGCATCGTAAAGTTCAATTAATTGAACTAACATTTGTGACAAAAGTTTTTTTGATTTAGAAAAAAACGAAAAATTTAATTTTTTCTGCAAGAAATTGAAAGATTACTGTAATACCTGTAGTACAAACCATAGATTCTAAATAGAAGAACATAATTCCAAATTTTACCAAACAAAAATATCCAGAATCTGAATTCATCTAAATTTTTCATTGGTTTCATTTTACCGCTAAAATGGATTAACCAAAAATGAAACGATGAATGAATAAAGTCTGAAATTCAGAGTATCATCCATCAATGAAATGGATAAAACTCTGACGCATAAATGAATGAGAAAATTTTGAACTCTCTTTCTTCAGAGTTGAGAAAAACAAACTGAACTTTGTCAACTGTCTCATAAACTTCTAAAAAGTAGTAAATACCTTCTATCTCTCTTATTTAAAGGGCTGGGCCTTCCTCTTTCTCAATCCCTCCTTCTTTTTCCCTCACTAATTTTGTAAACACCCAAATCAAAAAACGAAAATTTACAAATTCCCTAAAGTTTTTTTTCTTTGATTGAGTGCTTTATTTTTCGTAATTTTCAAAAACAAATATTTTCTGTCTCATATATTTTTTCAAATAATTCTTTCATTTTTGCTTGGGAAAGCTCAATCTCACACTTTCAATTTGGTTTTTGTTGTCTGGAGGTTTACCCACCTTTAAGGGAAAAATTGGTTGGGAACTGTCAAAAACAAAAACTAAAGGAAAATAAAAGATAAAAAACTTTGAAAAAGTTCGGGAAAATTTCAAAAACAATGTGACAGAGAAAAATGGAAGACAAAAACATGTTTTGATTAAATGACAATGACATTGAAAAAAATTGAAAGTTACAGTACCTTCGAGGGAAATTGACCAACTGAAGGTGTTTTAAAAATACAGTATTTTTGTGCGAAAGTTACAGTAGTCTTTCATTATGAAAAATTTTATTTTTTATGATTTGCAAATTAAATGATACAGTAATTTTGAGACAAATGTGTATAAAAAAATAATTTATAGCTATAGTAATTTAGTTATTTACCAATTTGTTATACAAAAGTTACAGTAATAATTTACAGTATTTATCTTTTAAGATTCATCAGCAGCCCAGATATCCGTTTTCTTGCCTTCGCCTCCGGCTTCTGAAGCTTCAGCCGCGGCATCTTCGGCTTCCTGCTTTTCCATGGCAATTCTTTGTGCCTAAAAAAAGATATCTCACATTTTATCCCACTCAAAAATCTCAAAAAATCCACAAACTTCCATCTCTTTCATTTTTTCAAGGCCCTCTTGTTGCATACTCTCCAACTTTTCAAGCGTTACACTTTTTAGCGGAATTAATTTTGGTTTACAAAAAATTGGTCCAATAATTTCTTCTTTAAAAAGCATTCCAGATTGTGGATAAATAAATTCTTTGAGAAGTTCATCATCAACTGCTATTGGGGCTGCTGCTACGGCTGCTGTTGATGTGGATGTGGTGGAGGACATTATTATTCTTTATTTTTATGGACTTTTTTAATATGGAAATGTGCAAGATGTTTTTTGTCTAGAGATGATCAACTCTAAAAAAGATTTGATTGAAATAAAAATTGCGTTTCTCAAAAACAACACGGTAACCAAAAAATTAAAAGTAAATAAGTACACAAATTTTTTTTTTGTGAAAGTTAGATACAATCGCAAAAACGTGAATTTGTAACATCAATTTTAAAACGATTATCCCAATTAGGATGCATGATGGGGCCCAACCCCTAAGATAAAAATTCTTTGATCTTTCACCGCCCGTACATGATCAAAAGCATGTCCCCTCGAAATAGTTTGTGCATCTTTAAAAATAAAATGCTGCTGTCGTTTTTGATTAAGATCTTGCTAAATAGAATTTTTTCACTTGAAAATTATAAAACTAATTTTAAGATTCCGATTTTCGTCACATTTTTGCAACCTTATACGATGATAAAAACATTAAATTTGAAGTCAAATCTCAACACTTTTACACCTTAACGTTACTTCACAATTGTTAATCAGATTATGTAAAATATCACATTTTAAATTTTGATGACAAAAATTTAATGAGATCTCATTAAATTTCCATTTATGGCCTAAAACGTCCTCAAGAAAGTAATTTCGAAAACCATAAAAGCAATGTAAAAAAAGGTGAAAAACAAATTATTTAAAAACTTAAAACGCTTTTTTTATTTTCAAAAAAGTGCAAATTAAAATTTTCATTACGGTATTTTGGGTTGTTGTTTACCACTTTTTTTTAAATTTTAATAAAAAAAGCAACTGACAGACAGAGGACACCTGCTGATGAAAGAAGGGATATTTTTTATATCATACAAGACACTGTATAATATGACAGACACATATATATCTTTAAATTTAAGGCATTATAATTGGAGGAGGAAAAAAGAATGTTAAAGAAAAGGTTTTTTAAAGAGAGATGCAGCAGCATTGCCATTGCCATTGGGTTGTTGTTGTTGTAAATAGACACAGAGAGATATATATGAAATAATTTTTTAAAGTTGCCAAGGCAACACCAAAGAATAGCGACAACCAAAAGCATTTAATAAAAAAAGGTTGACTTAAAAGTGGTAACTTTTTTTTCGAAAAACATTTAACTTAACTTACTTATAAATTTTTGGTTGACAAAGTTTTACCACCTCTTGGGATATGTTTTTTTCAATTATTAATGAATCGGAAAAAGTTTCAAGGGAGATATAAAAAACATGTAAATGTTGGGTATCATTCAACAACTTTGGTAGTGTTGTTTAAAATTTAATTGTTAAAATTAACAGTAATATAAATGTTATTGGTTATGCTTTTAAAAATTTCAACATTAATTTCATCGTAATTAAATCACACATATTTTCATCAAAATTGGTTTGTCATTTTTTGAGTTTTGTTTAATTTTGAAATAGTTGGATTACTGTAGCATACTGTAGAAGATTTTATGTATCAAACTTGTACTGTCAAGAATGCCCATCAAGTTGAATCCACATTTAGGTTACTGTATGTGTTTAAAAAACATTAAGAAACATAAAATAAACCATGTGTCATTCATATTTTAGGATAATTAGGATAAGATTTGTAAGCCCTATTTCAAGTTTCAAAATTTTTAGTCTACCCTATTTTATGATGCTTTTTTGCTTGCAAAGATTTTTAAAATAACAATATCTCTTCAAACAATGAAGAAGGATTAACCTTTAATAATAAAATTCTTAATAAGCCTTTTATTGATTGAAAATAAAACCAAAACAGTTGATATAAGAATGTCACATTTTTGAAAGATAGTATTCAATAATCCCTGTTGAAACATGCTTTTTTGATGATTAACACATTTTTTTCTTTTGTTGGCAGTTAATACTTTTCTTTTTTATATGAAGAATACTCTTTCATTAATTTTTTATAGAAATATTAATTAACAAAAGCAAGAAAGAAAGAAATGTGTGACTTTAAATAGAAAATAAAAATTTATTCATGCAAAAAAGAGCCAAAAAAAGAAGGAGAACTTCGAGGCATTTTTTCGTGTCTGCTTTTTTCCAGAAAAAAAATTTCAACATTTTTTTAGAAATTTTCGATTTGCTTGGTTTAAAACGCCCTCAAAAAAATAGAAAAAAAGATTCAAAATGAGATTTAAAAAAAAGAAATTAAATGAATCTCTCTCTTTTTTTGGGGTTTAATTTTGTGGCATCTTTTTTTGGTTGTATCATTCTTAAAAAAAAGGCTTCCTTATTTTTTCTTTGTCATCTTTCGGCATTTTGATGATAATGTTGTTGTCGCAGCAAACTGAAATAAATTTAACAAAAAAACATAAACCTCTCTCTTTATTGCGTTTGCCTTTCTGACTAGCTAGTCAGTAGCTGGATGTATGCCTCATTTTAGAGGAGGAGGAGGGCATTTAACTTCTTTTGACTGCTGTTTTTGAGGCTACTGCTTCCGAGGGAATGGCAATTGCTTTCTGCTGCTTCTGCTTCTTTAAGCTGACTACACAAAAAAATTGTTTTCAAGTATTGATTCGTTTAAAAACGAAAAATTTGTAACGCGGCAAAAAAGAATGAAGGCGGAGTTTTAAACTGCGCAAGTTGAAGCAACAAAAAAAAAGAATGCCAAAGGCGACTTCTTTTTTTACATAACTCTTTTTTTCTTTCTCTGCTTATGACTTTCATTGCTACCGGGCATAAGCAGTGAAGAGAGAGGATGTTCGAGTTTGTACCCTCCTCCCTCCTCTTTGTTATGGATGGCAGTGTTCAAAAAAGTTGTTGTTGTTATTTTAGTGTTTTTTTAGCCTGCCGACTCGACTCTGACTTTAAGAAGGGTAAAAAAGATTGCCTCATAAATGCCATAATGCTGCTGCTGCTTCTGAAAAAAGAGAGAGAAGGATTTTTTGCCGACGTTCTTCCTTCATTCCTGCCAGCTGCTGTTTGCCTCACATGTAGAATGTTACAGCTGCTGCTGAAAATGCCAAGTCTATGCTGTTTGGGTTGTTGCATTTTCTATATGCCCTCAAGAGTTAGTTATCATTACTAGTTTTTTTCCTTTTTAACTGAAATGGACAAAAGGCAAAAGAAAAAAGAGGGATAGAGAATACAAGACTCAGAGACACACACAAAATATCCATCAACACACATCCCTCTTTTTCCTCAAAAATAAGCATTTTTAGCATCGTTTTAGCGCCTATAAAAAAGTTTATTCCTTTCTTCTAAAAAAGTAAGAGAAAAAAAGAAATGTTGAAATTTTTGTGGACACCCGGGGATAAAACAGAAGGGCTGCCGCTGTTTCAAAGAAAAAAAAGACACACACATTTTTCATCATTTTGCCTCCTCTGCTGCTGTCCATAATATTACATACAAAAAAACAAAATGCCACATATTTTTTTCCTTTTTCTTGGTCATTCTTCTTCTTCGTGTGTTTTTTGTTGTTTTTTTCATAAATGCCATATAATTTACTCGTCTTTTGTCACCTCATTTTTTTTCTTGCATTTTAGGATTATTAATTACGGTTTTTAAATAGATTTAATTTTGATGGATTACTGTATTTTTTGCTTCCTCTTTTTTGTGTAACATTTATTTGCGTGATTTTTTTTAAAATGGGATTCTTCGAAAACCAAAATAGACAATTTCTTTGATATTTTTAAGTCGGAATCATCCTGATTCAGGAGCACAAAATCTGGTAAATATTCCGTACAAGGCCATTTTCTTTTCATTCGGATTCTAAAATCGCAGATTTCAAAATAAAAATATTTTCATCATTTTACCACTTTTTTTCTTAAAGCTGCAATAATTAAGCCAATTTTTTGTCGCTTAAAAATTCTATATTTTCGAGTAACTCCAAAAAGATCAAAATAAAACTTTGTCCTTCTTTCTTTCTTTTTTTGACAAGAAAGAAAACAAAAGCATCAAAGAAGAATAAAAATTTTTGAGCGATCAATTTTTTGGTCAAAATTCAATTTCTTTTTCAATCAAAACTCCAAAAGTCTTTCAACAACAACTTGCTTAAAGATAAAACTTCAAAAAATTGAACTTTTTGAACTTTACCACAAAATTTAATTAGTAATTTTTTCAACACAGCTTTCAACTTTTTCAGTAAGTACAAAATTAGAAAAAAAAAATTAAGGGATATAATTTTTTTTGTTATTTTGAGGCTGCTGTAGTAGTGAGAATAAGAAAAAAAAAGAATTTCTAGAAGTGGGATAATAAGTGTATAAATTGTATGTTATCATGTGCTGTGAAAGAGAGAAAAAAAAACTTCTTGTTGCTCTTGGTGTTGTAGTTTTAGGGTACAGTAAATTGGGTATTATACATGAAAATTAGAAAAATTTTAAAGCTTTCATTAATGACGAAAGCACTGACAATTTTATAATTGGTTAAATTATAGTTGACACATTTGAATTAATTAAAAGTGTTAAAATGGATGAGTGATACGGTATCTAATTAGGGGAGTAATACGGTAGTTGTTAAATGTGTATAATTAAGTGGTAAATGAAATTAATTAATTCTAAATAAGACTATCTTAACAATTACTATAATAGTTACCGTATTTTTATTTTTAACATTCTATTACTCATTTAACACTAATTTTGTATTGTTTTCTTTTAAGATTTAATACCGTAATCCCGTCTAAACTATTATAAATATTACAGCCGTAATTATACTGCCGTAACCTTGATAAATGAAAAAATTACCTTTTTTGTAACATCGCTGTTACAAGTTACGGTAATTATCGTAAAAATTCAAGGCCTAAAATTCTGAATTTTTAAGAAAACAAAAATAACAAATAGGATCATTTTCAAACAACAAAGAACTCATAAAACATCCTAAATTCTAATTTTGGAGACAGAAAAAGGGGAGATTCATTGTTCAAAATTGAAGACAAACTATCTCTACTATTTTTTTACAAAAGTGACTATTAAAAATTCAGTCTCTGCCGTAAAAAAAGGAAAAGAAAACCCAACCGATCCCTCCATCTTCAAAAAAGCCATTTTCTTTTTTGATTTTATTTCGCGCATAAACGGCCTTAAAAATCTTTTTTTTTGCAATTTTTTGCAACAACTGTTTTCCTCTATCGCCTTTCTATTTTCTACTTTTGAACATTGTCTTCGCGCAAAGGGGGTAAAAAATGCATCACATCAGAGAAGAAAGAAGAAAAACGATGAAAATGACTCTCTTCATCGACTGCTGCTGCTGCAACTGCAATAACCACCACCACCATCATCAGCAAGGAGAAGAATAACCCTCCTGTATTTTTCTTCTTCTTTTCTCACTGACTCTTCCCCCAACAATTTTGTCCCCTTGCCTCCCCCTGCGCAAGATTTGAAAATGACACGGAGACAGATGGTAGAAGAAGAAGAAAAGAAAAAAAGAGAAGAAAAAAACTATTAAAAAAACTATATGCTTATAAAAATATATCTATATTTCTTTCTTCATCATTCATTGTTAACCTTCATAAATATATTATTTTACCCTAAAGACCTCCCCTCTTTCTAGTTTTTTGTTGTTGTTTATAAAAAAGTTAGTTAATTAATTACCTTAGGGCATGTTATTGATATATTTTGGGAAGTAATAGAATTAACTATATTAAACTACTTTTTTTGCTGTTGTTGCTGCTAAAACTATTTTGCAAAATGTTATAGAAAAAAGATAAAAGCTTTAATGATGCTTATTTCTAATAATATAAAAAAATATATCCAAATGTTGAGGATTGAAAAAAGAGCATAAAAAATAGGGAGGCAAAAACAGAGGAAGAGCAGCAGCAACATCAAAAAAGTTTGCTGTTGCTTGAATGCTCGACGGACGACATGAGAAAAAAATATATATAAATTTTTTTGGGACAACACGTTATTATTATATTGTTCTTCTTCTACTACACTTTTTTTGCTCTGTTTTCTGTTCTACCACCCCTTCTTCTTCTATTTTTGCTTCAAACAAAACATCAAAAAAACGTGGTCGAAGAAAAATGAAAAAAATAGCGCGCAAATTCGTTTCGAGTTCTCTCAAAAAAAAGTTATCTGTTTTTGGATAATGGATTCTATTGTTGTTAAAGGATTCGTGACATCCGTGTTTAAAGTTGAATTATGCAAATTTTGACATAAAAATATTGTTTTTAGATTTTATTCAGCGTTAATTTTCTATTTTAAAGTAATTTAGCTAATTTTTACTGTTTTTAGATGCTTTTTAAAAGTTAAAATATAAAAAATTAGAAACGTAAAACATTGTTTTTCATTAATATTTTTGTAGTTTAATCAAAAACAAAAGTTTCAACTACCTTTGTAGCCCATAAAAATTATGCAAATATTTTTAGATTTACAACTACAAATTTTCAGAATCTACCATTTTTTAATAATTTTAATAATATCCATTTTTACCAATATTAATATTACTGTTAAATATATTAAATCCAAAACCAAAAGAAGCTCTATAAAATCTCACTTTTTCCATTTTCCATTAAATAAATTCAATTCCATTTTTAACCCCAGAATAAATTTTTAATCCATTTTATATATAAAATTTTTTAATAATAATGATACATATATTTATATATTTTTTTGCTTCCTGAATTTTCTCTATTTTTAATCAATTTTTTTAGAGACATAACTACTCCATTTCCCTTTTTTATGTATTGTTTTCCATCGTTAAAAAGTTTTTTATTATTATTATTACTGCTCTTGATAAGAGCAGCAGCAGTCTTTTGTTGCGATATTTTCCAACGTGTTTTAAAATAAAAGTTTTTTTTGCAAACATTAATTTTTGTTTGGTAAATTTATATAACTAATTATTATCGCGTTTTGTATAATATTTGTAATAATAATTAATATTTGGTAAAATTGTTAAACATCCAGTTTTTTCAGATCTTCCCTAAACCTTTTATTATATTTATATATATATATATTATATTCAAATTTTCCCTTCTTTTTAATTAATTAATTTTATTTGCCGGTCAAATATATCCATCTATTGTGGTAATATAAATATATGGACTAAAATATTACTGCTTAAATACAACACATATTTCAAGATCTAAAAAAATTTTAAAATAAAAAAATTAATTTTTTATATTTAAAATTTTTTATTAATGCTTATACGAAACTGGCGGTCCTTGCATCTTCAATCACAATTTTTTATTCAATATTTTTTAATTATATTTTTCCATCTAAACCTTCATCAACAAGTTGCAGCAGTAGTACAACAGGAGCAGCAAGTACAACAACAACAAAAACAACCAAAAAAGGTTGTAGTAATTTTGCCGCTTGCGGCATTTACAAAGACGACAAAATTTTTTCGTCGTCGTCTTCAACCATTGCTACATCAACCAATTCAACAACTTCAACATCAACAACTACGAATTCAATGATGATGAAACGTGTTCGAGCCCTTGATGGACGACAATTTCGTCGTCCTAAAAAATCAAAATTTGGCGAAAATGTTTATTTTAAGTAAGTTTTTAGGGAAACAGTTAAAGTTACGGTATCATTACTGTAGCTTATTTAATAATAAACCCTACAGTAATATTACCGTAACCTCTCTAATAGAGCTAATGTAGATTATGGTAATATACCGTAACCAATTCTATTAGATTAATTACTAAATTACTATAATTACTATAAAACAGTCTGCATAGTTTTGCAAAACTGCAAAAGAAGCTAAAATAGCCAATTTTCGCGTAACTAATTAAACTACTTGTCTCTTGCTAGAGCTTTTGGTCATCAACATTTTAGTTAATTGCAATTCATTTAAATGGTAATGAAAGTGAGAGTGCCAATTTAATAAAAATAGATGGATGGGACAGATAGATAGATTGCTTTGTTGCAGCAAAAAAATGTAATCTTTGGTTTAAGCCTACTTTTTTTCTAAAAGAGGCAAAGCCAAGGACAAAGCAGTTGCGCTGTTTTTTTTTGAGAAAATGCATATTTCAAGAAACACAAATGAAAAGTAAAAAAAAAGAAGATGCAAACCATAAAAAAAGTAACTATTGTTTAAAAATTTCGAAATCGAAACAAAAAGGGCATTTTTCTGGAGTAAAAAAACGTCATCAAAAAAGCAAAAAAAGCATTTTTGAAGGAAAAAAGCATAAAAAAGTATTAATCATAAAAGCAAAAAATGCAAAACTGAGCTATTTTTAACAACAAAAAAACTCAAAAGTAATATGAATAATTTAAATTTTAGCACTTCAACATTTGTATACCTAAAACTAATATCAATTTGGGTTTCATGTATTGCATTTGATTTATTGGTGGGCTGCCGGCTTGAGCTTGGATGGCCAATTGTATTATTTGTTCGACATTTTAATGAAATTATGAATGCACCAAATGGTCCATTACGATTTTATTCTGTAAGTTTTATATATATAAAAATGTCATTAAGGGTACTGTAACAGAAATTGGTACTGTAACGTTAGATACTGTAACTGTGCATACGGTAACTACAACAGGCTCACTAAATTACCGTATCCAGCATCATTTGATACTGTAATTTAGTATAGATTTTTTACCGTAATATTGTTAAACAAATTTTAAAATTTCTTAAAAAGCTACAGTAATATATTTTGAAATATATATTTACCAAAAATACAATTAAATACTACGAATAATATGTACACTATTCTTTTATGATATGATTAATAATTATGTTAATTTTTTAGACATTTTCAATATTTTATTTGTTGTTAACCCTAACATCGGATCTCATATGTTATTTATTTTTACCGGTTCAGCTATTATTATTTTTTGCATCAATACATGTCTGGCTACAATTCGCCTATCAAACCATTGATCGAGGCCTAAATCCAATTGTATTATTATTTTGGGGGGTATTTTTATTTTTTGAATATTTTTTCCGGTATAAAATGACTTCACCACAATGGTATCAATCTAGATCGGTTATGGTTGCAACATCACTATTTCCCGCAATGACAGGTACAAATTAATTAAAAAACAAACTTATATATAATATTAATAATTGATAAAATACAGGATTTTTAGATGCATTCTTAGCAAATCAAATGTCAACGACCCGGCTGACACTTTATCGATTATTTGCTTCACATGCCCTAGGATTTCCATTGGTAACATTAAGTTTTCGGCTTAAAACAATTCTATCAAATTGGTTATATGAAAGATGTCGAACGGATGTACAAAAAAAGAATGAAATATTTGATCAAATTTTAACGGAAGCTTTACCCTCAACATATGATGGCAAAAAACGGCATGAACTTAATTCAAGGCCTCAACAGCTTGCTATTGAAGGGGATGCATTAGGTATGCCAATGTTAATCGGGCATGGCACTGATATGCAAATTTGTAAAACTTTGGATCTGCTCCATAAAGAAAAGGTTTTAGAAAATCATTATCTCGATTTTTTGAAACATTTTCTCTTCATGGAAAAGATCCAAAGTTTTGCAAATTTGCATATTACTACCATGCAGGGCTAAAATTATGCAAATTTTTAACACAATTTATTTCTTCAGATTTTGAATTAGATCCAACTGGAAGTGATTTATTAGATGAGCCAAGGCTATGCCTATCTTCAAATGGTCCAGTTCCATCAATATTCGATAAACTAAGCACCACCGCTTCAACAGCAACAAATTCCCCGTCACAGTCATCTTCGAGATTAACGGCAACCACAGATGGAGGAATACCATTTAATCGAAAAACTTCAAAAATGAAAGTTCCAATGTCTTACAAACATCAAAATGGAAGTAGTCAATTAAATGGAAAATCTTCTTCAAAATCTTCAAAAAATTTATCATCACGAAATGGTCGAACAAATGCCGATACCCAAATAATGGAAGATGGAGATGGATCTAGTTTAATGGAAGATGATTATCCTCCGGCATCATCATCTTTATCGTCAAGAAGAAAATCTAAACATTCATCATCATCTCCTGTGATCTCATTATTATTTATGCTAATAAAATTTATTCAACGTTTTTTTGTCAATGGGCTGCTATCATCAATTTTAACGATATTTCAAATGCTTGGTGATTGGATTTTAAAAATCTTAAATATTAAACGTTCAACAACCAAGAATTCGATAGCAGCCAATCAACAACATCGTCATCATCAACATAATAATATTAGCAGTAATAACAATAATAATAATGATATTCAAATAGGAAAAGACCAGCAAGATGATATGATCTCAATGATAAGTGGTGATGGGTCACAACGGAATGCTGATTTTGAAGATTATAGTGATGGCGGAGAGAATGAATCATACGGTATTACAACAGGAACAACAAATACACTTGATTTACCATCAACAAATATACAAAATATAAAAAATGGTACAATTTCATCATCATCATACGGAAAAAAGAAAGGAAAACAACTTCAACAACAACAAAATCAACAAAAATCAAGTAATAATAATAGTCGAGGTCGAACTCCAACAATTGATGGTGAATTTGAGATGCCATTACCGAATGGCTTTTCATCAACCCCTACGGCAACAACAACAAGCTCGGCATTGAAAAATGGCAACAAAAAAGGAAAGACACAAAGCAGCGGAAATGAAGAAAAACGCGGCGATGAAGAAGCACTTGAAAAACTTAAAATTGATTTACGTGGCGCAAAATTAGTTGAATCAGAACTTCGAGAACAAATTGCAGCATTATGTCAAGTGGAGAAAAGTTGTAAAAATGAAGTTCAACAATATAAGCTTAGATATGATCAACTCGATTCAAAATATAAAACTTTAACGAAACAACAAGAACAAAATAAAACACAAATGACAAATATGGAAAAGAGGATTGCGGATGCCCAACAACGAAAGGATCAATTGGAGAAAGAACTTTCAATGGAAAGATCATCTTCAAATAAAACGGCGGCAGAGAAAAGCAACATCAACACGGATGCAGAAAAAGTGGCAACGTAAGTCTTGGGGATGAATAGCAACATTATGTAGATGATTACGGTAGTTTATGCAAATTAAAAGCAAATAAGACAAATTTATCCATAAAAGATTAAAAATTTGCATACGACATTTACCCAAAAGTTAAAAATTATGATGTCATGGATCGATTGATAAAATTTTTAACGAAATAATTTATAAACAGAATATGCAAATTAGGGGATATATCAAATCCTAATAGACAAATGAGCATGAGAATCCAAAAAAATGTCATAATTTTTGTTACCGAAGCGAATTTGATAAGGCGGGAAATTATCAAAATAAAACGTAAAATATGCAAATTTTTGGATTTTCTAAATTCTTAAAAATAGCTCGAAATGCAATTGAACCTTTTTATGGATAGTGTCGAGGATGGATATACTAAATCCCAATAAATTTTATCCTCAAAAATACAAAATCCAAATAAAAACCAACCGTAATTACAAAATTTAAATAATAAAATTTCAGAGATGGAATGATTGAAACTTTAAAAGCTAAAATTACCAAACTTGAAACGGATCTTCGAAAATCTCGTTCGGATGTAAAAAATAAAGAAGATTACGCATTGAAATTGGAATCAAAGCTTAAAGAAGTCAACAATCAAAAAAGTCAAGCACAAAAATTCGCTGATGATGTGAGTTTTATTTTTTTTTCTTTAACCGTTTTTAACAAAGCATTGATGAATCACGTAAAAAATCAATGAATCAATTCATGAATTTTTTAGGGTTCATTAACGGTCAATCGATTGCAACATGAAAATATTAGCCTTAAAAAAGCGTTATCAGAAGAAAATCGAATTAAACAAGATTTATTTAAAGCTTTAAAAACTTCAAAGGCACAAATTGATGCCCTTAAGGCACGGCTAAATGTTTCTTCTTCCTCGGTGGATGATAATGAGATAATTTTGGGATCAGGACGAAACAATTCACCACCTTCGTCATCCTTGAATTTCAATGGGGATATGTTTCGGGATTCTCCCATCACAACCCCACCATCTCCACCACCACAATCATCAGGAAATTTGGATCATTTAATTTCGATGACACAAACTTATTGCATGTAAGTGTTTTTTAATATGTTGAAGATTACGGTAGCTAATATGAAAACAAGGATCTTACGGTACCATCAATATCGGTAACATGTTTTGATGAAAGTACTGTAACAATTATTTTTAAACTTATTGTAAGCAACATTATCTAATAAATCCAACAACATTTTTTAGGCCATATCCATTTTCATCACAATACAATGGCATTCGATCATCACCATCTGAAATGCGAGATTCTCCAACCCAGCATCAGCTCAACACCTCAGCTTTAGCTGATCCACCCTTGCATCCGCCAATGACATCGGCAACACGATCCTCTTAGTTTTTTTCATTTTTTGTCAATGAAATCGTTCAAAACTTCCATTTTAAAAATAACAAATATGTCCAAGAAAAAACTTTGTTTGAGGTTACTGTAATGCAGCAACATTTCAAGCAACAACTGTTATATTTGTACAATATTGTTATTTAAATTTTGGCACTTTTTGGAACGATTTTCTAATATTATTTTGCTAGTGTTTTTATTTTAAAATCTAAGTTCTTTGTTTATTTTAAAAAGTAACAATATTATTCTGATTCGAGCATCAATTTAAATTTCTTCGGCGACGCCAAAAAAGTTTTGCTTTGCGCGCATTCTTCCTTCTTTATTACCGTAATTTTTTACTGTTTTTTGTTCTTCAATTCTATTCTTTTTTCTAATCAGCCAAATTTTAAACAACTTCAAAAAACTGTTAATATTAATAGTTTTTTTTAAAACTAAGGCACAGAAATAATTTTTTATATTTTTCTATATTTTTTTGAGCGTGTATGATTCTATATATATTTTTATACTGTAATTTCTTCTTCAGTCATTGGTCTTTTTTTCTCGAAAAATGTGTGTGTAAAGTTTTTGGCGCAGATCTCTACTACTTTTATTTTTTGTAAAAAATAAAGTACATTTTTAATAATAAGCAAATGTTTTGAAGACAAACAAATATATGATAGCTTTTATTCAAAAGCATCTCCAAAAAATAATAATCAAAAAAGAAAAAAACAACAATAAAATAAAGCTAAAAACAACTCACTGGAGATTACTTTGACTGTTGAAACAAATAAAAAAGTGTTCTGAAATCACATTCAATGATATTTGAAAAAGCCTGAATTCTTCTTCTTAGTTTTAGTAGATTTCTTTCCTCGAAAAATCTTGGTAAATTTATAATCCATATATTGCTGCATTGAAAGCTCCCAATCACTGAGGGCAAATGGAGTTGGCGGAAATCGGAAAATAGAAACTGAAGGAGGCTTTGAACGAAATTTTCGATCCTGAATATACGGTTTTAAAGCTTCCCGAAATTGTTTTACGTATGGCGGTGAAACATGATGTTGAAAATGAAGAAATGATTCACATTTCGGTGCAAAGTTATCCTAAAAAGGGATATCGTATAACCAGGTATAAACAAAGACGTATAAACAAACATACTGTAATAAATTGTCCAAATCCTTCATAATCAAAGCCTTCGGGGATCGAATCAATTCTAAAAATGTTAATCTTTGCATTATGTTTGAGATTGGCAAGACAAGAAGCCGTTGTTGGAGTATAATAAATTCCTTGATTCCATGATTGAATTCTAAAACCATCACTTATATATATACAATTATAAAAATTAAAAAACCTTACTCAAATTGTACCGCATTTGGAGCTCGTTGAAGAATATCAATCAACATGCCATTTTCACTTCCATCAGAAAGCTTCAAACATGAAACCAAACAAGATCGAACATTTTTACAAAGTTTCTCAAATTCAGCACATGTTAAAACTTGATTTTCAATATACAAATCTTTGACCGAGCATTTCTTTGCAGACTTCAGAATCCTTGAAACTGTATCTTCACTTGTCCCCATTTCACATGATAATCGTTTCTCGATAGATAATCCATCAATAAACGTTTCAAACATTGGACTTTTACTATCAATTTGAAGAGCCATACAATAAGTAAAATCATAATGAAGCCTTGGACAAATATACAAAGCATCAACTGGACGTCCACGTCGTCGTTCACATAAATATTTCATTTGTTTA
Organism: Panagrolaimus sp. LJ2414; assembly: GCA_024447195.1. Taxonomy (NCBI): domain Eukaryota; kingdom Metazoa; phylum Nematoda; class Chromadorea; order Rhabditida; family Panagrolaimidae; genus Panagrolaimus; species Panagrolaimus sp. LJ2414. The sequence continues at coordinate 1,148,856 of JAMRXY010000046.1, forward strand.
CAAGTCTTTGTAAGCTTGAATATTAACTTTGGTTTAAGTTTATCAATGACGTATGAAAGGATTGTTGATGGAAGAGAAAGATTTTGAGGAAGAGGATTATTGAAGTTGAAGAGAGCATTTTCAGTTGATAATGAACAAGTAAGATTTCGACGAGATGCCAAACGAGGAGGTTGCCTTCGGGACATGCTTTCAGTATTTAAATAAGTATTTATGGATAATAGCAGAGAGATAAATAACAAATTTTAGATTAAAAATTGAAGCTTAAATTTTGTTGATGTAAAATTTTGTTGAAAGGAACAAACATCGGTTAGGTAACACAATGCCAAAAAACAATTGTTAAAAAATATTTGTGTTTGTAAAATACCGTAAACTCCAGCAACAAAATTATATAATTTATTACCAAAAAGTACAACACTAAAAACAATTAATTAATCCATTGCAAAACTTTACTGATCCATTTCTCTTCACTTTTGGCATCAACTCTACAATGAAATTGATTATCCGCAAAAATTATTTCAATCCCCGGATTCTCTGTCACCAAAAGGAAACTCTGCTCCCATGGATCAAATTCTGGGATTATAAATATTACATTTGTTACCTAAATAAGTATACTGTAGTTGTTTAGAAATGCTAAATACAAACATTAAATTTTTCAGGATTCCCAAAAAGTTGAGCAGTTTTTTCAACCCCTGCTACAGTATCTTCAAAAGTGTATTCTGTATTTGTGAAATTATGTTTTTCAAGTTGGTCACAAATAATTTCTGGGCAAGCTTTTGGCATGGCATCTCCAAAGAAATCCAGAGATTTTTGGGATGAAGTTGTTCGAAATAATCCAAATTCAGTGCAAACTTGATGCTGCCAATTTTTGTTTTGACGGTCTGAATAAAATGGATATTTGTTAAATTATTAATAAATTTATTTAAATTTGTTGTATAGAAATAGTTGCATCGATTCGAAACTTTTATCCAGAAAAAGAGCACTTTTTCTTTTGCAAGAGAGCGCCTCTTTTGTTGTCTGTCGTGCTCCATTACCCCATTTTTGTGCTCTCTATTTGTTCTGTATAATTCTTTTAGTTTTTTTAACATTTTCTTTGTCTTAAATTGACCTAAATTAAGGTATCAATTCTTTCAAGCTCTTTTTAAAAGTGGCTTAACTTTTTATAAATTTTGGAACGCTTTCGTGAAAACGAAAGCAAATAATTTTTTAAAAAAATGTTTACTTTTCTTTTTTTTATGTTTGTTGCGTTTTCCAATTTCCACAATCAGATTCAAAAAATCTTCAAAATCATTTCCATTCCATTTTTCAAAAAATTCCAAAATGGCACCATCTTCAACAACTTCAGCAAAAAATTTTGTTGGATCATAATTTGCCGGAAAACATTCGGTATCATTTTTCATGAAATAATCATCTTTTAAAAGATCTTGAAGGTATTCTTGCCCTTCCAAAGTTGCCGTAAAATTATAATATTTTTCAATGGCATTTTGAATTTTAAAAGTTTTATTTTCATTGATGGCATTCATTTTTTCAATTACAGTATCCATATAATCAATGTACAGATTTGGTTTAAGAGGGGCTGAAACTGCAACGGCACCTTTGATCAACGATGGAAATTTTTGTCGTGCCAAAGTTGCAAGAGTTCCAGAATAAAAACTTCCAGCAATAATCCAACTGGAAGATTGTAAACTAAATTTTTCATTCATTTTTTCAATAAAATTTTTTATATCTTCCAGAGATTGTGAAATGTTTAAATATTTGTTGTATTCAGAGGATGGCATTCTGGAAAAGGCATGATTTAAAATTTTTGATTATGAATGGATCTTACTTTGGTTCAGTAGGACCATAAAATCGATGAATTAAATTAAAATATGTAACCGGAATTGTGGTTGGAATTTGACCGGAAAGAGTTCCATGACTTTTATTTAATACTTTTTCACCACTTAAATAAAGGAACACAATTTTGGAATCGTAATTAATATCATATTTGTAATCCTGTAAAACAAACATACAGTAATTTTAAGGTCTTATCTGTTTCTGCTTTTACAGTATCCTTAACTATTAATAAGTCAAATACTGTTACTGTCGATGAACAAATAATGTACATTTTCTTACAGTACTCGTTCACTGTGCAGTAATTTTTACAAGATCTTACACGGATACGGTAGCTACAGTTACAGTACCCAGCTACAGTATGCAACAAACCTGCTCAAAAACTCTGTCATCTTCAGGATTGAAATGATCTAATTTTTGTTCAATCGTTTCTTTATCAGAATCACAATAAACTTTTTGGATAGAAATTAAATAAATTATTATAAAAACAAAATCAATTTTCGTCATTGCTTTTCATTAACAAATTCATAAAAAAATGTGATTTTTGTATTTTTAAAAAACTTCCCTCAAAAATGATTGAATCATTTCCGATGTTTTTTCCTTCGAAATAAAAAATAGCACGTCATCAAATCAAAGAATGTTAATGAAATTGAATAGAATCATAATCATCAATTTATTTTCTTTCAAATAAAAGCATACATAACATCAAAGTTTCAAATAAAATCAATCAATTCCATCATCAAATCGGTTCATCAGGTACAAGAAGGCGATGAGATCTTGCATATGGTCGTTCACCAAGTGCTTGAACAAGCCGACAATGTGACACTCCAATCCACCATTGACAAAATTTTGAATTCTTTTCAGCTTCCATTGAACATTCACAAAATACCGCATCACATTCTGCTCGAGTTCCATTCCCTGAACCATAACAAACATCATGGGCTTCACAACATAAATTCACTAAAAATAATAATTTATGGGATATATCAAGTCTTAAAAATTAACTTACATGTATCTCTATCACAAATAGCAGTTGATAAAAATGATGCAACTTTTGATAGTATTCCAGAGCCACAATAATAATCTTTTAAGAATCCAGAAGTTGAAGAAATTGTTAGAAGAAATAAAAATAGAATAGCTGCCGTGCTTCTGGGAATCATTGAATAACAACAGTTCAAAATGAAATGTTCAAATTTCATTTTTCATCGTCAACAAAACGACAAAAGGGATTATGCAAATTAGTTTAAAAAAATGAAATTCCCGACAAAAAAGATATAAATCAAAGTTCTTTATTAGTCATACTGTAGTTTGTGCTTATTACAAAAATGGACATCAAAAAATAGAATTTAATTTTCTAATGCATTTGAAGGTGCATGATATGTATCATTTAGAAGCCATTTTTCAACTAATCGAAGACATTGCGCATCAATAAGTTTCTTCCAACCTGGTGTTTTTCGTTCAACATGTTCAACATTCATTGCAATATATCTTGCACCAGCTCGACGAATTACTGCAGCTTGATAAGTTCGTCCAAAATTACATAGTTCACAAACATTTGAAGGAGTGAAACAACCAACAAGCAAACCAGACATTCTTGCCTAAAAAAGAAAGAGAATACAGTAATGGTTAAAAAAGGTATAAAGACAAAGGAATACGGTAGTTTGACTATTCCCAAAAAAAAATCAAAAACGTTAGCCCCCCAGGGGGCTCGAACCCCTGACCGTTAGATTAAAAGTCTAACGCTCTACCAACTGAGCTAGGGAGGCAGTGAATAACGCCTTGCATTTTTTCACAAGGACACAACGAAGTAGTCAGCCATTCCCAGACAGAGCCACAAACGATGACTGCATTGCGTCACTTGGCCGCCGCGACCATTGACAAAAAGGAAGAAAGAAGAGACTCACTTTAAGTACGGAAAAATTATATGTGTGTGAAAGGCGAAGCAATTCTTGTGTATCTTCAATTGGTTGATCCTTATCAATGGTAGAAGTGTAAAGAAAATCCAAAAGTTTTAGAACAATATTTGAAGGAGCATCAATGAGAATTTTTTCACGACTTTTGAGATCACTTCCAAATTCAAATTCAAAATGGTTGGAATATGCACAAAGATAACGTTTATGAGCCTAAAAAAAATGATGAAAATAAGAATTATAACAACTGAGAAAATATACAAACTTTGATTCGAAGATTATCAGAGCAAATAATAATACAATCAAAAGGGATGTTATTTTCACAAAGTTGTCGAAAAGCAAGATCCAAAGTTGGAACAGAACCCAGCTAAAAATAGAAGATGATAAAAGTTGTTGAAAAAGTAGTAGAAAAACAAACAAGATCTTCGATGATTTGATTGTTGTCCATTTATACTTTGCTTTGGTCAGTTCAGCCTTATCAGTGGTCAATCAATGAATGATGGATTAAAAATGTAAAAATGATCAAAAATGGCTGCTCACTATCGAATCATTTTCTTATTTTTGCAAGGTAGAGTAAAACGGTTTTTCCACACGAGACTTTTTGAGTTTTTTGCTGCTAACTTTTTTTAATGAGCTTATCAACTTTTGTTACATAACAAACATATATTTAATTGTCCTTAATTTAAATTTTATTTTTTGTATAACATTCAGCATCAGATGCTGATTCTTTTAAGATAAAACTTCACAAATTTTTAAAAATTTTCAGATTTTTAAAAAAATCACGCATTTTTCTCATTTTGGTATCAAAAGAATCAGCATCTGATGCTGAATCTTAAATAAAATATAGAATTTTAATTGAGGACAGTAAAACATATGTTAAAGGTGTAACAAAACTTTTTAAGCTTATTAAAAAAAGTTAGCAGCAAAAAGCTCAAAAAGTCTCGTGTGGAAAAACCGTTTTACTCTGCCTTGCTGAAATAAGAAAATTTGTTGGAAGCGATTCGATAGTGTGCTTTAAAGGTTTTTAATGCAAATTTATTTGTCATTTTTGTTGTTTTTTAAAATATTAAAATTTGAAGTTAAAATTTGTTGAATTTTTTTGACAAAATTTGAATGTTAAACATTTTTTGGCAAAATGTAACTTAAAAGTTTCACTTTTTGTTTTAAAAATTTTTTTACTGTAGTTTTTTGTTATTGTCGTTTACAAACTTTTTAAACTCAATTTTATTAATCAAAATATATATTTATTACATAAAATATTAATGGAAATTATTTACAATTCTACGGATCGTTTGAGATATAATTTTAAGTACAAAAACCACAAGATTTTCGGCATTCATTCCAAATATTTTGATAGAATGGATTTGTGCAGAAACCATTACTAGCCCATTTCTTGCATCGATCATCCGTATCCAAACAAGCATTACAGAGATTACAAGTTTTTCGGCATTTTTGATACATTATAATTTGATAATTTGGGTCAGAACATTGTGCAAGATATTTTTGACAATCCGTAATTGTATCAGCACATGGAGCTAAAAAGTTTTAAAATTTGCATAAATTCTTTTACAGTTAATTTTTATTACCTGCAGTTGTTGCTGAAGCTACAGTACTCCCAGTGGGCTTTGATGTTGAAGCTGTTGGAGCATTTGAAGTAACTTCTGAAGCTTCTTCAGTTGTTTGTTGACCGGAAATTAAAAGAAAGAAAAAGCAAACAAGGCTTAATTCCTTCAACATTTTTTAGTGATAAAGTTTATTTGATGTTTTTCACTTTTTTCAATCAAGTTTTTATACAATTTTTTTTACATTGAATTTCCGGTTGATGCTTCAACCAAAAAAGTACCACGAGAGGGATCATCATCAAAATTCAAATGATTTTCTTTGTTTCTTTGAAACAAAAGAATAATAAAAAATTGAAGGTAATTGATAACAACTTTTTCTTCGTATGCCTTCGCGTAGGTGTTACAATAATCAGAAGAAGAAGATCAATGACGAAAGAGATTAAAGTTTTTTATTCAAATATATTTTCTTTGTTTTTTGGTATTAAATATTTAAACATTTTTCAACATAAAAAAATTGAAACAAAAGCATTAGATAGAAATTTGGAAAGGCGATTAATAACAAAGAATCCAAGCTTTATATCTATGTTCTATTTTTGAACAGCAACAAATTTATTTTTAGAAACTATATTTTTGTACTTTTTTGAAGAAAAACTTATAGTTTAAAAGAAACGTAAAAATTGGAAGTAAATATTAAGCTACAGTATATCCATCTACAGTACACAGCTACAATGTACAATTCATCTACGTAAAAAATCAATGATTTTCGAAATGAAAAACTTTTCTTTCCAAATCATTAATCCTTCTTCTCTGAAATTTAGAAACCGATCAATTCCCAAAAAAATTTGCATAAATCACTGATACCTACCTGATAATCAATTTCTTTATCCTTTGCAACAAGTTTATCCCTCAAAACAGAAATTGCAGCAATTTTTTCGGTATCTTTTAATCTTTCTCGATCAACTCGAACCACTTTTGTATAAGATTCCCTTAAATTATCATATCTTTTTTGAGATTCTTCAATTTCTTCCTGTAATTCTGTAACTCGAAGTTCAAAGAGACGAGTTTGTTTTCGAAGTTTTTGAATCTCTGCTTTGTCTTCAGAAGATGAATAATAAGAAGGTTCTCGAATGTTTTCTCGTGAAGGAGTTGGAATTGGAACTGATGGCTGTGGTGGTACTGTAACGTAACGGACAGTTTCCCCTGGGGAAGGTGATGATCGGGGAGTTGTTTGAGTATGGATTGAATGTTTTGGGATTACTGTAGGTTGTTGATGCTCCTTTGGTGGGGATGTTTGTTGATGTTGGGGTTGTGGTTGATGTTGTTTGGGCGGGAACGGGAATGGAACATGGGGATGTTGGGGAATTTGATGAACAGCTTGTAATTCTTCAACTTTTTGGGATAAACGTTCAAGGCGAGCTTTGAGTAATCGGTTTTCCTGAAAAACTGCATATTATAATTTCAATTTCAAAAAAATTAGAATAAAATTAAAAATTGAAATTTGGATCGAAAAAATAAATTTTAGAAACGAAAAAAGGGTTTTAATTTTGAAGCGGATAAAAACTTTTCTGCCATGAACCCTAAAGTTTTAATTTGGCATATGCAAATTTCTTAAGATTTGAATTCTGAAAATTACATCTCTGCTTTTTAAATATAATAATAAGATTTTTGTTACAAGCTAAAAAACTGAAACATGATTTTAAAAATTTACGTATGCAATTTTTGATAATTGTGATAACACAGAAGTTTTTTTTCTGGCTAATGCACATTCTCGACAAAATGTGTTATTCGAATTAAAATCATACCTTCAAAGCTTGATCCAGTCTTCCCATAGTTTCTCGGCCTCGATCTTTCCAAACTTCAATTTCTTGTTTCAAATTTGTTTCTCTTTGATCAAAGCCTTCTTTCTCACTTTTTAAAACTCGTACAATTTGTTGCAGCCGATCTGAATCATAATTCCTTCCACCCTGTTCCCGTGAAATTTGTTCAATATGTTTTTCCCTTCTTTCCAGTCTTTCAATTAATTCATTTTCCCGTGTTTCAGATTCCTCCAATCTCTTTTTTAAATTGGCCAAATTTCTTTCAAATCTCTTTTTTTCTTCCCAATTTTCAACACTTTCTTTATTCTGTAAAGTTGAAGCCCGTCTTGTGAGAGCTTTTTCAAGTTCATCAATTTTATGCTTTTGATTTTCCAGCGTTCGAGTAAGATTCTTTGATTCTCGACGAAGCCGTTCATTCTCTTTTCGAAGCATTGAAGATTCGGCATCTGGATCTTGCTCTCGTTTTCCCCCAAATCGATTCCGCTCTTTCCATGAATCTCGTTCAGCTTCTAATTGCTAAAAAGGAGATGTTTTAGTAGTTATGCAAATTTTTTTTATAATATCTATTTTTTAAATTTAGTTTATTTTCGGTTTTGATTTTTCTCAATTTTCAGGCCAAAAGATATGGTTAAATATGATTCTCGATTTTTGTTCGAGAAAGGTAATTTTAAATTTCGATCTTAATTTGTCATTTTTTTAAATCTTACCCTCGCTTTTCTTTCAAGCGCTCCAATTCTTTCACGAAGTTTTCGAATTTCATTTCTTTGTCCATAAATTACTTGTTCTCGATCATCTCCGGCAACGACCAACGGGGGAGGTTTTGTGATTGTACTTGTTGAGGTTGGCCTTTTTGGAGGCGGTTTTGCTGCTGCGGGGGAAGGTGTTGGTTTTGCTACTGTAATTGTCTCCGATGATCGCCTTCGATTATCTGCTGATGAAGATCTTGATGAACTTCTTGAAGGTTTTCGGGGTCGAACTTCAATATCTTCAACCGTTCCAGAATCCGTTGTTCCACCTTCTGATTCCTCTTCTTCTGAGTTGGATTCACTTTCTGAGCTGTTTTCATTGGCTCCTGGAGGTCCTCCAGAAGGATTGTTAGCCTCAGGTTGGGGTGGTGGGGGGACAGGGGTTCTTGCATCTTCTCGATCAGAACCAGAATCATCAGAATGTGATTCAAAATCAGCATCAAATGATTCTTCACGATTTGGATTTTTTGTTGATGAATTGTTATTGTTATTGGATACCATGGTATCATTGGTTCGATCAGTTTGGCACCCGATATTCCTCTTTTCTGAACTGATTGAAGTTGTTGTTGTTGCACTTAATCTTTCACTCAACTCTCCATTAATATCCTCCAATTTTCTTATCTCTTTTTCTAACGCAAATATTTCCCTTTCTTTTTCTTCCAAAATTACATTATTCAACAACTCTGCAGAAGTTTTTGGCCTTTCATCTGCCGCCAATGGTTCAGTTTCAATTTCTTTTATTGATTTTTCCAACAATTGTCTTCTTAAACTTTCTAACAGTTGTCGATATTCTTCTATCGCAGAATCTTTTTGATCTAATTGATCCTGAAATATTTATTGGAATTTTAAAATTTGCATGTTGCTACAGTAATCTTTTTACCTTGTAACTCTGAATACAAAGTCTTGCCCGTTCTTTTACTTGTTCCATTTGTTTTTGATATTCGCTAGAGTTGTCATAGATTACGGTACGGGTTTTTTCTTTTCGTTCGGATCTTTCAGAAGATGATGAAGGTTCTGTAGAAAGTGTGGAATCTTCTTCTTCACTATCTGAAGGTGCTGTTTGATAAGCATTTGATAGCTGTCGGGGTAACTAAAATTTGCATATTTACATTCTATCAAGTATCTTCTGATCCTTTGTCAGAATTTGTTGATCTTCTTAATCTTCACTCTTGACTTCAAAAGATTTTTTGAAAGATTAGAGCAATTAAAGGTTGAGTGATTAAAATCCTTTGATATTTTGCCGCCGACAGTATCTCTTACCTGATTAATTAAACTATTTTCTCTTCTTGGCTTGCGTTTTCTTCGCTCTTTTTGACGCCGTTTTTCTTCACTTTCTTCATCCTCAGATTTTGATTCATCTTCTTCTTGTTGCTCGAATTGACTGAAATCCATTTTCATCGATAGCAAATCATTGTTCTCTCTTTTCAACTCTTCCAATTCACTTTCATTTTTCTCCAATTGTTTTTTCAAATTTTCAATCTGCAAAAAAAATTGTTATTAAACTTATGCAAATTTTGAACAAACTTCATTCTTTGCTGTCTTCAATTCATTCGAGAGTGCTAAAACATTGAATTCATATCCTTGAATGGATTTTTGAATCCGCTGTAAATTATAATCTGCATCCATTACAGTTTTAATTGCTCCAGCCTGAGATTCAACAAAGGATTCACGAATTGATATATCTGATAATTTTTTATCAACCTAAAATTTATAATTTTAACATTACTGTATCTTATACGGTTACAGTATGCTACACTACAGTACACTGTAATCAAAATCATATCAATTGATTACTGTAAATCCACTTACCAGCTCTTCCTTCTCGTTTAAATCTCTTTCTCTATCCTTTAATTTTTCTGCAGATTCTTTAATCTGAATTAAATGATCCATCCGAATTACACTTGTCGTCTGCTGTTTTAGTCGTTGTACAGTATTTTGTAGGCCAACAATTATTCCAACTAAATTCTGCCTCTCCTGTTTCCAAGCCTTCTTTCTCAACGTCAATTTTTTCGTTATTGTTCGAAGTTCTTTTTCTGAGAAATATTGTTCATCGGAAGAATCGGCAGCTTCTTGAATGCCTTGTAAGAATCGTCTTTCAATATTTACTGTAATTGTAAAAAATTTGCATAAATTTTGTAAAGAAACTACAAAGTTACCGATGAGACTTTTCAGTTCTGTTTGATTTTCGATATCTGACAAAAATGCTTTTAATTCGTTAATTTCAAGTTGTTGCCTTTCATTTTCTCTTCTGAAGAATTCATTTTGACTTTCTAAGATTTCATTAATTTCTTGAATTTCCAAATTTTTAAGGGATAAATTTTCGATAATTGTTGAACTTTGATCATTTGAAATTCCAAAGTTTGCAGAAATACTTGGAATTGGATCAGCTTCAAATCCCTGAAAGTTTATGCCCTGAGGGATTTCAGATACAGTAGGTATACTTACAAGGTCATGTTCGACATTATACTCGGCATTTAAAGTACTCTTATGCATTACAGATTTATAAGCTTTTAAAACTTTTTCATACTGGGTCAACGGCACCGAATGAATGATTACATTTTGAAGTCTGGCAATTTCAATCATGCTTAGTTCCTGAAAAAATTTGCATAATGGAGGGATTTTTTAGTGCTGAAGTAAAACGAACATAATCTCGAGATAAAGTTTTAAGCTTTCGATTTTCGCCAGTTAAACATCTCCTCAATTTTGCCCTCATCCGTTCCGTCATCTCTACAGCAGACTTCTGAATCCTTTCAGAATTATCAATTTTTCTTTCAAATTCTGCATTTTTTATTTGAACATAAATTAACTTTCGCGCCGCTTCTTCCATTCTTCGATCAACTTCTGTACCGCTTTGTTTAATTGAATCCGCTAATCTCTAAAAATGTATTTACTACTGTAATTACAGTATCCCATAACTGCAAAAATGCTTACTTCAAGTTCGATCACTTTAATTTCCAATTCTTGAAGTCGGGTATCTTTTGCAATTTGTTCGTCATTGCTTCCACCAAGATCCAGAGAAATCATGGATTGAGCTTTTATTTCGGCATATTTTGAAATTAATTCCGTAATTTTAGCTCGAGCAAGTTGGAGATCTTTTGTGTGATCCTTTGTTTGCTTTTCAAATTCTTTTAATTGTCTTTCTTTGTCTTCATTTTCCTGAAAAATGGGTTTACAGAAATAAGGAATTTTTGATACAGTAATAATTTTAATTAGTTGGGATCTACCACAGTATATTTTAAAAATTTGCATATTTTATTGCTCTTTGCTTAAATTATGATACTGTAAATACTAATAAATTTGATTCTTTTTTGTATAGTTTTTACGAAATCTGTTAAACTTAAAATAATTTAAATTTGCATAATGCATTACTGTACACCTATACAAAAGTTACAGTAATCCCAAAAATTCTTAACCTAAAAAAGCTTACTTGTAACACTCTCATCAGCTCATAATTCAATGATGAAATAATCATTGCACTTGCTTCGACGTCATTCAAATACGATTCAGAAATTTCTCTTCTTGGTGGAGATTTTTCAGATTCCACTTCTTCCTCTTCTTCTTCAACTTCAACAATTTGTGGCTTTGGAGTAATTGTTGGTCGTTGAACCGGTTTTTTAATGATTGGACCTCTTCGAGGTGGTGTTTTGGGTACTGTAGTTGGCTTAGGTTTTGTACTTGGAGTTTGTTTGGTTTCTTCGGATGGCATTTTTGCTGGTGTATCTTCATATTTTTGAAGTTCAATTTGTAAAAGGGAACATTTTGTTGTGAGCTCTTCAATCTGCTCTTCTCGATATCGTATTTGTCGTTCTAAATGTTTTATCTCTTCATCCGCATCTCCGAAGGATATCTAAAATCCCAAACATTTTAGTGCTATTTGCTAGCAAAGAAATGCATTACTTTTCGAATTCTTTCAAGTTCTCCATTAATTTTTGCATTAATTACATCCTTATCTTCAGCGATTTTTTCAAGCTTTTTATTTTCTTCTTTTAAATCAGCAATTTTATGTTGGGCAATTTCAAGTTGTTTATCGAGTTGAACAATTCGAACTCGTAATTCTGCTGTTGGATCAAGGGATTGCCCTACGGCAATATCACCACTCATAGAACCAAAAAGTTGTCGAGCAAGTTTTGTTGCTTCAACAAGTTCTTGTCGAAGTCTTTCAAGCTCAGCTTCACGTTCATCATTTTTTACAAGTGCCAGCCGAGCTCGTTGTTCATCAATTTCCATCTGCAACAAGGTCAAAGAGGATTAGAGAAAGGATTTGATAAAAGCTCGCTTACCAATTGATCATTTAATAGCTCTTTATATTTTTCAATTTGATTATCTTTGGACTTTATTAAATCCTGAAAATCCATTACTTGTAAGTCCGTGTTTAACATAGATATGATTAAACCCCCCAAAACTTACTTCAACTTCTTTCGCTGAAACTTCAAAATTTTCAATTTTTTCAACTAAATCACTTTGCCGTAGGGCAAGTTGCTTCTTCAAATTTTGATTATCATCCAAAAGTTTTTCAATTGTTTTTTCAGAATTTGAAAGTTGCTCTTTTAATGTACCGTATTTTTCTGTTGTATCTTTGATCAAAACTGTTGCACTTTCCAAAGTTGAACTTAATCTTTCCACTTCTGTTTGAAGATGTTCATTTTGGGTCACAGCATTCTAAAATTTGCATATTTCTCTAAACATTTTTTTATAAACTCTAATAATTACTTGTAGCTGATTAGATAAAATAAAAGCTTGTTCACTTCGTTGCTTCAATTTTCGAGCTTCCCAATCTTTATCCGATGAATCAGATTTTGAGGTTATCCTTCGATTTAGCTCTCGAATTGTATCTTCTAGCTGTGATTGCTAAAATATATATTACTGTAAATTTGCATAAAATACCCAAAAAAACAAGTTACATTTTGAACTAGCAAAGTTCTTTCTTTTTCAAATGCTTCAACTTTTGCTGTTAATTCTTCATTTTTATCTTGTTGATCTGCCAATTCACGATCCCGATCTCGTCCAGTTTGTTTTAAATGATTTATTTCTGCTTTCAAACTATCAATCTCTGCTCGAAATGCTTCATTCATATCATCGGTGCCAGCTTTGGAAGTGATTCTTTCTCGCAGTAAACTTAATTCTTCCTAAAAAATACGGTAATTTATGGTAAAATGCATGAATATTTTATTACTTTAAGAATCTCTTTTTCTTGTTCCCAATTTTCTTCCTTTTCTGCCATCTCGACAGCCTCTTTTTCGGCAATCTCTTTAAGCTCCTCAGCATTTGTGTGCTCATATTGCATTAACCATTTAAGAGCACGAAAAAGTAATTCAACAGTTTCGGATGTTTCTGAACCATCAAGTTCAAGCTTAAATATACTTCTTAATAGCTACTAATTTAATATTCTTATTTACCTCTGATAATTGTTCATACCAAAATTGAAGCTGTTCTAAATTCTCTGAATCAACTTCTAAAGCTTCTTCAAGCTGCACCAAATTAATATTATTTGCTGTTACAGCAGTCATATTTAACATGAATAAAGGCACAAAAAATATACAAAATTAAATCCCTGAGGCTTCAACGCCTGAAGTGGTCATTTTAAATGCCAACAATTTTTTAAAGAAAGCGAAAAATATGCATGCAACGGCCATAAGCGCTATTTTTGCAGAATGCCGCATCACCATAGTGACCAAAAGGGGAGATTTTGTGGTTCTATGTCAAATTCAAAGGTTTCTAATTCCATATTTTTTCAATTAAAATGAAACATTAAGATTCAAATTTTTACTGTGTTTTTCTTTTCTTAATTTTAAGTGTGTTTTGTTTAAAATCGAGATATAAATATGTTGTATAATTAAAAGTCGATTTACGTAATTAAAAAAACTTAACAATTCAACCTTTTTTTAATTATAACATAATATTTCACGAAATCCAAGGACAAAAAACAATCAGAAATGATAAAAACGAGTAACAACAATATTATTTAGTGACGAACAGGTGTTGCTGCACTTGAAAGGAAATCGTGATGAACTTGGTAGGGTGATTTTTCAAGAGCATTTTCTTTCCATAAATCAGGTGTAAGGTAAGAATATGTTCGTTGAATTGCATAATAGGTAGCTTTAGCAAAGTTACCAAGGGTAGCAGTTTGTCCAACGGCACAGGTGTAGCAATCATCAATACCAGCCATGGTAAGAAGTTTCTTTGGAACTGGAGCTCCAACAATACCAGTACCACGGGGAGCAGGAATAAGACGTACCAAGACGGAAGCACATTTGCCAGTAACCTTTAAAGGAAAAGGGTAAATATTATGGGATTAAATTTAAAGCTAATGCTAACCTTGCAAGGAACGGTATGTGGTTTACCGATTTTGTTACCCCAATATCCTCTTCTAACGGGAATAATAGCAAGTTTAGCAGAAATAATAGCACCTCGAATAGCTGTGGCAACTTCTTTAGAGCATTTTACTCCAAGTCCAACATGACCATTATGATCTCCAATAGCAACAAAAGCCTTGAAACGAGTACGTTGACCGGCACGAGTTTGTTTTTGTACAGGAGTAATTTTCAATACTTCATCACGAAGTCCAGGAATAAGAAGATCGATAATTTCGAACTCCTAAAATTAAATAAAATAACCTTTTAGAGCTTTATATTTATAGATCAAACCTTAATGGGAAGGGAATGAAGATAAATTTCTTCAACGGTTGTAATTTTGCGTTCTTTAACAAGACGTCCAAGCTTGGTGACTGGAACCCATTCCTTTTCTCCGTCACGTCCACGACCACCACGGCCACGTCCGGCTCCACGGCCTCTTCCGCGACCACGGCCACGGCCTTCGCCACCGGCAGCTCCGCCACGACCACCTCCACGGCCGCCACCGCCAGGAGCACTTCCAAATCCGCCACTAAATCCTCCACGATCAGCCATTATCTTATGGGCAAGTGTTACCTATAAAATGGGGCACTTAAAAAATATCCTTAATTTCATATTAAGCAGTGTAAAATTGAATAATAATTAAAGAATTATTGAAAAGTTTGGCAAAAAATAAAGGGAAAAAAACACGAGAAAAAATTTTGAGAAAAAAGGCTCAAAGCATTTTTCCACGAGGAGCACTGAGACAGAATGCAATCAATCGTGTCAAGAATGAAATAGGACTCAATGTTATTTTTCTCTATTTTTGCAAAGAAGATTTTTTAGTTTTAACGAAAAACCAATAAAGTTGTTTATGAATTAAGTGTTTGGCTCTGTATTTACTTTGTTAAACTTCTATGAGTATGGAAATCATAATTGAAATTTTCTAATAGAAAACAACAACCTGGTGTAGCAGAAAGTAAAGGTTAAAGCTTCAATTGGGTTGTAAAGAAATGCTTAAAAAATATGTTGTTGCACTTGATATTTCTTATTAAATACACATGGTTTTTATATAAATTAGCATTATGTCTTAGCATTTAATGAACTGCGGACAAAGAGGTTTCAGTTTAATCAGCTATAGCTTTGTGGTAAATAATATTTGAGACTATCTACCTGTATTAAAGTTAAAAGCATATTTGGAAAAAAATTCGATGAAAATATTAACAATTTTGGCATTTTTCGACCATATTCAGGCAATTTGCATAAAGTTTAAAAAAGCACGAACTAAAGAAGTAACAAAAGCAATCATGTAAATAATCTTCCAACTGCATAAAATTGAAATGCAGGAAATATATTTGTAAAATGATTATGCAGTGCGAAGGTGACATCTTGATTTTAGGTAAACCTCAAAATTACCGTAATCAAAAATTTTCCAAAAATTTGTCGGGTTTGTCTAATTTTTAGAGTTATATAGCAAATCGACCGTGGGGAATTTAGTTATAATGTTTGTTTTCTAAAATATGAATGTTTATCGACTTATGTGGCAAAAACATGGTAAAATACTGCTTTTATTTGCCACATGTCGATATTTGCATTTTAAAAAATTTATTTTGAACTATTTTGTAGTTCTTTAAAAGAGCTATCGATGGTATTAATATCAAGTTGTATATTTATCTTGAACTTCCTTCTTAGTGAAAAGTAAAATGATCTGTTCACAAAAAAGTAAAGTAATTTGATTAGTTCAAATTGAACGACTCTTGAAAATGAACAATAACCTTACATTTTTAGTATCGGTCAAAATGAACAATTGTTCAAATGGAACATTTTAGAATCTTTCAAAATGAATGACTCTACAGTAATTCTCCCTGATCCCTTGAGAGGCTACGGTAGATTAAGTTGGAAGAAAAATTGTCTAATACCCAAATGACTTTATGTGCCAAAAATGAAGTTTCTATCATTCATTCTTCATGTCCATCATCAGAAAAATTCTTTTTAATGTTCAACAAAACTGTGCTATTTTACAACACGACACAGTTTGCCAAATTATTTGAATATTTGGTCAACATGGATGGGATTACTTTTTTTTCAAACATTTTTAGAAAAGTATTTTTTCTCACACAGTTTCAAATTCGATTTGTTTTATTTTAATCATTTCTTGGGAGACAAAAATTTTTATATTTAATTCTCGTCTTTAAAATGTTCTTCAGTTTGTGATACTAAAAACGAAACACAACCATTTTTGCTTATTTGTAATCATCACATTTGTATATAAATGATCAAAAATTTTGTAGATTTTTTCTATAAATTTCAAATTAATACTTTATTATTTATTTTGCCGCTCCTTGATTATTTTTTAAGAAAAGTTAAATGCATTTTCTCTTGAAGGAGGCAAGAAAAATGCCTTGTTTGAAGTTTGTGTTGAGCACACAAAAACACATTTTCGTCGTCAACAGCGGAGCCCGTGTGGCGCAGTGGATAGCGCATCGGATTCCTAGGTCTGGTTGTTAATCTGGCGGAATTATCCGGTGGTCGCGGGTTCGAATCCCGTCTCGGGCTGAGTTTTTTGGCATTTTCGTCATACGGAAAAACTAGAGATATTTTTCTGATTGTCCTCAAAAAAATAACAACGATCTTTTAAAAAAAGTTCTTTTCAAAAAAAAATGTGATTGTGCATTTCAAACAACAGGTCACAGGTTCGATTCCTTTCTCGTTTCATCTTTTATAACTTTTTTGTCACAGTTTTGGTCAGAGTAAGCTCATCTGCTATATTTAACATTACTGTAAGAAAATTAGAAAACTCAAAAATAACAACGACAATGTTATTTTTTATCTTCAAAACCTTGAACTTCCTTTTCCATTTCTACAGTAACTTTTCAAAGAAATTTAGATGTCGCTGCTTTAAATGCCTTGAAAGGTAATTTAAAAATTTTTAATTTAGATTCAGTTATTTTTATATTATTTGGTACAGCTGTTTTTTTGTAATAACATTCGTGGTTACTTTTGAAAAGATAAACTACTTTTTTAATGTGTATGTCCCCGTTTTTGTCAAAAACTTCTTCTTGTCTTTCTAAAAATTACTGTTCGAATAATAAGATACCCAAAAATTACAATGACAACTGGCGTTTTTTAAATTTTCCCAATTTAAGAGAATGGGAAGTCTGATACATTTTTTTCGAACTAAATCTTTCATTTCTACAGTAACCTTTCAAGTAATTCGAATGTCGCCCTTTCGGAATGCATGAATCTACTGTTTTTCATCTAGTCATTTTTAAAAAATCCGTATCATTGGTGATTCACATATTACTATATTGTCCACTAAAAATGGGATCAGAAACATTATTGATTTTGCTGATGGGGCAGTTGTAGAGTAACTTTTTGTTGTCCTTATAAAGTTGTACTATTGCCTTTTAATAACTGATAGAAAAAAAGTTTAATTCTAATGTTTAATGAAGAAAATTGTGTAAAGAAAGATAAAGTAAAAAGCAGCAAAGCAAAAAATTGAGGAGAGATGCGTTTTTGCTAAACTTTGGCTGAATCAAAGTAACATGAAGGTTCATTAGTAAACTATATTTTAAAATCGATCAAGAACAAAAGATGCAACAGTTTTGCAATTGTAGATCTACAATTAGCAGTGTCTCAAACCTTCGATAAAGAGAACAATAAATACTACAAAACTAATGAGAAAAACACAAAGCAATGGATTATTTCAAGATTTTTATTAAATTGACAAAATGCTGACAATACAATACATATTCAACAACGAGAAAAAATAAAGAAAAGAGAAAAAAATAAGTTGAGAATCATAGGTTAAAATGAAGCGGTATGGGAAGAGGTTTGGGGATGATGAAAGGCATGGATTTATTTCTTGTATGCGGCCATTTCTTTTTCATAACGTTTCTTGTCATCAGCAGCCATCTTTTCCCACTTGCTCTTATCCTTCAAGGTATTCCATTCAGCACCAGCAGCTTTAGCCTAAAAAATTGAATGTTATACTTCTAGTTCCACAACAGAAAGAGAAAAATAAACTTACAACATCAGTAACACCCATTCCAGGTTTGGTAAGGCGGGCACGATTTTCAGCAAGCCAGATCATGTAACCAGATTTTCCGCGTTTTGGTGCATTGGGATCCTAAAAAATAATGAATGAGAATGATAGAGTAGTATTTTACAACAAGGTTACTTACTTTATCTTTCTTTCCGCGTTTAACTTTAGCAGGAGAAGCTTTTGGAGCTGCAGATTTCTTGGAAACAACTGGAGCAGTTTTAGTTGGAGATTTCTTGGTTGTTGCAGCAGCAGATCTTTGTGGACGAGCCATGATTAGATGAGATGTTTAATGAGAAAGAGAAGAAAAAGATTCTATAAATGAAAAAATATTAGAATTATTCACATATTTTTTTTACATAAAACCTCACGAATAAAAATAAAGGGAGGAAAAGAAAAATAAAGCCAAACGCGAACTGTATCAAGCCGATAGAATAAAATGGAGGGAAAAAACCTATGCAAAAAGGAGGGGAGATGATGCCAATCCAAACAAAAAAAATGGCGCGCAAAAAAACAACGAAGAAAAGGAGGATGGAAAAAGGAAAGGAGGAGGAGAGAAAGAAATGCCAACAACGAAAAGAAAAAGAGCCAGGAAAAAAGAGTAGAATTCGGAGGTCCATCTATCCGCAGCATTTTTTATCCTCCTGCTGTGCTAATAATAAAGTAAAATTATGCCAAAGAAAACCATTGCAGCAACAACCCGAAAAAAAATTTGAGAGAAAATTAATAATCAATTGAGAGCGAAAAAAACCTTGTGCTAAAAATTGCAAAACACAAAAAAAAATCAGTTGGTTCTTTGTTGATCGAGAAAGGACGCAACGCCAAACATAAAAATTATAAATTTTCCCTCCTTTTTTTGGCTTGTTACCGTAATGCTGAAGATTGATTTTAAACAATTTTTACAGATTCCAATTATTTTAATTAAATTTTTAAACAGAAAATTTTTACATCTTTTTTGTTACAGTTGAGTAAAAGTATCAAAATATGGTGCAAAAGAAAATAACAACAGAATTGAAGTTTTATTATGTCGAGGATAGCAAAAATTAGTCTTACAAAAAGCACAGAAAATTTTTCGTTCTTTTTAACAACGCTTCAACCAGTACCTTACTATTTAAGATATCATAGCAACATTTACATATGATTTTTATGAAAAATGCAACTGAATAATTTAATAGTTACAAATATCTGTAAAAGTTCTTTGTTAATTGCAATTAAAAGTCTTCAGATTATCCAAGTTTTTAATATTGCCGTAAACTTTCATGTCATATCCATCATTTAAATTGGAGGGAAAGATATACAACTAATTTATGATTTTTTTTTAAATTTTAAATTAAAAAGATGTATTATAAATTGAATAAAGAACAAGACTTGCGTTTCAGCCCTTTTAAGAAAACCTTTGGTTCTAAACTTTTCGTTATTGCTTGCTTGACCGAAAGTTACTTAAAAAAAATTTAAAAAAGCAAAAATACTGCACAACACACAAACATTTCCACTTTTTTAGTCATCACCAGCAGTGCTGGCGGTTTTTCGGTTTTCGGATCGGTTTTCGGTTCGGTTTCGGTCCGGTTCGGTCCGGTTTTTCGGTTATCCGAACCGAAAACCGAAGATCTTCGGTTTCGGTCCGGTTAACCGAAACCGAAAACCGTAGAGGTCCGGTTTCGGTTGATTTCGGTTGGAGATTTTTCCCATTTTTTGCCAATTCACAACGGAAAGGTTAGATATGATAATAAATTTTCAACTTCAAAAATGGTGTTTTGAACTCATTTTAGGTTAAAATTAAAAATTATAAGATATTGAGGGCTGATATTAACAAAGAGGTACTTTTTGGGGCATTTTAAACCTGCAAATTTTTAATTTGGCCCCATTTGCGTTCGGTTTTTTTTCGGTTTTTCAGTCAACCGAAACCGAAACCGAACCGAAAACCGAAGGCATTCGGTTTCGGTCCCGTCAACCGAAACCGAAAACCGGATAAGTCCGGTTTCGGTCCGGTTAACCGAAACCGAAAACCGTAGAGGTCCGGTTTCGGTTGATTTCGGTTGGAGATTTTTCCCATTTTTTGCCAATTCACAACGGAAAGGTTAGATATGATAATAAATTTTCAACTTCAAAAATGGTGTTTTGAACTCATTTTAGGTTAAAATTAAAAATTATAAGATATTGAGGGCTGATATTAACAAAGAGGTACTTTTTGGGGCATTTTAAACCTGCAAATTTTTAATTTGGCCCCATTTGCGTTCGGTTTTTTTTCGGTTTTTCAGTCAACCGAAACCGAAACCGAACCGAAAACCGAAGGCATTCGGTTTCGGTCCCGTCAACCGAAACCGAAAACCGGATAAGTCCGGTTTCGGTCCGGTTAACCGAAACCGGAAACCGAAGAAATTCGGATAACCGCCAGCACTGATCACCAGGCTCAGGGATGCGAACCCCGGCCTTCTGCGTCAAAGCGCAGGCTGTTACCAGTGAGCTATGCAGTACCACGAAAGAACTGTTCCGAGTTTGAACTTATCGTTCCTCACATTTTTTTATTTTGAAAAAATGTATGCTTGTAAAAAAATTATATGAAAAATTAAAAAGCTTCCAAACTTCGATCATAATCTTCAAATAAAAGTTTAATTTCCCCATATTTTGTTTTCTCATACCCAAAATATCTTACTGCAATTCGAACATCTTGATCTTTCGTTTACATAAATCATCGTATTGTAGATTTTGATACCAAAAGATTTGCTTTATCCGTTACTAATGCTTTTACAACATATAATCCAGTTCGAAGCTTTGGATTACCCGTAGATAATACTAACTTTTTAAATTTACTACGACAAGAATCTGTAATAATTTCTACCATACAACTGTAATGACCAAAAGAAGAAATGACTTTTAGTACTTGGGTCAAAATTGTAATAAATTCGTGCAGTAAGAATTTTCCCTATTTATAATAGTTTTTCGAAGTCACAAAAGACAGAACAAGTTTTTATTTAACCTTTCATATCACAAAGAGAGACAAGAATAAATACTCGAATACATATTAAATAAGAAATACACGAACAATATTATTAAAGATTGTATTTAATGTATGGAATTTCAACATCTTCACCAGCTTCATCATTGCAAGCAGCTTCAAGAACAATTGATTTTCGATATGCAGGTACTTTTGAATGGGATACATGTTCAACCGCGTCAACAACATTCATACCAAGACGTTCCCGAGCTTTGGCAGATTGGAAGAAAGCATATAATAAGCTAACACCGGAAGACAGCATTGCAACTTCTAAGCCACCAGATACTTCCTAAAAATATGAAAATTAAATATACTCAACAAAAGCGAAAAAAACTTACAGTAATTTTATCAATCAATTCCTGCAATTTCATCGGTCCTTTGATTTCAATTCGATCCCAAAGAGTAAAATCTTTGCCATTGTAAGTTTTCTTCGGAGCTCCAATTGGTTCAGAAAAGGCATACAAAGGAAGGGCAAGATTAACAAATCCACATTTCATGCGTTCTGATGAAACTTCTTTTGAGAAAGCACGCATATCAATAATCTTGTAAAGTTCAACTCCAACAAGTCCAGCCACAAGAGCAGTTGTAGTTGCAAGAGCCGGAATAATGCGACCAGCAATTTGTTTAGTTTGCATAACATCAGCAGCATTGATATCATAATTTTCAGCACGAAGATTTGATGCAGCTGTTACAAATTCCATGTGATGATTTGTGTCATCATCTTTTTCAAAGTCAATAGGATCAAGAGTTGTACGAATATTCAAACGTGCAAGAGAAAGTTTAAGTTGTTCCACTTGAGTTTCAGTATCGTCTTCCATATTATCTTGTGCACTTGCTTCTTCTTCAGTTACAGCAATTCGAACACCAGCTCTAGGTTCAAAAGGTTCAGGCTTGAAATCTTGAATAACTTCAGCGATACGATTACGATCCATGATGGGTTGAAGACGGTATTGTTGAGCACGAAGAATGGAAGCAGCATAAACAAATTCAAAATGAGTTGGCTAAAAAAGGATTATTAGTATTGTAACAGCAATATAAACAAAACTAACATTATTAACATCAAAATCCAAAGCATGGGGACATCGCTTTGTACCAGACCAAAACTTAACACCTTGAGATGTAAGTTGTTCAGCAGGGAAATTGTGAAGCAGCTGAGCAATTTGATTATGGTAATATTGTTGGAAGAGATCACAAGCCCATGTAATACAATCTTCAGGTTTCTTTGGTCGATCATCAACAAGTGCCCGCTTTACAGTATTCAAAACTTGATACCGCTGGGTTGGATTCATACTTTCAATGCGTTCCAAAAATTGACGTTCATCAGCAACAAATTGATTTGTAGTTTCTGCAGGATTTGTAAAAAGTCCTTGAAACATTTCACGAGCCCATTGAATTGTATGTTGAATTTCATATGGGAAATTTTTAAGAGTACAAATTGGGATATCTTTTTCTGGAGGATCATTTGAAGATGAATAAGATTCAGTGACATGAGGGTAGACGACTTGAGTATTGCCCTTTGTACCCATTGTTCCAGATTCAAGAAGAGGAAGATGATAATAAACACAACGACGATCCATATATCTCCCTAAAAATGTTGGAAAAATTAGCACACATTCATTTACAAAAAGAAAAGGAGCTTACGAGCATCAATATTATCAAGGGCATTTGTAACGCAATCAATGTCAGAAAAGAAGTCATCATTGAAAATTGCTTCGGTATCTTCTGCAACTCGATCAGCTAAAGCAACAATATTCATTTTTCGATTAAAGCCTTTTACAGCTTCAGCAGCACATTCAGACTTCTTTTTCTAAAAACAAGTGATTAATATAAGTCTAAAGTTAATAAAAAACTTACTCCAACATCATTTTTCCGGAAAAGGAACTGTCGGTTCAAGTTGCTAACTTCAATTTGATCCATATCAGTGATTTTAATTTTTGAACCTTCTGCAGTTCCAATTCCCATCATTGCATAATTCTTTAGAAGTTCACAGCCAATTGCACCGGCACCAACGATGAAAGGACTGCACTTTTGAACTTCTTCAACGAAATCCCAACCAAAAACTGCTGCTTGACCATCGTAACGATTGTGATGAGGTTTAAAATTTTCTTCACTAAGAGTATCCAAATCCTTTCGAACAACAGCAGGTAATGCTTCAACATTATCAACATAGAGAAATCCTTTCAATGGAGTTGTATGATGAGTTATAGCTTTCATAACTTCTTGAGCAGTTATTCCACCAATGATTGAAGCAACAGGTTGAAGATTTCCATTCGAGGTATAAGAAAAGATCTTTGCAAATTCTGATGGAATTTCAGGTTCTTTTGGAAGACGAGCAATAACATCATCACCTTCTCCAGAAGAAAAAGGATTTGGACGACGACCATGTTCATTAACGAATTTGTAAAGAGCTTGGAATAGCTCATGCAAATGAGCAGGTGATTCAAATTTCATAAAATCCCATTCCAAAAATGTTGGATCAGTCAAAGATTCTTCCAGAGTTTTGTATTTAACTTCAAAGGGTACTTTAACTTGTTTGGCACGACCACCTTCAGTATATTCACCAAAGTTAACAGCAGCATCCCCGATATTGAATACACTTTTACCTATAAATGAGTTAATTATACGACATTCATACAAGTTTTACAAGCTTACTTTTAACAGTAATTTTAATAGGTTCATATCCATTTAGCTCCGTACAACCTTTAACTTCATCAAATTGAACATAGTCACCAGTTTCAAGGCCATGAAGAGCTCCATCCAATGTTGTAACGTCACCATTCAAAGTATTGATATGTTCAAGCCAGACTTCTTTTGGTGGTTCACCATCAACATCATCAATTCGAAAAGCATCACCCAAATCGGCAAAAACATAACCAAAGAGACCAGCAAGGTCAGCAGAGATGAAAAGTGTATCAGATTGACGGCCCCAATTATTAATTTTAATTTGTTCATCAAAAGAGTAATCCGTTAAAACAATAACCTAAAGAAAAAAGGATTAGAGAAGCATGGGAAGAAGGACAAAAAGGACATACATTAAATTTTTTGATGAGATCAGAAGTTAAAGTTTCAGTTGAAAGACTGCACGTAACACTATCATTAAGTTCTTCAATTTTGGAGAAACAGGCTTCAGCACGATTCTTTCCAATATCTTCTTCATTAAGGTAATACTGTGCAGAGAGATCATTCCAGGTAACGGTTTTTGTATCATGAAGAGTAACATGCCGAACTCCACCCAATACAAGATTCTTTGCAACTTCAACTCCAACAGATCCAATACCAGATACCATTACATTTGCAGATCGAAGCCGAAACATTGCAGTTTGTCCAAGAGCATAACTAAAAAATCAATATTTATTTCTAAGGCATACATCAGTGATGAAAAGCTTACATTTGTCGAGAATATAAATTGACGTCAAGAACATCACTTAATTCTTGCTGCTTTGAATCACCGTTTTGTGCCATCTTCCTTCCAAAAACTTGTTTGTATTGTCGGTAAATAGCTGTTTAGTGTTTCTGAAAAAGGGTAAAATAAAAATAGTAATAATTATTAATAATTTTAACAGTGGAAAATTCGCGAATGTAAAGAGTAAAAAATGGAGAAAAAACTTTGACGAACGAAAAAATGGGTTTTTTTATTCTCATCATAATCTTGTTCAAAGAATTCTCAACACGAAAAACGCGAGAGAGAGAAAAGTCTTTTGTTTAAATTTATGTTGGACGAGAAGTTTCGAGAGAGAGTTGTTGGAGGAAAAGAGAGATGAAAAAGCTAACAGTTTTTTAATGTAAAAAATAGAAAAGCTTTAAAAAGGCATATACATTTCCAAGCTCTTTATCAAAAACTTTATAGCAAATTTAAATAAAGATTTATAAAAAAAGATAACGAAAGAAAATGTTTGACAGAAATTTTGTGCAAAGTTTTTGCGTTTAAAAGAAAAAATTGAATACGTTGACTCAGACATACATTGGAGTTTGTTTGGCTTTTGATGAAATTCTTTTTTGTCGTAAAATTTGTAAGAATGTAAACCATTGTTCCTTACAAAAATGCAATACAGATACAAAAAAAGTACAACAAAAAATAGTAGTAGACTCAAAGTAAGATTTTTGGGTAAGCAAGAAGTTACAAAAATTGAAATTTAAACTCAACTTCTTTAGAAAAAATTTTAAAGTTTTGACTAGATGACCTAATTTTGTTATTTTTAGAATAGCTTATAAGAATTATATGTAAACATCTGTTTCTTGTTACTGTAAAAGTTCAATAAAATAAGTATCAATAATTTTCACGAAACTGAAGATGAGTCTTATTTTAGTGAAAAAAAGTTACAAAGTAATAATTACTTACAAACAGACAAATTGCTAAAAATAATAGCTCTTAATCTTTAGAAATTACACATTGAAAAAGTTAAAGAAAGATATTAATTTTGTTAGTAAAATAAGTATTAATTCCTGTCTTCAAAAAGTTGTAGACAAAAAAACTAAGGTTCACTTTTTACTTTAAAACTATAAATTTGCATAAATGTAAGCAAAGACCAAAACTGTAAAAGACATTAAATTCGGTGGATTAAATTAATGATCTCCTGATTTTGGAATACATTGCTAATGATTACAACAAATACTGTATTATTCTACACATTATTTAACCGCAGTCTACAGTATCCAAGGCTGCTTAAGTTTTATAAAAAGTGATTTCAGTTTTGTTTCGTTGTGTTATTTTTTTCTCTGCCATAAATGTTAGTTACCTTTTAAAAATTCCTATAATTTAACCACATAAAAATTTGTTAACTAAGAAATGCAACTAAATTTCATAAAGTTATTATTTTTTGAATAGAAAAGACCAACTTTAATTGAATTTTGAATTACTGAAAAAAAGAAAATGTAATGAGAAAAGTCAATAAAACTGACTTTTAATAAAAAAAATGTTAATAAATATAAAGTAATTCGAAGAAGAAATCATGGAAATATAATTCTTTTTTTGTACAAAATGTAAAGGTTTTTTGCAGAAAGAAAACAAGTAATTGTGTGCTTTTAAACATTGCTTTTAATTCTTGGTAAAGTTGGAAAAACTGACAATAAAAAAAAAGTTTCATGTCTTTTTTTAAGGTAAATGGTAGCTGTCTAAAGGAAGCTGCTTCAGTTTATTAAAAAATTGACTTTTAAAAATCGAAATCTTAAAATGTTTGTTTTAAGTTTGTTTATGCAGATTTTTCATTGTACAAGAATGACACGTCGTGATAATATGCAAATTTGCAAAATTTAGAGAATTTGGCTAAGATTTTTCAAGAAAATTTTTTTCTGAAGCAAATGAGCGTCAAAGGTTTGCAGACTTGTAAAAATTTGCATATTACCACTTGTGTGTGTTGGGTAGACAGAAACAATTTCGAAGGCATTCCTTTGATCTTGTCTAGACGGCGGTAAAAAATCATAGATATTTTTTTGAGTTTGGAGCGGGTACGTGCCTAGATAATGTCCTTGTTTTTGGACTTCTGATTTCGATTTTTTTGTTTAAAAAATTTTGCAGGCTTTTTATTCAAATTTGTTTCATTAATTTCCCTCTAGTTATTGTTAAACATTTTTTCCTTAGTAAAAATTTTAAAAATTGATGAAAGTGTTCGTTTGACCTCGAAGTCGTGTCAATTGTCGGTGTCATCGGCATCTTCTTTTTTGGGTATCAAAAATTGGTACACTTTATTTATTGCCTTGTGTTTGTTTAAAATATTTAAATAACTTAAACTGGTCCTCCTTTTTCTTCTTTTTTTCGGAGGAGGTGTAAATATACATTTTCCCTTGATTTGTTTTAAAAGAACCAAAGTAATTAATCAAATCTTTCATGGACAAAAAAGAGGGAGAATGATGGGGAACGAGTGTTCAAAAATGGTAACAAAGATAAATGAACGATGTTGATGATTATCTTCAACAAAAAAATTGCGCGGGATTTAATTGACTGAAAAATATAAATTTTTTGAAGTTGATTAAATTTTTTACTTTTTTAAAATTGTTATTGCCTAAATTTTTGGGATACCATGAATTGTCATTAGTTTATGCAATTTTTTTTCATTGGTTCTTAAAGTCTCTTAAGAATTGTCCAAATCTAATATTGGGTATTTTAAGGATAAGGGGAAGCCCAAATTTAATCTTTTTAAAAGCAAGCGGCAAAGATCAAAGGAATAAATCTCACCGAGGTGGTTTAAAAATTTCATAAAAATACTCGACGTCAGATCTGGGCAATTCCTTGTATCTATGTAAATTTTTATTGATCGTATTTAATAAGTGCTTCCACATGTAACAACCTGATCCCTGATTTTGTTAATCGGGAAAGATCTCAAACAAGAGTTAATGATTTGTTTTTATGCAAATTTTTTAAAATTCCACTTTTGGTTTTATTTTTTACTGCTAATTACAGTAATTTTATGGATACTGGCTATCAGTTGTAAAAGTCTTCAAAAAAATTAAGAAAACTTTTAAAAAAATTAACCAAAAACTGTAAAACATTGATAGAGCTTTATTCGCATTTATGTTCAAAAATTCTGAATCCATTCGTAATCCTTCTTCAAATTCATAAATTCAGTGTTCACTTTAAAGTCATAAAAAATCTAAAAACACCTTTTAAAAATAACATTATCATTTTATACTTTATTTTTAAAATAAATAAATACCCCAATTCAAAGAAATTGTACTTACTTTTTTTCTTACTTTTATTATATTTTTGTTTTACCCCCATGACGACGATTTAACGACTTCCATTTCACTTTTTTAAGTTTTATGAAAAAGTTTTATTTTCATTGCCTCCACAAAAACTAAAAAAGCTTCGATAAACTTCTTCTATTTTTTGCCGTTGGAAAAAATTTGTTGTTTTTGAAAAAACAAACATTGCTTCTTTTCTTTGGTTACCGTAATCTTGTGTCTCTTTCTAACAAAATTTTTGCTCGTCATCTCTCTTTTTTCAACGTTTATTTTCGATACATATTAATGTTTTTGATGACACAAAAAAAAGATAGAAAAAACAAAAGAAATTCGTTAATCGAATTTCGAAGAAAACAAAAAATAGAATATCATTTTAGTTAGCTTTAAAAAAATGAAGAGTATTTTAGATACAAAAAAGCTGTCTAAAAATTGTTGTTTTTTCATGCTTTTCAAAAATTATTATTATAAAAACATAATAATTTTTGGGAGGGATATTTTTGGTTAAAATAAAGTCATTTTTAAATTATTTTTTCTTTGCCTTCTTCGAAAAAAGCTTGTTCAAAAAAGAGAGAGATTTTTCAATTATAATTTTCAACATAAAAAGGTTCTCTTTTTCATGTTTTGTCAAGCTTCTCAATAAATATTATTTTTATTTTGTTCTTTAAAATTGGATAGATATTAGACATGTTAAAAGAGAGTCCGTTTTGCCACCCCGAAATATCTTACCATATAAGCTCATGTCTTTTTTTGTCGTTCAAAAGCAACAGATTTTTCAACAACTTTTTTTCTGTCGTTTCTCTAAAAATTCTTTTAACGGATGCTTTTCAAAACAGAAAAAAGAAATTAATTGAATCGTCAAAATGAGCGAAAAATTTCATTTTTTCGGCATCCTTTCTTTTTTGAGATTTTCGAGAATTAGTTTTGTTTTATTTTCTTTCCAGCCCCCTTTTGAAATTAATCTAACAAGTGTGACTTCTTCGAAAAGGAACGTCCCAAAAACGGCATCTTTTATATTTTTGGGAAAAAACATAAGTTATGCAAATTAGGAAGCCCCCAAAAAGGTGTAAAAAAATAAACGAACATTGAAAATTTTTAGGGCCA
The DNA here is from genome assembly GCA_024447195.1 of Panagrolaimus sp. LJ2414. Classification (NCBI taxonomy): domain Eukaryota; kingdom Metazoa; phylum Nematoda; class Chromadorea; order Rhabditida; family Panagrolaimidae; genus Panagrolaimus; species Panagrolaimus sp. LJ2414. The sequence continues at coordinate 1,177,863 of JAMRXY010000046.1, forward strand.
AGGTGAAGTCTGAGTCCGTTTTTCTTCGTTGAATTTTTTTCATTTTTTTGATAGAAAAAACTGCAAAAAAAAAGAATCGCGTTGTAAAAAACAATGAAAACTCCCGGAACTTTTTTTTGATCATTTCTTTTTTGCCGCATTTTGCCGACGATGTTTTTCTTTCTAATTTTTTTCGCTGTTGAATGCAATAATTTCCATAGAAAAGATTATTACTGTAATAATGGGATATAAAAAAGAGAAAATCTTAGACCTTATTTTGCTTGAATTCTTGTTAAACTATAAATTATCAGGTCATTAAGATCAGATTTAATAGTTTTTAAAAGTAGTTTAGTTTTATTTTATTTGACGTTACAAAACAACCACCTTTTTCTGGGAAGTTTTTTTAAAAACCGACAAACAAAATTTGCATAGCACAAATTCTTGTAACATATAAGACGCCCATATGAAAAATGTTTTAGGCAGAGGGTCGAAAATGACCGTTTTAAAAATAAAATTTCACCCCTTTTTCGACTAGAGTTTTGGACCATTTTCTGTAAATCAACACAGATTTTTTTTCAAGTTGGGGTTTCAATGAAATTGTGTAACTTTTTTCACTGCCTTGGGTCAACTTGAGAACTCATGGAATTTGTGTAACTTTTTTCAACGACTTGGGTCAACTTCAGTTTTGCCTGTTTTTCGGAATGTTTTTTCACCCCTTTTTTCTCGACTTGGGAAATCCACAGTTTTCCGCAAATCTTCTAATTCTTTACAAATTTTAAAATTTTAGCCTATTTCTGATGTTGAGATTTTTTCAACATCAGAATTCATCAAATTTTGAAAATTCAACTCATTTTTTTCCAACGGTTGGAAATTTTTCACTTTTCCAACCGTTGGAAATCCTTCACTTTTCCAACCGTTGGAAATTTTTCATTTTTCCAACCGTTGGAAATTTCTGGGTCATTTTGGGATGAAATGCAAAAAGTCAGAGCTGGGGGTCGAACTCAGGTCTTGAACCCTGACGCACTACCAACTGCGCCATTGAAACATGTACTTGGAAGCTCAAAAAAGGTTTATCAAGAGAAGCAAATGTTTTTTTTATTTGTTCATTCTTTTTGGCAGAGTGTGACCGGCATTTGCTTCTCTTGATAAACCTTTTTTGAGCTTCCAAGTACATGTCTCAATGGCGCAGTTGGTAGTGCGTCAGGGTTCAAGACCTGAGTTCGACCCCCAGCTCTGACTTTTTGCATTTCATCCCAAAATGACCCAGAAATTTCCAACGGTTGGAAAAGTGAAGGATTTCCAACCGTTGGAAAAGTGAAGGATTTCCAACCGTTGGAAAAGTGAAGGATTTCCAACCGTTGGAAAAAAATGAGTTGAATTTTCAAAATTTGATGAATTCTGAAGTTGAAAAAATCTCAACATCAGAAATCGTCTAAAATTTCGAATTCTGCGTCAACTTCTTGGAACTCAATAAAATTGGTAAAATTCTTTAACTCTTTTGAAAAAAGTTACACAAATTCCATGAGTTCTCAAGTTGACCCAAGTCGGTGAAAAAAGTTACACAAATTCTATGAGTTCTCAAGTTGAACCAAGTCGGTGAAAAAATTTACACAAATTCCATGAGTTCTCAAGTTGACCCGAGGCAGTGAAAAAAGTTACACAATTTCATTGAAAACCCAACTTGAACTTTGGAAAAAACCTCCGGCTTCACAAAAGGCCAAACCAATTCGTATGTGTCAATTGGCATTTTATTTTAGCCTTTTTGACCCCCCTGCCTAAAACTTTTTTCATATGGGCGTCTTATATTAAAAAGCTTGCAGACAAACTAAACAATAATTGAGTTTTTTAATCAAAAGTTTTATGTTTTTACTTTTCTTTTGTTATTCTCTCATTAATAAATTTCGTTCAATAAATTTGTAACTGTTTTAGAATCAATTTGGCATTTTTAAGGTTTGTTCTAAAGAATTTTAAAATTTGTGTTTTAATTTCGACAATTTTTTTAAAGGTTTATTATTGCTTTTAAAATTGCTAACTTTAATTTATAACTGAAACGTAATAATTTAAAAAATTTGCATATTTTGCAAGATTTTTTATTGCCCTAATGTTCTCCTTTTTTGGCAAACACATATCTGTCTTTGGATTAACTTCTTCCGATTCATTGCTTCATCTTCTTCAAAAAAACTATGAACAGATACCATTTTTTTGTATATCCGGAACAGAAAAAAACTAATTTTTTACTGTCATTTTTCAACTCATTCACACATTTGTCTCTCCCCAAACAACTTTTTTTAGCTGTTTTTTTTACAATTTTTTATGTTTTCTTTGTTAACAACTTTTTTATGCAAATTAATGAACTGTACCGTTCTTCTTCTTCTCTCTCCTTTTTCCGGTTCCATCAAATTTCGACAACTTTGAAAACTCATTTTTCACACCACAAAAGTGTCAACTTCTTTTTTTTCAACAGTTTTTTATATCTCATTTTCAAAAAAGAGGTAATTTTTCAAATCCCAAAACAAATGACCAAGGCTATTGTTTGTTTGGATTCGATTCTCTGGAAGAAATATATAGACTTTTTTGCTGCTCTAATTCACTCTTCTTTTTTATGCCTGTCGTCATTGTTCCACCCAAAAAAGATGTCTTCAATGTCTTCAATGACATCAAAAAAACATCTCACTTCCAGAAAAAACTGACAAAAAACTACTTGAAAAGAGGGAGTTCATGGATTTTTTTTAAAAAAAAATATCAAAAAAAGAAAACAATAAAATCGACATAACAATAGCAATTAAATTCTGCGCATCATCGTTTTTCCCTTTTTTTCTTCGGCAAAAAAAGTCTACGCAAAAAAAATTTCGTGTGCAGTCGTTTTTTTTATATCCATCTGTTTCTGCTGGGGTTGCTTCTGGGAGTAAACCTTTTTACATGTTCCCCCCCCCCCCCCCCCCCTCAGGAGAAAGACCTTCTCTTAGAGAAGATGCAAAAAAATGGGAAGAAAAGGATGATTGCTTCTGGGGGGTGAATGAAAAAAAAAACACTGAATGAGTGCTCATTTTTGGGGTGGATTTTTTTATATTACTTTTTCAAAAAAACTTGAAACGAGTCAATTTTTTTTGTTTTGTTTCTATTTTTTTCGTTCATTTTCATTGTCGCGCGTGGAAGTTGAAATAAAAAGGACACCCCTTTTTTGAAAACTTTGAAACTGCGTTTTTCAAAAAAGAATAAAAAACTTTGAAAGAAAGAAAGGAAACTGTAGGTGGCAAAAATAAGAAAGAAATAGAGCTTCCAAGAAAATACCCATACCTTTTTTTCGCTCTTTCTTGGTTACCCGCAGGTGGTAATATATATTTTTTTGAAAGGTTTTTTTTAATGAATTGAAATTGAATTTTAATGCTAAACTTTTTTTATTTATTGAATTTTAGTAGATTGAAAAAGAAGGTTAAAGTTGGGGTTTTTTACAAAATTTATTCGATATGTTGTTTTTCGAAATAGCTGGAAGAAGTTGTTGTTAAAAATTGAGCAATTTTATTTCATTATTTTTTATGGATGAGAATGTAGTAGTAACATGTCAGATGACTCACTTATAGACATCAAGAAAATGTTATGATGAAATTTAAAAACGCTCTTGTTTCAGAAATTTGTGAGAATAGTTTTACGCAAATTTTCAGTAATAAAATTTACTTTTAAACCTATTTCTAATTTTGCGATAATTGCTAAAAAGTTACTAGATTTTCTAAAAATTTGCATAATTGTTTCTTAAGTTTTTAAGGATTATTTTAAATTCTAAATCTAAGTATTCAATCATTTATATTTTCTTATTGTAAAAAGAAAATAAAGTTTAATACTATTTTTGACCAATTTTTCAAAAAAAAGCTATATTAGATCAGCTCAAAAAAAGTATTTCCGTTAAAAAATTGCTCATATCTTCTTTTCTTTTTTGTGCTTCCTCAAAAGCTAAAGAAAGCTATAAACATTGAATTCCTTTTCTCTTTTTTCCTTCAAACTTTTGATTTTTTCATTTCCCTTAAAGCAAGAAAAAAAGAAGAAGTTTTAGTCATTTCGAGAGTAACAGAAACATCTGGAAATCATTTTTCTAAAGCGGACATCAAAAGATCGATCAAAATATATGCCTGCCTTCTTCTTTTTTTGTGACTTACTTTTTTTACGAGTTTTTTCTTCTGCTTTTTGCCGATCGTGAAAAATCGTTTCTTTTTTTGATGATTCTTCTTTTACTTCATATTTTTTTGGAAAAGAAGAAGGAGAAGATAAAGCTAACATTTAGCTAAAAATATAAAGAAAGAAGAAATGGGGATAAATTGCGCGATATTTTAGTGCTTTTCCTGGGATATATCTTTTTTGTGAGATCGGGAAAATAAATAAACGGATTTGTGAAAGAAAAATAAATCGCTAGCGGCAGCTAATTTGAATACTAGAAAAATTGCTTTCATTAATGATCGAAGAAATTTAATAAATTAATAGATTCATTTTTTAATCAGGAAAACTTTATCTGTCAAACAATGGTTTGTTACTTTTCTTTCGGTTTTCTATTGCGGTGCCTCAGTGGTAGCTCAGGTGGAAGTCCTATCTCGTTATTTTTAAAATTTGCATAAACATTTTGATATTTTTAAAATTTGCATAAATAAATGATGCTTTTTTTGATTAACTGTCACATTTCTGTGATACCAAATATTTATTCATTTTTTGACTAATTTTTGCTCCTTTTAAGTAATTCAAAAATCTAAAAAATTTTGCTTTATAAAAATTTGCATTACCTATATTTTTGTTTATCCTTATTTATAAAATGATGCTTCTGAAAAATCGAATTTTTGTGAAATATCAAAATCAAGCTATCAAGCTTGCTGGCTACCTAGCTGACATGCTACCACCTATCTCGCAGTAGTGGAGGATAGTAGTCGATTATTAAAAAAATATTAATATATGTTTACTCAGCTGTTACCCTTACTTTTTCATTTTCCCTGTCTCTCTGTTCATGTCCCTCTATCCCTCTACTATCGCTTCCATATTTGGGAAAGGGGAAAGAATTTTGTACTTCATCGTTTTTTTTTCCATCAATTTTGTCTTTGAAAAAATACAAAATAAATGGTATATATTTTTCAATGAATGAATCAGACAGCATTTTTCCGATTTTTATTTTTTCTACTAATTTTTTAAAACTGTGTTTAACGGTTTTCAGGCAATTTATTAAATGACAAAATTATATGCCTTTAGGGGTTCATTTGATTTGCCATCAAAATCGAAGAAAATATGAATCATTCTTTGACTTGATCCTATCTTGTTTTACCTTAAATCAATCAAATTTTTGATCATTTTTCATCTTTTTTATGCCAGTTTTTATAAAAGTTGTTGCATTTAAACTCATTTTTTTTACCGCGGTTATGATCTTCATTTTTCACGCGACATCTGTCATTTCTTTTTCATGCCTTCATTTTCTTCATTTGATTTCTTTGTTTTTCTCCCTTGATTTTTGGGTTTGTTGATATTTTGATATTTCATTAACAACAAAAATTTATATTCATAACCGTGAAAAGAGATTTTTATTAAAAAAGACCCAAACTGGAAAGAAAAAAAGAAGTAAATCATAATTGTCAAAAATTTATTCATTAAAACTGTCTTCAAAAAAAAGAGTTTTTTCAAATTTGACCTTTTTCTGCCCACTTTTTTTGATGCCATACTTTTGTCTGACGATTGACAAAGTGTGTCTTTTTGTATTTTTATGATTTTGGGTGAAACTTAAAACCGTAATCATCATCATTCTTGTTTGAGGTTATTATTGTCGCCGTCATTTTTCAATGGAAAGAAATAAATAAAAAAGAAGAAGAATAGATCAAAAACTTTTTTTTATGTCTTCTTCTTTTCTTTTTAACTCGTGCCGCACATTAAAAAATTTGCATAACAGTAAACATTTCTCAAACAATCAAAATAAAAAAAGGAGCGGAAAACGGGTGATGGAGAGGGAGGGAGGGCAGATACCCCCAATAAAAAACTTTTTTCTCTTCTTTTTTCTGATTCGTTCTTTCTTTTTTTTCGAAGGCAAAAGTTTCGTTAAAAAAATTTTAAAAAAAAGCATTCAATCTTTTTATTTGTTGGGAGAGAATGCAAAAGGGAGGGGAGATGCACAATTTTTTTTGAATGCGGTTTGTAGAAATCAAAAAAGAAGTATTTTTGAAAAATTCATAAAAAAAGATGACATCGAACAAACACACAGAGAAAAAACAATCATACAACAACCATCAACAATTTTTTTTGTTATGCCCACCTCCCCTTTTTCTTTCCCCTCCTTCGGGCGATTACGGTACTTGTTGTTTTTTTCTTTCGTGTTTTTTTATAATCGTTGAACAAAAAAATCATTCAATTGAGAGAGAAAAAAAATTGCGTTTTCACGCAATTTTCTCTATGATCGCTTTTTTGAAAAATCGGCACGCGACTTTTACCATCAAATATACATATTTAAATGTATGCCATTTTTGTGCCTTTTTTTCGATGGCATCATTTGACAGGTCAATCATCTCTCTCTCTCTCTTTCTTTTTTCCTTCTACCGTCTATAAATCGTTTTATCCGAGTTCCGTCTTTCACTTTTTTGTCCCTTTTTTGATCCAACATGTGCCATCGTGCCATGGCATCATCATCATCAACAAGAACATCGATGCCGTTTTTGATTGACTGCGCAAATACACTTTTTAGTTCGTGCCACTTTTTTTTACTTGATCGAAAAATAAATAAACATGCAAAAAAAAGTATAGGTTCAAAAAGTGACTTGTTTTTCTCAATTAAAGGTCAAGTGGATATTAACAAAATATACAAATAAATTAAAAAACTAATATAAACTTTTTTAAAAGTGTTTTTTTCTTGGTAGTTATTTTTGTAGTCTTTTTTTAATGATGGAAACAAACATTAATTAAGGAAAAGTTTAATTTGGGGAACAATAAAAAATGTGTCAAAAAAAGTTTAAACAAAGGTTACGTTGAAGAAGAAAAGATTAAGGAAATTGATGGTATTTGTTCTTGAGCTTAAGAACTGAAATAAAATTATTAGGTAAGAATCAGTACAGTAGCTTTTTGATGAAAAATGAATTGACTGTAATAACTTTTTTAAAACTTTAAGTGGTCTTAAAAAAGGTACAAATCTTTATTAATCAAATAAAAATAATTAGACAGAAATAATTTAAAGAATTCTCGGTTTAAACCTGAAAATCAGGGATTCATTGATACCTTTTTGGTAAGAAGGATTTTTTGCAGCTTCTGCTATAAAAATATGTTGAATCTCGGATTTTCAAGTTCAGACAGAAAAAAATCGATGCTCTTTAATTATTTTCAGCAATTAAAACCAATTTTGCGAACATTAACATTTATCTAATTTGAATAAACCAAATTTTCTGCCATTTTTAGTTTAAATCATTTTAAAAGCTTTGTTAATTCTTTATTTACTAATTAAATTAGTTGTTTGTCGCGTTTCCATCTTTAATTTCCGATTTTGATTTGTTTAAATCTTAAAAAGATTAAAACTCAACATTTTACTGTAATACTGTAATCCTTCCTTCGTCTTGATCAAATAATATCCATTTTAAAATCTTTCTTTACAAGATTTCCTCTTATTTTTTGCTCTTTAAAAGATTTGTTTATCCGTTTTTCACAAATCCTTTTTTTATCCCTTTCCATGTCTCTCTCTCTCAAAATATATCTATATATTGCATCGAACTTTTTGACTGAACTGAACTGTTTACAACATTTTCGAAGATTCTTTAAGAGCATTGTTTAGACTTGGGGCAGCTAAAAGCTAAAAAGTGACCCCTTAAAAAGTGCCTCGAGAGAAAAATATATTAAATCTAAAGATATTTACAGTTCATCACTTTTTATTATTATTGAAGTTGTTACAAGAAAAGCAGCCCTAAAAACTAAAAAAGCCATAAAAGACACAACAATCAAAAATTTGGATAAATGCATAAAAATCTTCTATCTTTTAAAAAAATTGCATTTTTTCGCGCGATGCTTATCTCTTTTTTGAAAGATCTGAAAATGTCTATGTCCCATTTTTGCTGTTGTTTCAATTTTTATATATGCGTGTCGTGGTCGTGGAACCCAAGAAAGCTATCATCTTTCCCCTTCTTTTTCATTTTTTCTAATATCCATTAATATCTTTTTTTGTGCCATCGATTGATGGCCATATAATTTTTTTCCTATTCTGTGTGTGAGACTTTTTTATATGTCCAAATCCAATGAAACTGACTGAATATGAATGAATGAGTGCCCTCTTTTTACAATAATGGATTTTTGTGCCGTCTTTTTTCTTCCTTGCGCAGCGCGAAATAATTTTTTTCTTCTCCGAAAATTAAACTCCCAAAAAAGCCTGCTTTTGAGAGAGGACCTTTTTCGACGGGGGCTCCAACGCGCTGCTTCACTTTTTTCGTTTACAAAAAAATAGCACGCATTTTGGCACCGCCTTTTTTGTATTTTTTTTGCGTGCCCTTCTTTTTTTCCCTTCGCTTTTTTCTTCTTCGATATCTTCCAAAAATATCGCGCCAAAAAAGTACAATAGAAAGAAAAAAGAAAAAAAGAAAGAATCCTTTCAATTTTCTTCCTTTTTTTGCACAGTCACTTTTTTGTCTATTTTGAGTGAAAAAAAGGACTGAAAAAAATAAATTGGGTGTATTTCTATATTTATTTATTATTCAAATTTTACAATGCCACCAACACACAGTGAAGTAGCAGCAGCAAAAATAGGTGGAATGCCTTTAGGGCCTTTCAAAGTCATGAATAATACTACGGTATGGGTCTTCTTTTCATTCATTCTTTCATAACCTTTTCATTTCTCTTTTTTTTATTAAATGTCTAAAAAATTGAATTGAATCATGTTTGATTTTTGTTTTCACTCTCTCGATCAAAATCAATTCTATTCAAACTCATTTTTTTTTGGAAGGAGTTGATTTGCATTGAATTAATTCAATTTTAAAAAGTATTAAAAAAACAACACACATCGTGACATTTGCATATTTTTTTCTAAAAAGGTTTTCTTCCAATTTTTTGCTAATTTTTCAATTTTCAATGCCTCCATTCTTTTCTTCTATTTTTCTGATTCATGACCTTTTTTTGCAATTTTTTAACAATTTTTTAGACCAAACCGATTAAAGCCGAACCAATTCAATCTCCGCCATTGGCATTTATTTCGGAGACGACGACCCCGTGCACTTCAAAAGGGAAGAAAAAACGTAGCGGAATGTCATCGGGACTTGTTGGGGCTGCGGTGGCATCAGCAATTGTGCCAACCCTTCCACCTCCGCCACTTTCATCCTCAACAACAACCCCAAATTTATCTGGATTTTCAACAACTTCTCCAACAACAATTTCGGCAGCTGGCACTTCCGCTGCAGGGATAACCCAAACCCCATCAACCCTGCTACCCTCCCTTCCACATCCCCTTCAACCCCTTCAAGCCAGCAATGATCATCATCTAAATCTTACATCTGCTGCCGCATTAGCGGCATCCACCTTTCATCATCATCAAAATCCATATCATTCATATCCGGCTTTCGTAGATCCAACTTGTGCAACTCAATATTGGCAAGGAATGAATGGATATGGAATTGATGAAAGTCAATTAGCATATCAATACCCTCAACATCTTCCTTCTACAACTTCCACCACCAACAGCAACAACAACAATAATTCCATAAATAATATTAATAATAATTCAAATTCATCTTCACTTACCAATAATGGAATTCTTGAACTTGGAAAACAGCAAACAACCCCCTATGAAAATTTGGAACCCCTTGGATCTTATGCTCAACAATGGGTCACCTATAATCCATATATCACGGATAACAGCGATAAAATGCTTGATCCAACTACACAATATTTTGATAAAAATTTTTATAATCAACAATTTTCTGTAAGTTTTTTTTCATTTTATATGCTCAACAGAAATTTGCATAAATTTTTTTATCCGGTTTAACCTGAAAATCAGGGAATGGAGCTGATATTTTTGCAATTTGGATCAATTTTTGCTCTAACAAAGCGTTTATAATCCATGATTATCATGTTAAGTAATAACAAAAATGTTAAAGTTTTTATGCAAATTTTCTGATATCAGCCAAGTTTAGTTGTTTTTGTCGGTATTAATTTTTACTTTTGATAATAGTCAGATTAATTCCAAGATCTTTTTTACCCATGATAATCGAAATATTTGATATCATTTACCGTAACCATTTTCAAAAAGTACAGTATCTCATTTACGAAAATATTATTCAAATTTTTTTCTTCAAAAGTTCCAAAACAAAGGCCTCCATGTCTTTGATATTTTGAATTTACTTAAAAAATTATAGCAAAACTGGATTCTTTAGAAACTTTAATTTTTTTCAAAGAGAGGGGATAAGATTATTGTGTTCATCTTTTTTTGGCGGGAAACATGCAAAAAATAACACTCCCCAAAAATGGAAGAAAGAAAGAAGAAAGAAAAAGAAAGATAATAAAAAAATCAGACAGAGTCGATTGACAAGCTCGTAAAAAAAGAAAGAAAGAATCCCGCTTTGAAAATCAATTCATTCATTCATTCGTAAAAATGTATCTCTTTTTTAACTCAAAAAATAAAAGAATGTTTTTTTATCTCTTTCCAATTTTGGCATGACCCAGATTATAATATATATCTCTCTTTCTCTTGTGTTTTATATTTCGCTGATGCAACACTCACTTTTTTTGGGTTGGAGCTCTCTCAATCAGTTTTTTCTCGAAAATTAAAAATTTTGAGGGAGATAGAAAATATACTTAAGTACTCTTTTCCCTTCATTTTCTTGGATGATGATGATGGGGTGTCTAATATAAACCCGAGAAACAAAAAAGTAGACAAAAAATGTATCGGCACAATTCCTTTGATCTTCTTTCTTCTTCTTATCGAAGGCAAAGAAAATGAAGGGAGAAAAAAAAAGTTGAGAAGGATTAGCACTTTTTTTTTCTTGGGCAAAGTAAGCAGCAAAGCTTTTTATTCTTCGATTTTTACATGGCCTTGAAATCCTAACTTTAATTCTACAAACAAGCAAAAAAAGGAAAAGAATCAATTTTGTTTTTATTTATTTTTTCTGATGAAAGCGTGCTGCAAAAAAAAGTAGAAACGCGAAAAACAATCGCGCTTCTTTTTTTGGGGATAGCATTAAACCATCTGCCACTTTTTCTCTAAAAAGGTCTTTAATTTTTATAGATGTTGAAATTTTTTCATTGAAAAAAACAACAAAAAAATAAAGCAAAACACAAACATGAAAAATTGGATGCAAAAAAAGATTTACAAAAATATCAGATTTGAGCATTACAGTAATCTTTTGTTTACAATAAAAAACTTTTAAAACTGCAGTTTTTGAAAAGGTTTTCGAAAAATGAACATGGAGAACTATGTTTTGGACATTTGTGAGAAAAATTTAAAAAAAGATTTCGTTTCGAAATGGTACTTTTTGAATGGTTACTGTAAACCACAGTAAATATCTACGAAGTTACTGTATTTGGTAGTTATAAGATGCTGCTATGACAAAAATAAAATGATCAAAAATTTGCATCACATATCACCAGATATAAAGTGCGTTGCAAAAGTTTATGGCCACCTTGAAAATGACTGTTACTTTATTAAAGAGAAAAGATAATTATTGGAGCCACTGATATTCGGATTCAGCATGTCAGAAAACCTATAAATCCTGGAAATGATCTAAAATAATCCGCCAGTAATATTTTAACAGTAATAATTGTTAAAAATGGGTGTTGCAAAAGTTTATGGCCACCTTTGAAAAAATTTGCATACGAGATGATATTAAGTAACTGGTGTTCAAGGGTTGTTGAATATGCTTATTTTAGCTCATCTATGAAGAAAAATATATAAAATATTCATTAGCGCCGATTTGGCACCATGTCGAAAATACGGTAGTTAGTGTATTTTGGCACTTTTAAGATGCCGAGAAAATGGCAAAAAAGTGAGTTTGGCAAAAAGCTACAAATGCCATTTCATAGCCCTATCTAAGGTTAATAAGTCCCCAAGTTTTCATAGCTCAATCTTATCTAGTTTTCTGTAGCTATAATTTCAAAGTAACACCGAAACATCAAAAAACATAAAATTTTGGTCAAAAAAGCTGAAAAATGGCTGAAGTACGGATTTTCACAATTATGACTACAAAAACCCTGGTAAGATTGAGCTGTGAAACTTTGGGGACTTATTAACCATGGATAGGGCTATGAAATGGCATTTGTAGCTTTTTGCCAAACTCACTTTTTTGCCATTTTCTCGGCATCTTAAAAGTGCCAAAATACACTAACTACCGTATTTTCGACATGGTGCCAAATCGGCGCTAATGAATATTTTATATATTTTTCTTCATAGATGAGCTAAAATAAGCATATTCAACAACCCTTGAACACCAGTTACTTAATATCATCTCGTATGCAAATTTTTTCAAAGGTGGCCATAAACTTTTGCAACACCCATTTTTAACAATTATTACTGTTAAAATATTACTGGCGGATTATTTTAGATCATTTCCAGGATTTATAGGTTTTCTGACATGATGAATCCGAATATCAGTGGCTCCAATAATTATCTTTTCTCTTTAATAAAGTAACAGTCATTTTCAAGGTGGCCATAAACTTTTGCAACGCACTTTATTAAAAATCCCTTTAATAATTTTAGGCAATGCCACAAAATGATGGAGGATTTTCAACTGGACTTAATAATGGCAGCCTTCCAAATCCAGAACTTTATCTTCCACTTGGTTCAATGACTGTCAATTCTACATCTGGACCAAATTCAGCTCAATATCCTCCACCTTCACTTCCAACAAATAACCTTGTTGGGGTTCCTCCTCAACCCCTTCCCCCTCTCCCCCAACAACCCCCATCCGAGGTTGTCCTTCAACCTTCACAAATTCTTCAACAATCAAATAATGGAATTCAACCCCTCGGGCAAACTTCTCCAGATTTTGTCACATCTGCAACAACCCCCAGGCATTGTTCCTCTGTAGGAACTTCAAATCCAAATTCTGGAAGAATTACCGCTGGTGGTGGAGGAGGTAGTTCTCGGGGTCGAAGATCTCGAAGTACCCTCAAAGATTCTGATGATGATGCAAAATCTGATGATCGAGATTGTGAACGTCGAACTGCAAATAATACTCGAGAAAGAATTCGGGTTCGAGATATAAATTCTGCTTTTAAAGAACTTGGAAAAATGTGTACCCAATATATGCCAAATTCAGCTGAAAAGGGCCAAACAAAACTTGGAATCTTGCATCAAGCTGTCAAAGTTATCACAGATTTAGAGGAACAGGTTCGTACTTATGTTATTTTAGCCATATTCAAATTTTTGTAATTGCCGTAACCTTGTGCTGCAATTGAGAGTTAGATCTGTCTTTGATCAAAAAGATGATGTTTTTACTTTAAAAAATTTTGGCACATTTTCCTGGTGACCAAAAATATACCATAGCTTGTGACATCTAATATTCAAATTTATATTTTTTTTAGGTCAGACAACGAAATTTAAATCCTCGAACAGCATGTATGCGCCGACGAGAACAAGCCAATTAATTAACTTCAATTTCCCCCTGAATCACTTTGAACAAAATTACCATCCTTAAAAAATTCAATAAACAATTTATTTCTACAATTTTCTTTCGTTATTTTTGAAATTCATGAACTTTTTAATTTTATTTATTGATAAAAATCAAAAAATCCCGAATGCTTTAATTTTAATTTTTTTTGAAATTTTCTGTGTTTTTTATAACAAAAAAGAGATGACTTCAAAATCTCTTCAATCAACGAGTTTTCTTTCTTTGTTTTTTTCTAATTTTTTCCCTCTTTATTTTTCTAAATTTAACCATTTTTAAAGTATTTTTTATTCATTTTTGGTAATTTTCAATTGTGTTTTTTTTTGTATTCTTTAAAAATATTTGTATTGTAAATAGGGCATAAGTATTTTTTGTGTATGTTTTTATTATATTTGTAATGTTTTAAAAATGTGTGTTAATTATTGTCAGATATAGAGAGTTGTTTTTTATGATTAATAATGATTTTATTACAAGCAAAACATAGCATTCGAATTCCAAAAAGTTAACTTTTTGTTGACTGTTAAAACTTAAATGTCCATTTTTAACAACAATGACACAAACATGCAAACAAGGATTCACCTTTTTTTTTACTTTTTTTGTTGGTCTAATTAGATGCAAACACTCCAGAAAGAAAAAACTGTTATCAGTTGGTATATATATAAATGCTTAAAGACAAAAAAACAGGCAAAAAGGAAAGGAATTATCAGTGATTAGTTTTTTGAAAGATCAAAGTAACGTTTTTCAAAAGCTTCTTCCAACACTTTTTTGGTGTTATTGATTTTGAATTTGAGCCTCATTTTGTTGACTATAAAATATCGTAAAAAATTTAATTTAAAAATCTTTGAAAAATAAGAAACTGTATCAAAAGTATCCTTGAAACTTCTGATACTGTGTCTTTCTAAATTTCTAGCATCAACAAAAATTGAATTTTTTCTTTCTTTCATAGAAAAATTTTATGAATTTTCAAACAAAAATGAATTTGTTTTTTCATGAAAATCTTTCAAATTTGCATATTGTGATCTTGATAAAAGTTTTTTAGCGTTAAAATCGATGAACGTTTTAAACAATCTTTAAATAACTTTTTTTTTAAAATGCATCTTTTTAGAGTTTGGCTCCGGCTGCAAAGATGTCATTTGCAGCTTTGCTTGTTCGAGCAGCTCTTATTCGATTCCTTGCAATTACATATTCTATTTATGCGATATACCTTTTATTCAAAAAATGGTTCAAAATTAAAAATGACTTATTTCAAACTCAACCCCATCTTAAGCCGCATGTCTTGGATGGATGGATTCATGGCTTTGTGGATTGTCGATCTGTAAAACTTCATTACGTTGAAGCTGGATCTCCTGATGCCCCTTTGATGTTATGCATTCATGGATTCCCTGAATTTTGGTATTCTTGGAGATATCAGCTGAAGCATTTCAGTGATAAATATCGGTATAGTTTTAATTTCTATTTAGGATGAAATTAAATTTTTTGACTTTGGAGTTTTTGAGGGTCAAGAAAAAATGCTCAAATACAGTAACCTCTAAGATGCTTACTGTAACTAAGAATATCAGCAGCAGCAATTCCTAGAACTTCAGAAAGAGTAGAAACCGATTTTGACAGAGACCGCTTTGATCTTTTGCCGATAGCGGTAAAAGATCTAAGGATTTTTATGATTTTGGATGGGGCATGAACCTCTGGGGCATCATTCTTCTTACGTTTTGGTTACTGTAAATAATACTAACGTTAAAAATTCTATCGTAGCAAAACTTAAGTGTTTGTTTAATTCATTTTCTCTCACTTAAAAACTAATTGTATCAAAAAACTTCTCCCGCTTCCTCAAAAAAATCCAACCCCAGAAAAAAAAGCCTAAAGCAATTTTTTATATTTTTTTATAAAAAAATCGAAAAAGGCAAAGAAAAAAACAATGATCAAAGAGAAAAAATGCGCCAACCAAAAAAAATCATAGCAAAAAAAGTCAATTTAGTTAAAACTGCCAGCTGCGTAAATCATTCTTCGTTTTTCTCCCATTTTTTTAAAAAGCCCCAAAAAAATATTAGAGACACTTTTGAAAAAAAAGAAGGCTCTAACAAAAACATTATTTTTTTAATACACATTTATAAATATCATAAATGTTATTGAAGAAGAATCATTTTACAATTTATTGACTTTTTTCTTTTCTTTTTTTTGCGCCGCTTTTTTGTTTTTGAAAAAAAGATGGATATTTTTTTGAGGTTTAAAAAAATCAAAGCCTTTTTGGATCAAAGGAATGTGTTTTTTGTTTGAAAAGGGAAAAAATGTATTTAAAAAGTGCATAAACAATAAAAATAAATATCATCAATGCAGTATTTATGTTTTACCGTAATCTTTTAAGATTAAAATGCCCATAAAGTGTAAGTTACCGTAATCCATCAGAGTTGGAAAAATACTGATAACGTACTTGAAAAATTCTAGGATTAAAAGGACAGATATATTTTCTTAAATTCCTATCTACAATAAAATAGCAGCAACGCCCAAAATTAATATGGGCTAAAGTTGTAAATATGCAAATTTTTTAAAAAGCTGCAAAATTTGCATAATTTTCAATAAGAGTTTAAAGCTGTGCCATGGCATGTTATGCTAAATAAATTTTGTCAACCATTTTAAATTTTGTTTTCTCTTCTTTATTTATAAATTTTAAAAGAATGTTGCATAAATTAAAATTCATTTTACAGCTAAATAAACTAGAAATAAATTTATATCAAATCAGGCTTTTTTAAATTTTCTGCATCTGCAGCAGATGATGGTAAAACCTGATTCTATAAGAATCCGGTGTCTAAATAATCATAACCAGGTGGTGCAGGTGTTGGTAGTTGATGATAATTTCTAAACTGTATTCACCTTTCGCTTACTTAAATTTAAGTAAACGAAGGAAGCTGGATAAATTCAATCTTTTTGCATAAAAACACGAATCGGACTACAGTACCCAATTTTTAAAATTTGGCACTGTAGCTTTAAAATGGTCTTGTCACCGATTTTAGGGATATCACAGATTCCCCTCCGGGGGTTGATCAAGCTTTTTTAATAACTTAAATATACTCTGAAATTTTATGCAAATTTTCAGTGTTGTTGCATTGGATCTTCGAGGTTACGGTGAATCGGATAAGCCAGAAGGAATTGATCATTATAATTTGGATGAAATTGTTCATGATGTTGAATTATTTATTGATGCTCTTGGTAAATATTATTAAAAACAATTTCAAAAGCTAAAACCAAATTTTTTAGGATACAAAAAAGCTACTGTATTAGCACATGATTGGGGTGGTGCAACTGCACAACGTTTAGCACTTAAACGTCCAGAACTTTTTGATCGTCTTGTGATAATGAATGTCCCACATCCAAAAGTTTTCACAGAACTTTTCAAAAAATCTGAACAACGAAAAAAGTCTTGGTAAGTTGTTACTGTATATGCATAAATGGTTACTGTAGAAAAAATGATAATTTAACAATTGTTTAATTGTTGTAAATTACTGCAGCTAAATTATTCACATACATTACAGTAATTACTGTAGTATTGCGATACTGTAGAATACTATTACAGTGTTTGTAACACATGTATGTAGATTACTGTAATTGTTTAACGCAGTACTGCCATAAAAATTACTGTAACAGAATTTATATAATAATATAAAAATATTATTGCGGTACTGTAACCGCCTCTTTTTATAATGTTTTACAACATCAAAAAAATTAGCATATTCGATTTTCACACAGCCGTAAAAAGTCTAAAGTTTTCTTTTGCCAGACGGCACTTTTTTCTGTGATTTACGACTCCAAATTTTTTTAAATAAATCTCATAAAAAATTTTTAATCCCGTTCTTTGTGTCATGTAAATTAAAATCGTAAAACCCACAAATTTGCATTTTTCAGGTACTTTTTTATGTTTTTATGTCCCGGACTTCCAGAATTCTTTCTTCGAGCAAATGATTTTGAAAATTTAGAAGGAATTTTTCGGAGCAAAGAAACAGGTTTCTGTAATCCTGAAAATTTTACGGATGATGATTTGGAAGCTTGGAAATATACATACGGTGAACCGGGGGCCCTTTCCCCTCCAATGAATTATAATCGAGCAACAATGTTACAATTTCATCCAGCCGAATTTCCAAAACCAATCCTTCAACCTAAAACTTTGTACATTTGGGGACAAAAAGATGGTTTTTTGATGAATGAAGGCGGAGATTTATCGATTAAATTATGTCGAGATGCCCGACTTGTTAAAATTCCAAATGCTTCACATTGGGTTCAACAAGATGCTCATAAAGAAGTCAACAAATGTGTTGAAGAATTTCTTAATGAATCTTCTTAGGTCATTAATTTATGTTCGTGTTTGCTTTGTATGAGGTACAGTAATTTATTTAGTTACAGTAATCGTCAACATATTCAATATGCAAATTATTATTTATTTAATAAACCTTTTTAAATCCAAGTACTTTTTTTAATTTTGTAAGATGATACTGTATACCGTTAATTGTATTCTCTATCAAATTCCACAAAATCAAAATACCGTAATTTTTTAAATCCTTATTTTAAAAAGTAATCATTAAAACTGGTGAAAAAAAATCTTCAAAATAAACAAATTTTTAAATAATAATTTTATTCAATAATAATTTTTTGAAACAAGACAAAAAAACACAAAAAAACA
Source organism: Panagrolaimus sp. LJ2414 (assembly GCA_024447195.1). Lineage (NCBI taxonomy): Eukaryota > Metazoa > Nematoda > Chromadorea > Rhabditida > Panagrolaimidae > Panagrolaimus > Panagrolaimus sp. LJ2414. Next base: position 1,196,088 of record JAMRXY010000046.1, read on the forward strand.
GTCAAAAGATCTTCAAGACAAGAAATTGAATAAGCTGCTACCGTATGCCATTGGTTTAACTCGAGGATCTGAAAAAAATACAAAAATATTATTACATGCAAAAACTTTTAAATAATAAACATACGTGAAACAGCTTCAAAAGAAGTAATTTTAGGAGGATATAAATTATCACCAGTAATATTAATGAAAGCTCCTTTGTTACCAATCTAAAAATAAATATTGTTGCAATTATTGTATGACAATTAATATAAAGCTTACGGTATCACAGTAATTTGGTGCACTAAAGATTGTGTAAACTTGTCCATCATGATGGCGTTCATACCCTTCAGGCTTAACTTCATGAGCTCTAAAAAAGTGCAAAACTTTGAAAAAGTGTTTAGAATTTTTTATAAAAAATTAGAATAAAATAAAAATGTCGGAGATTTATTGAACACTGTAACTATTAGAAAGTTTCAATGTTGTCTAGCAATCCATTATTTTATACCTTTCGTTCGCACGGCCTTTATTTTTGGTACAATGAAGACCCGGCTTATAGAAAGGGGGGAAAGAAAAACTCTCAATGGGCTGCAAGGCAAGCGCCGCACACCACTCGACCAAAGAACACGCAGAGGAAAGGGGGAAATTAAAGTGACAGACTTACCTAACAATATATAACAAATCATTAGCTTCCAAGAATTTTCGAGTAATATCAGGTCCCCACTAAAAAATAGTAATAAGTAATTATTGTTTAAAAATATACAATTTGTTATTCGGGCTTTGCTGTTTTGATAAAAAGTAAATTTTAGCATTAAACTACAGTATCAATTTTTTAAAATTAAAAATGATTTTGGATTAAGAAAAATCAATTAAAAAAACATACTTGAATGCCTGCTCCACGTTTAGAAACAGAAATGCCATTTTCATCTTGTGGATCAGACCATAACAAACCACACATTGGACCATCTTCTGGGGGTTGTCGAGCACGATGAAGTTTACGCAATTGTTCAAGGGTAACATTTTCATCAGCAGAAAGTCCACCATGACAACACTAAAATGCATTCATTTTTATCTAATAACGATATCATTAATCCTTACAAAGATCTTTTTATTAATTACATGAACCAATGGAAGTTGATTAAAAAGTTCCGTAAAAACTTCAGACATTTTAGCATTGTATTTTGCTTTAACTTCACCTTCAAATCCATACATTTTATTCAAGGAATCTGATTCATGATTCCCACGACTCATAAAGAAATGATTTGGATAAAGTAATTTTAAGCCAAGAAGAGTAAAGATTGTTTCAACACTGAAACTTCCACGATCAACAAAATCTCCATTGAAAAGGTATGGATTTGTTTCAGATGGAAGGCCATTAATTTCAAATAAATTAATCAAATCATAAAATTGTCCATGAATATCTCCACAAATTGTAAACTTTTGTTTATCTGGTACTGTAATATGAATGAGGGAATCTTGATCTTTAAAGAAATTAAATGCTGCAAGAATCATTTTATAGGCATAGCGGATTGGCAGCTTCTTTTCAGCTTTAAAATGTGCAATCAAATCCTTCATAAATTCAAGGGTAATTTCACCATCTAATTTTGGACCCGAATATGATGGCTCAACCGCTAAAACATTATAAACATTTAGTTAATGGAAAAAGAGTAAGATATATTTACCAAAATCATCTGGTTTAATTGCATCAATAAGCTTCTTCTGATCATAATCACATGCAATAGCTTTTTCAAATGCAATCCGTTTAACAATTTTTGAACATTCTTCAAATTTCTTTTGAGCATCAGTATCATTTGGACGAAACTTTCTAACCTAAATTTTTAAATTTGAATATTGTTAAAGGTGAATCATTGCCCGGGTAGTTACAAAAATGAGGGGATTTTTCAAACTTGAAATTTGTGACATAAATTAAAGAATTTATGCATTTTTAAATGGTTTTTAAAGTAAAAATGATTTTGTTTTTTTCTAAAATATGTAACTTTGAACATAATCTTTAACTGTAAGAAGAAAAATGAAGGGGAATTCTCCGGGTATTCCGCAGGGAAATTCATGGGGGAAAGGTATCAAAAACCCTAATTGTAATCGTTGAAGAAAAGCCTACAGATTCATAATCTTTTAAAGCAAGTTTATATTTTCCAAGTGCCATATTTGCAGAGGCTCGACGAAAGTATGCCTTCACATATGCAGGATCCAATTCAATTGCTTTATTTGCATCTGATAAAGCTGAACCAAATAACTCTTTTCGAAGATTTGCAATTGATCGATTTCCATAATATGTTGGTTGTAAAGAATCAAGCTTAATTGCAGCCGAATACAATTCAATCGCTGTATCATAGTTTTCATCTAAAACCTCAGATATACTAATATTATTTAAGCAATTAATTAAACAATAAACCTTTAAAATATTTATTTGCTTCATCCTTAATTTTTGCAGCCCTTTCAACCGGATTATCAATGGTATCAAATTGTTCAAGAATGCTGGATAAAGATTTCATTTTTGTAGCAGCCTAAAAATAAAGGGAATAAGAAAATAGGGAAAGGTAAATTCAAAAAATGAAATATATAAAAAATTATAGGGAGAAAAGGTAATAAAATTTTTGACATTTACATTTTCCAAAAAAAAGTTGTTGGGATATAAAACAGTAAAAAAAATATTCTTTCAAGCATGGGAAAAAACCATAAAGAAAAAAAAGAAGGGGGAGAGCTCTAAATCTTGTTTCATTTTATTTTTTTTCTTTTCACTGAAAAAAGGCACAATGAAGAAGTTTATGCATTCAAGCTGAAAAAGTACGGATGCTAAAAAATATATGGGTTTCGTTTTAAGAGAAATTTGGGTTGGTACATGATCATATACCAAAAAATGTGGTCTTTCCAGAATTTAAATAAAATATAAGAAGTTAATTGCAAGAAATGGATCAATATAAGGTCATTGTTTTTTTGGTATTGTTTTTTCATTAATAATATTAATTCCAAAGATTGAAACTCACTGCATTTAATTGCATTTTGCTTATTTGGGGCCTACCAGGAGGCTGCATTTGGCTTGATGAAGGAGCATCTTGATTTGGTGAAAATAATTTTTGGGATGCTGTAAATTGTTGGACTTCTGGTGTTGTGGAAGATTCATCGTCCTCCATTTGACGAGGAAATTCAAGTGAATCCTACATAAAATTTGCATAAAATCAACTTGAAAAAAATTAAAACTCGCTTGACAATTTTGAAATTTTGATAATGAATCAACAAATTTGGATGCTTTGGATTTTGGTTGTAAATTTTTGGTGTCGTCATCTGTAGAAACAGATTCAATGAAATTTTCATATGCCGCGATATGAAGTGATAAGGTGCTACTGTTTAATTTTTTTGGTTCCTTGTCATTCTTCCATCGTTTTTGTTTTTCTGTTTCTTTTTCAGCTTCATGTGATAGATGTGAACTTTTTGATTTTACAGAACTCGAATCATTTGTTGATTTATTCCAAATTTTTCTTTCTTCTTTGTAAACATTACTTACAGTATCACCTGATATAACAATTGTTGCTGCAATTTTGCAAAAATTTAACAGTGACTTTTTCAAATTAATAAATCGTCGTAAAAAAAGTTTCAAAAATTAAAATACGTTTTTGCAAAGGCTGAGATTTTGCAGAATTGCAATAATTATTTGTTTTTTACCAGAATATTTGTCATTGTTTGATTTGCTAAAAATTTGAATAAGTGATGGACATTTATGACTTTGATTTAAATTTAGGTTGGTAAATTGGCTGCTGTTATTATTATATGATCGATGATTCAGTGCGGACTTTTTAAAAGTTTGTCCCTCTTCTCGTGTTGTCATCTAAAAAATATTAATTAAAGAATTTCTTTAATAAAATGAGCTAAATTAATTTAAACAATAATTCTGTAAAGATACATATTACAAAATAGAAAC